>JBCNJP010000006.1:18759356-18858138 GCA_039602395.1 Deinandra increscens subsp. villosa | reverse complement strand
TAAAGTCATTAAATTGTCTTTGCCAATTTGGCAGAACCAGTCCTTGTAGATAATACATAATGGATAACCAGGTTTGGGTAATTACAAAGTGAGTCCCTCCAGGTTTGTTCAGATGGAAATAAGTTTAGAAAATTTCAAAATTGGTCCCTCGAAGTTAACGAGCGTTAACTGACCCTAACAAACGCTAACGGAGAATAACTTTAACGGTATATATATACGTTTGTTTGCCAAAATATAAGTAACATATAATGTTTATAAGATGTAAACCCGTATTATTTCACATAAAATCACAAATACGAACTTATAATTATATATATATATATATATATATGTATATATAACTCACATAAAATCATAGGAAATTTACGTGAAACCAACGATGTTTAACCGTGATATCATACGTAACTACGTGACACATTGCCACATAAACATGGAATATAATGTGTGTATATGTATATCTATATTACATAAAATTATAACGTATAATTGTCACATAAAATGAGAAAGTGTCTACATAAAATCATATAATATGATTTACATAAATTCAAAAAATATAACCGTTCAAGTTAATGTATCAACAACTAGACTCAAGTGTATGCTCGTATAGTGACGGTTACATGAACCCTAATAATTGAGGTAAATGCAAACAATAACATAATGTTCACACATTGATCACAATAGTTTAGGTTTAGGTTAAATCAGGAAAAGCCAAAAAAAAAGACGGATTGTCACAAAACCGAGTCACGAAACATTTGTGATTTCCCCAAACAATGATACATACGTATGACAAAACCGACCAAAATAGCGTTATGTGACCTTATGTGTTCATTTTTATGAGTTATGTGGCGTATTTATATTCGTTTTGAGTGGATTATATGTGTTTAACATGATAAGAATGTGTATTAGGTGATTTGGATGGAAACGAGACTAAAAAAACATCAACAAAAGGGGAAATAAGCACGCCAATCAAGGAATCAGGCAAAATGTCAATCCAAGAGGTTCTAGGCGTATCGCCTAAACCTTACCCTTGAGTTAGGCGATATGCCAGTCCCTTAATTTTCAGCAAGCCCTACATTTCAGCTACTTAAGACATATTAGCTTCCATGCTCCTCACTTCTGTACCCATAAACCTCTAAAACGGCTGAAAAAGCCCTGATCTTCATTTTTCATCACCATATCTTTGATTTGGAGCTTGGATTTGAAAGATCAAAGCATGGATCATAATCCTTCATCCCGTTTCTTCATTCTTTCAGATTCTTGTGAGTACCTCTACTTGTTCTAATAACTTTGCATGATCAAGAATCTGAACTTATGATGAGTTTAGGTTAGTTTTATGCTAAGCATGTTGCTATTTGATAGATCTATGTGATTAATGATCAAGATTGGATTTTTATATGGAATTGGGGTTAGAACTACATCATGCATGTTGCTACTTGATAGATCTATGTGATTCATGATGAAGATTGGATTTTTATATGAAATTAGGGTTAGATTTACATCATGCATGTTGCTACTTTATAGATCTATGTGATTCATGATCAAGATTGGATTTTTATATGAAATTAGGGTTAGATCTACATCATGCATATTTCTACTTGACAGATCTAAGTGATTCATGATCAAGATTGGATTTTTATATGACATTTGTCACACCCGGCCCTTGGGAGGCCGAGATGACCAAGATCGCATCCATTTGAAAAGCAAAAATGAATACATTCTATTTAAATTTTGAAAGTTCAGGGTTACAAAAAGGAAAAGAAATACAAGATTTAAATTCCTGGACTATTTGAAGGTGGAAGCTAAGTGTCTTCTAAGGTTGTCTTCATGCGCGCGTGTGACAACCGGCAATTTTCCAGGTTAACCCCATTAATATCTTGTGTTATATTTCGATAACTTATGTTAGCTCAGTTAACCAGAATACTTACACGAGAATACACATGACTCTAGACGTCGGTTAACCAATTTGAATGTATATAATTTATAATTTATATAAATTATATTTTATGATTTCATGAAAACGTTTTGTCATTTTATGTGACAATTATATTTATTATTTTATGTGGTAGATATGTATATATATATACACATGTTATTTTATGATTTTATGTGACTAGGTGTGGACATAATCGTACGAAACGTTTCTATAATTTTATAGAAATATAAAAACTTATAATTATGGGTTATAACTATGATTTTATGCTAGACATATATAGATATGTTTTTTTATAAAACTTCGTTCCTTAGATACGTTGTGACCTACACTCGAATAATCATCGTCACGTTACGTCCGTTAACCCCGTTAGAGAGTTCGTTAATATTTTTAAACGTTGATTTATAGAAATATAAAAACTTATTGGTATGGGTTATAACTATGATTTTATTCTAGATATATATAGATATATTTTTTATAAAAACTTCGTTCGTTAAATACGTTGTGACGTACACTTGAATAATCATCGCCACGTTACCTCCGTTAACCCCGTTAGAGAGTTCGTTAATATTTTTAAACGTTGAGGGACTCAACTTATAATTTTCTAAACTTGTATTATATATACAAACCTGGAAGGACCTGTTGTGTAATTATCTAAACCCTATAACCTATTATGTTAAATTTCTGAGAGACCATTCTTGTCAATTGGACAAACTTGCAATTTAAGAAAAAAAAAGAGTGGTGACGTCTTGAATCCCGATCGATCGTCGGAAAACCCATAACCCCTTCAAATGATTTCCGAATTAACTCCTTGCCAGTTACGCTCGATGATTGCCATTGTGAAACCTCCAGTTCATTCTTTTGTTATAATTTGAAACCTCTCGTTCTCTCTCAAATCCCTCCCAAGATCACCGTTGTTTTCTTTTCTTGCTCTCCGGCGAACACCACAAGGAACTCCGGCGAAGGTGCAACCATTTCTTGTGTTAGAGCATATTCCTATGTTATATTGTGTCTCGTGTATTGTATCTAGTTTAGAGCGTCTTTGTGAGTCATATAGTCAACATACCAAGGTGGCCGTACCAAATGGTCCGCCGTACCAATTGGTACGCCAGTTGGTACGCCGGCCAGTAAGTAGTGACTATAAATAGATCGTGTTAGAGAGAGTTCAATAAGTTCTGTGAGTTCTATCATTCTTAACTGTGTGTAAACTGAGTGTGTTCTCTCTCTCTCTCTCTAGGATCCTTGTATTCTCTCTAAGTGAATCAATAAATTCAAAGCTTTATTTACTCTCGTTGTTATCGATTGACAGAATCATGTAGTAGTAAGATCCTTTCTAGGTACTTACAAGTGGTATCAAAGCAATTCAGGTTGCTCTACTGCTGTGATTTGGTCCAATTTGAGATTTTTAGTGAGAGAAAGTTGGGTTTTGGTCATTTTTCTCAAAAGTTTTCCAATTCTGAGTGTTTTTGAGGTTGAAAATGATTCCTAAAGCTTCCTAGACTGTTTTCGCACCTTATTGTTGCAATTTCCAGATCAAAAAGTCAAAAATCGCAAAAATCAGTCGAATTCAGCTTGGTACGTCGTTGGTACGCCCGATGAATATGATGGTACGTCAGATGATCCATTGGTACGCTGCTTGGTACACTAGGCAATCTTCATAGATTTCTCGTACGTTGCTCGTTGGTACGGAAGGCAATCTTCATCGTTGGTACACAACGGTTATCTTTTGGTACGCAGGCAGTTACGCCGTACTAAGGTGGTACGTCGAGTTCACTGGTACGCTGAGTGCTTGGTACGCTGAAGTTGGTGGTACGCTGAGTCTTTGGTCCGGTCAAAGTTTTTGGTACGGTAAAGTTTTGGTCCGCTAGGATTGTTTTTGGTACGCTGGCAGAATAGTTGTGTTCACTAAAACTGACGTAACTTGAGAACCGTTAAGAGTTACGAGAGCTAATACTATCCAAAACAACTGTTTCGACGAGATCTACACTTTTACTCGCCTAACAGCTAGTACCCTCCGGTTTGACCCCTAAAATCCGCCTTTAAGACATCCGTTTTTTAGTTTGAAGTTTTTACGTTCGGTATCGTAAGTTCAAAATGAACGATTTTCAAGCATTTTCAGCTGCTCAAACTTCAATGCAAATGATGATGAATTATGATAACGAAATAGGAACAACTCAGAAGGTTCCTAAATTGCTAAAATTGGAAGATTATCACAATTGGAAGAAACGATTTGAATCATACATATTTTCTCAAGATGTTGATTCTTGGATCCCAATTGAAAAATAATATGAGTATCCAATGATAAGCCCGAGAAAGCCAAAGATGATAAGTGATTTTGATGCTGATGAAAAGTAACTTTTTGGAAGAGAGAAGAAAACGTATAGTTTTCTTACAATGGCTTTACCTAAAGATTTGATTCACCAGTTTAAGAATTACAGAACTTGTAAGGAATTGTGGGATGCTATTTCTGAAAGATGCGAGGGTAATGAGCAATACAAGAAGACTCGGAAGAAAGTTTTGAAGAAAGAATTTGATAATTTTTGGACATTGTGATTGCAAGGTTTTCACACTTGATCAATGAACTTGACGTTATAGGTGTCAAGAAAGAGAGTGATGAATTGAAAGAGAAGTTTCTGGAAGCTCTACCCGAAAAGTGGGAAAATTATGTGATGATGTTGACTAATATACATGTTAATCAAATTGGACATTCAATCAATTGACTAGCAAGTTACAAGCTCGTGAAATGGAACTGATTGTAAAGAAGTCAGCATCTCCCTCTCTTCAAAATCCTGAATTATATTTCGGAGAAAATTCTGCTACCGCGCATGCTAAAGCAAATTCACATTCTAGTTCAAGCATTAAGCCACCACCAACAGCTTTTTTTGCTGGGAAATATGAAAATTCTAGTTACTATCCAGTTTGCAGTTTTACTATTCCTGATAAATCAACAAACAAGTCTATTCCTGCTCAAACCACTAAAGATTTAGCTGCATTGATATCTGCTTTCATATCATCTTCTTCTGGTTCTATATTTAGTCAAGTTAGTTAAGCTGGTTTGCATCCGAATGACATAAATCAGTTGGATGATGATCAGTTGAATAAGTTAGATTTGGATTGGCAGTTTGCTATGATAATTGAACGAGGAAGAAGATTTATGAAGAAACATGGCAAACAATCTATTTGTCAAGGAGAAAAACTTGGTTTGAATAAGTCGAATATTAAATGTTTCAAATGTTCAAAGTTAGGACATTTTGCTCATGAGTACAATCAATCATCATCTGAAAGGAGTACTTCGAATAAGCATGCTCATGATAAAGATGCAAAAGCTCTGGTGGCCTATGTCGGATATGATTGGTCTAAAGATTTTCCGGATGAATCTGTTTTTCGTTGTAACAATGAATCTGCTTTTATAGCTACTGTTCAAGTTGAATCAAGTGATTCTGATTCTGTATTTAGTGGGTATGAGTCAACGTGTAAATTTTGTGCTCAAAAAGATAGAAAGATTCAGGAATTGATTCAAGAAAAAGAAGGATTGATTGTTGGTATGAAGACGAAGGAAGAAGAATTAGAAAGTTTCAAGAAGAAGTTTGAAGATTCTGATGAGATTTTCAAGATAAATGAGAAATTAGTCAAGGAAAGGAATGTTTTGATAGAAGAGTTTGTAGAGCTTCACACAAAATTGGATGAGATGGTTAGTGCAGATAAAGAAAAAATTTTGAAGTTGCAAACTAAGAATGAAGAGTTGGTTAAAAGTATTGAGAAGTGGAAGAGTAAAGCAAAAGATGTCAATGGTGATTTTGATGCTTTATTTCAGAAATCCACTGCAAAAGTCGAATCTCTGAAGCAGTTTTATGACGAACTCAAGAAAGAGTTTGATGGAGTTACTGCTGCAGAAAACCAACATCGATTGGTTCATTCTGAATTACAAGACAAAGTTATTAGTTTGAAAGAAGAAAGTCAATTGCTGAAAAGAAATATTGAGATTCATGAGGGCAGGGTGAAGAAAATTACCCAAGAAGTGTATGATCTGATTTGAATGTTGAAGTGTTGGATCTTAAGAGGCATTTGAACAATTTGAATAAATCACATTCTTTTACAAGTTCCTTGTGCAAAGATGAAAATTTCAAGAAGGTTTTTGGAAGCAAAGAGCATAATCAAATTCCTCATCCGGTTATTCAATCTGATGCTATAGCTGATATTCATGTTTCTGAAAGAATTAGAGATTATTCTGAATTTGTGTCTGAGAAGTCTGAGAAGTCTAGGAAGAAGAAACCAAAGCCTTCAAACAAGAAAGTGGACTCTTCAACATCTGGTGCACTCACATTTGTTAAATTGGTTTCTGGTGGAACTGGTGTAGTTGATAAAGATTTCTGATGACAAGATGGTAGAGAAAGATGAAAAGATGGTGTCTGATGACAAAATGGCTGCTGAATTGGTAGAAGCTAACAATTGAATGGTATTAAAGCTAAATTTACCCAGGCTGCTAAAGCTGGTCCTCCTAGTTCTCAAATTGATTTGTCAAAGCTACCAGGTTATAAGTGTTCAGGTTTGGGTAGTGAGGGTAAGAAATTTGAGAAGAAAGACAAGAAGAATATGCCCAAGAAGATTTCAAAAGAAAAGAAGCATACCAGTTTGGAACAAATCTATCATTTGGCTCAGATGTTTATTTCTACCATGGAAAAAGGATTCAGGGGTAAACAAGAAAAGAAGAATTCTTCTGAAAGTTCTTCCAGGGCTGGTCAACAATTCAAAGATTTTTCATCATCTGATCGAATTCCACACATCGAAGTTCTACTTCCAAATGGGTACATGCTAATCGGTTTCAAATATTTGATGATTCTTATGATTCTTTTGAATCCGATGATAGATGCCCTTCATTTCATGACAAAACACAATCTTAACGATCATATCGTTTATGCTATCAATGTCGCCGAAAAGGGACACATGGCACATGATTGTCCTGAAATTGCCAAAAGAGCATTTTCTAACAAACCTGCCATTTTTATTGATGAATCGGGCATAATTTTTACTGAGTTTACACCTTCCAAATCAAAATCTAAAACGAAACAATTTTTCAAATTTGATTCAAGTGTTGGTGGTTCATTGCAGGATGATGACTTAGTTAAATCTGAAACAGCAAAACTGCAGTGGCGACCTAAGGTGGTCAGCACGGCTACTTCTGATTTTGTTGAAGACACTGGTCGACCGGAAGCTGTGTGCTTCGGGTCATTTGAATACTAATCATTTAATCCAGTGTGCAGGGTACTTCAAGAAGACCTATTAGTGATTGTGAAGTTCAAGCTTCCAGTGATTGCTGATAGTGGAGTTTCCTGCGTAACTTAAATTCATTGCTTTATCTTACAAAACTGAAAGTTTTGCTGAAAGCTAAAAACTAAAAGGTATCAGTATTGATTGGTCAATTTTCTTTCTTTTACATTTCATATGTAGTTTAGGGGGATAAAATTGATAAACCAAAAATAGTGTCTTTGTATTTTGTTAAAATAAAAAATCCATCAATAGAGTTTTCATTTTAAGGGGGAGAAAATGGAAAAATATAAAAACATTGAAAAATAGAAAATACAAGAACATTGAAAAATGAGAAATTGTATCCGACATATTTGGGAAATGATGGTACATTGGCTTACGTGTCTGACTCATGGATAAAATAGATGAAAAAGCCATAAGATCATTGCTCGATGTGCTCGCTAGGCTCGGCATTAAATTAGAAAATATTCAGATGTGAAAAACACATTAAATACTAATGTTTGACCAAGTGGACGATATCTTGATACGGATCTCAAGATATCAAGAAAAAAAATATGTGAAAAAGAAAAATGAGAAGCCACTGTGTATACATGTGTTCATTTTGCAAAGATTTAAACTTGTTTGATTTTCTTTATTTTGTTAAATGATCGGACTTTCTATACGTGTCCACAAGACCGACCTTATTGTTGTTCGTTTGACGTTCTGCTTTATTTTCTTTGGTGTTTCGTATAACTCATCGGACCCTCTCTGCATGTACGGGAGTACCGACCTGATTGTTGTTGGGTTATACAATTTCAACTTGTTTTCATTTTCTTATTTTGTTAAATCCGATGCCTTATCAGCGTATCAAAAAATCGACCTTAAGGTATACGGTTTAACGTTCTTATTTCTTTTTGCATGAACACAGTTGACGATATCATAAATTCAATCATTATGTGTTAAATCACAAATGAAATCACAAAAATGTGATAAGCAAAGTATATCTGAGTATGTTTGATAGTGTGGGGTACACTGGTCAAAGCAAACCTAATCAATACAACAACATATCCAGATGTTATGAGTATGATTATGCCTGGGTTTAAAATGGACAAATTATACCAGCAATCGACATGACTTGTGTGCTGAAGTATTTATAATTGAAGTGTAGTTCAGCATGTCATGACCAATATGATCCCAAGTTGTGATCTTTCTCGCAAAAGACAAAAATAATGTTTGATTTTGTATTGCATTTATATTTCATATCTGAAAAAAATCAAAAAGGTTTTAGGTGTGTTTTAACATAAACTTAGAAAAATCAAAAGGATTTTTGGTGTGTTTTGATGTAAAGTTTCAAAAAGCCAAAAAATATTAAATTTGTTTCTTATTTGTTTTCGACCGCTCGATACAAGATGCAAAATTTTGATTTCAAAACTATATCTTGGATTCTCGAAGAAAAGTTTTGCGCCAAGATTAAATTAATTTTCAAAAAAAAAAGAAAGCCGCATTTCTGTCTTCTGAAATTGCAGGTTATTCTGTGTGACAAGACTCAAGCATGGTGAAAGGGGGAGTATATCTTTCACAATTGGATCTTGAAGCACCGCAGACCACTATTGACGGCTGTTAAGCATTTGAAGGCGTTCAGTTTCGCATAGCAGCCGGGATTTGAGTTCACGTTCGAGTTCGGGGTTTGTTTCGGTCGTCACTAACACTCGAGGTAATCCTAGAAACCTTCCATAATCGATTTCGGTTGATCATTACCATATTTCGGCCCTCGTATGCGTTCTGTACGTTTTCCCGGCGACCAAAAAAAAATACATCCAACGTGTTTAGGATTTTGTAGGAAGGAGATGGCACTCGAAAGTTACTCCTTATATATAATATGTGTCGGTTTAAAACCCAAACGGGTCGGGTGTCCCAGTGGCCGGGTGCTAAACCCTAAAACGCGGAGGTTGAGTGTTCGAACCCCAACCTCCACAAAATCCTTTTTTTTTTACCTATTTTTCCTAATCGCTGGAACTAGTTCATGTTATGTTCACTGATTATAAGATTTCCCAGCGAGATCTAGTGATAGGAATTGGAATTTGTGAGATGATTTCGAGTAATGATAGGAATTGGAATTGGAAATGGGATTTGGGATTCAGGATAAGTTGAGATACTAGACGCGTTATCATATGTGTGTGTGTATATATATATTTATATATATATAGAGAGAGAGAGAGTTAGGTTCAAATGATAACTTTTTGTTTTGAGAAATTTTGAGAAACAAATTTTAACCACTAATTTCAGGTGGGAACCACTATAATTCATGTGGGGGGGGGGGGGGGGTCCATATATATATATATATAGGAGAAGGATAAAATGAAAACCTCTCCGAGTTGGAAAAACCGTGAAAACTAAGCTAAAAATTCATTTTTTGTTCCGATTTTTTTTATGGTGACTCTCTAACTTAAAAAAACACCCTTTATGAAAAAAAAAAATAAAAAAAACGCCGACTACATTTAAAAAAAATATTTAAGAACCGATTTTTTTGCAAAAAGAAGTTAACCGGCCAAAAAAGACGTACAAAATTTGTTTATTTTTTTAGATGTATTTTTTATAGATTCTACATTCATTTTTGATGGTTTTGGTGAAAAAAAAAAGCGCCTAGAGATTTTTGTTTTTAAAATTATTTACAGATTTTGTTACATATGTAACAAGGCATTTTACATATGTAACAGGCAAATGTTACATATGTAACATGACGTAACGTCAGATTTCGGAAAATTAAAAAAAAAACTACTAGGCGTTTTTTTTGAATTTTTTTTCACCATAGAGCTTGTATTAATGCATATAATCACTACAAAAATTTTAAAGAAAAAAAAATCGTTTTGTGGTAGTTTCCACGGTTTTTCCAACTCAAAGTGGTTTTCATTATATCCATCCCCTATATATATATATATATATATATATAGGGTTAGGATCCTGCGAAAACACATTTTTTTGTGAAAACTGCGAAAACACATATTAAAACCCACGTAACTTTTTCATACGTTAACGTTTTTCATAAAATTTGTGCCAAAAGTCTTAGAATTACGTTATCTTTAATTCTGGAACAAAATATTAAAAAAAAAACTTAACGTTTTTTTTCCTATGATGCACATGTGCATCATATAATTAAAAAAAGTTATAAAATGTTATTTTTTCTTTAAATCTAAAGATAACACAACTATAAGATTTATGGTGCAATTTCTTTTTAAACCTATTAGTGTATATCACATGTATGAGGGTTTTTTTTTGGTATGATGCACATGTGCATCATTCAATAAAAACGCAAAAAATGATTAAAATATATGACATATGGTGCGACTAAGAAAAAAAAATATTAACTCATACTAAAAGTATGAGTTCTTTTTTGTAATGCACATGTGCATCACACAAAAAAAATAATTAAAAACATAAAAAAACATTAAGTTTTTTAAAACTTTTATAGGAATAGAGATAACATAATTTTAAGACTTTTGGTGCAAATTTTTTTAGAAAAATATTAAAGTATGAAAAAAGTTATATAAGTTTTAAGATTTGTTTACGCAGCTCTCACAAAAAAAAAGGTGTTTTCGCAGGATCCTTCCCATATATATATATATATATATATATATATATATATATATATATATATATATATATACTGCTATATAATGAGTATTGATTAAAAGGGTATTTTGGTAATTAGAGGCGTCTTAATTTTAAGACGCTTTCCTTTCTTGGCTACCGTCTGCTCACCGATCTTTGCATCTCCACCCTAAATTTCTATCGGGACTCCTTCACGCGTTCACTTTCAACAATTTTACCCTAATACTGCACATCGATCGGAATAACACATCAAATTGTATCACGAAATTGGAAACTAGACAAAAGGGAATCGTGCTTTTCATCTTCAAAATTGCAGATGAAAAGCAAGTGGCGAAAGCTTTGAAAGGGGAGATTCTCTCTGAAAGGGGAGATTCTCATTTATCCTGCGAAAACACCTTTTTCAAAATTCAAATTCACTGAGTATACGATTTATACAGACGCTTTATTCAACAAATTCGAATTCACGCTTCAAGTAAACGAAGAAAAGAAGTCTAGATCCACCTTCTCTCTATGAACGCGTAATGGTATTTCGTTTGATTATTATTGTTTGTTGTTCATCGTTTTGTTTTTTGCAATACACCATTAGGGCTTCTCCGGTGAAGGGGTAGAAACTAAATTGAAGTTCTGGAGTCTATTGATGATAAGTAGGTATGGAGTTTTTTTATGATTTAAGTTTGTTTATGAAGGAATCCGTCTTTAGTTTTGCTCATTTCGCTGGTTCGGATTATGGGACTAAAGGTTTAAATTATCTGTGATTTTTGTTGACTAATGCAGTGAAAATATAATCAAAACAAACCTGATACACACCCTTAAATTGTGATGTGTGGTATCATAATTTGTATGCTTATAGTTGTCTACAAAGTCTAACAAATGAGAACTCAAGATTCAAGAAAGTGGCCCATTTTAGTTATATTCATACGTTCTTTCTAATTCTGTTTTAGTTGTCTACAAAGAGTGACAAATGAGAATCTTTAGTCAAAGATTACTTAGTAGTGCTTTCATTTTCAGATTTGGTTTCATACAAAATAATCTATTTGTATTTGTTTTCTAAAATGAATTTATGTTTAGGGATGGAGCAGCACACATGGAGGTGAACCACCTGTGCGTAAGTTCTCATGTTTTTTTTTTTGGTGAGGCAGAATAGAGCAATTTTCAATGGGCTGGACAACACATCAGTTTTACAAGTTACCAACAGTTTTATAGATCAACAACCAAACGTATTATGGTCACATCAGTTTTCTGATGGAGTGTGAGGGAATATGTGAATAATTAGGCTTCGTAGAATATATACATGTTCTTATAGGAGTAAGTATAATCATTTTCTTATCTTAAAGAGTTCTTAGCCTCTTGATTTGATGAACAATGAGGTTTGGTTTAAATAATTTATTTTTCTCACAGAACCATTTTTATAGATGTAGATTTGTAGATGTAGATCGTTGAGTCATCATGTTTGTGTCCTCATCAATCTTTTGTTGTTTTTAAATTGTAGGTGTGGTGTAGCTTGCTAATTTAGTTTCTCATAAGGTATATTTCTCGGGGTTGTTTGTTAAATTTTTTGTTACACGTTAATTTCTGTTTAAGAACTTATACAATTTGATTTCAATTTGCAGAGATCATGAGGAGTAGCATTAATGACCATTCTTTTTGAAGTATGCAATTTTGTTCTTTAATGGGTTATTGGTTAAAGTATTTGTAAGAGCATGTTCCTGGTGTGGTCGTTACTGTGCGAATATTTGTCTAGATTGTAAACTAGGCTAGACTGCCACCAGCGGACCAGTGGCGGACCAGATGGTCCGCCGGACCATCTGGTACGTTGGTTAGTTGGTCCGCTGGGCAGGTTGCCTATAAATAGGTGAAGTCTAGATTTCAATGTTAGATTTCTGGTCAAGGGATGATCATGATTTGAGATCTTCATGAAGTTTATGCTCCTGTTGCAAGGATCGAGGCTATCAGAATCTTTTTAGCTTTTGCGGCATTTCATGGATTCAAAGTGTATCAAATGGATGTCAAGAGTGCATTTCTTAATGGGTTGATTCGTGAGGAAGTGTATGTGAAGCAGCCGCCTGGGTTTTATGATCCCGATTATCCAAACAAAGTGTACAAGTTAGACAAGGCGTTATATGGATTGCATCAAGCCCCGAGAGCTTGGTATGAAACTTTATCTACGCACCTGCTGGAAAACGGTTTTCGGCGCGGAAAGGTGGATTGTACACTGTTTTCGAAGAAGTTTGGAAAGGATCTGTTGCTTGTCCAAGTCTATGTGGACGATATTATTTTTGGAAGCACAAATGACGCGTTATGCAAGGACTTTGAACGTGTGATGCAAACCAAGTTTGAAATGAGTTCTATGGGCGAGATGGGGTTCTTTTTAGGTCTTCAAGTTCATCAATCGGCCAAAGGCATATTCTTACACCAAACCAAATATGTGTCTGATATTTTGGCAAGGTTCAAGATTGGCGATGTTCGGGTTCCTAGTACACCAATCCAGGTTTCACATGGTTTAGCACCAGATGAGACTGGTGAATCTATTTATCCCACATTGTTTAGGGCTATGATTGGTTCGCTTATGTACTTAACTGCATCTCGTCCTGATATAATGTTTGCTGTGTGCATGTGTGCTAGGTATCAGGCAGCTCCAAAGGCTTCTCATTTGATGGCAGTAAAGAGGATTTTTGCTTATTTGAAGGGTAATCCGGATCTGGGGATCTGGTATCCTAATGATAACAAGTTCGAGTTATCAGCATATTCTGACTCCGACTATGGTGGCTGTAAAATCAATTTCAAATCTACAACCGCAGGATGTCAGTTTTTGGGAGAACGACTGGTGTCGTGGCAATGCAAAAAGCAAACTTCGGTTGCAACGTCTACAGCAGAGGCGGAATATGTGGCTGCTTCTAGTTGTTGTTCATAAGTTTTGTGGATACAACAGCAGTTACGCGACAATGGTTTGAATTTTCTTACTACTCCGATTTTTATTGATAACTCGGCTGCCATATCCATTACTAAAAACCCAGTTCAGCATTCTACAACTAAACACATTGAGATTCGATATCACTTTATCCGTGATTGCTTTGAAAAGAAACTAATTGATTTGCAGAAAATTCACATGGATTTTCAGCGAGCTGATTTGTTTACAAAAGCTTTTGATAAAACTCGATTCCAATTTTTGTTGAAAATCAATGGGATTACAAAGTTAAATGTCACATGATTCGGTTCAGTTGATCGTTTTTGCTTTTTGTTTTATTTTTCTGTTATTGTTTACTGCTTTTAGGGGGAGAAATATGAAAAATACAAAAATAGTGTGTTGTGTTGTGTTCTAAAAATGAAAAAGCATAAAAAAATTGAAAAAATGCAAAAACATAAAAAAAAAATTGGAAAATTCCAAAAATTTGAGAAATGTGATCCAACCTCGTGAGAAATGATAGTACATCAGTGAATGTTACTGACCATGGATAGACTAGATTGAAAGGCTGTAGATACTCGTATGTTTCATTGAATGTGCCATTCATATATGATACATGTTAGTATGATATCTATTACTATATATAATACATATTGCTCAAAAGGGTAACTTGGTCATAAAACTTCCTTAATCTTAAGACGCGTACAAACAGTTATACACCATGTACAAGAGTTTCAAGCATGAAAATTAAACCCTCAATCTTTAACAATAACTGTCGTTCAAAAAGGAGGGTTAGAGTTGGAATTTAACATAAAAGCACGCCTGATTAACCCTGTCGGTTGTAGCCTCTCCTCGAATCGATCCACAGCCGGCTTTGAATAGCCCGCTTCTCCACACTCTCTCCCTTCCATTGGCTATCAGTCATCCGCTTCATTACTCTTCATCTTCTCCGGCCGTCTCCCTCCTTCGATTGGGCATCTCCATCTTCAGCCGCATCTCCCCTCGATTGCTACGTTTCAGAAACGTATCACGCCATCTCGATTACCAATTTGCATACTCAGTTTTAATTGTTCACCGCTCAAATGTTCATGAATTGCCATAAATTCGCATCTCTCTCTCGATTTCGTTCACCATCTCCATCTGGCATTCTCAAGAAATTATCATAACAAAAAACGATCCAAACACCGATTTGAGGTAAACCCTAGACAAAGTCTTCTGCTCTCATCGGCTTGCAATTTGGGGAAACTAATGCTTTGGTCTAATTGCAGTTTGTTTTATTCTTCCTCCACTTTCTTCGGCTTGAAACTTGAGGTATAATCGTTGTTCTTCATATGTTTCTTGTTACTTTCTGGGATCTGTTTTTTTTTTCGCTTTTGTATGTTTAAGGTATAATCGTTGTTCTTCAATTTGATTTCTTCATAGTTATAATTGTTCTTCATTTGGTTCAGATTTTATGTGCATATGTTTCAGATTCAGTGTTTGAGATTGAATCTGAATTGAAAAGGGTATAAAGATTTCACATTTAATTGGTCGTTTACTAGAACACAACAAAACTGCAGGGCTTGTGGAAAGACCGTTTATCCAGTGGAGCTTTTGTCTGCTGATGGTATTGATTATCATAGATCTTGCTTCAAGTATAGCCATTGTAAAGGCACCATTAAGGTATGATAATTATTTTCTACTTTATGATTATATGACATATCAAAAACCATCTCTTTAAGAGTGGTAGTCCTTGACACACCAAGAAAATGGCAACAATCACTTCCGTTTCTGATGAGAAACATAGATGGACCCACAAAGCAAACATGTTATTTTGATAGTAAAGTATGTATGTCTTTGATTCAATATGAGTTGAAAGTTCTTTCTTTAACTTTTATAATCTTTACACCACGAGATTGTAAGATAAAGAAAAATTAGATATATTAAAATAAAGAGATAAGGTTGACTTTTGAGTCACAAAAACAGTGTTTCAGAAATTCAAATCACAGTGCTTCACGGATGCCCTTTTAAAGAGGGAGGTGTGTGTGCATACTTTGTATCGCATGTGTTTAGCGAACAAGTTTTATGATCATAAGTATTTAGTTTTTAAAGTTCTTTACATGCTATGATTATTGCAAAGAGGAAATAAAAACAATTTTATTGGTTGCTATAACTGTAGGGAGCTTGGTGAAAACATACAACAATTTGAAGTGAGAACCAGATACTTTGATCAACAGTGGGCTAAGGAGAGAAATAAGCTGCCATTGGTATCGTGTTTTGTTTCAGGTGCTTTGCTCAACAATAATATTATAACATCTGTAGATGGTAATTAGGTACTACTGTAGATTACAGATGTTCTTTTAGTATTTTACTTTGTTTATGTTTTTGCAGAGTGAATGTTACATCCTAATGACATCAAAAATGCTAAATTCATCCGTGCATATACTTAAGAGGAATGCTTTGAACTGTGGTTAAAATCTCTAAATTTTGTCACTAAATCATTGTTGCTTTAAATGTATTTATGTGTATCGGCCTATGCTACTTTCCAGATTTATCTTTCACTACTCTATGGCTTTTTTAAATAAAAATCATCTTTATTGTATAGATTAATAAAAACTTGGTTATCAAACGGGTCAAACAAGCTATTGAATTAACATATATGAAAGCTTCTGACTCATTCGGTATGAGGACTCACAAAATAATGAACATTAACGTAAGGATTTTGGTGACAAAAGGTGATCCTACACAACATAAATAAGTCCATTCACATTTGAAATTGCAGGTCCAAACCTCCTGCAACTCCACAGTACCTCATAAAGAAGACCTCATGGTTAGTTCACATGATTAAGATTTATATAATTTGATTTAGCATATCAACAGTTGGATGTCCTACTTCCTAATTGAAAAGTGAAACCAGTTGAACTTACAGTTGCAAGTTGATTGATTTTATTGGAAGCTTTTATATTTCTTGAAGTAATGTTCTTTCAAAAGAATATTTTCAAAAACCGGTAAAATATTGGATAGTATAGTCTAAGTCATTATTAATTCGATCTTTCTTTTGTCTAATGCGTGTTACCATATACTAGAACTGAACTTGGGTGTTGATTAATATGATTATGCTAATAATTATACTAATTAACCCATCTATTACTATATATAATACATATTGGTCTCGAGGGTATTTTCACAAGTTTTCGAGAGTTTAGATTCAGTTTCGCATTTCTAGGTTCTTTATTTTATCGGTTTCTCAATTGAGTTCCTCATATTTGATTTCTTATAACCTCCGTAATTTCAGCCTGTATTGGGTATCAGTTTTAAGGGGCTGTGCATATCACTTATTGGGATTTTCACTTCACTGGTATGTTTTACTGTTTTTTCTCTCCTGTACTCAAAGTCTTTATGAGTTACCTTTGAGCTTAATTGAATGCCTATGGTATTTTTAAGGTTTGTGTTCTTTAAGCATTCTTTCTTGTTTTTCTTATTTCTTAGTTTTTGGTTGCACACTCATGTTATATGAAATAGGGTTAAATTTCCAGGATAACTGGTACATAAGGAATCACACTGTAAGTGTTTGGGAAATTTTTTTTGGAGTACAGAAAATACAAGGTTCGTTCAATTTGGTTTGAATTCATGTTCATGCATTCTTTTATTTTTCCAGCAAACAACAATAGCTTTCTTTTACGATCATTTCTAAGGTTTAGATTTCTTAGTTGTCTGAACATGCCATCTTTAAATGTTTGATAACATCTCAGAAATTTCATGTTGTGCTCCGAATTTGCAAATTTTAGATTGTGATGTGTTTGTTGACTAATTTGTCCTCTTTTCTTTGTGTTGATTCAGGTTGCAAACCAGGAGTAGACTTCAGCAGCAACATTGGGGTTCCATTATCTGGTAGTAAAGACTTCGACATCCCTGCGACCAAAGGTTTGTTTACTGAAATTTATATCCCTATACTTCTACGTGAAACATAGCTTTATGTTCATATTGAGTTTTAGAAAAGAATTTTCAATTTTGTATACATACAGTTGGGTTTTAATGGAGGGATGCTAATGAAGGCCCTGACAACTGCAGTTGCCTACACAACGAACTCAAAATGGATTTTAGTTAAAGTAGATGTTTCCTTTACTTATTAAGTATTCAAAATGCCTCAATTTAAAACACATGTAAATCATATATATGTTTCTGTCACTACTAAAAGAAGCCATTGTGATTTTGCAGAAATGAATACTTTTTTACTTACCTTTTGAAATTGGTTAAGGGAAATGGCAGATTGGGGAGGTATGCATACTCAAGTTCAATCGATGGGGGAGGTATGCATACTCATGATGAAGAGACACAAGTTTTTCAAAACTATTTTGTCCATTATGTGCTTTCGCTTCGATATGCAATGTTTCATTTTTACTGATTAAAATCATAAAAGTTTCTTTAAATAATCATTTTTTCTGAAGAACATACCAGCGATCCACTGGTAGTTTTGAGTCTGAATGAGTATATTCTTTGTTTTTGCATAAGGTATTCTTCAAGTTTTGTAAACTTTATGATGGTAGTTAATTATAACTATACAAATATTTTTCTACAGGGACTGCTTTTGAGAGGAACAAGAGTATTTGTTTATTTGCTGCTTCTTACATGTCTAACTTAGGTCCATACATGTCAGACTGATTTTTTTAATACTCAGATTACACTCCTTATACTTTTCTTATAATGCTTTGTAGATTGTTACAATTGCAGGCTCAAGCGCAGGTAACAACTGATTTTGCTTTGTGAAATGATTTTGCTTTGCGAAATAGTGATTTTCAGCCCTCTTTTACTGATGAGTTTTACAAGAGTTTTAGTTTCCTATGTCTATAAAAAAAGTCTGATTAGATAACACTAGGCTGTTAGAACAAATGTTAACTTCCTTGACAGATTTAGTGTATCAAATGATATTACAATATTTAAAAGAACTACCATAACATCCCATGGTTTGCTTTCATTTGTTTCTTTGATGGTTACAGCTTTTAACATGATGTCAAAGTTATGGCAGAGGCTTATTTTTTAAAAATACTTGTGGCATTTTTTGGAAAATGTTAAACATAGCTGTTAGTGCTTTGGCTAAGAGTATTTTGGTGGTTAAGGTTTCCAACAGATCAGTGTGTTTGTCGAATTTCATGTAATTTGTTTTGGTTAGTTTTATTCTTTTATCTCTAACTTAAAATGCATGTACAGCCAATTTTTTTTGCTCTTCATGTGTTATTTTGGTTAGTTCTAATTCTTTTGTCTCTACCTTGCCATTTTTAGGCTCAAAAGATGGACGTGCTCTAATTGAGGTCAACTTAAACATACATGAATCATATCAGGAAAGGTTCGACATGTTAGGGATTTTGATTGGTGATAAATTTATGTTTTTGTTTTTGATTTAGTTCCCACTCTGAAGAGGTTTTGGTATTTACTTTTGATTTAGTTCCCATTCTTAGGTTTTTGTTTAAGAATGGACAATGTGAACAATGCCACAGTTGGTCAATATTAAGGACTGTTGGAGGCTGAAATGTAATGACCAAAAGAGTGAAGAGATTATGAATGGTTTACAAGATAAAAAAGGACTCACATCTAAAAGAGATGATGAGATACAACAACTATTAATGGTTTCGCCTTCTTGCTTTCATGCAAGTTACTTTGCTGAATATTGGTGTTTCTAGGCAGCAGGTTTGTTATTGTTTGCTCCTTACTCCAGCTCGCTTGCTTTTTTTTTGTCAATACATGTTTGTCTCTTTCTTTTTGTTCATATCTCTTTGTGCAGGTAAGGGAATTAGTGACAAAAAGTTTACCGAAGAGTCGTAGACACCTAATATACCGAGCTTGTGTTTATTGTTACGAAGTCAGATATGTGCTTTTATGATTTATGGTAAGTGGGGTTGATTATACATTTTCTTATATATAGACCCTTTATATATTATTTCAACTACTGCTACTGTTTCTTTTGTGTAATTAAAGCAATAATTTTAGTTTATTTTCTTTTTGTTGTAACAGGGCTGTGACTAAACGAATTGGTGAGCAAAACTTTAAAATCTACTTTTTTGTGATTATGTAATTATGTCATACCTTATAGATACAAGACAACTAACTACTACACTATTTTATGATTCATGAAAAAATCATAATTATTATTTTTTTTCCTCTCATTTTGAGTCCCTTTTAAACATATTGGTGTCTTGCAGATTGACAAATCATGTTCTTGACTTGCTCCTGGTTTGACTTCTTTAAGCAGAATCCTGGTTCAATTTAGGCCCAAAATTTTACAATTTCTCATTAGGTTTCACTTTCTTAAAATTGCCTTAATCTCAAGTTCATGAATAGATCATGTTCAATATTGTTTCGGTTTGCAACTGGTTTTATGTTGACAAAACATATTTCACGGGGATTACTGTTTATTTCTCTGTTATAGGTTGTGCCCTTATAGGTGTGAAGGTGTATGTGCACCCTCTCAAATCCAGGTATGATTTCGTTTTATTATGTGTTCGAACCTTCATCTGCTCCTAAATTATGAGCATGTTAAATATGAGTTTGTACCTAAATTAGAAGAAAGATTTCACAACTGATGTTTTTTTCCTCCTTTGAGTGCAATGGTTCTCATGTATTGATACATGGCAAATGGGGGCATATAGGATAATGTTGACAGTATGTACCTTTCTATAATTCTTTAAATCCTGGTCTCTTCTTTTTAAGTTCCTCATGCGTTTGTGCAGGTCCAGGCTTGGCTGCATTTGGTTAGCACACATAGATTCATATTCTTAGTAATAGCCAACTTATGGAGCGTCAATGCTTAATTTTAGTTTGAATTTCTTAATTTTATAGACATTTATTTCCCTTTTTGTTAAAGAATACTTCAAATTTTACTATGATAATCCTCTTTGTCCTCAACATGATGTGTGGCCTAAAAGGAAAATCCAAAGAGATGGTATACAGACGTGTAGTTACACATTGTGTAATCCAAGTAGTTAACTCTGAAAACATGCAGCTATACAGGACTGAAATTAAAGAGAAATGCACTACATTTCAGCTCAATAAAATGTTTACATGAAATAGTTAATGCACAAGTCAAATAGAGTTGTGACAAGTGAATATAGAAAGTATCCCATGAACATTTTGAAGTTTATGTCTTAAAGAAATAGTTGAAATATTATTAAAAGATTCGCCAAAGAAGAAGCTAGAAAATGTATTTAGCAGAGAACTGAAGACGAATAAGTCTTCTGCAAAGCCATCATAACATGTAATGCTCACTTGAAATAGATATAAATAATAACTTTTAACGCTTGTGTAATAAGTAAATAGCTATAACTTATACAACTAATATACCAACTAAAAAGATCATGCAACCTATAATCTCTAAGAACCGGTCCAATTTTTTCGACCACTATCATTAAAACTATTATGTTCATGAATTCAACTTAAAACACTGTTTATGACTGATTGCATGGCATACGACACGGATTGACTTCCTTACTATGGAATTCATTGACCCTCGGATTTTGATTTAAAAAGTACTATGTTATTACTGATATCTTAAAACTATGTTGATGACTTCTATCTTACAACTCATTTGGTTTTAAATTACTATGTTTGTGACCAATATATATATTTTAATTCAAGTTTTTGTTGTTATTTGTTTGAGTTTAAAAAAAACGAATACCTCGATGTAAATTGTCATGCGGCCATAACAAGCGAACAGAAGACGAATACCGCGTTGTAGTTTGTTGTGCCGCTGCAACGCGCGAACAGAAGACGAATAACACACTATACACTGTTGCCGCCGCAACGCGCGGGCACACGGCTAGTATATATAAATATATATATATATATTTAATATAAAGGTTAACGATAATGATAAAGTAATTATCGGATTAAAGAATATGTTTAATATATATTAAAACATATTTAAAATATATGTAAGGAGCTTAATGTTGAAATTAGGGTTTTTTAGACACTGTTTTGTCAAACCCGAGTAAACGGTAATGAACTAAGCTTTGAAATTTTAAAGTATGTTATAAAATGTTATAACAGATAATACCCTAAGTTGGTTTTGAATAAAAATGAGTTTTGATCAAGAAATGAGAATAACGGGAAATTAGGGTTTTGTAATATGATTACTTAATATAAAATAATCCGAAGGGTATGAAGACTTGATTTTTTGACATGGAACTGTGTTTATATATATAATAAGTATATATAAAGTTAAAATGGATAAATGATAAAATATTTAAAATACCGAGCTAATCGGATATTAGAAGTTCGCGCGGACCGGAAGGGTAAACGCCTGTACACTGGGGTTTCTGGCAAAAGCGAGGGTGTCGCATAAATCCCAACTGGGAAATGGCATCCCTCACTGGGCGATCCCGGAGTGAGCGTTTACTTATAGGAATGCGTGTCTTCATAATTATCAATAAAAGATAAAGAATAATGGCCTAAAGGGCATTTTGGTCATTTTGACCTTTTAAAAGTAATGAACTTAATAATTTAATATTATTAAGATAATGAAGTATTAAAATAAACATAGGAAGTGTTTATTATATTAAACCTTGCGTTAACACCGTATAATACGCGATTAGGTTTAATTGGAAGGCATAGCGGATGTTTTCTCTGAATTAACTGCTTAAGAGAATAAGGTGAGTTCTATGAGCCCACTTCTAAATGTTTTAATGTTTTAATGTTTTCGGGCTGATATACATGCAATGATATATATTCAACTGTTTACTTGAAAAGTATTTGAGATGCCTTTACTTGTTTTGCGTTGATACACATACGTGGAAAAGTTATAATACTTATAACTGTTTTATAGTTATTATTACCTGTTATTACTCTTTTCGGGAAGGTTATAATAAACGGGTAATCTAAAGGATAAAACTTTTATATAAAGCTTTGAGAAATGGAAAATGTGAATGTTTGGTCTAAGCCTATGTATGTGAATAAGTGTCGGGTAAATATGATCTTATTAGCCTTGTTGTACAAGACCCATAACATCATATTTATGAAACGCTTATTTTATATACGGGTGATGGACTGGTGTTGAAAAAGTTATGAGTCCAAATACAAGGGCTATTTGAATGGACTTTTGAAAAGGATGAAAAGGTTAAAAGGTTGAAAAAGTTTTAATCTAAGCAGATATTGTCTAGAGAAAGGGAAAAGGTGGTTGTACAATCAGAAGCGGGGGATGACGGTTCCCCGGGGTAACGACGGTTACTCTATGAAAGGTTTCGGGTGGCGACGGTTGCCCGAGGGACTAACGTGGTTCCAATAGACAATGCTTAGTAGAATGAATGGTTAAATGTTTTGGTATAATTCTGTTACGTCTTATACCTGATAAAGGATAAATGTTTTGGTATAACTCTGTTATGTTTTATACCTGATAAATGTTTATAAAGAAGGGGTCGTTAGGCCCAAATGTTTGAGGTAAACCTTTCAAGGAAAGGTAAAGTTTTAAAATACTTAGAACTCACCAGCGTAAGCTGACCTTTAAAAGCATGTATGTCAGGTATCGGTGATGTTTAAAGTAGCAAGGGAAGGGCTCTAGCAAGGGCAGAATAGATGGGCAAGCTATCAGGAAAGACTCGGTAGTAGACTGGCATAGCTATAGATAAGATCTAGTTATTAGATTATGTTGTTATCTCCCTTACTGTTGTACTTGGCAAATATATAAATGAAAAAGTTTTTAATTTCCGCTGCTTAGTTATCTTTGTTGTACCATTTTTCATGAGTAAATCCGACACGTGACCCCTCCTGGAGCCAAGACTGGGAGTGGGCGTCACAAGTTGGTATCAGAGCCTTGGTTTAAGAGATTTAGATACTAGCACGGTATCTAGACTTAAACTAGGATTCTTGGTAAACAAAGTAAGGTAAGATAGGGAATGTAAATGCCAGTCAGGATAGTCATGCCCATAGGAAAACGGTTGCACCAGGAACATAGGAGGTAGGACTTAGGGTATGCAAGTGCGGAGAATACCCGATTGCAATTAGCTACTGCAAATTTGGTATTTTACCCAAATGAACATATCATAGGTTCTAACTGTTGTGTGGCCTAGTGCGGGGTAGGTTAATTGACAGTGAGATACATGGTCAATAACTGTATGAATGCCTAGAGGAAAATAGTTTTAAAAGACCGATTTTTAGAATTACCGGTAAAGGAAGAAAGGAATAGTATAAACACCAGGGATGACTGTGATGAGAATAACTGGGTTTTGAACGCATCATAATTATATAAGTGCACGTATATAATTATCATGAATTCAAAATTTGGAGACTTCACGTTACATGAGTTCTAAAGTGTCAGACTATTTTGATCATAAGATCAGAAGTTTAGAAATCATAGTCATGATAGGAATGCGAATAGGACATCCGATACGAAATCTGATGTCAGTAAAGACGAGTACCTTCAGTAAAGAAATGAAAGTCGTTATGTTAGAAATAGTGGCAGAAGCATTGAAGGTTACATTGCTATCGATTGTTAATCAACTTTCGGAAGCTTTGACGAGAAGAATGTCTAATAAAGCGACCGCTAGTAGAGCTGGTCCCAAGGAAGTTTTTGGTAAGAATAGATTCTCGATGAAAGACAAACGGAAACGGTACGAGGATGAAGAAGGTCTTGAAGACAATGACGACGAATTCCACAAGAAGGCTAAGGGAGCTTCTGAACAAAGAAGGCCAATATGCCAGATGTGCAAGAAACGTCATCATAAGAATTGCATTGGAGAACTCAGGAATCATTGAAGATGAAAAGAGGTGTAGACAAGCCTAGAATGTCGCCTTAAAGCAAGGAAACTGTTGACGTAATAGACGTCACGGTAAAGTAGAAATGAGAATTGCTACGGCAAGAATAGTGGAAACGACGTTCCAAGCTACGTTGCTACCTTCAGAAGACCATCACTATAGGTGATAGGACGGGAGGCTCAAAGCCAAAGCTATCAGTTAAAGTTAAGGATGGTTCAAAGAAAGATGACGAAGGTTACCACAAGTTGGATCGAGAAACCACAAGCTTAGGAGTATGGAAGTCCAGAATAGGCCTAGAAGAACTTACGTCCTAAGGGCTGTTGTTTCTTCAAATGGCAGGATGAAAGCACAAGACGATTGGACGAACTACTCGAAGAAGATAGGAGAAGCATTGTCAAGGAATCATGTAGTCAAGCTACCTTAGACAGCTTAGGATTACGTCTTCCTTAGGACAAATGCAAAGACGTCAAGATAAATGCCCTCAAGACGAATGTTGATTCGCAGACGAGCCTGACGATTCGAAATTAGCAGCAATGGCAAACTTAGAGGTTTGAATTCGATATTAGGAATTGTCACACAGTGTATTACACCGATGCGAGTAAATGATCAGCATTTGACAAATGTTCTTCTAAAGATCAATGTCAAGCTAGGGTTAACGATAGATAAATTTAGACGTTGAATGAATTGACTTGCGAGATGTTACGCGGAAGAAGACTCAACTTCATATGCAAGGATCGTGATGGCTTGGCAGTAAAGATTACAAAACATAGAAGTACATCAGTCAAGAGGTAAGTCATACTCGATGTATGCCATTGACTCAGAAGCAAACCAAGAAGCCGAAGAACGTACCAGTAAATCCAATGAGCAACTCGTCAGATCAAGAAATGGGGCTCCATAATCAACTCGACACCGAAAGCAACACCAAAAGCAACGTCAAGAGCAATGCTAGAAGCAACAACGCCAGAAGCAACAACACCAGAAGTAAAAGCACTGTACCGGTTATCTCCAACAGAAGCCAGAAGATTTCTTTAAACCAAATATATCGCCTTAGGATACTCCAGCAATTACAAGACAAAGAATAGAAGCCAAGGATATGCATAGACTACAAGAAGAAGCTGCCAGTGAGAAGTAGATATCCTTTGTTAAGGATCAAGAAACTATTCAAACAACTACAAGGAGCAAGACGATTCCTCAAGAAGAATCTGAAACCAGATTAGCGCCAGCCAAAGAAGTAAGAATGAGACGATAAGAGGATGGCTTTTCGGAAGCAAAATAATCATTACAAGTGATTAGTAGTGTTGACTTGAATGACGAACGCTCCTTCAATCCCAGAAATCTCGTGACTGAGCATGCTGATGAATGACGTTCTAAAAGTTCTCAAGAATGATGAAGAATGCATGAAGCATTGGAAGGAAGTACTGAGGATCAGGAAAAGAGAGAGGCTATGCTAATACATCTAAAGCCGCTAAGACTTTCCAAGGATGTAACACCATTAGGTTGACTAAAAAGATGTCAAGTCCTTTTGGAATCCTAATCAGTAGCAGGCATGAAATGAAGTAATGAACGAATTAAACTTGGGCATCGGTACGATCATTACCGATTAGGCCTAATGGAAAAGGGAAATTGCAGCAAAAGTGTTTACACTCAAGAGATGCAAACAACAAACAAGGTTGTACGCAGAATGTCCAAATTAGTTATTTAAGTAAGTAATAGATAGTATGAATTGTACTGATTTTGTTGTGGTTAGAATAGTAATATCACCCCACAACAGACTAGTAATAATACGCCTCTAGTTGTATCCAGGGTGTGGTGGATACGCCGCTGGTACATCCTATATATATACACCTAAGGTACAACTAGAAGTGGCTGCCGCTTCGGCTCGGCTCACAGACTCGGCTCGGGCTCCGGCGGCTTCACTATCAAGTCGGGCGCAAATACTGGCAAAACGGGGATCCATCGGAGATCGCAAGGAAGCTGCGGTGGGGTGGTGGTGGCGATCGGACGTCGGCGGCGGGGAGGCCGGCTTCGGCTGGAATCTGCGCAAAGGGAGAGAAAGTGAGGGATTAGGGTTTGTTACTTGTCGTCCAATCTATCCTCTCTCTCTCTCTCTTTATTAATTAAAATCGCGGACCGGGGCTCCTAACGGACTGGGCCCGGTCGCGATTCCCCTTTAGTCCACCAACCGATCACTCTGTTAATCCGGTAACAACTGATCGGTCCGTCTTTTAATTAGCGAGTAATTTTGAACCGATAAAGTTTGTCGTTTTAATTAAATAAATAATTAGTATTTATTTAATTCACCATTTAGTTCGATTAATACTAATTACCAATTAATTAGATTTAATAGTCCGTTGACCCGGGTGTAACTCTTATGGGTCAATATCGGTCGGGTTCATTAATTCGTCGGGTCAGGACACCCTTGTTTCTAACAGTCTCCCACTAGGACTGTACGCGACAGTTTAACGAGCGCAGTCAGAGGCACTCTAGCTATGCATGACTACACCAACTAATATTGACACTTTAAGTCGTCAGCCAAAGTATATCTGATTGACAATCAAGCAGACTCATGACTTGTGCATTCATTGTCATATGTTCCTTTCTGTGTAAGACATTGATGAATTATGAGACATGGACTCTCATATTTGTTCATCGATTATCATTCTCGATACAATTCGAAATGATCCAACAAACACACAGTAAGTTTGGGTGAGGCCTCACACTTATCACTTGGAACCAACGAGGGCGCCTTTATGTCTAGCAGTTGCCGAAGCAAAAGTACAGAATCCCTTGTTGAGGCATACAACTCCCACTAAACCTTAGAGCCATTCCCAAAAATAACCGTTATGGCTGGCAGTTACGCGACAACGTTAGGCTACAATCAAAGAATGTTCTTTGGTATACGGAAGTTCAAATATGCGTCTCAGGTCTAAGGAAACATTAGAGCATGCATTAATCAGGCAAGCAAGACATCCATGTTTGCTTTGCATGATGCGAGTTACGTCCAACGTCATTCACCAATGAGGTCCGTGAGTTTTGAACGTTAAACATCTTTAAGGTTCAACTAGTCACAATAGTCTTAATTTAGTATAGCTCCCACTAACTAATCGACCACGAACATTTAGGACAAGAACTTATTGTCCAAGGATTAAACGTACAAATATTGAACACAGTTATGTAATTCATTATTGCATAATCAGATGGAATAAGAATAAGATAGATAACTGTTAATGTTCATAAATCCAAATACTGAATCAAAATATGTCTTTAGCTAATCTAAGCCCTATCTCTTCTCTGTGGCGTATATGAGTCTCCTGAGTCATAGGCTTAGTGAAGGGATCAGCTAAGTTTTGATCTGTGTGTACTTTGCTTACTTTAATTTCATTTCTTTCGACTACTTCTCTTATGTAGTGGAATTTCCTCAGAACATGCTTGGCCTTCTTGTGAGACCCTGGCTCTTTGGCTTGAGCTATAGCGCCTGTGTTATCGCACAGCATCTCGATGGGTTGCCTTATGCTCGACACGACATCGAGATCGGATATGAACTTCTTCATCCACACTGCTTCCTTAGCAGCTTCCGAGGCGGCTATGTATTCGGATTCAGTAGTAGAATCTGCTACTACCGACTATTTTGAGCTTCTCCAGGAAACAACCCCTCCGTTAAGAGCGAATACGAATCCCGACTGTGAGCGAGAATCATCTCGGTCAGTCTGAAAACTAGCATCAGTGTAACATCTTACAATGAGCTCTTCATCAACACCTCCGTATACAAGAAACATGTCAGTGGTGTTTCTCAAGTATTTTAATATGTTCTTTACAGCCGCCCAGTGAGCTAGTCCTGGCGTCTGTTGATACCGACTTGTCACGCTCAGTGCATACGAGACGTCTGGTCGTGTGCAGAGCATGGCATACATGATAGATCCAATAGCAGAGGCAAATGGGATCGATGCCATTTGGCTTATCTCGCGCTCCGTTTTAGGTGCTTGAGATTTGTCCAAGATTGTTCCCTTAGTCATGGGCACAAATACTTTCTTGGAGTTGCTCATGTTGAACCGAGCTATGATCTTATCAATGTATGTGCTTTGACTGAGTCCTAAAAGGCGCTTGGATCGATCTCTGTGGATTTTAATTCCCAGAATGTAAGCGGCTTCTCCAAGGTCCTTCATAGTGAAACAAGATAAAGCCATTTCTTAACATCGTTAAGCATGGGTATGTTGTTTCCTATGATCTGTATATCGTCCACGTACAGTACGAGGAACGATACAGCGCTCCCACTTGCCTTTCTGTAAACACAAGGTTCATCTTTATTTTGATCAAAACCAAACTCTCTGACCTTTTGATCAAAACGAAGATTCCAGCTTCGAGATGCCTGCTTGAGTCCATAAATGGACTTGCTTAGTTTGCAAACCTTGTCTGGATTCTCTGGATCGACAAAACCATCAGGCTGAACCATGTAGACATCTTCTTCGAGTTGTCCGTTCAAAAAGGCGGTTTTGACGTCCATTTGCCATATCTCATAATCAAGGTATGCGGCTATGGCAAGCAGAATCCTAATCGATTTGATCATGACAACGGGTGAAAAGGTTTCATCATAATCAATCCCTTGGGTTTGAGTGACACCTTTCGCTACAAGCCGTGCCTTGTAGGTTTGCACATTTCCATGCATGTCAGTTTTTCTTTTAATGATCCACTTGCTCCCTACTGCCCTTGTGCCGGGGGGTAGCTCAATCAAGTCCCAGACGTGATTGTCACGCATGGATTGCATCTCTGCGTTCATGGCTTCAAGCCATTTATCAGATTCAGGATCTGACATAGCAGCTTTGTAGTTAGTAGGTTCATCGTTAGAATCGGCTACTAATAGAACGTCAAAAGCTTCGTGATAACCAAGGTATCTTTCAGGCTCTTTTCGTGTTCTATCGCTTCTGCGAACGCTTGTACTTGTGCTTGGATCTGACGGTGCGACAACCATTTGTCGGTCAGATGTAGCGACCGTCTCAGGGTTAGGTGTATCTCGAATTTCTTCAAGATCCACTGGATCACTATTTGTTCCTAGAGTAAGAAATTCTTCCTCAAGGAATTTACCTTTCCTTTTGATGGAAACGATGTTTGCATCTGGATGGTAAAAGTAATATCCAGTATTACTATAGTATCCAATGGAAACTACCTTTTCGCCTCGGGGATCGAGCTTATTATCAGATTCGCTGGTGACATAAGCATCAAATCCCCATACCCTAAGGTATGATAATTTAGGAAGAGAACCGTGCCATATCTCATATGGGGTCTTCTCTACTTTCTTGGTCGGTGCCAGATTTATCAGGCGAGCAGCGGTTAAGATGGCATATCCCCAAAAGGAATGTGGCAAGGTAGTCTTGCTGTTGATACCTGAAATGTGCGTCGTGTGAAGTATCGAATGAAGACCAAGTTCAAGCCAATATAGGGTTGACCGAACTAGGTCCGAACCTGAAGTTCGGACCGGCCGAACCTGGGGTTCGGTGGGAGTTCGGCCGATCGGGTATATATAGTAGTTTGGTCTTTGTATTTGCTAGTTCTGAGCGAGTGAGCAAATCTTAAGTGTGTGTTTCTGCATTGATTTCATCAACGGAGGTTGCAAACCAAAGTGCTTTTTCAGCTGACTCAACGGAGGATTGTGCCAAAATGATTTCTGCATTGATTTCATCATCTTTTGGTCTGATTCTCAAAAATGTTGTTGATGCAAAGTTAACTAGTGAAGATCTTGATGCTCTCGATGATGATCAATTAACTGAATTGGATGTTTCGTGGCAATATGCTATGTTGTGTCAAAGATCTAAAAGATTTTTTAAGAAGCATGGAAGGAGTATTTCTGGTGACAAATTGGGGTTTGACAAGTCAAAACTCAAGTGTTTTAAATGTCAACAACTTGGACATTTTGCCAAAGAATGCCAACAGAAAGCTAATATTTCACAATCATCAAAGCCTGGTTTTACTCAACCATCTACTAGTAATACAGGCAAGACTACTGCTTTGGTTGCTCAAAATGATGGTGTATATGATTGGGGTAAAAAATTTGGGTATGATTCTTCAGCTTTTATAGTTACCCATGATTTACAAGAAGATTATGGTTCAGATACTAGTTCAGATACTAGTTCAATACCAAGTTCGTATGCATCTGCTGAAAACTTGGAGAGTTTGATGAAAGAAAATGCTTTGTTGATGAATAAAGTTCAACAATTGACTGAAGAGTATGAGGTGGTTAAATCTGAATTGAAGATTTCTAAAGAATATGAAAAGGATTTGTTTTTGAAGAATGACGATTTGACTAATGAAAACAAAAGGTTGAATGAAGTTTTAGAAGTATTGAAGCAAGAAAAGAAGAATGTTGAAATTTTGAAAGCTGAAAGTTTTGAAGAAAAAGGTGAATTAGTCAAAGAAGTGAAGAAATGGAAAGAAGAGGCAGAAGATGCTGCAAATGATTTTCAGAATTTGTTTGATAAATCCAAGATTAAGCTTGATTTGCTTACTAAGAGTATTGAAGAATCTGATGCTAAAATCAAAGCATATCAAGTTGATATGGAAACGTTGTTAGATGATAAGCGGGAGTTGGCTAGAGTTAACAAGGTTCAAACTGCAAATCTGGAAATTCAAAAGAGAAATGAGGATAAACTGAAGAAGGAGCTACATGAAGGTCTTGACAATCTTCGTCTGCAAAAATTTGAAACTCATAAAGTTGCCAAGCGCTTGATTGTTAAAGAAAAAGAATTTGCAGAAGCTCAACAGCAAATTTCTGATCTCAAAATTCAAGTTATTGATGCTAAAAGATTGCTCAACAATGTTTCAAATTCACAAGTTTTCACAAGCTTCTTAGCAAATGATGCAAACTTTGAAAGGATGTTTGATAAAACTGCATCACCCCCTGCTCATATCAAGGAAGCTGTCAAAGACGTGAAGGAACAGGTTGATGATTTTGATTGTTCACAGATATCCGTTTCTACTTCTGAAAAAGCAAAGGTTGTGAAGAAGAAGCAAAGCAGGAAGAATAAGAAAAAGGTCTTGAAATCAGCGATTCCTCCAGCACCAAAGTTTGTTTCTGGTTCATTTTCTGCTGATAATGAAAAATCGGCTACTTCAAGTGACAAGATTCAATCTCAATCTGGGTTTGATGAAACAATTTTCTATGATCAGAAGAAAATCACTGATGTGAAAGCTGAATTCACCAGGTTGGCTAAGAATGGACACCAGAGTTCAAATTCTGAGGAGAAGATTTCTGGTAAACAAGTCGGTTTGGGATTTCAAGAAAAGCATGTTCAAGTTGAGAAAGGTCCAGCATCTGAATCATCAAATCTAAAGAAGCTTAAAATGAAGCAAATGAAGAAGGATGTGTTCAAAGCAGACAAAGTTCAACCTGAGAGATTCTACAAACTCAAGGGTTCTGCACAGTTATTTTCTGACAAGGAATTTCCTCTTCACTGCGTGGATGCTCGGAAAATTGCTGAAGTATTTGTGAAAGCTGCTATTTCTTCTGAAAGTTCTCAATCTCGTAGCCCAACTTCTAAATGGGTGCATGATCATCGTCATCAGGTATATGATGCTCATTCTGATCATGTTAGAGATATTCATATGTGTTCTTCGCAGGTACATCAAAGATGGGATAAAATGACAAGGATTTGTTATATTTGCCGTCGCCCAGGGCATATGGCAAAAGATTGTCCCTCACCTGTTGATTCTTCACAAAGATTTCATAAGAAATCAGTTTTTGGTAAATCTGCCAACATAAAGTTCTTTGATAAAACAGGCAGAGTTTTTGATGAAGTTGAACCTACATTCTTTCAAAAACAAAACCGTTTTGTTCCAAAATTTTCAAAGGATCAAAAAGTAGGTTCATCATCACAGTCACCTGTGATTGTTTCATCGAAAACTGAATTACCAAAACAACAGGAATGGAAACCTAAGGTGGTTTCAAAGCAAAATAAGGACACTGGTCGACCAGAAGCGATTCGCTTCGGGTCCTTTGTGAACTAATCAGGTTGTCCAGTGTGCAGGTACTTCTAGAAGACCTATCCACAATTGAAAAATTGTGAATGGAGGAGTATTCTGTTTTTAATTTAAATTTAATGACAAATTTTTCTCAAAATCTAAAACATATCCGTGTTGATTGATCAATTTTCTTTGCTTACGTTTTTCTCAAAAAGCCAAAAATAGAGTCTTATTTTTGTGTAAAATGAAAATCCAAAAATAGAGTTTTCATTTTAAGGGGGAGAATTGTAAGTAAGGGGGAGTAATTGAGAAAATGCATGGTATGTAAGTAAGGGGGAGTAATTGAGAAAATGCATGGTATGGGGAGAAGGTGAATACATGCAAAATATAAAATTGTGAGAAATTGATCATTGGGAAATGATGGTACATTGGCATACGTATCTGACTCATGGATAAAGTAGATGAAAGGGCCATAAGATCATTGATTGATGTGCTTGGTAGGCTCGACAAATCAGAAAGTATTCAGATGTGATATACACTAAATACTAATGCTTGACCATGTGAACAACATCTTGATGCATATGTCATGACACAAAAAGAAAAATAAGTGTGAAATTCAAAATGAGAAGTCACTGTGTATACATGTGTTCATTTTGCAAAGATTTAATCTTGTTTGATTTTCTTTATTTTGTCAAACGATCGGACTTTCTTTGCGTGTTGAAAGACCGACCTGATCGTTGTTCGTTTGACGTTCTGCTTTATTTTCTTTGGTGTTTCGTATAACTCATCGGACTTTCTCTGCGTGTACGGGAGTACCGACCTGATTGTTGTTGAGTTATACAACTTCAACTTGTTTTATTTTTCTTATTTTGTTAAATCCGAGGCCTTATCTGCGTATCAAAAGATCGACCTTAAGGTAGACGATTTAACGTTCTTATTTCTTTTTGCATGAAACACAGTTGACTGTATCATGAAAAATAGTATGCAATGTGAAAGTTCACAATTGCAATCACACAAAAGGAAAAAGAAAGAAAAACAGAAAAATGTCTGAATATATCTGATAGTGTGGGGTACACTGGTCAAAGCAAATCTAATCAATACCTTAACATATCCAGATGTTATGAGTATGATTCTGTCTGAGTTTAAGATGGACAAATTATACCAGCAATCGGCATGACTTATGTGTTTCAATTAATTGAAATTGAAGTATAGTTCAGTGCGTTATGATCAATATGATCCCATATAGTGATCTTTCTCATACCAAAAATAGTGTCTGATTCTGTATTACGATTTCATTTCATATCAAGAAAAGTACAAAAAGATTTTTGGTGTGTTTTAATATAAACTATCAAAAAAAACCAAAAAGATTTTGTTTCTGCTTTATTTTAGATTTGATCAACATGTGATATAAAATCATTTTCAAAATCATATCTTGGAGTCTCGAAGAGACGTTTTGCGCCAAGATTATTTAAGTGTTAATGCAGGATGCTGTTGTGCAAGCTATCACAACTTCAAGTCTTCTGAAGCTGTTGATAAAGACCAGAGATATACTAGATATCGTCAAAGTATTCAAGATCAAGTTACGATTGAGTTGAGGAGGAGTTTGTTCGAAGATTCATTTCATTGGATAAACAGATTCTTTACTTGAGGGGGAGCTTGATTGAAGATACATAGTTGATGATTTTGAGAATAAAAGATAAGAGATACTGCACACGACGAGGGGGAGTTTGTTGATACCTGAAATGTGCGTCGTGTGAAGTATCGAATGAAGACCAAGTTCAAGCCAATATAGGGTTGACCGAACTAGGTCCGAACCTGAAGTTCGGACCGGCCGAACCTGGGGTTCGGTGGGAGTTCGGCCGATCGGGTATATATAGTAGTTTGGTCTTTGTATTTGCTAGTTCTGAGCGAGTGAGCAAATCTTAAGTGTGTGTTTCTGAGTGTGTTTTTCTGTGTCAATTCTCTGTGGTTTACTGATTGTAATTGTTCTCGTTTGATCAATAAAACAATCGGTTATTTACGTTTTGATGTCCGAATAGCTAGATCGAGTAGACGATCCGATGCTCACGCATTTTCACTTGCACATCATCGAACGAACCATGTTAAGCAAAGTTCGATTCCTCCTTTCACTTACGCCATTTAACTGGGGTGTTCCAGGTGGAGTAGGTTGTGAAACTATTCCACATTCCTTTAGATGATTCAGGAATTCGGCGCTTAGGTATTCACCACCTCTATCAGATCGAAGTATTTTAATAGTTCGATTCAGCTGATTCTGTACTTCGTTTTGAAATTCTTTGAACTTTTCAAATGTTTCATGTTTGTGTTTCATCAAATAGACGTAGGCATATCTGCTGTAGTCATCGATGAAAGTCACGAAGTATCGTTCACGATTTCTCGTCTCGGTTCGAAAGGGTCCACACACATCGGTATGAATAATGCCTAACAATCCTTGGGCCCGTTCGCCTGTATGGGTGAAGGGTGACTTGGTTAGTTTACCAGATAAGCATGACTCGCACTCATCGAAGGAATCTGCATTTTGGGATTTGAGAATGCCAGCAGTTTGCAACTTCTTGATGCGGGCCTTGCTTATGTGACCAAGCCTATGGTGCCATAACGAGGATTCGTTACTATCAGCTTTGCTTCTTTTAGAAACATGATAGAGCTGATCATTTGTTTGAACATCTATCTCATATATACCACGACGAGGTTTAGCCTCGAAATAAAAGATATCATTAAGGTAAGCAAAATTATACTTCCATTAAACTTATACCGAAATCCTTGTTCAAACAATGAAGAGACAGAAATAATGTTTCTGGATAAACTAGGTGCATATAAACAGTTAAACAGTTTAACTACAAGGCCAGTCTGGCATGAAAAAGAATATGTGCCGGTAGCAAGTACTGGACTCTTTTCCCGTCACCAACGATGAGGTCCATGACGCCCTGTTTTGTCTTCTTCCACTTCTCAGGTTCCTGCAAAACATTAACAATGTGATAACCACATCCAGTATCAAATACCCATGAGTTGGAGGAAACACTGAAAAGTTCAATAACATGTATTGACATACCTGATGAGCAACTCTTATTAGAGTTCTTGGCCATCTTCAGCTTTGCAAGATAAACGGGACAGTTGCGACGCCAGTGTCCCATTTTGTTGCACTCATAGCACAGGCGCTCCTCAGGAGGCTGCACCTGTGGTTTCTTGCCTTTGCCTTCTCTAACCTTCTTGGCTTTGGAGATCTTTGTATTAGCGACTCTAAGCACGTCCGGCGTGGTGCTGATCTTCACGTTGGGTATCAACGGAATAACCTCCTCGATCGACTGAGCCGAACAATTAATCGCAAGAATACGATAATGTTCAGGCAAAGATCTGAGTACTACATCAAGAGCCATCCCGTCAGAGATGGAGTAGCCAAGGTCGATCAGCCTGTCGCGATACGCTTTCATCAGCATGACATGATCGTATGGAGAGGAGTCGTTAGCCATAGAGCAGTTCACAAATTGTGAAAGTGCATCGGCTCGCTCAGTCCTCTGGCTCAACTCAAATAAATCTTTGAGTTTACGAATGATGTCATAAGCAGACATCCCCATGAAATTATACCGATAATCCTGAGTCATACTAGATAACACCAGGTCAGTGACGTCCTTATCATCGGCAGTGTGCTTTTGGAGCTCGGACCGCGAGTTCTCATTTAACAAGTAAGATGGAATACTCGCGATCGGTCGGTCAATGACATAGAGTTTCCCGAATAGCCTTAAAAGGTTTCTCAGGGTAGTCTGCCATGCAAGAAAGCCAGTCTCAGTGAAGGGGTCGAGTTGAACCATTGAACTTAATGGAGGTGAGTTTTCTTTAGCCTTCTGAAATATACAAAGTAGATTTTAATCAGTATTTTCGATGTAATATTTTTCTTTAAAATAAGTTGGTAAAGTTTACTTTAAGAAAAACGAGAATTCGCTCAGGCGACATTACTTGAGACCGCAAATGAGCCTCAGGAGCAAGGCCGTGTAAGCAAAATGACAACGATTGTCAATTGTGAGACTCAAGTCACAACTCTCGGTATGAGGCCGCTATATACAAACTATTGTATTTTGCGATACGTTTTGCCTCATCCGTGCCCACTTTAGTAATATACATCCGTGGCGCGGTGTTGAAATACTCCAACACTACGAACATATATGCCCGAAGCGATAGTAATCCTAAATGATCGAAGTGATGACACGGTGTTGAAATACTCCAATGTCCTCACCTTGGAAGGTACCCTCAGCACCAAGTGCGGTGTTGAAATACTTCAACACTGATGCTCCGGTAAATACGTTCCAAGTTCGACTTGAGATAGGATGGCAAGAACTATCAGTTTTTAAGAATTACCATATAGGGATATTAATTTCTTTTAATATTTAATTATCGTCAGACACGAACGATAAAACCCTATCATCACTCGGGACAAGTAAATTAATATAACCTAATTAAAATACTAAGTTGTCGCGAATGGCATATTGTGTGTTAAACGGCATAAGGGCTTGATCTCGCTCGAGCCATCTAAGCGAGATCATTAGGGACAAATTTAAAACAAATTAAATTAAATAGACCGGTGAACGATCGAGATGGCAACTCTGTGCGATCTTGAATCCAGCTCAGCTCCCACTTGCTTTGACATCCCTCTGGCGCGTGTCCAATCTTCGATTTTTCGGTTACATACAAATTTACAATTACTAAAACTACTTCTAGTAACCTAGCTCTAAATTTGTACAACTTTGAAACCCTAAAATCGGGTCCAATAACCAAAATTCGAAAAACAACCAATTGGGCCAACAACTTGGGCCAAAACAGAGAAAGACAAAATTCACGTCAAAACCATACACACGTGTATGCAAAATATAGAGGGGTCGGCCGTAACACACAATAATAAAATAAAATAAAATTGTATAGGATTAAAATAAATAAATTAATTAATCCTAATTCGCAATTTGGATTTTGGTCGAAATTGCGAACTACCGGTTACGAAAAGACCGGTTCTAGTTTGCGCGCGATGATAATGGCTCTGATACCACTGTTGGGTTTTACAGTGGATATCCGGGTTACTGATTTTAATTTTATTAAAACCGATTTAATATAAAATTAATACTATATTAATTTAGCAGTGTAAACGATTTAATATAAACACGCGAATACAACTGTAACAGGATCAATCACCGTACACGACAAACACAGAAAAATATTTATTCAAAATAAATAAATAAATTAAATTAAATATCTAAACGGGTTAGATATACCTTGGCGGGATCCGAGCAACCGCTCGAGACACCCGGATTCAATGGGCTCGCGCTAGGACGAACTGATACGTCTGACTCAAACCTACGAGACAGATCATCAACGACGGCGACGGCAGAGGGCGGTGGCGGTAGTGGTGGCGGTGGTGGTAGAGAAACCACGGGCGGCGGTGACAAAACTCCTTCCGACGGGATCACGACAGGGACCGATCCTACAATGATCTCGTCACCGGAAACCGGCGGTGACGAGGTGGCGGGTACCGGATGGTAAAGCGGTGTGGGCCACGAGGACGGAACGGGACGCGGTGGTCTCAGTTACGCCGGCAACGCGAGAACCACCGGTCGGCGATCGGCCGGCGGTGCGCCGGCGGACATAGCGGCGGTGGCGGTGGCTGCGGCCTTGGCTTCGGCGGCGGCTGCAGCTTCGGCTCGGCTAGCAGACTCGGCTCGGGCTGCGGCGGCTTCACTATCAAGTCGGGCGCAAATACTAGCAAAACTGGGATCCATCGGAGATCACAAGGAAGCTGCGGTGGGGTGGTGGCGGCGATCGGACTTACGGCGGCGGGGAGGCCGGCTTCGGCTGGAATCGGCGCAGAGGGAGAGAGAGTGAGGGATTAGGGTTTGTTACTTGTCGTCCAATCTATCCTCTCTCTCTCTTTATTAATTAAAATCACGGACCGGGGCTCCTAACGGACTGGGCCCGGTCGCGATTCCCCTTTAGTCCACCAACCGATCAGTCTGTTAATCCGGTAACAACTGATCGGTCCGTCTTTTAATTAGCGAGTAATTTTGAACCGATAAAGTTTGTCATTTTAATTAAATAAATAATTAGTATTTATTTAATTCACCATTTAGTTCGATTAATACTAATTACCAATTAATTAGATTTAATAGTCCGTTGACCCGGGTGTAACTCTTACGAGTCAATATCGGTCGGGTCAGGACACCATTGTTTCCAACAAGGTGCACCCAATCAATGCATCTCTGGCAGAAGATCATGATGTGGCTGGCAATGTCAAAGGGAACCTGAAAATATACCGTCTAATGAAGACAACATAATGGATGATATCTTCCCTGAGAATGAAATATTCGAGGATGACATCTATCGGGATTTGGGGCCCATCAATCTCAAGAGAGGAAGGGATGACCTGATCACATCTTCAGGCAGCGATACAACTCCTTCAGAGCTGACTCTGAATATTAACGAAGAGGATTTGACTGAAGAACCCATCCCAATACGTGAACCTTCTCCGAGGAAAAAGGCTGACCCAAGAACCTTGAGGTTCAAATTCTTAAAGACCAGCTCGAGCCTAATGGTGTTTGATCGTACAGATACAAATGAACAGACTGATAACACAACTGAACCGGCAATCGATCAAAGCTCATCTCAAGCCGATGTTCAAGCTACTGTTCAAGAACCAGCACCTATGTAGACTGAGAGTCCTATCCTCCATGTACATAGTCCAGTGCATGAGGAAAGGCAATTTCTATAGGTTGAAAGCTCTTTTGTTGTACCCAGCCCAGTGAAAGTGAGTGTCTCTTCAGTGCCAAGTCAGCCCACTGTGGTTCCAAGCTTCAGGCCTTTTCGAGCAAATGAACAAACTGCTGAGCTCCCTATTGAGATGAGGTTAAGTGCTGACCCTCACATTAATTTTCTGATGTCTCAAAACAGAATTAGAGAGACTGAGATAAAAGCACTCCAGGTTGAGAACAGAAAACTAAAAGACAAGGAGGTGGCTGACAAGAATAGGTTTAAGTATTTGTATGAGACCTTGATAGATCTGAAAAAGAAGTATAATGAGTTAAAAGGTGCTGCGGTGTCAAATGCCTCAGGTGACCCCAGTCAAAGCTCATCTCGGGGTGGTCAAGGTACAAAATCTGTGAATGAAGATGAAGGAGATGACACTATTGAGATGTCAGACTATGCTCGAAGTGGAAGAGTCATCTCTAAGGCACCAGAAGGTCACGACAACTGGTTCAAGAAGTTCTTTCAAGGACCAGCCCCCACTCAATACACCATTGATGTTGGTGAAAGCTCAATTGACAAATGGGGGAGTCGTGAAGCAATTCTGTGCTGGCACTATGACTCCGAGAAGAAGCTTTTTGCTGTAATCCGTGATGGCTACAGTCCAGTGGAATATTACAGAACACGAACCCAGTTTCACTCCTAGACTGAGCCTGAGATTAGAAGCATGTTAAGAGCTCCATACATAAACAGATGGAGTAGCACAGAAGGAGATCTAGTTCGGAACAATTTGATGAGCCACTTGGCGGAAAATTATGTGAACTTTGATCTGAAGCAGGTAAGATGGGTTGAAACTGGAACTGACCCAGTAACTGGTGATCCAATAGGTGAGGCGAGGCGACCACCCACAAAACGCACAAGAGTAATAAACTTGTTGGATGAAATTGAAGATGGTACCTTGGTCAAAAACTTTGACTGTTGGTTTTTGTAAGGAAATGATTTTCTGAGTCAACCGGATGAAGACGAAGATTTCCGGTTGAAGATATGTTCAAGCGGAAGAACGCTCAAGCGGAAGTTTTGTCAACCGGAAGCTCAACCGGAAGAACATTTCCGGGTGAACTCTTTTATCCAACATTATAAAGAGTTCAACCGGAAAAGTACAGAAAGATTACTTTTGCAGAATTCAGACCTGCAACTACTTCTATTCTTCCAAAGTCACATCCTAGCCGTCTCCTACTTATAGATAAATGCATTTTGCACATTTCCTCTTTTGTATGTTTACTAATGTTCTTTTAGTAAGTTTATTGTTTGACTTTTATGTACGGTTAGATTAGCCCGTATGAGATCAACGGCTGTAGTTGATCTCCTTAGTACTATTTATAGTTGTTAGCTAGTTCATTCACAAGTACCAGATTTAGTGCTTACACTTGTAACAGTTTGAACTTGAGTTAATGCAAATAGTACCGAGAAATTTATTATCTTGTGTTCACTAGTTTATGCAATCAATACAATCAAACTACAAGTATAAGTAAAACAAAGCTTAAGTAAAAACAAGTATGATACAACTTTATTCCGCATGGTTGTGATCTGCATGTAAAGAGTTCTTGTTTTGATTATTTCTCTAAGTAATCAACGGTCCTACAAGTGGTATCAGAGCTTTGGCTCTACACTTTGAAGACTTCTAGTGCTTCAAAGTTGATACTTTACTTGCTCACTTGAGTTTTTACAAGCTTTTTCTGATTTACAAACTGTTTTTCACAATGACTGACTTAACTCTTGGTTCACTAAATGGTAGCTCTAACAAACCACCAATTTTCACTCCTGATGACTTTGATACTTGGAAACTCAGGATGGAAGGTTTTGTTAGAAGCCTAGACAGACGCATTTGGAACAGGTTGACTATAGGTCCTTATAGTCCAACTGTTCAATCTGCTGATGATGCCGAAGTGCAAATACCAAAACCACTAGACAAATATGTTGAAGCTGATTATAATGAGCTTGAATATGATCACAAGGCCTACTGGACACTCCAGGCTGCATTACCCAACTCTATACTGGTAGGGTTTAAGGGATATAAGACAGCAAATGGCTTATGGAATGCTCTCAGTGAAATGTATGAAGGGTCTAGTGAGGTTAAGGAAAACAAAAAGGATGTTTTGAAACAAAGATATGAAAACTTCACTTACAAAACTGGTGAATCTATGACCAACCAGTATCTTAGATTTGTTTCACTTCTTGATGAATTGCAAAAGGTAGAAGTAACAATAGAACAGGCTGATGCCAACAGGAAGTTCCTGAGATCCTTACCTCCAATGTGGACTGTTTACACAGTAAGCATTAGGGAGTGCAAGGACCTCAAAAAGCTTAAACTAAGTGAACTCCATGGAGTCCTTAGTGCTTATGAAATGGAGCTTAATCTTAAGCAAAACAACTTCCCTGAGGCATCACCACAGTTGCAAACCACTGCTTTGGTTACAACTGATTTTCAAAAGATCTCAAATTCTTCTCAATATCACTCACCCTCAGTCAGTTTCAATGAGCCAACTAGATGCTCAGAGAGTTCTTCAACATTGTTTGACAACTCTCACTCTGCCTATGTGGCAACTGACTCATCTCAAGGATTCACACGTGAAGACTTGGAATGCATAGGGGCAGATGATCTAGAGGAAATGGACATTTTAACTCAATTAGCTATGGTTTCTGTAAGAGCCGAAAGGTTTTATAAGAGAACAGGAAGAACTTATAAAGGGTCAAAGGGATCATCAATTGGGTTGGATAAATCTAAAGCTAAATGTTATAATTGTCACCAACTTGGTCATTTTGCTAGGGAATGCAAGCAGCCAAGGAGAGATGGACAGAATAACAACAACAATGTCCAACAGAGATCAAATCATGGAAGCAACAACAGCAGCAGTCAACACATCAACAGCAACAGCAACCAACAGCCAACTCAACCAAAGCCACTTGGAAATCAAAATGTAGTGGCAGCTGTAGCTAACCAGACTGAATGCTATGAATGGGATGACTTTGTCACTGAGTTTGAGCCAATCAACCATGCTTTGATGGCCAAAGAAGATTCAACAGAACAGGTAAATGAGATTCCTGAAAAAGTTTTGGAAAATCTATGCAGCCCTGCATGCATAGAACAAGTGTCAAAATACAGGAAACATAACACTGATCTAATTGATGAAGTTTCTAATCTGAATGAGTTAAAAAGTTGCTTTAAGAAAACTGAAAATGCATACATCACCAAACTTAAAAATTTGAACAAAGAATTTGATGCATTGAAGCTGACTAACTCTATTTTGGAAACACAATTGGAAGATTTGTTGAACAAACTAACTGTTTCAAGACAAGAAACAAAAGATGCAAAAGCAGAAAATGACATTCTTGAAATTAAGTTAAAAGATGCTTTGTTCACCTGTGACAAATTTCAAACAGCTAACAAGAAAGCTGAGAAACTTTGGAATGGAGTAATGCATGGGAAAACAGGTATTGGGTACAACAATGTTGAACCACCCAAGGAATATTCACCTGTTATTGCTCCAATCCAAGCACTTCAGAAGGAGTGTGGTGTGAGTCTAACTGTTGATAGCACCACATGCTCTTCTCCTGAAACAAATTCTGTTGAATCATTATTAAACTGTGAAGTCAAAGATGCTAGCACATCAGCATCTGTTGACCAATCCAAGGTTTTAAAACCAAAAGTTGCTTTTCCACCCCCAACTATTTATGAGCCCAAAGACTCAAAAGTTGGAGGAAAACTACTTGAGCAGTCAAAACCCAGTGAAACTGAGAAAATGGGTATGTTAACTTACCACCAGGTCACAAATGAAGATTCAGCCAAAAACACAAACACTTACCAAAGGAAAATGTTTGAATGTGTTTTCTGTGGTGAAAAAGGGCACATGGCTGCAATGTGCAAATTCAATCCTTTGAGCAAAACCCAAAATTTGTTAAAACCCAAAACTGTTCTTACTCAGAAAAGATCTACAGGAAAAACTTCACCTGTAAGAAGCAACATGTGACACCCGAGAATTTCAAGGTTAACTTCCGTTAGACAAACCCGTTAGTTACGTTATAAGTGTTAACTTAGTAGCTAATGCATAACTAGGCCGAATACGTCCACGTCCTTTGGTTGATCACCGAACCCGTCCATATGTGTTATGTGTTCATCATTGATTGTCTTTGTGTGCAGTATGATTTAAATACATGACTTATTATTGTGAATAGCATGATTAATTGTAAATACTTGATTATGTGAAAATTGCCTAAATTTGGTAGTCAGCGAAACTACCGAGCGAAACTACAGATTCGCCCGGTAGCCGGCTAGACTGATCAAAGTACCCGAGACCAGAGCTAGTTTCGCCTGGCCAGCGAAACTGCCAGCGAAACTAGCCTCTGATATAAATAAACTTAATGAACCCTAGTAGCCTCATTTTCCTCATTTCACAACAAACACACACACACACTTCTCTGGAATCTGGTCAGCCGAGGATACCATCAAGGGACCGAGATCTTAGCCTCTAGACCATCATCTCATCTCATCTATCGATTCTTGAACCAAACGTGAGTCCCAAAAACCTCCATTTTGTGTTTTATATGTGTTTTTCATAAAAAGCATGACCAAACCTTCATGATATTGCTTGATCTTCTGTAAATATGCTTTAGGATGCTAGATCTATCATAAAGTTGATTACTTTACGTTTAGAATCCAACCATGTTAGGGATCTAGATCATTTTGGTCATTTTAGGGTTTTGAACTTATTTTGTGATTTGATGATGAAACTGCATGTAAACGTGTTAAAGTTGCTTGATTTATGTTGGTAAATGCCTATGGATGCTAGATAATGAATTGCATGTATGATCAGAAGCTGTTAGGTTGATTTTTAGGCAAATCCGTATGTTTTTCGCGACCAGCGAAACTGCGTGTTCTCTGGGCGAAACTAAGTAGCGAAACTATATCTCCTTCCAGCGACACTGCCCAGCGAAACTATAGTGTCGCCGGGTAACCTGACCAGACCAGCTCGAGCGAAACTATCGAGCGAAATACCTGAACGAAAGTTCAAACCAGTTTCCCTGCGAAACTAGGCTAGCGAAACTGCGTCAGCAGTTTCGGGCGAAACTAGCCTAGCGAAACTGTGTCACCGGGCAATGCCTAGCGAAAGTGCTGCCCGTGCACCTAGCGAAACTGCCTAGCGAAACTATGCTAGCGAAACTAAGGTGGTGTTTGTTTTTCTGCAAAAGCTCTTCCTGTCCTCTTCTGTCTGCGCCGCGCAGACCACGCGCAGACATTTAGGTCTGCAGACTGTTTGTTTTCTCGAAGACATTTCATAAAAAAATGTCTGCGCAGGCTCTTCTTGGTGCAGATGTGACCCAGTCACTTCTGACATCTTCTAACATCTTCTAACATTCTCTTTAAACTGTTTTTACATTAAAAAAACATTTTTAAACAGTTTTTTTAATTCTTTTATAAAAAAACATTTTATTAAGTCCTTTTTAAAAAACTTTTTCTAAAAAAACTTTTTTAAAAGTTTTTAATATATTAAAAAACTTTTAAGAAACTTCTTTAACCACTTTTTTTAAATCGTCTTTTAAAAAAGTAAAAAAAAACATTTTAAACAATTAATTTAAAAAAATAAAATTTAAAATGTTTTTTTTTTAAATTAGTTTTTTTTAAATTGTTTTTTAAAAAGTTTTGTTTTTAAAAAACGTTTTTAAACAATTATTTTAAGAAAAAAAATTTTAAACAATTATTAAACAAAACTTTTTAAACATGTATTTAAAAACGTTTTTAAACTGTTTAAAAAACAATTTTTTGAACAGTTTTAATAAAATATTTTTGATATTTTATTTAAAAGAAAATTGTTTAAAAAACAATTGTTTGCTAAAATATACGGAAAGAAATAAAATGAATTGAATTATGTATAAGTTTAAAAAATGATTTATTTAAATTTCAGTTTATTTTAGCAGTCTGCATAAGTTAAAAAACAAACACTCTTCTTCTTACAGACTGCAGAGGTTTAGTCCACCTCTTCTGTTACAGATGTCTGCAGATGTGGTCCGCAGACTGCAGACATTTTACCTCTTTAAAAACAAACAGCACCTAAGACTTGACCTAAAAACCAAACTTGTGAAATTTGCTTAAGTGTTATGCCATGACTTACATGATTATGCCATGATGAAACATGTTTAATATCTGATTTATATGAACCCTTGTTTATGATCAACCATTGGTGTCGTGTGTCGGTATGTCGAGTCATAGTTGCAACGTGTTATGTTATGGGCCATAGTGACGTTAAGTAAAGGTTAGACACGAAACTAATACTTAAGACCTAAACGTGTTCTAGGTCTTCGTTAAACAACAATATTTGGATCACTTGAAGTGTAGCAGTGCAACCAAAGGTGAGTGTCACTAACCCGCTTACCGTGAGTCCGTTTGGGCCACACCGAATAACTTAACGAAAACAATGCTGATAAACTCTAGAGTGCTAGGCATCTACTGATGAACATGAGAACACGGGATGCTTGGCACCCACTTGATGAACTGAAGTGTTTTATGGGAAACACTTGTGAACTCTGAACAAACTATTTTTGAAACAAAACTGAAAACGTTTTCATATGGCTAGTGTAGGTTAAAGTCTAAACCATATGATATCACATGTTTTCTAAGGATGCCTTACAACTTAAAAGTCCTCAACTAAAATTGTGCCATTAATTGTAAAGCGAGGGGATGTTGGGTAGATCTACTGGAGTTTGACAAACTCCGCCCCGTGGCACGGGAAGTGCACGGAGGAACAATATCAGCCTATTTGACCGTGGTCCCGAGAGGACACGGGGGAGGCAAAAACCGCGATGACGTAGGTCCGCACCGTACGGGATGGCTCGGCCCCCACAAAATAAGTCAGCTTTGGTACAAACTTCCTTAGAGCATGGAACAACGGATTAGCTACCCGCGATATCGGTTGAGTCCTTTAACTTTACGGAACTAGTACATACTCGATGACGTAGGTCACGGACAAACCATTTATAAACTGAGAATTAATTACGAGCATTGCTTTTCACAAATAAATGACTTGTAAGTATACCTTGATACGAATTATGATTATGAGACCGGGCCAATGCATGACAAGCCCACTGTGAACTCACCAACCGTTAGGTTGACACTTGCGTGGTTTAAACTTTTGCAGATCGCTAAGGAGTATCCACCGGAGGTTGGCATGGCACGTGAAGACTCTTGTTTTTGATTTAACTTAAATTGGGGATTTATAAAACAATGAATTTGTAAGGCACGTGGTTAGTGCCAGGATAATTATTTTTCCGCTGCGTATGTAATTTAAGACTTTGATTTATAACTTGTGTTTGAACTAACCCTGATTCGTTTAGTATTTGTAACTATGGTTGTGGATCCTGGTCTAGTCGCGCCCCTTAACGGTATAAACTCCGTTAGTGGTATTTTGGGGCTGTGACACAACACTTTGAAATATTTTGATACTGAGTCAAACAAAGTTTTAATTGGGAACAACAAAAATGGAAGTTTTTCAGTCTTAAAATCGAACAGGGTTCCGGCTGAACTTCAAACGGAAAAATTTTCAACCGGAAATGAAGTTCAACCGGAAAGCTCCAAAACATTGAGATCAGTTACTGCACCTAAACAACGACCCAGGGTTCAGTTTACTGATGAGTATGACCATTTTGAAGGTCAAGGAAGGAGAAACCCATCTAGAGGCAAGACCACCTCTAGAGAAAATTTTGTGAAAAACAAGCACAACTCTCAACCGGAAATTCCCTCTAGTTCAAGTGGAAATGCCACTGTTGCATTTCACAGTGAGAGATCTAGCCAGTCAAACAAATTTTCAAATCCAAAGGCTAGAATCTCACCAGTAACTAGTGTTGATCAAACCTACATCTCACACAATGAGGTGCCAAAGGTTTTGACTAACAAACAAAAGAAATATAGGGAATACAGAGAGAGGAAAATTGCTGAGAGAAGGCTTAGCAAAACAAACAGGCAAGATCAAACAAGTGAACAGTCTGAACACTTGAACATTGATCAAGATGATCTGTTGAATGAGGATCCAATACAAAATACTTCAGTACTTAGAGAGTACAAGTATTATGATGCTTCTGGCAAGCCCAAGACCTCAAAGGCTTGGGTTCCCTTTAGAAATTAATCAATTTTCTCTGTGTGTAGGTGCATAATAAAGGCCAACAAAGCCTATGGGTTGTTGATAGTGGATGCACTTGCCACATGACAGGAAATAAGCATGTATTGGAAAACCCCAAAAATATAAACGGAGGTCCTGTAGCTTTTGGGAGTGCAAAAGGACACATTACTGCACAAGGTGCTGTTAGTAATGGGAAGCTTACCTTTGACAAGGTAAATTTTGTTGATACATTGAATTTCAATTTACTTAGTGTCTCACAAATGTGTGACAAAAATTTGAATTTGATGTTTACTGAGAGAGAGGCAATAGTCTTAAAACTTGGTGTTAACATCCCTGAGGAACTTGTGTTACTCAGAGCACCTAGGAGAGAAGGACTATATATTTTGGATCTATCTGCTGCCACTCCAGCAAGTGGAATTGCATGCTTTATATCCAAAGCCTCAGTGGATGAATCTGATTTATGGCACAGGAGGTTATGTCATGTTAACTACAAGAACATGAACAGAATAGTGAATCTTGGCTTGGTTAAGGGTCTTCCTAACAAGCAGTTCAACTGTTCTGAGCACTGTGTTTCTTGCCTCAAGGGTAAGCAACACAAGACCTCCTTCAAGCCAAAAACTGAGTCTTCTATCACTCAACCTCTAGAACTTTTACATATGGATTTGTTTGGTCCAACTAGAGTGATGAGTTTGGGAAAAAGGTCATACTGTTTTGTCATCATTGATGATTTTACAAGATATACTTGGGTGTTTTTCTTAAAAACAAAAGATGAAACTGCTGAATTGTTAAAAACACTAATTGTATCTTTGGAAAATCAAGCAAAACTGAAAGTTAAGACAATCAGAAGTGACAATGGCACTGAGTTTAAAAATCATGTTTTGAACTCATTTTGTGAGGAAAAGGGTATTCTTAGACAATTTAGTGCTCCTAGAACTCCACAGCAAAATGGTGTTGCAGAAAGGAGAAATAGGACATTAATTGAGGCTGCTAGAGCAATGTTGGCAGATTCTAAGTTACCTGTGATATTTTGGGCAGAAGCAGTAAATACTGCTTGCTACGTCCAAAACAGGACTTTGATTGTTAAGGGTAAAAATAAAACTGCTTATGAACTTTGGAGAGGTAGAAAACCTAACATTTACTTTTTCAAATCATTTGGATGTCCTGTTACTATCTTGATAACTAATAGGTTGTTACCTAAGTTTGCTGAAAAAGCAGATGAAGGATATTTTGTTGGATATTCTGGTGTGTCAAAAGCATTCAGAGTATACAATAAAAGTACCAAAATTGTTGAGGAAACCATTAATGTGACTTTTAATGAGAAATCTCTTAACAACTTTGTATCTCAACCGGATTGGTTATTTGATATAGATGCACTAACCTCTGCTTTCAATTTTACCATTGAGAAGCCATTAAGTTCAACAGTGCAGGAACAGGAACATAAGCAGAATCACATGAGATCAGCTGAGAATATCTGGCAGATGAATACCAAGGGCCTGCAAATGCGACCTAACTTCTTTTCATCACTCAGCACCAAGCCTGTGACACCCAACAATTCAAAGAAAGTCTCTGAAATTGTTATTGCTGATGCAGAAGTTCATCCGGTTGAACTTCCGGTTGAAGTTCAAACGGATCCTGTGACAGTAGAATCTCCGGTTGACACTCAACCGGAAAACAATTTTTCAGAAAATTTTGAGAACAATAAATCCAATGATTCAACTGATGCTGGGTCAAATGAGTACAGTTTTGAGCATCTAATCTCAGATTCAGTCCCCAGTTCTCAAGAAGTTTCAGAACCTGTTTCACAAATCAACAATATTGAGTTACTACCTCAACTCAATATTCCTCACAATGGGAGAAGCCATGAATTTCCAATGTTTACTGATAGAAGAGTTAGTAAAAATCATCCAAGGGAGAATATTATAGGAGAATTGTCAGCTCCTGTGCTGACAAGAAGCAAGTCTATTGATGCAAACATTTGCCTACATGCTGCATTTCTGTCTCAAGAAGTACCCACCAAGATCAATGATGCTCTGGAAGATGAAAGCTGGGTAGAGGCAATGCAAGAGGAATTGTTTCAGATCAATAAACAGAAGGTTTGGGAATTGGTAGACCTACCTGAAGGTGAAGAACCAATTGGCACCAAATGGGTATTCAGAAACAAGAAGGATGACAGAGGAATAGTGATCAAAAACAAGGCAAGACTTGTAGCTCAAGGCTACACACAGGAAGAAGGCATTGATTATGATGAAGTTTTTGCTCCAGTGGCCAGGCTTGAAGCAATCAGAATATTTCTTGCCTATGCTGCTTTCAAAAACTTTCTGGTATTTCAAATGGATGTCAAATGTGCCTTTCTGTATGGTCTTTTGGAACAGGATGTGTATGTCAAGCAACCTCCAGGCTTTGAAGACCCTCATCACCCCAACAAGGTATGCAAGCTAATCAAGGCTTTATATGGTCTCAAGCAAGCTCCTAGGACATGGTATGAAACTCTTTCAAACTACCTCCTAGAGAATGGCTACAAGAGAGGAGCTATTGACAAAACACTTTTTGTAAAATCTGATGGCAAAGACACTTTGATGGTACAAATCTATGTTGATGACATCATCTTTGGTTCATCCAATGCTGCCTTATGCAAAGAGTTTGAAGGACTGATGCAATCTAAGTTTGAAATGAGTTCAATGGGTGAACTGAATTTCTTCTTAGGATTACAAGTGAAGCAAACTGCAAATGGAATATTCTTGAATCAGTCAAAATATATTCAAGATATGCTAAAAAGATTTGACATGCTGTCTGTTTCAACTTCAAGAACCCCCATCTCCACTTCCCACAAGTTAAACAGTGACTTAAGTGGAAAGCCAGTGGATGTTCATCTCTACAGGGCAATGATTGGATCACTGCTCTATCTCACAGCTAGCAGACCTGACATCATGTTTAGTGTCTGTTTATGTGCTAGATACCAGTGTCAACCAAAGGAGTCACACATGTTAGCAGTGAAGAGAATTTTTAGATATCTCAAGGGACAACCAAAGCTTGGGTTGTGGTATCCAAAGAATTCAGATTTCTCCTTCAAAGCTTACACTGATAGTGATTATGCTGGCTGCAACTTAGATAAGAAGTCTACTACTGGAGGATGCAAATTTTTAGGAGAAAGACTTGTGTCTTGGCAATGCAAGAAGCAAACCTGTGTATCTACTTCTACTGCTGAGGCTGAATATATTGCCGCATCAAGCTGCTGCAGTCAAGTCTTATGGATTCAGAATCAAATGTTGGATTACGGCATCAAGTTCATGGAAACTCCTATTCTTGCAGACAACAACAGTGCCATCTCAATCACAAACAACCCTGTTCAACACTCAAAAGCAAAACACATTGACATCAGGTACCATTTTATTAGAGATTGTGCTGAGAAACATTTAATTAGAATGGTTAAAGTTCATACTAATCAACAATTGGCTGATTTGTTTACCAAAGCATTTGATGAAGCTAGATTTTTCTATCTCATTAGTGCCATTGGTATGATGAACTTTGACTGATTAAACTGTTTTCACAAACTTAATAAAAGAGACCATTTTGTGTCAAAGAGCCCGTCTCTTGATACAAAAAGAAAAAGAAAAAGAACAGTCTCTGTATCAGTTAGACACCTTTTCAAATCATAGTCAGGTCATACTGTTAAACTATGATAACTGATACATGAAATTCTTCAAAATCAAGTGTTTTTCTATCTTCCGGTTGAACTTTCCAGTTCAACATATCCGGTTGAATCTCAACCGGAAAGTCATCTTCAACCGGAAACTCATGTTTTGATCACACCATCCCAATTTCTGAAACTGGTAAACGAAACAACAATTCTTTATTTGAAAGATCAGTTTAACTTTGAAAATTTGTCAAACGGAAATTTTATTTCCTGTTGACAATCTCAACCGGAAAAATTTTCAACCGGAAATCTGTCCGGATCAACTTTCAAACGGAAAGAAATTTTGTTGTGAGGAGAGAAAAATCTCCGCTTGAATCTCAACCGGAAAACTTTTGCTTTAAATGACTCATTTAATTTACCGGTTGAGGCACACATTTTCAAGCGGATTGTGCATTTAAAGTGTTTGAATTTATTGTTCGAGAAAATATCTGAATTAAATTCAAAAGACACGCAACAGGCGGTTGTACTATACAACCACCTGAAGCACACTTTTTGCGGACCCACTTGCACTTTTTCCTTTCTCTCTCCTGTGACTCAGCGTACTTTATCCATCGCTGTTAACTGTCACTCACCGTTAAACCCACCAGTTAAATACCCCCAACCCCTTCAACACTCCTCATAATCCAAAAGCAAGAAACCGTTCAAAATCCGAAAACCTAGAAATTTTCAGAACCATTTCTTCCTACTCCCAATTTCTCTCTCAAAATAAATCAACAATGGCACCGAAGTCCAAAGCAAAGGGGAAACAATCAGTGAAGAATGATTCTTTTCCTCTTGAACACAACTTGGTTGCGTTTCTTGACGAACCAGTGAACTCTACACACGCTGAAACTTTCACAGGGATGATAAATTTTCTCAAATCGTCATATCTGAATCACGCACTCACTGTTGCGGTGTACATGTATGAGGAAATTCTCTCTGAATTTTGGAAGAACATCCAACTGCTTGAGAAGGATGTTGATGATGTGGAGGAAGATACACTGAAGTCAACCGTAAAGGGGGAAACTGTTCTCATCACTGAGTCGCTGATAAGGGAATTGCTGAAGTTAAATGACCAGAACGGGTATGTTCGAAGAACACCAAAGCAATACATGGCCCTGCTCAACAAAATTGGCTATGGTGGCGCTACTGAAGGAACTGCCACGGTTCACAAGGGTCAAATACCTTACAAATGGAGATTTCTGGCTCACACTATCATGGTGTGCCTCTCGCCAAAGAGATCAGGTTTTGATGAAATGGCTACTGAGCAAGCATCTGCATTCTATGCTGTGGTGAAAGGGGAGGTATACAACTTTTCTGCTGTAATCTTTAATGCTCTAAAGGGTAATGCAAAGAATTTTGCTTTTTACATGTACCCTAGATTTCTGACTTACATTTTGCAAAAACAATACCCCCAACTTAATTTAGAAGGAAACATGATGCTGGTTCCAAGAGCATTATCTGAAAACACTTTTTCTAAATTAACCACCAACAAGAAGCCTTTCCTTGGGAGGGACACTGACCATCCCATGCCAATCCAAAGGGTGATTCCGGTTGAACAGGGAGAACCTAGTTCTCAAACGGAAACACATGCTTCTGAAGAGCAACTTGCTCCAGTGGACAACACTGTACCATCCACAGTTGTTGAACCCACCACTGATCAACCACCTTCTCCTTCTGATAAACAAACCTTAATTTTCAAAAGAAAAAGGAGAAGAGATTCAGACCCACCATCAATTCCCATCATCCCCCCTTCCCCAAAGCCTACAAAGCTCAAAAGGCTCAAAAAGGTTGTGCAAGAGCCTACTCCTCTCTTGCAACCTATTACCTCCAGCCCTGAACCAACCCTTGGCACACAGCCATTTGGGTCAGCCAAATTGGGATTTAAACTTTTTGATGAACCTTCTTCTGAGGGGGAGTCATTTCATATGGATGTACAATCCCCATCCACTTTCTCACCCTACACTTCACACTTCTCACCTGTGAATGATGATGTAGAAAGAGTTGTCACAGATGATGGTGTTATTAACCCAAGCACCACATTACATGGGAACATTCTGAGTGACACTCACACTGCTACATCTAACCCCCATTCACCCCAGGAGGTGAATCTCAGGAGTTTAGATGAGATTCATGTGGAAAGGGCTGCTGCCACTCAAAGTTTCTCATTGAACTTTGATGTTGGTAGTAACATCAATAAGACCCAATCCATGGCAACCCACACTTTAGTTCAACCGGAAGATCCCCTAGTGGATCCTAAGGGAAAAACTATAGTTGAGGGGAATCCCAGGCGCCAAGAAAACCAGGGTGGTGGACTTGATCAACCTAGGGTTGATGGTCCATCTTTTTCCTATGATACTGGTAAAATTCCAGTTGAGGATAGTTTAACACTTACAGAATTGACGGTCTTGTACAAATCACTACAGGCTCAGGTAACCAGTCTCAATTCGACTGTTGCCAGCCTTGTAATGTCATCTCCTGCTGCTGCTCAAGCTCAAGAAGTTCCTGTTGAAACCCCAACTGCTCAACCGGAAACTTCCCCTGCACCGAAATTCCAACCGGTTGCACAGCATTCTGCTGAGGTTAGCTCTTTGAACCCATTTCCTTTTGGAGGTCAGGCTGTAGAAGCTGATGCTGCCAAAAAGGGGGAGAAGACTAATCCTCCATCACCTGATATTGCTGCTGCTGCAACCACAACTGAAGAAGAAGAAATCGATCAAACAGTGCCTCTACCTGAAAATGTAAGGCATACAGCCTTCAAACTGGCTGATGTTGACCCCTTTTCAGTTGCTGATGGGTTGACTAAGGTGAAGATGAGCTCACTCATGAAGGTATTTCCACAGGACCCAAGCCTGTTGGGAATGATTGAAGCAACAATGTTAGTTGCAGGTGCTCAGCCAGAGAGCATTCTGCAGGTCAAGCATTTCTTGACCAATGTGATTATCCCACAAGAGGAGGCAATTGCCAAATCTAAAGTGGATGAGATCACAACTAACATTGCTTCTGAACCAGTTGTTGATATGGTTCATGAAGATGTGGTTGTTAATGCTTCAGTCACTCAGACTGAAGAAGTTGAAGGTGAAAAAGGAGAAGAAGCTACAACTGAAACAATCAGCAATGTACTGAAAAATACAAGTACAAAATCTCCGGCTGAAGTTCAACCGGAAGAGTCTCAACCGGAAAAATCTCAACCGGAAGAGACTCAACCGGAAAACTCAACTGAAGCTGAGATTGCTGAAACATTGATTCAAATGCATTCCACCTCCGACTCAGAACCTCCTCTGAGCTTTAAAAGAAAGAAACAAACCAAACCAAGGAGGATGATCAGACTGAGGAAGAGTAAGGATTGCATAACTCCTTAACAAAGGGCATTAGATACTATGGTTGATTCTGACCAGTCAGAAGAGCAAGAGACTATGGATGATCTAATTGAAGAAGATTTCGTCCATGACTGGGAAGATAATCAATCCAGAATAAGATCAGAAGAAGCCAAATCAAACATACAATACAACAAATTCTTGGAAGATCTAGATCTTTTCTCTAATGACTTTGTGGTTGAAGGAATGGTAGATGAAGCAAGGAAGAGGTCAATTGAATGGAGAATGCAGGTCTACGACCTTGCTAAATTAGATGAACAGGAGAAAAACAGGCTGATCAACATAGCTTCCAAAATGCCAACTGTCTTAAACAAGAGTTTAGACAACCTGGAGCTATTGGAAAGGATCAAGAGATGTGCTATCATCAGATGTCTCAAGCCTGCTACTGAAGTAGAGAAGATGAAGGCTAAAGATACTTGTAAAATTGTAGATGAGCTGCTCAAACAAGTGAAAGGAGCAGAGTTTGCTGTGATCCCAAGTCTCCAAATGCCCTTGCCATCTGAGACAGTCACAGGTAACCCCTCATCTACATACATTAAGCCAGAACCCTTTGAAGAATCTGACCTACTTGCTGAGTCTCTTCCCTCCAACTTGTTGGAAAGACTCAAGCAATCAGCCTCCCGTGTTCCCACTCCATCTTCCAGATTTTACTCCCATAGACCCAGGGGAATGAATCCTAGGCCCAGGGGATCCAGATCTACCAAGCCTAAGTATATTCATCCAAAATACAGGCTAGATAACTGGACTGATATCACCCCTGCTAAGCCTAAACCCTGCCCACCTACTTGGAAGTATAATCAACCTTCATCACCACCTAAATACTCCACCTCTTCAACCCCACAACCACAAGCCATGAAACCACCCACCATATCTCCAACAAAACCTTTTGAACCCACTGAGTCAGCCGCAACCAGTTCTGTTCAAGCTTCATCTCAAGCAGATAAAGGGAAAGAAAAAGTCCCAACTGAAACTGTCAAGCCATCTGCTGATCCTGCCTCTGGTGTTTCACCTGGAAGGAAGAAGTCAATTGCAAAACGACCCCTTCTTGCATCCAGAAACTTTAAGACCAGGAGGATCATGAGAGAATTGAACAAAACAAGGATTCAATTTGAAAGGCCACCATCTCCTGAAGAATGAAGTTCTTGGAGATAGTCAATTTTTGAAGAACAACATACAGAGGACAAATTTTGGCAGCATCATCTTAGGGGGAGATTGTAAGGAAATGATTTTCTGAGTCAACCGGATGAAGACGAAGATTTCCGGTTGAAGATATGTTCAAGCGGAAGAACGCTCAAGCGGAAGTTTTGTCAACCGGAAGCTCAACCGGAAGAACATTTCCGGGTGAACTCTTTTATCCAACAGTATAAAGAGTTCAACCGGAAAAGTACAGAAAGATTACTTTTGCAGAATTCAGACCTGCAACTACTTCTATTCTTCCAAAGTCACATCCTAGCCGTCTCCTACTTATAGATAAATGCATTTTGCACATTTCCTCTTTTGTATGTTTACTAATGTTCTTTTAGTAAGTTTATTGTTTGACTTTTATGTACGGTTAGATTAGCCCGTATGAGATCAACGGCTGTAGTTGATCTCCTTAGTACTATTTATAGTTGTTAGCTAGTTCATTCACAAGTACCAGATTTAGTGCTTACACTTGTAACAGTTTGAACTTGAGTTAATGCAAATAGTACCGAGAAATTTATTATCTTGTGTTCACTTGTTTATGCAATCAATACAATCAAACTACAAGTATAAGTAAAACAAAGCTTAAGTAAAAACAAGTATGATACAACTTTATTCCGCATGGTTGTGATCTGCATGTAAAGAGTTCTTGTTTTGATTATTTCTCTGAGTAATCAACGGTCCTACAGTTTTATGATCCGACGACGCATGAAGTGGTGGTGCTTTGCAAGAAGATGAGACAGTTCCGCTTCTATGATCCGGTTGACCTGCTGAGGTTTGGTGAAAGAGATATCAAGCTCCTCGCCTCCCAACCTATTCTCGGTGATTTGAACGATCTGGAAAACGCTATACGGGTGGGGATCTTCCATGGAATAGCAAACCCGGTCGTAGCAAATGAATGGTGGTCGAGCAATGTGCAGAATACTTTTAGATTTGATCTACTGCTGCCATAGGCGGTCTAATGGTTCATGCCTAGGGGAAGATTATTGGGCTATACATTGTAAGGCATGAACATTAGATTAGGCTTTCATTGTTTGGGCTTAAGGTGTTTACGATTTTGGGCTTTTTGGACCGATTTCTATATGTTTATGATTGGGCTTAGGGTTTTGTAGAGGGTAGTATATAAACCCTCATAGTGTTTATGATTAATTAGCTTTTGAGATTACGATTTTCTTCTTTCACTCTTGTAATTCCGATCGGTTTTCATCAGCTCAAAGAAAGTATTGTGTTTCATTCAAGATTTGATCTTTGTTAAATCTATTTCTTCTACTTTCTTCTTGAATCAATCACTTACGAGGATTCCACACTCGTTTGTGATATCAATATCGTGTTTGGTAGATTTTCTGGACCTACACAAACTAAACCTCACATCTAGTATAAAGGCACGAAAGTTTCTTCGCAAAGGATGCCATGCTATCTTAACTATTGTCACTTAGAGGAAAACTAGGGATAAACGTATCAAAAATGTTCCTATTGACCGCGAATACCCCGAAGTCTTTCCCGAAGACTTGCCAGGCTTACCCCCTCGGTAAGAGAAATTTCGCATCGACTTAACACTTGGAGCCGCCCCGTTGCCAGATCCCCATATCACTGACACCGTCCGTAATACAAGAGTTATCTAATCAACTACAAGAGTTGGTAGATAAAGGCTTCATCCGTCCAAGCCACTCTCTATGGGGTGCTCCCTGTTTATATAAAATGAAAGGTGGAACGATCCGAATGTGCATCAACTACCGATCATTGAAACAATTGGCCCAATGGCGTACCAGCTACGCCTGCCTATCCTGCTAAGTAGCGTTTATGACGTTTTTATGACTAGTAATTTAATTAAGTGTCCATCCGACGAAATGCTTGTTGTCCTGCTTGACGAAATTCAAGTCGACGAGAAAATACGCTTTGTCGAGGAACCTGTCGAGATACTGGACCAAGAAATTAAGAAACTGAACGTAGCCGCATTCCCATTATTAAGGTGTAATGGAACTCTAGGCGAGGTCCAAAGTACACTTGGGAACGCAAGAACCAAATGCGTCAGAAGTATCCTTGACTTTTTGGAAGCGTTACATCCACCAGTGGTCAGAATTGAATTTCAGGACGAAATTCTTCTAACTGGGGGAGAATGTGACACCTCGTCCAAAAGTCAGGTCAACGCTCCTTACTTTGACTTTAGATTAGATGTTATGTGCTTATCTTGTCTGTGATTAACTATTCGGTAACTGCACGTAACTGATAAAAACCGGACGTAAAACTATTAGAGAACGCACCCTAATAAATAAGAAAGACCGTTAAATAATTAATGGAATTTCAATAACAAGAAAACAAATATACAAATATAATTTTTATATTTTTCTTAAAACATGTGTCACGGATATTCGCCATCGACACGGGAACATTTTAAGCGATTACGTGACTAGAAAAAACTGGGATTCTAATCACTCATGGTAGTCGAGCTTAAAAACCGACGCGAACAAACGAAACAGACTTCATTATATTCACGCGTGCCAAACCGGATCAACTTGCGAAAAACAAAAACAAATCATGTCAAACAAACTAAAACTGTTTATGTGAACCAAAAACAAATTAAAAAAAAAAAACTTTTCGTTGTCAAGACTGAACCAAAGCCAAAACCGGAGCCCCGTTCAGGCCCAGCCAGGCCCAATTAAACCCGATGAACCAACACACCGAAACAGAACCCGTGACTCAACCCGACAATCAAACCGATCGACCCAGACACCGGCCCGAACCGGCGAACCTAATCGCGGCTCAACCGGCCCAGACCAGGTCTGGCCTGCCCGCGGCCCAGCGCCATACCGGCCCAGCTGGTATCCGGCCCAAGCGATAACCAGGCCCAGTCCCATTCGCAATTTATTTGGGCTTCGGCCCATTTCCCAAACCTGTTTATTTAATAGTTTCGAGCCCATGAATTTTTATAAAATTAGCCCACTACAATTTTATAAACTTTTGGCCCAATAAATTATTAAAAACCCACCACCTTTGTAGTTTTATTCCACTAGGAATTATTATAAAAGTTGTGATTTTTACCAACCTCTAACCATGTTATATTTTATAAAACCCTTCTTCTTTTATAAAAACATGGAGCATTTTATAAACTAGTCACCTACACATTTCTAGTCTTGCATTTTAAGTGGAGATTAAGTGTGCCAACAATGCCTAGCCTACACCACAACTCACCATTAGTTGTCATTGTACTAATGTACACAAGATTAAGCCTTTAACCATTTGGTAATACTCAACTCTTAGCCTATAAAAGGAACCATCACCCCCACACTTCACCTTGCACCAACCCACCATTCTTTCCTCTCTTCCACTCTCCTCCCTCACCCCTTGGCCGACACCTACACATTTCTATTCTTGCATTTTAAGTGGAGATTAAGTGTGCTAACAATGCCTAGCCTACACCACAACTCACCATTAGTTGTCATTGTACTAATGTACACAAGATTAAGCCTTTAACCATTTGGTAATACTCAACTATTAGCCTATAAAAGGAACCATCAACCCCACACTTCACCTTGCACCAACCCGCCATTCTCTCCTCTCTTCCACTCTCCTCCCTCACCCCTTGGCCGACCCCTCCACTGCTGCCACAGCAGCCACCGACTGCCACCATCCAGCCACCGCCGGCCACCATTCGCCCTCCTAGCGCCGTCAAACGCCGCCGGGAACCCCCCTTTCTCACGGTTTCTACCCTCTCTTCCTTGTGAGTTTTTCTAACTCATTCTCTTCTTTTCCTTACAATCAAACACCCGAATCATACCCCCAAGTCTTGACAACAACCATTAAAACACCTACATTTTATTTAATCATCTAACTCTTTTCTTTAACCCCCATTCTTCTTCATGATCTTAAACATATTTCTTGGTGTTCTAAGGAACTTAAAAGAGCGAAGAGATGGGTGAAACACTTGGAAAAATCCATGGAAAGTATCCAAGTGCACCAAGATCATCATGTTTATTTTTATGCATTTCTTGAATAAATTTGAATCCAAGAACAAAACCCTACATGGATCTATCCATAAAACTCACTAGATGAGTTGAGTATTCTTGGATCATCTTGTTAAAAATATAAAAATGGACCTAACACTTAAAAAGTGTTAGTAGATATAAAATGCATAAATAAAAGTTAATAATCATGGAATTTATATTTATGCAAGTAGTTTGGTCCTAACACATAAATGTGTTAGTAGATTTATGTTTAAATTGTTCTAACATTAAATGTTTTAGTAGATTGTCATTTATTTAATATTATCCTAACACTATGTGTTAGTAGATCGTTATTAATTTTATTGGTCCTAACACTAAATGTGTTAGTAGATTGGTTACATTCTATATTAACTTGATAAAATGGTCATAACACTAAGTGTTAGTAGATATGAACAATCAATTATGTTAGTAGACTTATAATCTTAACAAAATGTTAATAGATGGAAAAGTATAAATGATCATATCACTTGATTATTTAGTGGCTTGGGTTGGTTAAAATAAGTAAAAGATGACAAATTCTTGTCATAGATTATTTTGTATAAAACTTAATCCAAAAATGGTAAAAAGATCATTTATGTCAAATGATTAAAACACTTGGACTTATCATAAATTCTAAGATTTCTCAAGATTTCTATAAAAGGCAAGAAGATCTAACATTTGACTTTTAGGAGTAAAATGTGGATTTTTTATAAAAATAATTGATTTTTATAAAAATAAAGACAAGTCTTACATGTTGGAAGACTTAATAAATTTTTATGATCATTTTGATAACTCAAAACAATCTAGACATAATGACGTTGCGTAGTAATAAAACCGGGACCGATACGGCGATATACGCGATAACGTCGGAATACGTAAATTTATTTAAAGACATGACTCGTTTTATAAAATGTTTAAAGGAAAAATCTATAAGTCCAAGTGATGTTTTAAAATCATATATTTCTCATGACGTTTTAAAAATAGAATAAATATTCTATAAATATCTAACGTCATTATCTATTTTTATGACAAATAAATAATTATTTTAACAAATAATTATTTGAGAAATTCCAAGACTTGTAAAAATTATTTAAAGGAACGTTATAATTATTTTTGACAATAATTATAAACCCGGCTTTCCATTAAGTATTGATACAACTTAACGTGTGGGAAAATTATAAGAATCAATTTTACTAAATAAATAATATATCTTATTGTTTATCGAAATGTTCAATACTTGATTTGATTATTTGATTTCATTAATGTTGCATTTTCTTTATATTTGTTTTAACATAAATATAACCTTGAAAACGCGTATATATTTGTACAATAAATACTAATAACGGGCTATCCAAACAAATATAAACGGGAATAAACGTCAAGACTTGACCGGTATCATTTGGGTGACTTATGTTACTCAATTGATCATAGACCTTATGCAAATGTCTTACTTATTTAAATTAGGACGTTACTTGCTACCGCTACCTCACGGTTATTCATCCTACATCTGCTGTATCTGTGAGTTTCACGACCCCTTTTCTTTTAGCTGTTTTATACTTTGGGGGAGAAATAATGAAATCTGATAAATGCTTTTTACTTAATATTATTGTTTATCTGTTAGCCGTATGACTACTTGTCTCTTACTGATTGCCCAATTATGGCACATTATCGTTATAAACGTTTGTACAACTATATCCCACCATTAATTGATTTCAATTAGTTCTGTACGAAACGATAGCTAGTGAATAGATCTATTTGGGTTGACAACCCTGCCCAGTTTGGTAGCTCCAAACCTGACTCTGTACATTGTCAAGGGGTACACGTCAGTTATTCTGCTCTGTTCGGTATCTCTCGGGCGAGATACTATGGGTGGGTAAACCGTTAGTATTTGAAATCAAGGTTCAGGTGAGATCATACAACCACAACGGTAAACCAATGTAATATTTAAGTATGCCAAAACTGTTTTACAAATCTTAAATGTAGTGTCTTAAACCTGTGAACCTCACCAACTTTATGTTGACCCGTTTTAAACTCATGATTTCTCAGGTAACTAGGCAATCACTGAAGACATGCAAATGGGGCTTAACTCAAACTATCGGACCTGCTTCGCTGGAGTCATAGTCCCGACCTACCCTAAATAAACTATCTTACGCTTTTATCAAGAAATTAAGACTTTTTATATTCAAATGTAAGACATTATCATTTTCACCACTTTTCCGTTGCAATCTAAATGATGTGATGTTTTATTATAACGTTGAATATATTTAGGTGTTCTATGTATCCACGACTATGATTCCATCTCGCTCACACCCGAATCCGTTGACCGGGGTGTGACAGGTTGATGATGTATAAAGTTGTTGACTTTGCGTAAGATCTATGATGAAAACATGATTTCGGTTTCCATACATGCAAGATCTTGAATAAAGACACATGATTGGTGTGAGATCTACTATGTGGATATGCAATCTAGGAAATTGGATGCATGATGATATATAAAGTTGTGAACTTGGCAATCAATTGCATGCGGATCATTTTATAAAAATTATTTACATGACAATATGGTGAAAATGGCCTATTAGGGCAACATAGCTTTCATGCATGTGGATAGGAATCTATGATATGGTTTGATATATGCTAAATGATGATCTATGTGATTTGCTTGAGATGAGGATGTTGTGTAAACATGGATTTAGCCTACACATGATAAATTTTTATGTATCGGTAAATAACTAAATTAAAAAAATGCATGATTATAAGCATGAGGTTACTTGGCTATGTGTTTGCATGTCATAAGTCAAATTGATTATGAATTATACGGGTGTACAAGTCCTAAGTCTCATACCTCGGTGGGAATGACAAGACTTTGTACAATCGCCCGTCGATCATACATCGTATACGCGGGATAATGTCATAAGTCATTGTGACACATATGTTTATCATGATACAATGTGTTGTATATGAGATACGTGTTAGGTTATGAATAGAAAACCTAAATGTAATCACCAATGTGTATTAGAGTCCACTAGTCTATTTTCTGCGCGTTGTTAGGACGGTTGGTCTAACTTAGTCAACACTCACACGATTGTGTGTCATAGGTGGAGTCTAGGAGGAATTCACCTTCACTGTTCAAGTGTTACTATTCGAAAACTTAATTGCACCCTAAGGTGAGTTCTCGGGCCCACTTTTTAACTGGTTACCCTTTTGGGCGAGAAGACATGTGGTAAACTATTTTCTGTTGAGAAAATGCTTGACTTATTTTTTGTTGAGAAAAATACTAAACGGTTTCTGTTGAGAAACACTAAACTTGTTTTATATACTATTTATAAACCATAGAAGATAACATGCCAAGGGAAGTCCTTCCACAATTCGTGTACCATTAGTATCAGGTGATAACGGGAAAATGTGAAACAGATATGTTGGGCTTGACAAACCCTGCCCTGGCTAGTCGCTCTGGCCCCTGTAGAGACCGTGAAAATATGAGGCTTTTACATTAGATATTTTGTGGGCTAATTCATATTGTAATTGGGCTAACTAGTTTGGGTTAATTGTGTCCGGTCGAGTATTAGGGTCTATGGGCCGGTTTCTTTTGTAAATAGTGGTGACTTGTTTAACAAGTTGGGTTATCACTATATAAGGAACATGTAATTCACTTGTTTATGGTTGTTGGTTGTGTGTGTTGAAAAAGGTGTTCATCGAAATTCTCCAAGAGAATTTTGACTTCCTCAAGGTGTGTGGTAATCGGATTTCACCAAGTATTCTTCAACTGGTTTGTGTTTTCATAGTTTCTTTACTGTTTTATTCGATTATTCTTGAATCATCTATAATCATTGGATTCCGCAGGGTGATTAGTAGACTAGATATCGCGTGAGGGAAGTATTTTAAAAAAATCTAAAAGCAAGGGGAAGATATAACATAAACATCTTGATGTTTCCCCTAATTTTGTGTGCTTTTAAATTTTTTAACTGGTTTTGTTTGACCAGGTGGGAAGTGATATAAATCTCTAGATGTTTGCTGACTGGCACGCGTAAGGTGGATGTGAAAAGCTGTGATTCATGGTTACTATGCTTGGTAGGCTCTGCTGTCAATCAATCAAAAAGTATGGTTTATCACAACACTTAAAGATAACGTATGATACTTGATAGGAAACACACGCTTAGGTTAGTACAATCTCTATTTGACTGTGCACCAGGAATCCTGAGATGCACGCCCAGTTCTAAGTTTTGATGTCATGCTCAAAAACTCCCATCCCCTCTGCTTTACGTGAGCAATGACCTAGGGATGTTGTATGTTAGTCAGGTCTCCTCTGTTCTGTGGTAGCAGAGACCCGGAGCCTCCGTGATCCATGTATGTCTAAGATCACAGTGTATAGAATGATTAAAACCCAAAAGATGCCAATGTGCACAACTAAAAAAGACCCTCAAGTGTCTAAAGCCCTCAGCCTGTGTCACTGATGAGAGCATTATCAAAAATGTTTCAAAAATTCAGTTGACGTTGTATATTATGCCCAAAAAATCTCTGTGATCTATTCTTTCTTCTCTCAACCCAGTCTGGAGCATGATGTTAGACTTAAGGAAAGGTGTCGTGAAAAATGTCGTATGGAAACCAGGCATACTTGATAGAATGTACAAAATATACCTAGGACTTATGTGTGTGACATGGATAAATGTTCATAATTAATCAACCCTAAAAGCTAAAAAAATGTGATGAAATTGCATGAGTAAACAAAGAAGCTGATCTTGAGATAGTAAGAAGAAGGGAACTAATGATCAAAACCTTGGAAGAACTCAAGCAACACAGAGCACTTCAGAAGGAACTTCACAAAGCCTGTTGGAGTCCACTTCTTAAGAAATTCACAGTCTGAGAAGATTCTGTAACCCAAGATCTTTCTTAATAATATGAATGTAATCACCGTACTATACACAGTCTAACACTACTGACAATTCTACCTGTTGTGTAGATAAAGGCAACAAAGAAGCAGGGGTAACACATCAAAAGGAGTGTCCTAAGAGTTCAAAGACATCAAATTATAACCCTTTTTATAAAAACTTTGACTGGGAAAAACTTGAATCTCCTGTGGTTGAGTCCGTGTCAAAAACTTCTGAGTCTGTTTTGTTTGATAAAACTTCTGTGTGTGGTGATTTTAACTTTGGAAAGTGTGATGCTAAACCTTTGAGAACTGTTAAAATCTTGAGAAAAGGTAAGGGACCACAGGATGCTGGTCCCAAACCCTCAAATGATGATATGGTTGGTGTGAATAATTATGATGTTAAGAATTCTGGTGTTGTAAAAAATGTGTAGAAAGTACGAGACGCCAAACCCCATGACTTTGTCCTGCAGCCAGTAGTTATTTCTGCATATGATCAATTCAGACCGATACAGCGGGAGTACATTTTGACTACCAAGTCCAAAGGTCGAACCCATTGGATTAACAAAAAATCTTCTAAACCCTCTTGGCAATCCACTGGGCGAAACTAATCATAGACTCCCGCGTATCCTAAGAAGCAATCTTGCCATGTGTGTGGAAAGCCTGGACACCTAGCAAGAAATTGCTTACACATACCTTATGAGCCCTATTACCTTAAAAGGGTATTTCAGAACCATAACACAAAGGCTCAAACTCATGTTGGTTTCAAATAGAAATATGCACCTCCGAACCCTAGGGTGCAGAAGCTTGTACCTCAACAACCAGAGATATAGAAGGTGAATAGAAAATCCAAGTTGCCTAAAGAATCAACTAAAACTGATTTTGAAGCAACTAAAGTGTGCCATGTTTTTAAAAAATCAGTAAATTTTTCAGAATCTTCCAGTGTTCCTAAATCTGCATGGGTTCCAAAATTTGTTGTGTTGTCAAAATCAGTCAAAATTTCAAAGCAGTCCAGTTTTTTTGAACCAACCAGGTTTCCAAAGTAATATGGTTGCCTACAACCAAGTACTTGGCATAATGAAGAAAGGTGGAATGTGTGAAAGTTGGTAAACCTGTCGTTCAAACCTACAGGAGTGTACAAGAAACACTCCAAACATTTTCAAGAAATTAAAAATAAAAATGTTAATCAAAGTCCACCAAAGGTTTCTCAGGTACATGGGAAGGAGAATCACCAGACCAGGAATGTCAATAACAAAGACATTCATGTCAGAACCAAAGAGGCAGCAAAGCCCACATCTAGTCCAACCAAGAGCAACCGAACTTCACCCGAACCCATTAAGGCCTGGGTACCTAAGACTAATTGATCTCCTTTGAATGCAGGAACAACCAAGGAGGACTGTTAACAACCTTTGGTATGTTGACAGTGGTTGTTCCAGGCATATAACGGGCGACATATCTCTATTACAAGACTTAGATAAATTTGATTGCGGATATGTGTCATTTGCCGGAGGAGTTGGAGGTTACATCAGTCAGAAAGGCACAGTCAGAAATGGATGTCTCAGTTTTCATGACGTCATTTATGTAGAGAAATTGAAGCACAGTCTATTAAGTGTGTCAGAAATTTGTGATGGGGAGTATCCAGTACTTTTTAACAACAAAGAATGCTTAATTCTAAAACCTGGATACTCCATCCCAGATGATTGGGTGTTGATGTGTACACCAAGATATGGAAACTCTTACGTCCATAACATGCAGATGTCGCCTACAACCGAGGTGGCATGCCTTCTTTCTAAGACAGCTGAGAACCATGCTCAGTTGTGGCACAGATGTTCGGGCCACAAGAACTTAAAGAATCTTAATTGACTTGCAAGAGGAGGATTTGTCAAAGACCTTCCAATTAAAGAGTTCGTGGTAAAGGAGAGATGTGTGGCATGTGCTAACGGGAAGCAACACAAACGACCACATAAGCCAAAGATGTTCAACATAATCTCCTTAGTGTTGGAACTGCTTCATATGGACCTCTTCGGTCCAGTCAGTATGTTAAGCCTTAACCGTTGTGCATTCTGTTTAGTTATTACTAATGATTTGTCTCGTTTCACTTGGGTGTTTTTCTTGCATAAGAAAAGTGATGTTGTAGAGGTGTTAAAAGCTTTTATCAAAGTCATAGAGAACAAGTTGAACTTGAAAGTGAATTCAATCAGAAGTGACAACGAAACAGAATTCAAGAATCAAATGATTGATGAGTTTTGCGCAGAAAAGGGAATCGAGCATCAATACAGTGCACCATATACCCCATAGCAAAATGGTGTGGCCGAACGACGCAATAGAACTTTAATTGAAGCCGCCACGATGCTATGTGATTCCAAATTGCCCACTATGTTCTGGGCAGAAGCAGTCAACACAGACTGCTATGTGCAAAACAGGGTTCTTATAAATAAGCGACACCAGAAGACCCCCTATGAGTTTGTCTATTATGACAAGCCCAAGTTTGTTGCTAAATCCGATGAATGTTATTTTATAGGTTATTCTGCCAGCTCAGCATACAGGGTCTTCAACAAAACAACCGGCAAAATAATGGAGTCTACAAATGTCGACTGGCTTGAAGAAAATCCCTCGGATGGAGGAGTGGGTCCTGCACAAGCATTTGACTACAATCAATTCTTTATCCCATTTGGATTGGATCCAGTCATTGCCATAGAACTCTTTGATGATACAATTTTAGGACCGTCTATGGTTCATACCATCTCAAAATCCTCTACGGCTACTGCCACAGACCCAGTGACAACACCGGTGACTGAATCTAATGGGCATAAAGATGATGATGATGAGGCTCCAGACCCCAGCACAGGAGCAGTCTAAACACAAGAAGCTAAGGTAGAACCAGAAACTGAGATTAATGAAGAATCCGATCAGACTAATCTACCTCCTGAAATCCCAGTACAAGCAGTGGTTGAAACAAGGATTCACAAATATCATCCATTGGACAACATAATAGGTCCTTTAGCATTTGGGGTGATAACAAGAATTAAATCGGGTGACATCAACCACTGCATGTATTAATGCTTTATATCTCAAATTGAGCCACCAAACATCACTATGGCTCTAACTAATCCTAGCTGGGTGGAAGCTATGCATGAAGAATTAAACCAGTTCTTGAAGCTTCATGTATGGAGATTAGTGGAAAAACCAGCTGATAAGAAGGTCATTACTACTCAATGGCTTTACAAGAACAAGAAATATGACAATGGAATTATTGTCCGAAATAAAGCAAGGCTGGTAGTACAAGGGCACAAGCAGATTGAAGGCATTGATTTTGATGAAGTATATGCCCAGTTGCTCGTTTGGAAGCAATTAGAGTTTTTCTGGCATATGCATCCTACATGAATTTCACTGTTTGTCAGTTGGACGTGAAAACTACCATTCTTTATGCAGAAATGGATGAAGAGGTGTATGTGACTCAGCCTCCAGTTTTTATTGATGAAGAACATCCCTACCATGTGTACAAGCTCGACAAAGACCTTTATGGATTGCATTAGGCACCACGCTCTTGGTACAAAACATTGACTGATCATCTTCTAGCTCATGGTTACATAATGGGTCAAGAAGGAGGTTGATAACGACATCATTATGGTGCAAGTGTACATGGACGACATCATCTTCGGGTCCACAAATGAAGAGTTATGCAAAGAATTTGAGATGAGCCAGATGGGAGAAATGAAGTTCTTCTTGGCATTACATGTGAAGCAAAGTGAAACTGGTATTTTGATACATCAGGAAAAGTATGTGACTGAAATAGTGGAGAAATACAAGATGGCAGATTCGAAGCCAGCTGCTACACCTATGGCAGCCAGGCCAGCACTCACCAAAGATCCAGATTGTCAACCAGTCAGCGAGCACATGTACCGGGTCAATGATTGGGTAACTGATGTATTTGACGGCTAGCAGACCAGGTATCATGTTTGAAGTGTGCTAATGTGCACGATATTAGATTAACCCTAAAGAATTTTTAAATATTTGAAGGGTAGGCCAAGGCTGGGCCTCTGGTACCCTAAGGAGTCTGGTTTTAATTTGTATGCTTTCACTGACAGTGGTTATGGTGGCTGTGAGCTTGACAGGAAATCTACATCTGCTGGAACACAGTTCCTGGGAGATAGGTTGGTAGCTGGGCAGAGCAAAAAGCAGCACACGATGCCACAATCTACAGCTGAGGCAGAATACGTGGCTGCGTCTGCATGTTGTTCACAGGTGTTTGGCTACAGCATCAATTGGGAGATTACGATTTGAATTTCTTTGATACTTCCATATACTGTGATAATTCTGCTGCTTTGTAAATTGTTAAAAATCCTGTGCAACATTCAAACACTAAGCACATTGATATCAAAACGCACTTCATTCGGGATTGATATGAACGCAAGCTCATTCACTTAGTACAGGTGCAATCGGATGATAATGTGACGAACATGTTTACTAAAACCCTCCCTACTGTAAATATTGAAATGTGTCTCAAAGTCCTCAGAATGATAGCCTTTTATGAGTAGTCTAACAACTTCTATCTGTATACTTCTATTTTACAAAAGAAAAAAAAATCATTTAAAATTCCAAAAAAATAGTGTCCTTCTTTTCTGTGTGTGTGTGTGTTGAAAAAATCTAAAAGCAAGGGGAAGATATAAAATAAACGCCATGATGTTTCCCCTAATTTTGTGTGCTTTTAAATTTTTTTACTGGTTTTGTTGACCAGGTTGGGAAGTGATATAAATTTCCAGGTTTTTGCGGACTGACACGTATAAGGTGGATGTGAAAAGCAGTGATTCACGGTTGATATGCTTGGTAGACTCTGTTGTCAATCAATCAAAAAGGTATGGCTTGTCGCAACACTTGAAGATAATGTATGATGCTTGATAGGAAACACACACTTAGGTTAGTACAAATCTCTATTTGACTGTGTACCAGGGATCCTGAGATACACGCCTGATTCTGAGTTCTTTGATGTCATGCTCAAAAATCCCATCCCCTCTGCTTTGCGTAAGCAATGACCTGGGGATGTTGTACGTGAGTCAGGCCTCCTCTGTTCTGCGGTAGTAGAGACCTGGAGTCTCCTTGATCCACGTACGTTTAAGATCACATTGTACAGTGTTACTAAACCCAAAAGATGCCTGTGTGCACAATCAAAAGAGACCCTCAAGAGTCCAAAACCCTCAGCCTGTGTCACTGATGACAGCATTAAAAATGTCTCAACCCAGTCTGGAGCATGGCGTTAGGCTTAAGGAAAGGTGTCGTGAAAAATATCGTAGGGAAATCAGGTATACATGATAGAATGTACAAAATATACCTAGTATCTATGTGTGTGACCTGGATAGATTTTCATAAATAATAAACTCTAAAAAGATAAAATATGTGACAAAACTTCCTGAGTAAGCGAAAGCAACACGAGTTTAAGTTGTCAGACGTAAAACTCTCGGGTTTGAGTTTTTTTTATAATTTTTTTAATTTCTTTTTTCCTAACTATATAATTTATTTTCTATAAGTTGTCAGACGTAAAACTCTCGGGTTTGAGTTCAGGGGAAGTTTACGGGATTAAACGGGTTTAAAACTTGATGAGTTGAAGTTTAAATCAAGAAAAATGTGTATTTGTTAAAGTTTTGAGTCAAAGGGTCTAATTCTCAAAGTAAAGGGGTTGATATGTATCTTTTATAAAAAAAAATAAGACGGATTAGGGGACCGATCGGCCACCCTTCTCCTCATCTCCTTCTCCTCTTCTTTTCCTCCCCCTCGCCGAAACCCTAGACCACCACCATCATTTTCGCCGGTCACCACCACCGCACACCATCACCATCATCGCCTCTCTCATTCGACCTCACCACCACCTCCCTCACCGAACCACCTCCCTCACCGAAAACCCCATCAACACACCCTATTTACTCCTGTAGTCGCCGCCGCTGTCACCCGCCGTTCACCCTCATCCGCCGCCGATTGTCACCATCCGACACCACCAGAGTGATCGGAAATCAATACCGAACTCTCATACGGTGTTGATTTTGTGTTCTATAGTGTAATGGTGCCCCGATTGAAGCGATCCGCTAGAACCGCTTGAGATAATGTCGGGTATTTGTAGTGTTTGAGCTTATTTTTGCTTGGAATATGTGTGAAATCGTGTTTGCAGGTGATTATGGATAAAATCGAGTGTCAAATCACTGGAAAATAGGTTGTTGGTTTGAGACGGGCTTTCCTATCGCCTCAGGGACTTTTCGATTAGGCCAAGAGGCTTTTCGATCAGTCCCAGGCCCTTTCGATCGAGAATCTCGATGATTCGTGGCTTTTTTTGCACAAAGGGCTTTTCGATCAGGATATCATGCTTTTCGATTAGCCCTGGACCTTTTCGATAAGGGTTATCGATAACCCAGGGGCTTCTCGATCGAAATCTGGGCTTTCCGGTCGAGACTTATGCTTTTCGATCGGAAGGTTAAGCTTTTTGATCATTGTTCTCGGAAACAAAGACTTTTCAATCAAGGGCTTCCGGTAACACACAGCTTTTCGATCAGAAGGATGATTTTTGATCGAAAACTTAGCTTTTCGATTGAAAAGGTACCTTTTCGATCGAAAAGGTACCTGATGATGGTTTTCTCATGGTTTCATCTTATTTTAAACCATTATGCTGCCCGTTTTTTGAGAAATTTTAAAACCCTAAAACTCTAAGGGTTGCATTATGTCATTGTCGTATCTGATGGATATTTGCTTGTTTTGGTTTATCTTTTATGTGATTGCAGGGACTTAGAGTTCGTGAAGGATCATAACATTGTTGCATATCTACTTGATCCACCAGCTGATTACAAAGAGAAGTACAAATCATTGATATAAGGTTTAAAGAAATGTTGTTTACATTATGCCCTGAGTGCTAATCCGGTTGTTTGCAAGAGAATGCAACAAGAATTCTGGAAGACTGCTATTATTACAAAGGATGACAAACAGATACTAGATACTGACTGAGATTCAGAATACAAGGGTGATGTTGACTGAAGAAAACTTTCGACAAGCACTGAGATTGAAAGATGAAGCATTGGATCCAATTTAATTAGATGAAGAGATTGTAACCTAGTGTTTGAGAGAGATGGATTACACAGCCGAGTCTCCACCAACCATGAAAGCTCTTCTCCCACTATACTGGAGAATGCTGGCACACTATCTGCAAAAATGTGTCGTTGCAAAGAAGAGCTCTACAGATTAGCCAAATCAGGTGCACACCCATGCCATGGTTCACTTGTCAGAGGTTTAAAGTTCAACTGGTCCAAGAATGATTTTTGAAGACATCAAGGCCGTTGTCAAGAGAGATAAGAAGTTTGCTGCAGTTCCAAGATTTATTTAGCTTGTCTTGGATACCAGATATTTAAGTCTGAGAAAGTCTAGTGATACCCATGATTCAAAGCCAATGGGGATAGACATTTTTCCCATGATTAATCCTAAGAAGAAGCTAATTGATAAAGTGCCCTTTGGGAACAAATTTAGAGAATTTTCTGAGATTGCTAGAGATGAGGTCTCACCTCAGAGAAATGATGTAATAGAAGAAGAACATAATCTGCCCACTTCAGAGAGGCATGTCACAGAATTGTCTAATAGTGATGAGTGGGCAGATGATTTTGACATTGAAGATGTACAGATAAAATCTCTACAATTTGATGATTATGATGCCAATATCAATTATGACACCTATCTTGATGACATAGAAGTAAAAGAAGAAGAGACTGAGATTTTTGAAGAACCACATACTAGAAAACGGAAAGCTACAGAGGATCCTCCCCTCAGTACTTCTGTTACAGAAGATATGATTGAAAAGATCAAGGTTGCTACACAACACCTTACTGAAGCTTTAAATGACCCACAGAGGAGATGATTAGAACTAAGAGTGCCTCTTACTACTAGCACTAGAGCTGGTCAATCATCTTCCTCCACACAACCCACAGACCAAGATAATGGGAAAGCAGTAGAGACATCAGAGTATAGGCTTGAAAGAGAGCTAAAATCTGAGATTGTTGTGCTCAAAGCCCAGTATGAAGCCCAGAATGAAGTGATTGCTAAGTTGCTTGATATTCAAAAGGTACACAATAATGAGATGCTAAATCAGAAGAAGATCAACAGAAAATTCTTAGTACAAATAAGAGAATTACACAAGCTGGTGAGACAGTTCAGCTCTGCAGGTAGAAGTGTTACAAATAAGTCCCAATCAAAGAAAGATGATAAAGGAGACCCTGGAAGTAAAAGAGGTAGTTCAGGAGTAAGTGGTTCCTCATATGAACCAGTATTTGATTTTGAAGCTGATATTCCCGATGAACCTACATCAGGTTCCATTCTTCCTGAAGATGCTGATAAGGAGAATGATACTAGAGACCGGGACTACATGACTATGCCTGCTGCTCAATATGATGGAAGTTGGGAAGCCAAGTCCTTTGCATATCCTTCTGAGAGGTATTTAATTCAACTTGGTGACCATTATTATGACAAGAGAGGAGTTACTTGGGAACCAAAGTCATAGATGTTTGATGGAGAGAAGCACATGTTTGTGGTAAGAAGAAGAGGACCGTGTCCATTGGAATACTATAGTTGATGGACACAATTCTATTCGTGGAGGACAGTGGATTTGACCAAGTTATATCATGCACATTTCTTCAACCCGTCAAAGAATGAGTATGTTGATCATTTCTGTTTTGGTCAAAAACTGCCTAAGCAATTAGTTGATCAAACTTTGTGTGTGAGGTAGAGTGTTTGATGGAAATAGAGATAAAAATGTAAATTTGGAGATTGACACGAGGATGTAACGAGGGAAAAATCCAGGAATCCTTGAGTATCCTCAAGGAGCCTAGCAAAAAACCTCGGGAGTCGGCTTAAAGTGCCTGCTGCCTAAAACTGTTATATAAACAGAAAGTGTTCCAGTACAAATAAAGTGAGCTCGAGTTCTATGTGTTACAGAGAATTCTGATAGCAAGTATCGTGTGTAGTGTGTGTTTTGGTCAAAAATTCACTTGGGAATCCTGTATTCCAAACTTTGAATGTGAGGTAATGTGCTTAAAGATCAAATGAGTAAGTAATCCAAGTTAGGATGGTGACACGATGATTTAGCGAGGAAAACTCCAGAATCCTTCGAGTTACCTCTGGGAATCCTGGATAAAAACCTCGGGAGCCGGCCGAATAGCCGCCTCCTAGTCAATTTTATTGATAATGAAACGAAGAATTACAAGTGTTGAGCTATTGTGATCGAAATCTAAGTGTTACAGAGAGTATTTAGTGAGTGTGTGTGGTATATCGTCCCTATCATCGATCACAAAGCCGGTTTATATAGTTACAAAGTAATAACAAGAAGTGCTAAAAATAAGGGATTCTTCCACCAAGTCCTTGTGAACGTTAGGAGTCAATTATGGCACGTTCTTTAATGCTTGACCTGGTCTTTAGCCATCATTTACACGTCCCTTTAAGCCTGCAATTAATTAGGACACGTGGACAATTGAAACGGTTAGTCAATAACTGAATTTCAGGATACTGAACCACTATTGAGCTTCCGGCAAGGATCCTGAAATAAAACAACCAACTGTCCTATATTTTAGGGATTCTCCCCATTAAGTCAATATGAACGTTGTGGACCACTTAGTCCACGTTCTATAGTATTCGTCCGAGTCTTTAGGCTTGTTCCACACGTTTTCTTTACCCGCAAGCAAATAAATACGAGGAACAACATTTTAGTTAGTCGATAACTGTTATTCAGGATTCCCAATCCTGTCAGGATTCTCAACCCGTCTGAGGATACTGGACCACTTGAGCTTCCGCCGAGGATCCCAAAATATCAGCCCAAACAATTGCCCCTGAATTTTGACAGTTGTCGACCATGAAGACGGCTGTGAAAATTCAAACTTTTGAAATATTTACGGAGGTGACTCGTTAGCTCCTGATTTATTAGCTACGCAACTTCTCATGAGACTTCTCCATAAATAACCCTGGGTTACCATCAGAACCTTCTCGATTTCTCTTTTTGTCCAGGTCAGCTCCCTCCCTTTTCTTTTCGATTTTCTTCCTCGATAAAGGCCAATGAAGAAGATGCTGAAGTCTTCACTTCTAAGGCTTGGATACAGCTACCTGGAAAGGAACTCTGGAGAAGCTTGGGGGTGCTGAGAAGCTGAGTTGCCCCTTTTGAATTTCCTGCATGGTTAATACTAGTATCCGACTTTCTTTATCATGGTGTGTTTTCCCCTTGTTTTTGATTTTGTTCATGAAAAATTTTGAAATATTTAAGTGAGAACCCCATCAGGTTCCTCAGGAATATTAAGGTAGTAAAAATGCTTTAAGTTAAGTATGTAAGTTGACAAACCATGACACAAGTCAGCATGATAAAATGTAATAATTTGAAAGTACATTACCTGAATAGTCCCTTAAGTAGGTTTTACCTTGGGCGCATTTAGATAGATTCTGGAATCCTCTTTCAGCATCCTTGAGGATATCTGTGGTAAAAGCATAGTAGTTTCGAAATAGAGTTAAACTGGGGACAAGCCCGGGATGCTTGGGACTAAGCCAATTCTGGGGACAAGCCCGATAAACTTGGGACTAAGCCAATTCTAGGGACAAGCCCGTGCATTTCTGGGGACAAGCCCGCGCATTTCTGGGGACAAGCCCGTGTATTTCTGGGGACAAGCCCGTGCATTTCTGGGGACAAGCCCGTGCATTTCTAGGGACAAGTCCGTGCATTTCTGGGGACAAGCCCGTGCAAACGTGGGACTAAGCCAATTCTGGGGACAAGCCCATACGTAAGTGACATGAAAATGCCAAAACCTTAGATAACACGTTGGTGTTATAAACTTTAGATAATTCGTGAGGATAGCACGTCTGCTATTACTTGAGGATCCGCCCAATGGCGAATAACGAGCGCTCCTGGAGATTCTTAGAAAAGGTGAAGACCTTTTAAGCCTTAGTTAACACGTGAGTGTTAAAAACCTTAAGAATCCTCCCAGCAGCCTCCAGTGACAAGATTGTCAGCCACCCCTGGAGTGGACTGGTCCGGCCACCTTGAGCATACCGGTGGACAACGTGCGCTCCTGGCGAGGGTCGTGCGCTACTGGCGATTACCCAAACGTAGAAGAGGTGAAATCCTCTTAAACCTTAGAAGGTATGCAGGATACCTTAAACGGAAAAGAGGTGATCAGCCTCTAACTAGGGATATACCCAAATTACTTTAGTTAGGATTCTGAGAATCTGCAAAACACTCAACACTTGGTGAGGGGTGGGTGTTAGCTTAACTAACACCACTCCGATGCTTAAGTCCGTATAGTGTAATAAAGATAATAATATCAGTATTGAAATCGGATTAGTATACGTACCTTGTAGTATTTTGGCAGTGAGGATCCTTAGGATTCCGAGAGGATTCCAATGGGATTCTCACATAAAATAAGCTTTGAGATGGATGACATTCCAAGCTCTTGGCAGAGGTTCTCCTTCCATATTTACCAAACGGTATGCCCCCTTTCCTTCTTCAGAATCTATAAGGTAAGGTCCTTCCCACTTGGGTGCTAACTTCCCATCAGCAGGATTGGTAGTATTCTGAAAAGCCTTCCTCAGGACCAAGTCACCTACTTGGAATCTTCTTATCCTGATATTCTTGTTATAAGATTTTGCTATCCGTTGTTGATAAGATGCCATACGGATTCTGGCCATATTTCTGAGCTCCTCAACTGTTTCGAGATCCTGAAGGAGATTCTGGCTGTCGGGAGTACCATCTCTGTTGGGATTACAGCTTCTGCTCCAAACACTAATGAGAATGGTGTTTGGCCAGTAGCATTTTTGGGTGTAGTTCTGTCTGCCCAAAGGACAAACGGTAGCTCCTCAGCCCATTTCCCTTTCTTGGAGCCCAGATTCTTCTTGAGGTTGTTGATTATGATCTTATTGCTGGATTCTGCCTGCCCATTAGCTTGAGGGTGGACAGGTGTTGAAGTGATCATTTTGATGCCCCAGCTTTCACAAAAGCTTGTAGTTCTTTTGCCTATAAACTGGGAGCCATTGTCGCATATGATTTCTGCCGGAATCCCAAATCTGGTGAGGATGTTCCTTTTGATGAAGGATATCACTTCTTTTTCTCTCACTTGAACATAGGATTCTGCTTCAATCCACTTGGAGAAGTAATCCGTCATGGCAAGCATAAACACCTTTCCTCCAGGAGCCTTTGGCAGCTTACCCACAATATCCATGCCCCACTTCATGAATGACCATGGGGATACTATAGGATGCAGATGCTCAGCGGGTTGGTGGAGGATATTTCCATGCCTTTGACAAGCATCGCATCTCTGTGAGAAGCTCGCGGCGTCCTTCTGCATAGTTGGCCAATAATATCCGAATCTGAGAACTTTAGAGAACAGTGCCCTGCCCCCGGTATGGTTCCCACAATCTCCACTGTGGATGTCTTCAAGCACCTCAAGAGCTTCTGACTTCTCTAGGCACCTTAAGTAGACACCTACAAGAGATATTCTATATAGGATATTATTAGTAATAGTATAGGGTACTACCTTTGTGCGAAAAGCTTTGGGGTTTTCGCCCTTGGGAATCTCCCCATCTTGGAGATACTTCCTAATCGGGTAAGTCCAGGATTGGTGAGCATCTTCAGGGTTCTCAACATCTGCACCTGCATTATTGTCAACAGCCTGAGCTTCCTGTTGAGCTATCGCTAGCGTCAGGACGTGAGTTATTGGAATCTTGATATCCTCAGGGATCCTGAGCGATGAAGCCAAGTTTGCCAAGGCATCGGCTTCTGCATTATCTTCTCTTTGTACCTGCGAAATGTTAAACTTTTGCAAAAATAAAGACAATTTTTTAACAATTTCAAGATATTTGATTAGATTTTCTCCTCTCACTGCATAAGAGCCAATAAATTGGTTAGTCAATAAGAGAGAATCAACAAACACTTGTATGGACAGGATTCCCATATCCCTAGCCAGCTGTAATCCAGCAATCAAAGCTTCATATTCAGCTTCATTGTTGGTAGCCTGGAATTCACAGGATATGGATAGAGGTATTATGTCCCCCTGTGGCGATTTTAGCAGGATTCATAGTCCTGTTCCTCTGACATTTGAGGAGCCGTCAGTATATAGGATCCAGTCTTTCTTGAGCTTCTCAAGCTGCTGGACTTCATTCTCAACTTCTGGTTCAATGTCACTGCTGAAATCTGCCACAAAGTCAGCTAACGCTTGGGACTTGATTGCTGTTCTTGGTTCATATTTGATGTCATAGGCACTCAGCTTGACTGCCCACTTAGCCATCCTTCCTGACATTTCCGGCTTCCTGAGAACTGCCTTGATAGGATAGTTAGATTTTACAATTATAGCGTGAGTTTCAAAATAATGTCTAAGTTTAGTGGACGCCATTATAAGAGCTAGAATTAATTTTTCAAGGTGAGAATACCTGGATTCTGCGTCTAGCAGAGTTTTACGTACATAATATACCGGATGCTGCTGACCTTGATGGTCTTTTACCAGGACTGCACTGATTGAGCTTCCGGAAACAGAGAGATATAAATATAGAGGCTCCCCATCTTCTGGTTTCATCAATAACGGGGCTGCTGATAGGTAGTCTTTCAGGCATCTCAGGGCTTCTTCATGCTTCTCAGTCCATTCGAATTTCTTATTTTTCCTTAGGATATCGTAGAAATCCTTACTCTTTTCTGAGGAAAATGAAATGAACCTGTTGAGTGTTGCGATTCTTCCTGTCAACCTTTGTACCTCTTTTACATTCGACGGGGACTTCAAATTTAGGATTGCTTTGATCTGCTCTGGACTTGCTTCAATCCCTCTTTCGGTAACCATGTATCCTAAGAATTTTCCAGCTCGCACCCCAAAGTGGCATTTGGAGGGGTTGAGCTTCATGTTATACTGACCAATGATATTGAAGGCCGTTTGGAGATCCCTGCGTGATCTTCAGCTTTTTTGGAATTCACCACCATGTCATCTATGTAGACTTCCATCGTGTCCCCCAGTTGCTCTTTGAACATCATATTGACGAGCCTCTGGTAGGTGGCACCTGCATTTCTTAAACCAAAGGGCATAGCAGTGTAACAATATATACCTGTTGGAGTCATAAATGCCGTATGCTCCTGATCGCATGGTTCCATCTGGATTTGTTGGAATCCTGCTGAGGCATCCATTAGGTGAGCATCTCATGACCAGCCGTAGTGTAACATCCACCTCCGACTCGTTTAACAAAACCCGACCCGTTTCGAGTTTTCTTTCGCCTTGGAAATTTTATCAAAGCATTTTGGACATTTGGTTAAAGATTTTACATGATCCTTAACTATTTTCTATAATCAAAATCATTTTATATTATTTATATATTAGAGTCGCTTTAAAATGAAAGAATAAATACATTATTACGCATGCTCGGTACTCGTTTTACCAATAATCAAAGTAAGTTCAGGTATTTACTAGCTTACTAGTCCAAATGAAGTCTTTTAAATGTCTCGTAATAAATTTTAAAGTCAAAGGAATTAATCGTTCAATTTTTAGATAATTATTTTACATAAAACAAAAGTGAAATGATTTGTGGTTTTAGTGCGAATTCAGAATTAACCGGACGATCCGCAAAGCTCAAAAATCATATTTAATGGTCTCATAATATTCTTTCATATATTTCGAACTTGTGTTTAAAATTTGAAGTCATTCGGATAAGTAACGAAGAAGAACGAGCAAACAGAAGAAAGATAAATAAAGAAAGAATGAAAGAAGAAAAAAATAAAATTAAATGAGATGTGGCCGGCGGGATTCGACCAGGCGACCTCCGGTTCTAGTATACAACGCCCAATCCATCAGGGCAGCGCAACTTTTGAATTTATGTTTTGGATTTCTTAGTTATATAGTGATAAGGTCGCGACCTGATCGCGACCAGCTTGTTTTTTTGGCTATTTTTGACATAAAATCTTCGTTTCTAACTCGTTTTTGGTCTGGTTTTTTTCTGTATCTTGATCCTAATATCCCCTAACTTATTCTCCAAGCCAATTCCATGATTATTTCGAATTCAATAATCATTTTGATCTATTTCCATACTTGAATATATTGACTTTCTTTCAAAGACTTACCAAAATCACCATTATGCTCAATTAAAACCCTAAACGACCTTCTACCCTATAAATACCAGTTGATATTGCTCCTATAAACCACCCTCAAGCTTTTGCAAGTCTCAATTTCGTGCCTTGTCCAACCGTTCGCGTTTTCAAAAGTCAAAGTCCAACAGTTTGACCTTCCGATTTGACCAGCTTCCTTCGACTTTCACGAGTAAGATTCTTCATCAAAGTTTCTTGTTTTTGTGTGCTTTACAATACCTCATTGCTGGATTTGACCAAAAGTCCTCTGTATCAAAAGTCAAACCTTAAACGCACACTTTAATTGGGGAAAAACTACCAAAAATCACAATTACCATTTACCAAGGGTTGTAATCTGTCATAAATAATATTTTAAGTTTATTATGATGTTTCCAAACCATCAAAGCTGAATTTTTATTAAAAACCTAAGAGTTATGCGTTTTGACCCGTTAAAGTAAGTGTTTTATCACATGGTTTTCTAATCTAACAATTTTGTAGCAAGTGAAACTTACTAACCCACTTATGGGATGTTAATAAACATATGTTAAGGTTTTCATAAGTCTAAATATGATCGCCGCAAAATATTACAACTTTTGGGCCATTTATGTAGTTATTGAAACTTAAGGGGTAAAAGGTGTAACTTTACTAAAGATATGAAATTTTCAGAATTGTTGTGATGTTTTAGTAATAAAACTAGATTCTGGAAAAAAATATATTTTTAAGACTTTGTTGAATTGAGATAATTAACCCCTAAGTTTGAGAAGTTATAGTTTTAACCCTAAACTTTGATTAATTGTCGAAAGTGGTATTTTTGGTCATAAAAGGGTCTTTTAGTAACAATAACTATTAATTAAAATATTCTCAACATAAATAATAAATATATCTCCAATTAACCTTTGGTAATCGTATCGGTCGTTACAATTGTCGATTCTTCGAATTCTTTAGGTTTTCATCAGGGTTAGCTTTTCCTCGTGTTCGTTGTTTTTCTCTCGCTACTTGACTTGCTTTGCTTATCAGGTGAGTAATCATAGCCCCGTTTTCGTTTTCATTATTTGGGGTGCAACATTGTATCTTATTCCAAAATCTTTAATCATTATTCTATCTACATTACTATGCGATTCCATGTTGTGCATGTGTATTCTTGATATGTAATACGTGTTGAATCTATATGTTGTATTCGTTTGTCGCTTGTCGCTAGTCATTAATCGCTTGTGTACCATTAACGATTGTTTGGAAGACTATGGGTCAATAATAGCTATTGGTCGACAACCCACCCACTATATTGAAAATGTATTCTTATTTTCATTGGGTGATTAATTTCCTAAATGTCTAGGTTTGGTTACACAACACCTTTATAACATGTTACACATAATCTATGAATTTCACTTGTCACATGAATCGCTATTTTTTTTTTACTTATGCTATTTAAAACCTATGTTTACTCACTAACTCTCGTAGTTGACTTTTTATATTATACATGTTGCAGGAAATGCTTGAAGTTGATGATGTCACTTAGGATTGCGTATGGACCTAGTTGACCTAATAAGACTAGCTACTAATATTTATCATTATGTTTTGGATTATTTGGTTGTTGGATCTTCCCATGATTTTTAAGACTATATTTTTGATATTTAATCGAGTGGCATGTTTATTATATATTGGTAACTTTAATTAGTTGTCACGAGCATCTGAACAATCCTCATGCCCTAATGTATTCCATCGTTGGTTGGGGTGTGACACGTAGCATCCACCATAGCATCAATGTGGGGAAGTGGGAAAGGATCCTTAGGACAGGCCTTATTCAAGTTTGTGTAATCAACACAAACTCTCCACTTTCCATTTTTCTTCTGGACCACCACCACGTTTGCTAGCCACCTAGGATATTTGACTTCTTTAATCATCTTGGTTTTGAGAAGCTTGTTAACTTCCTCCTGGATGATCATATTCTTCTCTGGAGCGAACTTCCTCCTTTTTTGCTGTATAGGCCTGAAAGAAGGATCTAGACCAAGTTTATGAGTAATTACATGTTTAGGGATACCTGTCATATCTTCATGCTTCCAGGCGAAAGTTGAAGTTTTGGCTTTGAGAAGCTGAAGTAATTCTTGCTCAACATTTGCTGGGATACTTGTTCCCATGAGCACCTTGATTTCAGGATTTCCAGGGTCTAGAGGCACTTCTTTGACATCCAGCTCCATGTCCTCCTGCACTTCAGGTGCCTTATTCTGTAATTTCTATCCCTTCGTCACCTTAGTGGTGTTCTTCATCGAAGTTGAATAACAGTTCTTGGCTTCCTACTGGTCACTTTCAATTCTTACAACTCCCCAAGGTGTAGGAAGCTTAATACACTGGTGATAAGTTGAGGGATCTGCCTTCATCTCGTGGATCCATGGCCTGCCAAGAATAATATTGCAACAAGAGAGAGAATCTATAACACATAATTTTTGCATAGAGTTTACCCACTCTATATATACTGGCAACCTGATATCCCCAACGGTGCTTTTAGTTTCACTGCTGAAACCAACCATGACTGAGGATCTTGCAATGATTTCAGTTTCCGGGATCCCCATCTTTTTGAGCACATCAAGACGGATTCTGTTTACTGAGCTTCCATTATCAATCAGGGTCCTGCGAACAAAATGGTTAGGAATATATAAAGTAACCATAAGACTGTCATGATGAGGATCCTGAACATGAGAACGATCACTCTCATCGAAAGATATGAGTTTGTCTTGAGTTAGAGTGGACGTCCGGACAGGTCTGTCACCCTGTTCAGATTTGGATTCCTTAGCATGCTTTTTGGCTAAGGAATATGAAGTGCCGCAGATGTCTGAGCCTCCTGAGATGAAGTTGATTATCTGGGCATCCTGTGGTGGAGAAGCTGCTCTCTGAGGCACCTTGTCGGCTTCCTGAGTCTTGACCTTCTTTCTGCCTATCAATTCTTTTAGATGCCCCTTGATGAGTAGATAGCTGATTTCCTTTCGGAGTGCTATACATTCTTCTGTTAGGTGGCCAAAATCTTCATGGAAGGCACACCACTTGGTCTTGTCTTTCCAGGATCCTGCTTAGTATCCTTCCTGGGCCATCTTGCCTTATCACCTAGGTCCTGCATAGCACACATCAAACCACCAACATCAACTGAAAAACAGTATTCAGATACCTTAGGGTACTCCTCATCATCATCTTCTTGGTCAACAACATTGATTTTGTGATTTTCGGGTTTGGAGTATGGACGAGATCTACACGGCTTCCCGGGGGATTCCGCCTTCTTGCTGTTGGGATCATATTTAGGAATCTCCAATCTTTGGTGGATCCTCTTGTCATCTTCCAAACGGATAAATCTCAAGGCTCTACTGCGTACTTCATCAAGGTTCCTACAAGGAGCCATGACAAGGTCATCATAAAAACGTGAATCCTTTGAGAGCCCCAATTTAGAGGCTTCCACTGCTGCTGCCATATCCAGATTAGGAATCTCAAGAGATTCTCGTCCGAATCTGGCAATGTATTCCCTGAGAGGCTCATCTGGCTTCTGAATTATTTGGTATAGGTCACCTGTGAGCTTCTCAAAGGTCCTGCTGCAAGAAAATTGATTGTTAAACAGGTTAACTAAATGAGAAAATGATGTAATAGTGTTAAGAGGAATGCTCAGTAGCCATCTCATGGCTGGTCCCGTTAAGGTTGATCCGAAGCCTTTGCATAGACAGGCTTCTTTGATTTCTGTAGGAATAGGGATGATCTCCATACGCTCCCGGTAATGCGCTACGTGTTCTTCAGGATCTGTGGTTCCATCGTAAAGCTTCATACTTGGAGTTTGGGAGCGTTTCGGGATCTCTACTTGGGATATTGGCTAAGTAAATCTAGAGATCTTGTGGCTTTCCAAAGGAACCTCAAGAATAGGTTTCATGATCCCTGGAACATTTGATATCATTTCTTTCAACTTCTGGAGCTCCCTAGCGATACTTGGATGAATACCTGCATCATAAGGAGCACCCTGGTTAGAAACGATAGGAATTGAATTGGACACATTACCTGGGCCAGGATTCTAGACTGGGATCCTGGGATTATATCCATAGCCCATTGGGATGCTCGGCTCTGTAGTAGCTGCTGTTTGCATGGGGATGACGTCACCATCATGCACTTCTGAGGAGCTGGTCTTGAAGATCCCTACAGAAACAGAAGGGTTAGAGTATGGATATCCCTGGGGATCCTGGCTTGGATTCCTAACAGAAAAGAGATATCTTTGAGATGGCAAGGCTGAAGTCCCCAACAGTGGTGGAATCCAAGGACCCTTGTAGCGTGACTGTGAGGATTCTGGTGGGATAGCTCCTGGGAATCCAGCAGTACTCTCTGCATATCCAGCGGTCTGAGAAGTCATTGTAGGGGCTATAGTGAAGCCTGATGCTGATTTGTAATTGTAGCGAGACGGATCTGAGGATCCTGAAGCATTGAAGTCGAGATGCCTGGGAAACAGAGGACTTTGTTCCTCCACGGGTTTCCTAGATTTCTTAAGCTCTTCAATCTCCTTCATCACCGTTTGATTGGTTTTTTCTTGCTGATCCATTTGATTTTTCACCTGTTTAATCAAGGAAAACAAATCATTGTTAGTAATAACAGGATCAACAGATTGAACCTGGGATCCTGTGAAGACAGGATAGTCAGTTTTTCTCGGCTGCTCGTCCACTTTCTTCTGACGGTCATTAGTCTTCTTCTGGCTTCCTGGAAAGAAAGGAAGAGGAGGGATGGAGGACGATGTAGAGGCCGAAACAGTCTTCTGTTGGTTTGACATTTTCAAGATTGGAGATCAAATAGAGCGGATGATGAATGAAATTTTCTTAGAATAAAGCACCACTTGCCCCACGGTGGGCGCCAAACTGTTTTGGTCAAAAATTCACTTGGGAATCCTGTATTCCAAACTTTGAATGTGAGGTAGTGTGCTTAAAGATCAAATGAGTAAGTAATCCAAGTTAGGATGGTGACACGATGATTTAGCGATGAAAACTCCAGAATCCTTCGAGTTGCCTCTGGGAATCCTGGATAAAAACCTCGGGAGCCGACCGAATAGCCGCCTCCTAGTCAATTTTATTGATAATGAAACGAAGAATTACAAGTGTTGAGCTATTGTGATCGAAATCTAAGTGTTACAGAGAGTATTTAGTGAGTGTGCGTGGTATATCGTCCCTATCATCAATCATAAAGCCGGTTTATATAGTTACAAAGTAATAACAAGAAGTGCTAAAAATAAGGGATTCTTCCACCAAGTCCTTGTGAACGTTAGGAGTCAGTTATGACATGTTCTTTAATGCTTGACCTGGTCTTTAGCCTTCATTTACACGTCCCTTTAAGCCGGCAATTAATTAGGACACGTGGACAATTGAAACGGTTAGTCAATAACTGAATTTCAAGATACTTAACCACTATTGAGCTTCCGGCAAGGATTCTGAAATAAAACAACCAACTGTCCTATATTTTAGGGATTCTCCCCATTAAGTCAATATGAACGTTGTGGACCACTTAGTCCACGTTCTATTGTATTCGTCCGAGTCTTTAGGCTTGTTCCACACGTTTTCTTTACCTGCAAGCAAATAAATACGAGGAACAACATTTTAGTTAGTCGATAACTGTTATTCAGGATTCCCAATCCTGTCAGGACTCTCAACCCGTCTGAGGATACTGGACCACTTGAGCTTCCGCAGAGGATCCCGAAATATCAGCCCAAACAGTGTGTAAGCCTAGAGCTCAATATATAAAGATTACATCACAACTAATATTCCTAAAAACTAGCAACTAACTCCACGTTCCCTCATAGCCGTTTGAAGTCCACTTAGTCCACGTTTCTGTTAGTTGACTGAGTCTTTAGGACACGTGATTCATGTTGGAATTAACCTGCGAATAACAAACAAAAGGGGAAAAGCAATCGGTAGCGAAGAAATATAATTCAGGATCCTTACAGCGAAGTGCTTGCGAGCTGCTCAAGATCTCCTGAAATCCGGTACCAACAATTGCCCCCAAATTTTTTACGGGTGGCGCATGCAAGCTAGCTGTCAAAGATTTGAAATATTTTCAGACTTATCTATAGAACAATGATGATAAAGTAGAGCATTAATCGGCCCAACTTCCAAGGGAATCTCCCGTTAGAATTTTCTTTTATAACCCCATCTTCTCCTCATTGTTTCGCACATCTCTTCCTCGGCAAAACCCTAGAGCTTCTCCGATCCACAGGTCAGTTCTCGTCTCTTCTTTCTTTAACTTTATCGATCATGGGGAAGAAAATACTTCGATCCTCGGCCACTGTCTTCGACAATGTGGCCGACGACTTTACTAACCAGGGACTCCTCTCGGCGACGGAGGAGGAAACCTGCAACTTCGACGATCAAAGGATCGAGATGTTGCAGCGATCCTCGAGCTTCCTTGCTGAGGCTGAATTTCGTCCGTACAACCCATCTTTGAAGGCCGATCGTATTTCTAACGAGTGGGTCTGCTTTCTCTACTACCCATTCCTCCTTGGTATGACATTCCCTTTTCCGGCTTTAGTTATCGAGTTTTTCTCAGTCACCCATCTTGCCTATTCCCAAGTCATGCCCATGATATGGCGAATTCTTTTCTCCCTCCATCACCTGAACCAAACCAGCAATTTGAACATCGGAGTCGCTGAAATCTGCAAGGTGTATCGGCTGGGTACTCATGGCAACAGCAGATTCGTCCTGAAAACTAGAACCGGAGAAGCCCAGATGGTCCCGATGGTTTCTCACAATGACCACGATTGGAGACGTCAATTCTTCTTTGTTAAAAGGAGTAGTCTAGTTGGTTGCAAGAACCTTCCTACCCAATGGGTTGTCAAGGGTAGGAAGAGTTTTTTGTGATGCTTTGATTCTGTAAACTCTTCAATTTCTTTGACTGATATGTTTGTTCTTTGTCTTCGCAGCTCCCAAGTTTGATGCTTTAATCAAGCCTGCTCGAGATTCTTCCAAGAAGCTCCAGGAACTTTACAGCATCCCGATTGCAGAAAGAAGCTGCCTGCCCGAAGGCGTTTCAAGTGCTCGAACCATCTCCCAGCAATCCCTAAGCCCATCCAGGACCATGTCTGCAGGTACTTGTAGGAACTTGTTTCTATTTTGTTTCTGGATACATCTTGTTGTCTCCGATCTCTTATTATCTCTGATGAAGCTCCAGGTTCAGCCTCCAACTTCTCTTTCCAAGACCTCAAGCTCCTCATTACCAAGAAGGAAAAGACTGAGGAAACCAGTAGCAAAGCCCACCAAGACGTTTTAGCTCCCAAATTCTGGCCTCCTAGTACTCGATCTAAGACTTCTTCTGCCAAGAAGCGCAAGGCTTCGGACACCACCATTAATGTGGACAGTTTCGACGGCCTTCCTCCTGTTGCAGCGGCCAACAAGCTGCTCTTACTGCAAGCTGTGGTGAACATTGTAAGTGCATAAAAATAACAGAGAAGTATGTTAGAAAAGATAAAATTCTCCCCTGATTGATTCTGATCCACTTTGATTTGATGCAGGGTATTGACAAGCTGAGCCATGAAGTCATCGAACTTGAAGGCAAATTGGAAGCAGCTGAGCAGAAGCTTGAGTCCTCTGAGCTTAAACTTGATGAAGCCTTGCTCTGCATCGAGCAGATGGGTAAGATAACTGCCAGCAAGAATCGCTACCATGAGAAGCAGCTCAAGGAACAAGAGGCTGCTGCTGCCGAAACCTTGATCCTGGCCGATCAAAATGCCAAGTCCTCAGCTGCCATTAGCGTGCTTGAGTGCATGATCGAGATGGCCAAAAGTGCGCAGGATGAAGGTTTCACCCCAGAGAGCTGGCCAGTCAAAGACTGGGAGGTGATCCTTAAAAGGCTGATGGCTAAGAGGGATGCAGCTGCTGGGAAGGTGGCTAAGGAGACTGAGCCGGAGGTCATGGTGGCAGACAGGGAAGCTGGTGGAGAGAAGGACAAGGGCAAGGGAAAGGGCAAGGAGGTGGTGGCTGGTGAGAAGGAAGTGGGCGATGAAGGCAATCTTGACTAGGTCGGAGCCCACGTTTTTTGGTTGATGTTTTTTTTTTAAAACAGTGGTTGTGATGAAACATATACAATGGTACTTCGACTTTTGGGAGCTTGGATGGAGGGACCTTGAGTTTCAAGGCGAAGTCCTGTAAGGATCGAAAAGAACCCAAACACGATATCACGATCTCTAGTGAGTGTGCGGAATCCAAACACTAGAGTGATTCAAGGTTAATCGAGAATAATATGAAAAAGCAATAACAATACGAATAAGAACACAAACCGATTGACGAAAAGCACTTTACTATTGACCTTGATTGCTTACACACTGATCGAAATTCTCTGGGAGAATTTCACGAACACTGAAATACGCAAAACACCTTAGAAGCAACCAACCTTAATCTTCTAAATAAGCTATCCTTATATAGGGATGCTTATGCTTGTTAAACAAGCTACAAAATTCGGACTAGGCCCACAAAAATTCGACCAACCTACAACCCACACAACCCATTTACATAATCATAGCCCAATTACATTTAACTAGCCCACAAGTAATTCTAATGCAAAAGCCTTATAAAATTCTGGACTCTACAATCTTCCCCTAGGCTTTAGCATTAGACAGCAATCACATTCTGAACTTCTTTGACAGATTCACTGTTGCTGGATCATACCACAACTCCTTTGCCACGATCTCAGCTACAGCTCTAGTATAACACTTGGCATATTCTTCAGTGTCTTGATCACACTCAATTCGATGCTTGGCAAGTACCATTATATCCTTCTTATGAAACCTCATCAAATCATGAACTTCCATGACATCTATTGTTTTTGATTTGCAGAGAATTTTGGCTTCACCAGAGTAATCACTATATGCCCAAGTTTGAAAATCATGCAAGCAATCTTCAGGATGTCTCATCGGCAGAGGTATTGTCTTTGTCTTTTCTGTTGGTGGATACAGAACATTTGTATACTTCTTTGCTGTTACACTCTCCTTTCCTGGGATACTCTTCTTTCCGTCCCATTTGAACACACCTCTGTACTTCTTCACATATGATTTCTTGTGAGGAAAATCTTCAAATCTCTTGAACTTTCTTCGCACTGCAATTTCCAGTTTCTTGTAAAAATACTTAGCTTGCTCATTGTTTGATGGATTTGTAAACGGTGCCTGGTAAAGCATTGTCAGATCTACATTTGTCCAGGAGTAAAACTGGGTCCAGCTCTTGTAGTACTCTAATGGATATTGACCCTTTCTCCGCACAACAAACATATTTTTCTCTCCATCAAACATCCATGCTTTAATATCAGCATTGATTCCCTGTTTATCATGATAATGTTCTCCCAGCTGGATTAGGTACCTTTCAGGGGGATTAGCAAATGTCCGAGCCTCCCAACCTTCGTCAAACTCAGAAGCTGGTACTGTCATATAATCTCTATCCCTGGTATCTTTATCTTTAGTGGAGGCTTCGGGTAATACAGTTTGAGTTTCCTCAGGGATATCTGCTTCAAAGTCAAATGTTGGTGATTGTGATGAATCACCTGCACCTGAACCTCCTTCTGTGTTACCTGGATCACCCTTATCACCTTGGCTAGGGTTTGACCTGCTTGATTTTTCCGAGTTAAGCTGCCTGATCAGCTTATGAAGATCTCTGAACTGTCTGGTAAACTCTCGGTTTATCTTCTTCTGATTCTCCAACTCAGTGTTGTGGATCTTCTGGATATCAATCAAGTCTCCAATTATCTCACTTTGGGCTGCATTCTGGGCTTTCAAACCTTCAATTTCTTCTCTAAGTTCCTTTTCCAATCTGTATTCAGGGGTTTCCACCGCTTTCCCATTTTCTTGGGTAGTGGGTTGAGAAGATGATTGACGAGCACTAGTACTTGTGACTGGTGGCACACGAGGATCTAATCTTCTTCTTCTGGGGTCACTTGGGCCTTCTCTATGGTGTTGTGTAGCAATCGTCTCAGTCTCAGTCATTTCTTCGGTAACAGAAGCACTGAGGGGAGGATCCTCCGTGGCTTTCCGTTTTCTAATCAGTGGCATCTCATCAATCTCAGTCTCAACTTCCTCGATATTGGTGTCATCAAGATATGTGTCATAATTGATACTATCTTCACCTTCAAAATTCAGTGCACCAATCTGCACATCTTCTAAATCAAAATCTTCCCAATCTGAACTATCTGTGAGTTCAGTAACAGGCTTCTTAGAGGCCGGTACATTGTGTTCTTCATCAGTGACTGCATTTCTGTGCACATGAACCTCTTCTCTTGTTATCTCAGCAAATTCACCAAACTTGTTACCAAATGGTACCTGATCAGTCAGTTTCTTCTTTGGATTAATCATCAGGAAAACCTCAATGCCCATAGGTTTTGTATCATGAGTGTCATTGGTCTTCCTCAAAGCCGGATATCTAGAATCCAGAGCTAACTGGATGAACCTTGGAACCGCAGCAAACTTCTTATCTCTGGTCACTATTGCTTTCACGTCATCAAAAATCAACCTGGACCAGTTGAAACGAACCCCTCTAACAAGTGACACCATAGCATGGGTGTGCACTTGGTTCAATTGATCTGTTGAACTCTTCTTTGCAATCACACATTTCTGCAAATAATGGGCCAGCATTCTCCAGTATGGTGGAAGGAGAGCCTTCATAGTAGGAGGATATACTGTGTGATAACCCATTTCCTTCAGGCACTGAGAAACCATTTATTTATCCAGAGTGATTGGATCTGTAGCAACATCTTTAAGCCTGAGAGCATGTCTGAAATTCTCCTCAGTCAACACCACTTCTGTTGCTTGTATCTTTGCCATTATCTGCTTTCCATCATCAGATACGTATGACTGTCTTCCAAAATTCTTGTTGCATACGTTTGCAGATAACTGGGTTTGCTGTAAGTGCATAGTGTAGACAGCACTTCTTCAGTCCGGCAATCATTGACTAGTACTTCTCACGATACTCCACAGGTGGATCCAGCAGGTACGCTACCGTGTTGTGATCTTTAATAAACTCTAAGTCCCTGCACTCACAAACACAGATAAACATGCAAAGCAAACACGAATTCATTATCTTAACAGATTTCTCGACAAACGGACATCATAACGGCTTATTAATAATTGAAAGAACCATTGAAAACATCATCTATTAACTTTCCGATCGAAAAGCAGGGTTTTTGATCGGAAAGCATCCGTCCGATCGGAAAGTGGATCGAGAAGTTAAATCCCTGATCGAAAAGCCAAGGTATCCGAGACTACCGATCGAAAAGCGTACTGTCCGATCGAGAAGCCTAAGCTTCTGATCGAAAAGCATCAGGTTACCGAGATCCCTGATCGAGAAGTGTAGATCTTGATCGAAAAGCCTAGCTCCCTGATCGAAAAGCTTAAGCGCTGATCGAAAAGGGTAGCTTCTGATCGGAAAGCCTAGTTTCCCGACCGAAAAGCCTTAGGCCATCGGTAACCATTGATCGAAAAGTACCAGGGCCCGATCGAAAAGCTTCTTCTTCTTCGTTGTTCAACCTGCAACTCAACCAAACAGTTCACTTATGCATGTATTGAATACTATTTCGCTTAGCCTATATTTCCACCCATATTCCCTTTCAGTCCCGACACAAAACGCAACAAATAACAACATACTCGATCTTGTCCTTTGGGGGTCGGGCAACGCGCTTCAATCGAGGAGCCATTGCTTAAAATTGATGGCAGGGGCGTGTTTGGATGGTGATTCCGACCGAAAGGGAGGTGCCGGATGGTGACGACGGTGGCGGAGGCGGCGGATTGAAGGTGGACGGCGGCGGCGGTGCTGTGGGAGATTGGGGGTGTTTCGGTGGTGGTTTTTGACGGGAATGGCAGTGGTGTGGTCGGTGGGTAGTGGCGAGGGTGGTGGTGGCTCGCGATGGTGACGGCAGAGAGTGGTGGTGGTGATTTGAAGTGGTGGTTGGGTGGTTAGGGTTAAAGAGGAAGAGAGGGAGACGGGGGAGAGTGACGGGTGTGAGCCGACTCTCATCCTTTTTGTTTCAAAATTTTTTATAAATATTTTTTCACTTTGGCCCCCTCAACTTGCAAATGCAATTTATTTTCCACCCACAATTTTAAACAATCATACTCTTTTACTAACATCATTACTAAACATTTAAACTCAAACCCCGTTAAATACAAAAAAAACTTCCCATGAACTCAAGCCCGAGAGTTTTATTATCTGGCAACTTAAAATGAAAAATAAGACAAAACACACAAAATCAGAAATTAAGATGAAATAAAAAAAAATAAAACAAAAAAATCTTAACTGACTGAGTTTCGAGTGAAGAGGCATTATAAGGGATCATACCAGATAGTCTGTGACTGAGGAACCCTTTTCAGCTTCAGTTACTTCACGTGTTCAGGCGATTGCCGGTATTATTGGTCCATTGTTTTTAAACTCATGCTGCTTTCGCTTACTCAGGTAGTTTCATCACATTAATTTAGATTTTCATGGTTTATTAATTATGAAAATCTATCCTGGTCACACATATAAGTATTAGGTATAGTTTGTACACCCTATCAAGTACATCTGGCTTCCGTACAACACTTTTCACGACACCTTTCCTTAAGCCCAACATCATGCTCCAGACTAGGTTGAGAAAAAAAAGAATAGATCACTGAGGTTTTGTTGGATAATATACAAAGTCAACTGAATTTTTGAAACATTATTGATAATGCTCTCATTAGTGACAAAGGCTGAGGGTTTTGGACGCTTGAGGGTCTCTTTTGATTGTGCACATTGGCATCTTTTTGGTTTAACATATATATACAATGTGATCTTAAACGTACGTGGATCAGGGAGGTTCCAGGTCTCCGCTTTCGCAGAACAGAGGAGTCCTGACTCACGTACAACATTCCCAGGTCATTGCTTACGCAAAGCAGAGGGAATGGGATTTTTGAGCATGACATTAACACTCAGAACCGGGCGTGTGTCTCAGGATTCCTGTTGCACAGTCAAATAGAAATTGTACTAACCTAAGTGTGTGTTCCCTTTCAAGCATCATACGTTATCTTCAAGTGTTGTGATAAAACATACCTTTTGATTGATTGTCAGCAAAGCCTACCAAGCATATCGACCATGAATCACTGCTTTTCACATCTGCCTTACACGTGTCAGTCAGCAAACACCTGGAAATTTATATCACTTCCCTTGCCTGGTCAACCAAAACCAGCAAAAAAAATTTAAAAGCACACACTTTAGAGGAAATGTATATCTCATATCTTCCCCTTGCTTTTAGATTTTTTTTAAAAAAACAAAAACACTATTTTTTTTTATTTTTTTTATTAAATAAAATACAAAAACAAAATAACACAAAGTAGTTGCCAGATTACTCATCAAAGGCTATCATCCAGAGGCCTTTGAGACACATTTCAAAATTGGCACTCGACAGGGGTTTTGTGAACATATCCGCCACATTGTCATCCGACGCCACCGGTTCTAGGTGAATGAGCCTGCGTTCATAGCAGTCCTGAATGAAGTGCGTTTTGATATCATTGTGTTTGGTTTTGGAGTGTTGTACAAGATTTTTCACAATTTGCAATGTAACATTATTATCACAAAAAATGGGAGTATCGAAGAAATTCAAACCGTAATCTCCCAGCTGATGCTGCAACCATACCACCTGTGAGCAGCAAGCAGATGCAGCCACATATTCTGCTTTGGCCGTCGACTGGGACACCGTGTGCTGCTTCTTGCTCTGCCAGGATACCAGCCTGTCACCTAAAAAATGAGCTCCAGCAGATGTGGATTTCCTGTCAAGCTCATTACCGCCATAATCGCTCTCAGAAAAAGCATACAGATTAAATCCTGACTCTTTAGGGTACCAGAGGCCTAGTCGAGGCCGACCCTTCAAATATTTAAAAATACGTTTAACATCAGAGAGATGAGAGAGTTTAGGATTAGCCTGATAGCGTGCACATTGGCGCACAACTAGCATGATATCTGGACGGCTGGCGGTTAAGTACATCAAAGACCCAATCATAGACCGGTACATGTGTTCGCTCACCGGTTGACCGTCTGGATCCCCGGTAATTGCTGTTCTGGCCGCCATGGGTGTGGAGACAGGCTTTGCATCCATCATTTTGTATTTCTCCAAAATTTATGTGACATATTTGGCCTGATGGATAAGTATCCCATTGTCACTTTGCTTTACTTGTAAGGCGAGGAAAAACTCCATCTCGCCCATCTGACTCATCTCAAACTTTGTGCGCATTACCTTCTCAAATTCTTTGCACAAGTCTTCAATGGTAGAACCGAAGATGATGTCATCAACATATACTTGCACCATGATTATATCATTCCCAACCTCCTTCCTGAAAAGTGTCTGATCCACTATGCCTCTTGTGTACCCGTGTGCTAGAAGATGATCAGTCAGAGTCTTGTACCAAGACCGAGGGGCCTGGTGTAAGCCATACAAGGCCTTGTCTAGCTTGAACACATGATACGGGTGTTCCTCATCAATGAAGCTAGGAGGTTGAGTGACATATACCTCTTCATCCATTTCGGCATATAAAAAGGTTGTTTTCACGTCTAACTGGTAGATAGTGAAATTCATGTAGGATGCATAGGCTAGGAAAACTCTTATTGCCTCTAAACGGGCAACTGGTGCATATACTTCATCATAATCCACTCCTTGAATCTGTTTGTGGCCTTGAACCACCAACCTGGCCTTGTTTCTAGACAATGATGTCGTTGTCATCCTTTTTTTGTTCTTATAAAGCCACCGAGTAGTGATAACCTTTTTGTCAGCAGGCCGTTCTACTAACCTCCAAACTTGAAGCCGTGAGAATTGGTTTAGTTCTTCATGCATAGCCTCTACCCGACTAGGGTCTGTCAAGGCCATAGTGATGTTGGGGGGCTCAATTTGTGAGATGAAACAGGAGTACATACAATGATTGATGTCCCCTGACTGGCTTCGTGTTACCACCCCTGATGCTAACGGACCAATGATGTTGTCCAAGGGATGATATTTATGGATACTGGATTCGGCAACAGCTTGAACAGGAATTTCAGGGGGCAGATTTGATTGATCGGGTGCATCGGTTGTTTCAGGTGCAGCTTCTGCCTCAGATCCATGTGTTTGAGTTGTGTCTGACTCGGGGTTGAAGTCTGCATCATTATCATTTCCAGAAGCAGCTGGATCTCCTGCATCAGCTCCCTGTGTTTGAGCTGTGTCTGACCCGGGGTTGAAGTCTGCTTCATCATCCTTTTCAGAAGCAGCTGGATCTTCTACATCGGCTCCTTGTGATTGCAGTGTGGTTTCTGTTTCTGGGGCAGTGACTAGAGCCTTTGTGATGGAGTGTGTTACTGACGGGCCTGAAACTGTATCTTCAAAGAGTTCTTCAGCTATGACAGGATCCAATCCCAACGGGTGGAAGAATTGATTGTAGTCAAAAGCTTGAGGAGGACCCACTCCACCATCAGATGGATTTTCTTCTAGCCAATCCACATTCGTGGATTCCATCACAGTCCCGGTTGATTTGTTGAACACCTGTAAGCAGAGCTAGCAGAGTAACCTACAAAATAACATTCATCCGATTTAGCAGCAAATTTAGGCACGTCAGAATTTACTAAAACTGTACAAAGACACCCAAACGCCCGAAGGTGCCCAATTCTGGGCTTGTCATGGTAAAGCAACTCATATGGGGTTTTCTGCTGCCGCTTATTTGATGAGCACCCGATTCTGGACATAGCACGCAGTGTTGACTGCCTCTGCCCAAAACATGGTTGGTAGCTTTGAATCACACAGCATAGTGCGAGCAGCTTCAATTAGGGTCCTATTACGTCGTTCTACGACGCCATTCTGCTGAGGGGTGTAGGGGGCACTGTATTGATGTTCAATTCCCTTTTCAGCACAAAAATCATCAATACTTCTATTCTTGAACTCCGTTCCGTTATCGCTCCTGATGGCCTTCACTTCCAGCTTTAATTTGTTTTCGATGAGCTTGATAAATGCGATCAGTATACCTGCAACATCACTTTTCTTTGACAAAAAAAAACACCCAAGTGAAACGAGAAAAATCATCAGTAATTACTAAGCAGAATGCACATCGGTTAAGGCTTAACATACTGACTGGACCAAATAGGTCCATGTGAAGCAGCTCCAGTGCAGATGAAATTATGTTAAACACCTTCGGTTTATGTGGACGTTTGTGCTGCTTCCCCTTAGCACAAGCCACACATTTCTCCTTCAGCACAAATTCGTTGATTGGAAGGTCTTTAACAAGCCCTCCTCTAGCAAGCTGATTTAGATTCTTCAGATTCATGTGCCCCAACCGTCTGTGCCACAACTGAGCGTGGTTCTCAGCTGTTTTAGAAAGAAGACAGGCCACCTCAGACGAGGGGGGTTTCTGCATGTTGAGCACATAGGAATTACCATATCTTGGTGTTCTCATTAACACCCAATCATCAGGGATGGAGTATCCAGGTTTAAGAGTGAGACATTCTTTATTGTTGAAAAGGACTGGATACTCCCGATCACATATCTGTGAAACACTTAACAAACTGTGCTTTAGCTGTTCCACATAATTGACATCGTGGAAGCTGAGACAACCATTGCGTACTGTGCCTTTCTGACTGATATGTCCTCCAACTCCTCCAGCGAACGACACATATCCTCCATCAAATTTCTCCAAATCTTGCAGTAGAGATATGTCGCCCGTCATGTGCATGGAACAACCACTTTCAACGTACCATAGGTTGCTGACATTCCTCCTTGGTTGTTCCTGCATTCAATGGAGATTAGTTAGATTTTGGTACCCAGGCCTTAATTGGTCTGGGTGGTGCAGGTCTGTCCTTGTTTGGACTGAGAATGTCTTTCTTGTTTACATCTCTGGAATGATTTTCCTTGCCAAGCCCTTGTTGGTTATGCTTATGAATTTTTGAGCTTTTAACCTCTTGAAAAGACATGGAGTGTTTTTTATACACTCCAGTGGGCTTGAAGGACAAATTCACAACTTTCAGGACATTCCACCTATCATCATCCCACCTCTTGGTTGATTTTGTGAGTCCTACAGGTTTTGGGTGACAAGGTGTTTTTGAAAAACTTGTAAAATTAGATTTTAAAACATGATGAGGACGAATCGGTGATTTTGAAAATGTATCAAAATTTGGAGCCCTGGCAGGTTGCTTTGGGCGAGAAACAGTTTTTGTAGGTTCAACAACATTTGGAGCCCTAGCAGGTGAATGTTTTGGAGATTTCTTAGCATTTTTACTCACTTTACGTTTCACAGATGTTGGTTCCTGTTTAATTGACTTGGGCTTTGGACTCCCTTTTTGGACATTGGGATAATGTGGTGTGGCCTGCTGCACCTTTCGGTTTGAGGGTGCAGCCTTTGCTATAGGTCCTGCACGGGCCTTTGTTTGAGAAGGTCCAAATTTAGGTTTTGGGCCAAATGGGACATTCCGCTGTTGGACCTTCTTGGGAAAGTAAGGCTCATAAGGGCAGTGCAGGCAGTTTCTTGCCACGTGTCCTGCTTGGCCACACACATGGCAGGACTGTTTCTTTGGATACACGGGAGCTGGTTGTTGGTTACGCCCAGTGGATATCCAAGTTGGCTTTGAAAAGTTTTTATGGATCCAAATGGCCTTACCATGAGGCTTGGTGGTCAGAATGTACTCCCGTTGTATCGGCTTGAATTGGTCAAAAGCAGAGTTAACTACTGGGTATGGGACAAACTCATGGGGTCTTGTGTCCCGTACTTTCTGAACATTTTGAGTAGGATAATTCATATTATCCTCAGAAATTTTCACATTTCCCGTGGGTTTGGGACCATCAACCTGCGGTCCCTTACCCCTTTTTAAGATTTTAACAGTTCTTAGGGGTTTCATAGGTTTTAAATCACATTTACCAAAATTAAACACACCAGATTCAGAAAGTTTATCACACGATTCAGACTCTGAAGTTTTTGACTCAGACTTAACAGAAGTTTCAGGTTTCTCAAAATCACAATTTTTAAAACAAAAATCAACTTCAGACTTCATGGGACTCTTAGGGGACTCCTTGCAATTTACTACCCCTACTTCTTTATTACCTTTATCTGCACAAGAAGTAAAAGTGTTAGTAAGGTTAGAAACAGGAGTAGAAATTTTAATGTAACAAGCGGCCAGTTTCTTTTCTATCTCAGCATTAGCTTCTAAGGAGGTCTTTGGACATTCCTAGTCTGAGATCATTTCATGCATTAAAGGCATCGGTACTGTATGAGTGGATTTTTCAATTTTTTTCTTCAGTACCGAGTCCCATACCAGAGTTGGCTTTTAGATGTCGCATTCGAGCATCTGTGTTATAGAAAAGAGAACTAGCTTTCATCATATCTGACACAATTTTATCATTACGCTCAACTTTGGTTTGTGATGTTTCTAATTTACCTTTAAGTTGTTCAACTTCAGATTTTAATGTGACAATTTCTTCATTAGCACTTTTAAGATATGTGGTTTTGTCACTCAGTTCCCTTTGAAGGTTTTTTATATCGACTTTGCCAGCTTCTAGTTTCTCACTTAATGATTTACTCCTACCCTTGTATTCTCTCAAGTCTTTATCAGATAGTTCACGATTTAATGTTTCATTGAAGAACTTACGTTGCTAGTCTTGAGATTCATTAAGTATAGTTTGACATTTAGGGTTAGGGCATACCTCAGTGCTGCTGGTCGAGGACCCTGGAGTTATATCTGCCATGAATGCATGATGGAATACTTCAGCAGCTTCTTTCTGAACTTCTTCTTTAGCTAACAGGGCTACATGATTAAGTGTCAGACTCAAGTCTTCCACCTGAGATGTCCAGTCGTAGCCTGGTGTGTGTTGAACAACCAGTGCCTTGTCATTCTTCCCGGTCTCCTTCTTCATGCTTTCACCTCTGTTCTCAGTCTTGCTTTCTTTATCGACCTTTGGTTTGGTGCATTCCCTTGCATAATGCCCATACTCGTTGCAAATGTAGCACCTCAGATTTGCTTTATTGAAACTGAGCTTTATCCCTTTGCCACCGTTCCAGTCCTTCTTTCCTGTCTTCGCCATGAACTGCCTAGCTCTCAGGGCTGACATTCCCATCTGGTAAGAGATATCCATATGCTCCAGGTCATCTGGGTTAACTTGATTCACATCATCTGGAGTTAAATCACTGGGAAGAAGTGATCCTACTACGAGTTCCTAGTAGCAACTGATAATTCCTACCCCAAGAGCAAAACTGGGATCCTTGGTTAGAGCATTAACATCTAAAGAGACAACATTTGATGTGCCAGATGTACTTGACCCAGTGGCTTGAGCAATAAATCTCATTGGAGTAGACTGTGGGTTGTTTGGAGTAACAGCTGGCTGTGAGATAAATGCTTGATTCAGTTGATTCATTAAAGCCCCGTTGCCCA
>JBCNJP010000006.1:18709224-18758856 GCA_039602395.1 Deinandra increscens subsp. villosa | reverse complement strand
CTGGATTTCAGGATACTCGGAGCGCTGCGCAAGCACTTCGCAGATAAGACATGAATTGTACTTATCTACTAACGGTTGCCTTTTCCCTTTTTGTTTGTTATTCGTAGATAATTCCAACATGGATCACGTGTCCTGAATTGTGTTTCTTTACTAACGGTTGCTTTTCCCCTTTTTGTTTGTTATTCATAGGATAATTCCAACATGGATCACGTGTCCTAAAGACCCGGTCAGCTAACAGAAACGTGGACTAAGTGGACTTCGAACGGCTAAGTGGGAGACGTGGAGTTAGTTGCTAGTTTTTAGGAGATATTGTTACCATGTAATCTTTATTTAATCCGAGCTCTAGGCTTGCACACACACATCTGATTTACGATTAGCATTCTCTGTAACACATAGAATACGAGCTTATTTCACTTGTACTATATACTTTCATCATATAAAAGTTTTAGGACGCAGGTACTTTGAACCGGCCCCCGAGGTTTTTTGCTAGGCTCCTTGAGGATACTCAAGGATTCCTGGATTTTCCCTCGTTACATCCTCGTGTCAACACTCAAACTTGCATTTTTCTTGCTAATTTCATCAAACACTCTACCTCACTTACAAAGTTTGATCAACTAATTGCTTAGGCAGTTTTTGACCAAAACAACCACCACCTAATAAAATTGGTAGTTCTGTATTTGAAAAAAATGAAAAAATGAAAAAAAAAATTCTGGAAAAAAGAAAAAAATGAAAAAGAAAGAAAAAAAGAAAAAAAAAGATGAAAAAAAGAAGAAAAGAAAAAATAATTGAGAAAATAATGGGAGGTAAGTCCCGGATATCACGTAGAAGGACAAATAGTGAATCCTCAAGAAACCATGAGGTTGGGTAGGTTTTGCTATGTATGTTTGGGCGTGGGGACGGTTAAACATACTGGTAATTTTGTATATTTTTAAGCACAATGCATTGTTTGGGATTAGAGTGGTTGAGTTTAAAGTGGATCAATATATTGGCAATCACAGTTAATGTAGAGTCGTGTTCCTGCTTGAAATGAATTGCGATAAGATTAGTCTACCGATTATGATTCCATTGCATCTCTTTTTCGGGACGAAAAAGGTTTAAGTTGGGGAATGTGATGAGAGGTTGAGCGAGAGCTTTTAAATGTTATTAATACTTTGTTTTTATGTGTTTTAGCATATGGAATATGGGTACTTTGAGTTTGTGATTGATTTCAGATCCCGCATGCATAAAGGAAGCATTTTGGATGATTTATGTGATCTAAACGGATGTTCAGAAGTTAGGATTGAAGATCGGTACAAAGTTTGAAAGCAATTGGAAAAAGTTCAAGACATAGCGCCCTCCACTGTGTGAAAACAAGCAAGACAGGGGCGCCAATCAGCAAGCTAACCTCCAGATTTTTCAGACAGAGCGCACTGCGCGCCCTATAGGGCGCACCGTGCGCCCTCCTCGATGCAATTCCGGATTTTTTCCTTTTTTATTGGTATTTAAGCCATACTTTTAGGTTTTCGAAAATACTTTTGATTCCAGCCGTTTTTGGGGTTTTAGAAGGCGATTTTGGCACTCAGAACACTTGCGGATTACCAGGTTTTCATGTTTCAATTGTTTGTTTTGATCATAGATTTTGTTTGGATCATGAACATGAGTAGCTAAACTACCCGTGATTCTCTCCGGGTGTAGAGTTGTTGATTTATGGATTGTTTCTTGATTGTTTAACATTCTAGGATTGTTTTAGTTGGTAATTCAAGTCTGGTTTTCTCCTTGTAAAGAATTCACACGTCACAGCCTTTAACTGTGAATAGATTTTTTGATGTGCACGTTCTGACCAATTAAGTTAGTCCTCACATTTTCACAAGATTAAACCTTCGCACAGTCCTTCTTAAGGACTTCCTAGTAATCAATCAAGTGCAATCTAGATTTCATAAGCTTGAACCCGGAGAGGATCATCTTTCCTCCGTAAGTTTATAAACCTAATTTCAATTCAAATTTACATTCTTCAGCATTTGCTAGCTTTAGTCTTTTCACAATTTAAACCAAACCAAATAATCAATTTTTTCACTTCGTAGTTTTTAATCTAGTTAGTAATACAATTAGTTGGACAACATCACCAACCACAAAACTCTCTGTGGTTCGACACCCTGCTTACTCTATCTAATAAGGTAAAAAGGATCACAATTCTTCTATCTTTGATCGGTACCTTCGACGCCGATCACCTGCAAGGCACATAACAAGCCACTTACGTCAACCGAAAAACAATAATCAGATACCTTTAGGAAATCTTCTTCGTCTTCTTCATCTTCAATAGCATTGATTCTTTGGTTATCATTTCGATAATATGGTTTAGACCGATGTTGTTTTCCAGGAGATTCTGTTCTTTTGCTCGAGGATTCAGATCTTGGCACTTCATTTCTTTTTTGAATTTTCTTGTCATCTTCTAGTCTGATGAATCTCAATGCTCTTGTTCTGACTTCGTCTAGATTCCTGCATGGGGTCATAACAAGGTCATCATAAAAGCGAGAGTCTCTTCTAAGTCCCATCTTGAAAGCCTCTACGGAAGCTGCCATATCTAAGTTGGGGATATCTAGAGCTTCTCGACCAAATCTGGCCACATAATCCCTCAGGGATCCGTCAGGCTTCTGGACTATTCTGTATAAGTCACCTGTGAGCTTCTCAAATCTTCTGCTGTAAGAAAACTGATTATTAAACATGTTGAGTAAATGTGGAAATGAAGTGATAGTTTTTGGGGGAATACTGAGCAGCCATTTTAAGGCTGGTCCTGTTAGGGTTGAGACGAATCCTTTGCAAAGGCAAGCTTCCTTGATGTTGACTGGAGTAGGGTTGATTTCCATCCGCTCCCTGTACTGTGCCACATGCTCCTCAGGATCTGTGGTTCCATCCTAGAGTTTCATGTTGGGAGTCTGGAATCTTTTTGGGATTTCCACGTCACAAATGGGCCATGCAAATCTGGAAACTCTGTGGCTGCCTTCAGGCACTTCGGGAATTGCATGAATAACACCAGGGACACTTGAGATCATGTCTTTCAGTTTTTGGAGTTCCCTGGCTATAGTCGGGTCGATATCTGCATGCTACATAGCTTCATGGTTAGGGTTAGCATATGAACTGTCAAAGTTGTTACCGGTATGGAGGTTTTGAGGATGGATCCGGGGTCCATATCTAGCGTTTCTAAGGATAGTTGGCTCAGTTGTGGTCTCCACTTGCATAGGGATAAAGTCTCCTTCGTGCATCTCCTGAAATGGATTTGGAAATACACCTGCAGAGATAGAGGGATTAGAAAATAAGGATCCTTGGGGATTCTGAGCGGCTCGGTAGCGGCTTGAAAAATCTAGAAACGTCTGGGTCGAAGATCCTTGGCCTGCGTGAGTAATGCGTGCTCATGGCTGTTGACCCTAAGGATCTTGAGAGTTATGCATTGCGAACTGCTGAGACTGAGATCTGGGTGGCTGCTGGCTTTCGAAGTCTCTGAAGTAGGATTTTGGGGGCTCCTTGGAGTAGAATCCGGAATATTCCACATCTATCACTCCGGAAGTGTTTTGATGTTGAGAGCCTGAAAAACCTGAAGCAGCAGCCGTCACAAGACCAGACTTTGAGGCAGCAGAGGACCTTGGATTCTGTTTTGGCTGCTCCGATATTTTAGGAGAGTCAAAGACGAATGCTTTGGGCATTAAGGAACTGATTTCCTCTACTGGTCTCTTTGATTTCTTTAATTCCGTGATCTCCTTCATCATTTTCTTGTTGGTTTTGGCTTGCTCATCCACGTGAGTCTTCATTTGCCTGATCAAAACATACAAATCGTTATTAGAAATAGCAGGGTCAGTAGACATACCTTGTGACCCAGTAAAAGTGGGATATTCCATTTTCTTAGCATCGACGTTAACCGTTTTCTTCGGCATTAGGGGAAGACCGGTGCTAACAAGAGGTTTAGTGGATGGAATAATAGTCGAAGTACTCTTCGGTTGGGTAGACATTTTCAAGAATCGGTTATGGGAAGAAAATCAAGGCTCTTAATTGAACTCAAACACCGTTTGCCCCACGGTGGGCACCAAATTGTTTTGGTAAAAAAACTGCCTAAGCAATTAGTTGATCAAACTTTGTAAGTGAGGTAGAGTGTTTGATGGAAATAGAGATGAAAATGTAAATTTGGAGATTGACACGAGGATGTAACGAGGGAAAAATCTAGGAATCCTTGAGTATCCTCAAGGAGCCTAGCAAAAAACCTCGGGAGCCGGCTTAAAGTTCCTGCTGCCTGAAACTTTTATATAAACAGAAATTGTTCTAGTACAAATAAAGTGAGCTCGAGTTCTATGTGTTACAGAGAATTCTGATAGCAAGTATCGTGTGTAGTGTGTAAGCCTAGAGCTCAATATATAAAGATTACATCGCAACTAATATTCCTAAAAACTAGCAACTAACTCGACGTTCCCTCATATCCGTTTGAAGTCCACTTAGTCCACGTTTCTGTTAGTTGACCGAGTCTTTAGGACACGTGATTCATGTTGGAATTAACCAGCGAATAACAAACAAAAGGGGAAAAGCAATCGTTAGCGAAGAAATATAATTCAGGATCCTTACAGCGAAGTGCTTGCGAGCTGATGCGAGCTGCTCAAGATATCCTGAAATCCGGTACCAACAATTTCTACAAGAAATTGAAGAAAGCTGTGCTGAGCAAGTTCAAAACTTTGATGATTTTCCACATAAAAATTCTTATACAAAGAAGTACATGATGTTGTATGAGAAGAATTCAAAGAAAAGTTCTCAAATGTGTTGTATCCTCCAACAGAGAAAGCTAAGACTATGCCTCTTCCACTTAGACATCTTGAAGGTTGCTTGGATGATTTTCAGACATGGGCATATAGTGAATATACAGGTGAAGCCAAAATCATTTGCAAGTCAAAGACTATGAGCGTGATGGAAGTACATGATCTACTCATATTTTATGAAAAAGATATTGTGGTGTTAAGCAGGAATCAGATTGAGGGCACTCCAGAGGATGAGTAGTATGCTAATGTCTACACTAGAGGAGTTGCCAGGATTTTTAAGGAAAAGCTGTGGCATGATCCTACTTCGGTGCAGACTTCGAGAAGATTCAGGATGTAGAAGACAGCTAATGTCAAAGCCTAGGGGAAGATTGTAGAGACCTAGAAATTGAGGCTTTTGCATTAGATGTATTTTGGGCTAGATAATTCATGTAAATTGGACTAACTTGTGTGGGTTTAGTGGGTTAAAGGGGTCCAATCGGTTTTAGATATATGTGGGCCGAATTTTTGTATAGGTTAGGAGGTGACTTGTTTAGCAAGTTGGTTATCTCCTATATAAGGAACCTTATGTTGATTAGAATAGGTTGTTGATTCCAGGGTGAAGGATTGAAGTGTAATCGAAATTCTCCCTTGAGAATTTCGAATCCTCTAAGTGTGTAGCAACCGGTTGATAATCAAGTGTTTTTCTCAATGATTGGTTTGTGTTTTCTTATTGTGTCAATTGTTACTTTATTATATTATTCATTCTTATTGAATCACCAATCAACCCGGATTCCGCACGGTATTGATTGGATTAGATATCGCGTGAGGACTTTTCTGATCCTTACAAATAATGAGTACAACTCTACTAAGTGTATTGCATGCTAGAGACATTAATTAGAACCATATAACATGTTAACCTTTTTCGAAACAAAACTGAACATTTAAACTAATCAAGTGGACCAAAACGTGTCAAATGCCGAAGGCCAAACGGGTCATAACTTGGATTAGAGAAATATACTAAGAGTGAGAAGGGTCGGTATCCGTACCTTAGTCAAATATCAAAAGCAATACGAATGAGTCGGGTCATCTTCAATAACTACTTGAACCTAAATGTTTAGTTATAAGGTAACTTGAATGACTAAAGTTAAGATTCATTGATGGACTTTGTAGTTAACTAAGTTTCAGCGACTAAGTCTTTAGGATTATAATAACTATTTGTTATATATACTGTATTAAGTACATGAAAGATACTGCCAAAATAATATTATGGCTATGGATAGTAGGACATTTCACGATAGTGTTTTTATTAAAATCCAACATCATACTAATACAAAATTTTGTGATTAAAAGCCATATACCAATTTCAAATATAGGTAAACGCCAAAGGCCTAATTTTCATAAATTCATATACGCATGAAATCATACACGCATTAGAATCACGTTTTAATCTTACTACTTTAGTCGCTGAAGCATACTAAGATTCATAGGGTAGTATCTCACTAGCAACATCGATGATTAACAAATTCATTATGGTTACCTCGACAACAAATATCCAAAGTGATTGAGACGAGGGGCTTGCACAATTGAAACAGAAGTGCACTGGTGAGAAACGAAACAGTTTGTGAGGTGCCAATGGTGGTCAACAACCGCGACGGGCTGCTCGGAATTAATTTAGCGGAGCTAACCAACAATACCCCAAATACACAGTATATAACAGAAGAAGGGTGAACTAATTGGTTACCTAGTTTGCAGAACATAAACGATTCGGGAGGAAAGATCATGGACAGTTTGAAACAGCAGCAAGTGCTCGGATGTGCAAGGATGGCCGTGTACACCAACGAACAGCTTAATGGTCTCAAATCAGAGGCTCGTGGGCTGAAACAAAGGACGGATATGATGCTCATAAGACATAAATTTCAACACACACAGAGCACAAACAACGGTCGGGAGCGAATATGATTGTTACCTCAACTTGAGAAATCGAATGGTGATGTATCTAAAGCGGTTTAACGGTAGACTAGGGGTGTTGATTGGGTTTTGTATTCGGGTTTCGGGTTAAACGGGTCGGGTTTTTCGGGTTTTCTATAGATGGAATCCAACCCACAACCCGACCCTAATTTCCCTCGGGTTGTTCAGGTTTCGGGTTTCGGATTGCGGGTTGATTCGGGTTGGGTTATTCGGGTTTCGGGTTAAATACAAAAGATATTAAATACCTTGTCTTAACCTAACTTAAGATTAAAAAGAGCGGAATCAATCAAAGAGGTTGATAAAACTGAGTTCGTAGTACAACGGAAGAATGTATTAAACCTCGTATAACTTTAAATTCCTTAAGAAACTAAACTTTTAATAACCTAGAATATAACTCATAATATATATCGTATGAATTTGTTTTAGAATAGATGGATTATAAAAGTATAAAATGTGTATCCAGTACTTTAAAAAGATAAACAAAATTTGAATGGAATAAGGATATCTATATTCAAAATATATATGGTGTTAATTGCGAATTGAATAAGAATATAAATATTCGGCGGAATGAATATGTGTATTCGGGTTAATCAGGTTGACCCGAACAACACAAAATCAACCCTATTACCAACCCATATAACTAATTCGGGTTCGGGTTGAAGTGTAATTCGGGTTCGGGTGATTCGGGTTTACAATAATTCGGGTCGGGTGAGTTCGGGTCGGGTTCGGTAATCGGGTTTCAGGTAAAAATCCACGATCCTATTGGTTCCTTCGTCGCTTGCAGATGGTGGTGATTCACACATCGTAAAAGATAAATTTGAGAGATCAGAGGAGCGAGATCGAAAAGAAATTCGCTGAGGGTTTATATGGTCATCGATCTCCATTGTTAATCACCGATTTCTTAGTCGATTCGTTAGAGGAGAGGATTTCGATCAGAAGTTTAAATGTCAATCCAGAAGAAAAGGGAATTAGGTTTTTGATTTTGACTTTGAAAGTCAAAATGTTTAATTGTACAGATATTTGATATGCGACCAAAGAATTTTAAGGTTCTTTTTTTAATGGATTTAAATTATTATTATTATTATTATTATTATTATTATTATTATTATTATTATTATTATTATTATTATTATTATTATTATTATTATTATCTAAATCTATTGGGTATTACATAAGAGGTTACTGGCTATTGAAGACTGAAGAGTAGTAGAAATGGATGAGATATGTGTGATTCTAGGGTTAGGTGTGACACCCCAACCGACGACGGAATATGTCGGGACACGATGATTATCCAATATTACATGAAAAACTATTAAAGTTAATTATATTTAATCAAGCCAAATTCCATTTCATTGATAAACGAATAAGAGTACAAGGAATAAACATGTTACAACATAAAATCCGATTAAAGTATTAGTCTAGGTCCAGCATCCTAGGTAATAGCATATAGATCATCTCAAGCATCCTGCAACATGGATAAGATAAGCGAGTCAACTACAAGTACTTGGTGAGTACACATTGGTTTGCGTAAATAACATAGATCCAAACATTGCGTAAATCAAAGACATTTAGTAAGTCATTCACCCATCAAAAATAAGAATACATTTTCGTGTATGGATGGGTTGTCAACCAATAGCTATTAATGAACCATAGGCTTGGTGTTGTTAATGATTACGCATGCGATTATAGACTAGCAAAAAGCAATTAAATAGTAACATGAAATAAACATAGGCCCACACAAGTTTAGAATACCAAGAATCACATGAGAACACATAGAATCGCATAGTAGTGTAGATATTATAAAGTTTAAAGTTTGAGTATAAGATACATGTTACACCTCAAAGTTTTAAAGGAAAAATGGGCTATGAGTACTCACATGATTGAAAGGTAAGTTCCATTACTTGAGAAAATGGAAGCGAGTGAAAACATCCCAAAGATTACCATAAAGGAATAAATGGGACATAATGAATAATGGAATCATGACTAAAAGTCTTGGGTTTGTGTGCACTTGGGGACGTAGTTTAGGCTTTTAGGTTAAGTTTGCTAAAAGTTACATATCGATTTAAAAGATAGTTCCAAATGTAACAATAATCCTTTAGATGATTGTTAAACATGTTTTGGCCTATAGGTTGATAACACTTTCGTCAAGACTTCTCAGGTAGGCATCCGGGTCCAATGGTTGGTTTGGATTTATACGCAATGTCATGTCTAGACAGAAGTCCTAACTACCGGTGCTTTTGCCCTTCCAGTTAGTACACGTTTGCCCATTTAAGGTATTATCATTCAAGCATTTTGAGAGTTTTAAAATGTACTTTAAAGTACTTAGGTATTTTCTAAAGGAATTTAAAATATTAATCTTGAAATATTCTAATTACATGGAAATAACTTGTAATAAATCCTAGATCATTCTAACAAGCAGTTGACCCCCACGCGTTGCGGCGAGCAACTTGTTTATCATAGTAATAACATATTTTAATCATGATACCGCAAGTAATAGTATCAATTAAGTTTGTAATCTCCGGTTCAGCTAGTGTAATTAAACCTCTTCACTACACCGAAGCATCATCAACAGCTGTCTGAACTTCATCATACACATCTTGTTCCTGAAATTTCACTCCAGCATGAAATCTTATTCTTCTTACCTACAACCATCCCAATGAATTATATTAATTGCCGGTACATGAATCATGTCGATATTGGTTTCTAACTCGTGAATAAAACAAACAGGAGCATATGCTAGATTGGAAATACATCATACTACAAAAGGGAATGTGTAATTCACCTAATTCGGAAGATTCTGGATTACGCTATAAATGAGTCAAAACTAAAAGTCAATATTCAAATCAAATAGAAGACAACCATGATTGTTCATCTTCTCTGTCAAAACTCAAAAGTCGATGATTCAGGAATCAATATAGAAGACAACCATGATTGTTTCTAAGACGGAATGTTGCCGTCATTGAAGGATATATTCAATTCTTGAATTGAAGATAGCAGAACTCGAGTGGATAAGAGACGTGGGTGTGTTGATACCTGATATGTGCGTCGTGTGAAGTATCAGATAAAGTACAAGATCATGTCAAACTAGGTCTGGCCGAACTAGGTCCGAACCTGGAGTTCGGACTGGCCAAACCTAAGGTTTGGCCGAAGCTCGGACCAGCTAGTATATATAGATGTTTGGTCTTTGTAATTGGGGTTTTGAGCGTGCGAGATCTGTTAAGTGTGTGTTTTTGAGTGTGTATTCTTTGAGTCTGTATCGAAGTGTTTACTGGTTGTAATTGTTCATCATTGATCAATAAAACAATCGGTTAATTACGTTTCGATGTCCGATTAGCTAGATCAAGTAGACGATCCGATGCTCACACATTTTCAAGTGGTATCAGAGCTTTCTGGTTCACTCTACTGATCTGTTGTTGCTACTTTCGGATTTTTGAAGCGTTTTTCGTGATTCTCGAGTTTGTTTTCGCGTTGTTCATCAATTCTATCGAGTGTTTGGTGTTAAATCTGTTCCTAAATCACTTTCTATCGGTTTTACTGATCCACAGTAACGAGTTTCGTCAAAATCAGTCATTTTTCGAGAGTTTTTGAAAAAATGAGTTCGAAGTTCGGAGTCTTCTGATCAGGTTCGGAGTAAATTCTCCGAACTTGAAGTTTGGTCGATATTCGGTCATGGTTCGGAGCTGTCTCGGTCAGGGTTCGGTCTATCTTGGTCAAGTTCGGAGTTCATTTACATTCGGTCAAGGTTCGGAGGTAGTTCGGTGCTAGATCGGAGTATTAGAAGAGTTCGGACAGTTCAATTTCTTTCGGAGCTAGTTCGGACAAAGTTCGGACTTTGATTCTAGGTTCGGACAGAGTTTGGAGTTAAGTTTTAGGATCGGAGCAGGTTCGGCCGGCAGAATTTAAAAGTTGTTCAACGATGTCGGAATTTCATGCGTTTGCTGCAATGCAAAGTGCGATGCAAACCATGTTGAATTTTGATAATGAAATTGGAACAAGTCAGAAAGTTCCCAAATTGTTGAAGCTAGAAGATTATCAAAATTGGAAGAAACGGTTTTCTGCATACATAAGCACAAACGATATTGATCTATGGATTCCGATTCGGAAATTGTATGAACGACCAACTAAAGAAGGAGATTATAAGGAACTTCAAGATTTTGATGCTGCTGAAAGGAAAAGTTATGAGCTTGAAAAGAAAGTTTATGGTTATCTTACAATGACTTTACCTACTGAATTGTTACATCAATTCAGCACTTGTAAGAAATCAAAGCAATTGTGGGATGCTCTCACAGCAAGATGTGAGGGTAATGATGATAACAAGAAGAGTCAGAAGAAAGTATTGAACAAACAATTTGATAATTTTCAAAACTATGAGAATGAGAACATTACTGCTCTCGTTTCACGGTTTTCACATCTAATGAGTGAATTAAAGGTAGTTGGTATTGAGAAATCTGATACTGATTTGAAAGATAAGATTATGGAAGCTTTACCTGAGAAGTGGGAGAATTATGTTTTGTTGCTCACTCATGACAAGGATTATTCTACAATGACGTTTCACGAGCTTACTGGAAAACTTCATGCTCGTGAAATGGAAATGTTAAATTCAAAGAAGTCAACTGCTACTTTGCAACATCCTGAGTTGTATCATGGTGAGAATACGGCAAGCATGAATGCTAAAGCTAAACCAAGTCTGAGTTCTGCACCAAGTACAACCTTTTTTACTGGATTTTCTGATAATTCGGATAACAAGTCTTCACGGGGTTGTAGCTTTACAATTCCAAAATTTTCAAATAAGAATGCCTTTTCTGCCGAATCAACAAAATATTGTGCCAAAATGATTTCTGCTTTGATCTCATCATCTTTTGGTTCGATTATTAAGAATGTTACTGATGCAAAATTAACCAGTGATGATCTTGATGCTCTTGATGATGATCAACTTACATAATTGGTATGTCAAAGATCGAAGAGATTCTTCAAGAAGCATGGAAGACATCTTTCTGGTGATAAACTGGGATTTGACAAGTCAAAGTTAAAATGTTATAAATGTTCACAGCTTGGACATTTTGCCAAAGATTGTCACCAAGTTCATGCAAGCAAACCTGGTTTTACTCAATTATCTAAGCCTGGTTTTACTCAACCATCTACTAGTAACACCAGCAAAACAACAGCTTTAACGGCTCAACATGATGGTGTTTATGATTGGGGTGAACAGTTTGGATATGATACATCAGCATTAATTGTCACTCATGAGCAAGATGATTATTATTCTGATTCAAGTTCATATGACGTTGTTGAAAATGAAAAATTTGAATCTAGGATTGAAGTCTTGATGAAGGAAAAAGAGTTCTTGATTGAAGAAGTCAAGAGAATTACTGCAGATTTCAAAATGATTAATTCGGAGTTGAGAATTTGTAAAGAAAATGAGAAGGAATTGAGTCTAAAGAATGAATGTTTGCTTAAAGAAATCAACTTGTTAAAGGAAGTTTTAGAAATTTCTAAAAAAGATAAAAGGGATGTTGAAACTGCAAAAGCTACGATCTGTGAAGAAAGGGATGAGTTATTGAAAGAAGTCAAGAAATGGAAGGATGAAGCTGAGGATACTGATTTTGATTTCACAAATTTGTTTGATAAATCAAAATTCAAGCTTGATCTGCTTACAAAGAATGTTGAAGACTCAATGACTAAGATTGAAGCATATCAAGTTGACATGGGAAAATTTTTGGATGAGAAGCGGGAGTTGGTTCGTGTAAATAAAGTTCAAGCAGCAAATTTGGAGATTCAAAAGCGTAATGAAGATAAATTGAAGAAGGAATTATTTGAAGGACTTGATAATCTTCGCTTGCAAAAATTTGAAACTCACAAAGTTGCGAAGCGATTGATTGCTAAAGAAAAGGAATTTTGAGGCTCAACAGAAAAATTCTGATCTGAAAATTCAAGTTCTTGATGCTAATCGATTGCTCAATAATGTTTCAAATTCTCAAGTCTTCACAAGCTTCTTAGCTAATGATGAAAATTTTGAGAAAATGTTTGATAAGACTGCATCACCCCCTGCTCATATCAAAGAAGCTTTCAAAGATGTAAAGGAACAAGTTGATGCATTTGATTACTCAAAGATTTCATCATCTACTGTTGAGAATGAGGAGGTTGTGACGAAGAAGAAAAACAGCAAGAATAAGAAAAAGAAGGAAAAGAAATCTACAGTATCTCCTGCACCAAAGTTTGTATCTGGTTCATCTTCTGCTGATAATGAGAAGTCGGCTACTTCTAGTGACAAAATTCAGCCTCAACCTGATTTTGATGAAATGATCTTTTATAATCAAAAGAATGGTACCGAAGTAAAGGCTGAATTTTCTTGATTAGCGAAGAATGGACATTGTTCATCTAAGGAGAAGATTTCTGGAAAGCATGAAGGTTTAGGTTTTCACGGGATAAAAGACAAAGCTGAGAAGGTTCCAGCATCCTCATCTCATGATTTGAAGAAATTAAAGATGAAACAAGTGAAGAAGGAAGTTTTTCAAGTTGATAAAATTCAACCCGAACGGTTTTACAAACTCAAGGGTTCGGATCAATTATTTTCTGACAAAGAATTTCCACTTCATTGTGTTGATGCTCGAAAGATTGCTGAGGTCTTTGTGAAAGCTACCATTTCTTCTGAAAGTTCTCGATCTCGAAGTCCTACATCCAAATGGGTACATGATCACAGGCATCAGGTATATGATTCTCATTCTAATCATGTTCGAGATATTCATGTGTGCTCTTCGCAGGTACATCAAAGATGGGACAAATCGACAAGAATCTGTTATATTTACCGTCGCCCAGGGCATATGGCAAAAGATTGTCCATTGCCTGCTAATTCACCTAAAAGATTTCACAAGAAATCAGTTTTTGGTAAACCTGCCACAACAAAGTTCTTTGATGAACAAGGCAGAGTTTTTGATGAAGTTGAGCCTACATTTTATCATAAACAAAAACGTTTTGTTCCAATGTTTCTAAAAGCTCAAAATGTAGGTTCCCCATCACAGTCACCTGTGATTGTTTCATCAAAACCTGTTTTACCAAAACAACATCAATGGAAACCTAAGGTGGTTTCTAAGAAAATCAAGGACACTGGTCGACCAGAAGCAATTCGCTTCGGGTCATTTTTGAACTAATTAGTTTGACCGGTGTGCAGGTACTTCTAGAAGACCTATGGACGATTACAAAGTTGTTGATGGAGGAGTATTCTGCTTAATTTAAATTTTCATGATAAATCTTTCTAATCTGCAAATTTTCTGAATTCTAAATCTGCAAACTATCCGTGTTGTTTGATCACGTTTCTTTACTTCCAATTTTTTCTCAAAAACAAAAAAAATAGAGTCTTGTTTTTGTGTAAAATGAAAATCCAAAAATAGAGTTTTCATTTTAAGGGGGAGAATTGTAAGTAAGGGGGAGTAATTGAGAAAATGCATGTTATGGGGAGAAAGTGAATACATGCCAAATATATAATGAAGGAAGGTGAATACATGGGGAGAAAGTGAATAATTTAGGTCTCATGGGGAGAAAGTGAATACATGCCAATTATATAAAATTGTGAGAAATTGATCATTGGGAAATGATGGTACATTGGCTTACGTATCTGACTCATGGATAGAGTAGATGAAAGAGCCATAAGTTCATTGTTTGATATGCTTGGTAGGCTCGGCAAATCAGAAAGTATTCAGATGTGATATACACATAAATACTAATGCTTGACCATGTGGATAACATCTTGATGCATATCTCATGACACAAAAAGAAAAATAAGTGTGAAATTCAAAATGAAAAGTCACTGTGTAAGGGGGAGTAATTGACAAAATGCATGTTATGGGGAGAAAGTGAATACATGCCAAATATATAATGAAGGAAGGTGAATACATGGGGAGAAAGTGAATAATTTAGGTCTCATGGGGAGAAAGTGAATACATGCCAAATATATAAAATGCTGAGAAATTGATCATTGGGAAATGATGGTACATTGGCTTACGTATCTGACTCATGGATAGAGTAGATGAAAGAGCCATAAGTGCATTGTTTGATATTGTCACACCCCCAAGTAACCACTAACGGAGTTTATACCGTTAAGGGGTGCGAGCAAACCAGGACCACAACCATTAGTTACAAATACTAAACGAATCAGAGTTAGTCCAAATATAAATCATAAAATAAAGTCTCAACATACGCAGCGGAAAAATAACATCTTAGCACTAACCACGTGCTTTACAAAAATCATTGTTTGAAATTTCCCAATTAAGTTTAAACAAAATTAAAATTGTCTTCACGTGCCATGCCAACCCGCTCCGGATACTCCTCAGCGATCTGCAAAAGTTTAAACCATACAAGTGTCAACCTAACGGTTGGTGAGTTCACAGTGGGCATGTCATGCAGCGGCCCGGTCTCATAAGCGTATGTATCAACATATAGTTAAGTAATAGTTTTGCAAACGATTGCCCAGTGTTGAATTATCGAATATGAACTAGTTAAGTAAAAGTTAAAGCGGTCAACCGATATCGCGTGTAGCTAATCCGGTTTCCATGCACTAAGGAAGTTCGTACCAAAGCTGACGTAATAGAGTTCGACATTTGCCGATGGTTTGTGCCTCCAGTTGTGTTCCTCATGGGACCCACAACTAAAATAGGCTGATAGTGCACTCCGTTCGGCCTCCAACCGGTTGGCTACACATTTGTGTACCGCGGAGCAGGGTTGTCAACCCTCAGTAGATCTACCCAACATCCCCTCGCTTCACGAATTAATGGTACTACATTGTTGAGGACTTTTAAGTTTTAAGGCATCCTTAGAAATCATGTGATATCATTTGGTTTAGACTTTAACCTACACTAGTCATATTAAAATCGTTTATCCTGGATTTCCTTTGAAATCCCAAAAAGAGTTTAAGTGTCAAAATGGTTGGTTGCGGATTTCATTTGAAATCCCAAGGATGGACAGTTGCCAGTGCTTCCCATAAAACACTCCAACTTCCATAACAGATATCCCATTTGGCGATACCTCAAAATGTCAGCGTTGTTTTTTGTTTAGTAATTTCGTTGTGACCCAAACGGGCTCACAATTAAAGGGTTAGTGAAACTCACCTTAGGTTGCTCAGCTACGCTTGTTAAATAACCCAAGTATTTGTTTGCTTAATGAAGACCTAGAAACACGTTTAGGTCTTAAGTATTAGTTTTGTGTCTAATCTTTAACTTAACGTCACTATGGCCCATAACATAGCACGTTGAAACTACGACTCGACATACCGACACACGACACCGATGGTTGATCATACACAAGGGTTCACATAACTCAGAAATCAAATATGTTTCATTATTGCATACTCATGTAAGTCATGGCATAACATTCAAACAAGTTGCACAAGTTGGGTTTTGGTCAGATCATAGTTTCGCTACTTAGTGTCGCTACATAGTTTCGCTAGGTGCACGGGCAGCACTTTCGCTAGGGATTTACCCGATGACACAGTTTCGCTAGCTAGTTTCGCCCGAAACTGCTGGCGCAGTTTCGCTAGCCTAGCTTCGCTCGAAACTGGTTTGAACTTTCGTTCAGGTTGATTCGCTCGGTAGTTTCGTTCGAGCAGGTCTACTTAGTTTCGTGGGCGACACTATAGTTTCGCTACATAGTATCGCTGGATGCATAAACAGTTTCGCTGTATAGTTTCGCCCAGAGAACACACAGTGTCGCTGGTCACGAAAATCTCACAAATCAGCCTAAAAATCAACCTAACAGCTTCCATACTTCATGTGATTCAATATTTAGCATGCATAATCATTTACCAACATAAAACAGTAAGCTTTAACACTTTAAACATGGATTTTTACATACAAATCACCAAAAACACATTTTAACCCTAAAATGACCTAACTAGCATGAATCTTCATTATGGACCAGTTTCACACGTAAAGTTACAGACTTTATGATAGATCTAGCATTCCTAAGCATCATATCAGAAGATCTAACGATTCTATGGAGATCTAGGCATGCTTTATAGTAAAACACATAGAAAATGCATAAAGTATGGTTTTGGGACTCACGATTTGATCTAGGATCGATGGATGGTCTCTACCAACAGAGATGATAGCAGCAAATGGTGATTTCTCAGCTGGTCCAGAAGTTTCAGGAGAGTGTGTGTGTTTTTGGAGAAAAGGTGCAAGAAATGAGGCTTCTAGGGTTTTATGTCATTATATAACAGGAGCTAGTTTCGCTGGCAGTTTCGCTTGCCAAGCGAAACTGGCTCTGTAAGTCTATGGTTTGGCTACCGAGCGACACTATAGTTTCGCCCGGTAGTTTCGCTGGAAACCAAAAGTGACCAGTTTACATTCTAAGCAAGATAAACACGGTTCATGAATTGTCATGCTATTCATAATACTAAATCATGTGTTTAAATCACATTGCACATAATAACTATAAATAAATGAACACATAACACATATGGACGGGTTCGGTGATCAACCAAAGGTCGTGGACGTATTCGGCCTAGTTAAGCATTAGTTACTAAGTTAACACTTATAACGTAACTAACGGAGATTGTCTAACGGAAGTTAACCTTGGAATCTTCGGATGTCACAGATATGCTTGGTAGGCTCGGCAAATCAGAAAGTATTCAGATGTGATATACACATAAATACTAATGCTTGATCATGTGGATAAAATCTTGATGCATATCTCATGACACAAAAAGAAAAATAAGTGTGAAATTCAAAATGAAAAGTCACTGTGTATACATGTGTTCATTTTGCAAAGATTTAAACTTGTTTGATTTTCTTTATTTTGTCAAACGATCGGACTTTCTCTGCGTATCGAAAGATCGACCTGATCGTTTTTCGTTTGACGCTCTGCTTTATTTTCTTTGGTGTTTCGTATAAGTCATCGGACTTTCTCTGCGTGTACGGGAGTACCGACCTGATTGTTGTTGAGTTATACAATTTCAACTTGTTTTATTTTCTTATTTTGTTAAATCCGATGCCTTATCTGTGTATCGAAAGATAGACCTTAAGGTAGACGATTTAACGTTCTTATTTCTTTTTGCATGGAACACAGTTGATGATATCATGAAAATTCTATGCATTGTGAAAAATCACAAGTGCTGTCACACAAACGGAAAAAGAAAGAAAAACTGAAAATGTCTGATTATGTCTGATAGTGTGGGATACACTGGTCAAAGCAAATCTAATCAATACCTTAACATATCCAGATGTTATGAGTATGATTCAGCCTGAGTTTAAGTTGGACAAATTATACCAGCAATCAGCATGACTTATGTGCTTCGATTAATTGAAATTGAAGTGCAGTTCAGTGCATTATGTTTAATATGATCCCATATAGTGATCTTTCTCATACCAAAAATAGTGTTTGATTCTGTATTGCAATTATCAAGATAAGCCAAAAAGATTTTCGGTGTGTTTTAGCATAAACTTTGAAAAATCAAAAAGATTTTATTTCTGTTTATTTTCGATATGAGCAATACATGATACAAATCAACTTTAAAAATCATATCTTGGAGTCTCGAAGAGATGTCTTGCGCCAAGATTATTTAAATGTTTGAGCAGGTTGCTATGTGCAAGATATCACAACTTCAAGTCTTCCGAAGATGTTGATGAAAGACTAGAGATACACTAAAATGTCATTAAGTATTCAAGATCAAGCTACGATCGAGTTGAGGAGGAGTTTGTTTGAATATTCATTTCATAGAACGAACGGATTCTACACTTGAGGGGGAGCTTGGTTGAAGATACAAAGTTGATGATGTGGAAGGGATACTGCACACGACGAGGGGGAGTTTGTTGATACCTGATATGTGCGTCGTGTGAAGTATCAGATAAAGTACAAGATCATGTCAAACTAGGTCTGGCCGAACTAGGTTCGAACCTGGAGTTCGGACTGGCCGAACCTAAGGTTCGGCCGAAGCTCGGACCAGCAAGTATATATAGATGTTTGGTCTTTGTAATTGGGGTTCTGAGCGTGCGAGATCTGTTAAGTGTGTGTTTCTGAGTGTGTATTCTTTAAGTCTGTATCTGAGTGTTTACTGGTTGTAATTTTTCTTCATTGATCAATAAAACAATTGGTTAATTACGTTTCGATGTCCGATTAGCTAGATCCAGTAGACGATTCGATGCTCACGCATTTTCAGGGTGTGACACATTTGAAAGGAAGAGAAGAATGTCGGAGAAGGTGTTGGAACTACAGGTGCAAAAGGTCTTAATACCAGTGCATAAATCAAAAGCTTAAGGCAAATCTTCAAAAACCAAAAGTAAAATCGAGACTAAAGAAGAAAATGACATGATGAATCATTTTGGGTATGAGAATGGGATTGATAAGTAGGTAAGAATGTAACTTATTTAAGTTACTCTAATCTTTTGAAGATTTTGGATCAGACGTTATATAGTTGCAGCCTCAATTTGATATTCCCATTTGTTGAAACTTGAAATGAGTAACTTTTATAGTACAGGCTGGCTGTAATTATGCAAGGAAGTTTAAAATGGAAAACCTCATTTGTTGCAATTTAACATTCTATGTAACATGACCAAAGGAGCGAACAAATTAAGTTGCAATATGACCTGATTCAGTTCGCAAGTTGACGCTTTGGTTTCCAATTTTACTGCCGTACATTTTGTCATGAACTCAAACTGTTTTCTTGTGACTTGTTCAAAACTACAACCTGGTTCATTAACAACTAAATACAGCATGCAAGTTAACTCGCTACAATTTTTCAGCTGCGTTTGGAGTCAAGGACTGTGACCAAATCGTTATAGATGTCTCTTGAATACCTAATAGTTATTGGAAATCACATAAAAAAAAGTTAGCCTACTAAATGTGAGAGCAATTTCTTGATGATACCGGTTACCTTCATAACCGATCAATGAAATCTAGAGACCAAACTAATTAAGGCTCTGTGATCTTGATTAGTGTCATTAAAACATACACTACCAATAAATCTTCAGATGTTAGCACATCACACAAAGAATTAACTTTTTCAATGGGCTAGAGAGGTTATAATGTTTTAGTTTGAGAATTCAATGATAAATTTTTCAACAATTCACCAGATGTTGTATTATATAAGTTAATTTATAACAATTGGAAAATGAAATGATGAAACTTACTGTTGATACCTGAAATGTGCGTCGTGTGAAGTATCAAACAAAGAACAAAATCATGTCAAACTAGGTCTGGCCGAACTAGGTCCGAACCTGAAGTTCGGACTGGCCGAATCTGAGGTTCGGCCGAAGCTCGGACCACCGGGTATATATAGGTGATTGGTCTTTGTAATTGCAGTCTTCTGAGCATGTAAGATTTCCTAAGTGTGTGTTTATGAGTGTGTATTCTCTGAGTTCATTTCTAAGTGTTTACTGGTTGTAATTGTTCTTCGTTTCCGACCGAAACAACTCCGAACACTGACCGAAAGCTGTCCGAACTCGAAATTCGGAGCAATTACTCCGAACTTGACCAGTTACCTCCGAACTTCGACTTCATTTTTCAAAAACGCACAAAAATGGATTGATTTTGACGAAACTTGTTACTTTGAATTTGAAAAACTGATAGAAAATGGTTTACAAGCAAGTTTGACACCAAACACTCGATAGAAATGATGAAAATCACAAAAACAATCTCGAGAAACACAAAAAACGCTTCAAAAATCCGAAAGTAGCAACCACAGATCAGTAGAGTGAACCAGAAAGCTCTGATACCACTTGAAAATGCGTGAGCATCGGATCGTCTACTCGATCTAGCTAATCGGACATCGAAACGTAAATAACCGATTGTACCAAAAAATAGTGTCTCGTTTTTGTGTAAAATGAAAATCCAAAAATAGAGTTTTCATTTTAAGGTGGAGAATTGTAAGTAAGGGGGAGAAATTGAAGAAAATGCATGTTATGGGAGAAAGTGAATACATGCCAAATATATAATGAACGAAGGTGAATACATGCCAAATATATAATGAAGGAAGGTGAATACATGCCAAATATATAAAATTGTGAGAAAGTGATCATTGGGAAATGATGGTACATTGGCTTACGTATCTGACTCATGGATAGAGTAGATGAAAGGGCCATAAGATCATTGTTTGATATGCTTGGTAGGCTCGGCAAATCAGAAAGTTTTCAGATATGATATTCACTAAATACTAATGCTTGACCATGTGGATAACATCTTGATGCATATTTCATGACACAAAAAGAAAATAAGTGTGAAAGTCAAAATGAGAAGTCACTGTGTATACATTTGTTCATTTTGCAAAGATTTAAACTTGTTTGATTTTCTTTATTTTGTCAAACGATCGGACTTTCTTTGCGTATCGAAAGATCGACCTGATTGTTGTTCGTTTGACGTTCTGCTTTATTTTCTTTGGTGTTTCGTATAACTCATCGGACTTTCTCTGCGTGTACGGGAGTACCGACCTGATTGTTGTTGGGTTATACAATTTCAACTTGTTTTATTTTCTTATTTTGTTAAATCCGAGGCCTTATCTGCGTATCGTTCATCGTCTTCTGTCGGAGATGAATTCAATGAGAGAAAACGCATGTGAGAAAGAGGAGAGATAAGGCACTGAAGAGGACGTATTTTAGTGCAGGAACATAGAAGATTATTTTCAGAGAGAATTTGAAGAGAGAAAGAGAGAAATAAGGGTGACTTTCAGTATACACGTGTTGATGAAAAACGAAAAACGCGTGCACTCGAAAAACACGCGTTATAATATGAAGTAAAAAGTGGGACGCGCGGCACAACGTAACAACTGGAGAAGATGTACAGTATTTGTGTGAGAGGGGCTTGCAATTGAAAATGTTATATATATATATAAATTGGGTATATTTCAAACTCTGCTATATAGTATACATAACGTTCTTATTTCTTTTTGCATGGAACACGGTTGACTATCTTATGAAAATACTATGCATTGTGAAAAATCACAAATGCTGTCACACAAAAGGAAAAAGAAAAGAAAAGCTGAAAATGTCTGAGTATGTCTGATAGTGTGGAATACACTGGTCAATGCAAATCTAATCAATACTTTAACATATCCAAATGTTATGAGTATGATTCTGCCTGAGTTTAAGTTGGACAAATTATACCAGCAATCAGCATGACTTATGTGCTTCGATTAATCAATATTGAAGTGCAGTTCAGTGCGTCATGCTCAATATGATCCCATATAGTGATCTTTCTCATATCAAAAATAGTGTTTGATTTTGTATTGCAATTTCATTTCATTTCGGAAAAGCACAAAAAGATTTTCGGTATGTTTTAGCATAAAGTTTGAAAAATCAAAAAGATTTTGTTTCTGCTTTATTTTCGATCTGATCAACACGTGATACACATCATTTTAAAAAATCATATCTTGGAGTCTCGAAGAGACGTTTTGCGCCAAGATTATTTTAACTGTTTAAACAGGTTGCTATGTGCATGTTATCACAACTTCAAGTCTTCTGAAGATGTTGATGAAAGACCAGAGATACACTAAAATGTCATCAAATATTCAAGATCAAGCTACGATCGAGTTGAGGAGGAGTTTGTTTGAAGATTTATTTTATTGAACGAACTGGTTCTATACTTGAGGGGGAGCTTGATTGAAGATACAGATTTGATGATGTTGAAAAGATAGAAGAGATACTGCACACGACGAGGGGGAGTTTGTTGATACCTGAAATGTGCGTCGTGTGAAGTATCAAACAAAGAACAAAATCATGTCAAACTAGGTCTGGCCGAACTAGGTCCGAACCTGAAGTTCGGACTGGCCGAATCTGAGGTTCGGCCGAAGCTCGGACCAGCGGGTATATATAGGTGATTGGTCTTTGTAATTGCAGTCTTCTGAGCGTGTAAGATTTCCTAAGTGTGTGTTTCTGAGTGTGTATTCTCTATGTTCATTTCTAAGTGTTTACTGGTTGTAATTGTTCTTCGTTGATCAATAAAACAATCGGTTATTTACGTTTCGATGTCCGATTAGCTAGATCGAGTAGACGATCCGATGCTCACGCATTTTCACTTACCTCTTCCTATGTTAATGGGATCACCTCCGTGACTTATGACATCCTACACCGAAACACACAATTAGCTATAAAAGTTCACTAAGGCAATATATTCTAATCCATCAACATACACAAACACATTGTTTCAAACATAGAGATTAGAGTTACACACCTTAACAGCTATGGAAATTTAACGTTGTTGACTTGTTGGTGAAGTATTTGCAAGTTGTTTCACAAATCACTGTAAATAGAAGAAGGGCCAGTTACAAAAGTCATCAGCAGCAACGTCAATCTGTGAGATCTAGTAAGCTTTGATGTTTCACGAACTAAGATAACCTCACCAAAAAGTGCATATGCAAATGCATATATACATATAGAGGCGTAAAGATAAACCATAATAGAATTATAAAACCATCAACCACCAAACCAAATTGGTCAGTGTAATTTAGAATGAAAACAAATGATAGTTCCAGTGTGCAACTCCGGCAACTTCATTTGGGTTTATTCCACTAAAATCTGCACTTGATATCAGCTAAACTAACAAAAGGAGAGAAATTTCAGTCAGGAAATAGAAAATTAATTATAAAAGAATTCGTATAAATTCTTTTACAATTTTGTACAGTGAACATTAGGATGCAAATAAGATCTCCACATCGATTAGTATCCCAACTAAACTAAACAGATCATTTGGACTCACCAAGTTCATGATGCTCACATTAGGTTGAGGCATTATGTGCAAGCACCTCATCTGTATCAGGTTCAGCCTATACGTACACACATCCACGAAAATTAAATTCATTGAGCCAACAAAACGCAAAATTAAGGTTGAACAGCGTGTTGTAACTATATAACTTTGGTAACAAGCATGACCTTAATCTGAGTAGAAGTAAATTATTTTAAAACCAAATTTACCTTTAATTGGAACTGAATTTAGGTCATGTGTGTACAATGCTTTGAGATAGTGTATGTATAGCATCCAAGATTAGGCATTTGAGCCACCCTCAAGATCTGAGTTTCTCGCCGCTGTAGAAAAACATAAATAAAGAACACTAAATAACAACAAAACAAAGCACATGATTTCTTACAAAGAGAGTATTAAATGTTCAAATCAACTAATGAAGTTAAGGATTTATTAAATCCTACCAGCCTTGTAGATAGTCCTTGTTTTGCTTATGCTTTAGGGGAGCCGAAAACAATAACTGCAAGTTAAGCCCGCAAACAAACGATACCAATATATAGAAAACTCTTCAGGAGGTGAAAGACCCCAAAACCTAAACTATAAACACTTTAGAATCAAGATTGTGTGATAAAATTTAAAAAGATTACCTCGTGTAGTAAATAAGAAGACGACGCCTCGAAATCAAGAAATTAGTTAGGGGGAAGAGGAGGAAGGGACGACGGTGTTCTGATGTGTGCCAGAAAAGTAGGGTGGTTCACCGGAAAAGATGATAAGCAACAGGTACAACGGTTCAAAACCGTGGAACTTTTGATTTTGATGTAATTGGTTGAAGACATGACCCTACTAACAACCAAAAATAAATCCCTGCATATAAACCCAAAATTCACAACAAAAAACAAATTCAATGTAACAGACAAAAAGATTAGAAAACTAAAACAGAAAACCCTAAAAAATCCAAGGCTAACCAATTTAAGAAATGTTGAGCAAGACACACCATCGTTATTTTCTGTTTCCGTCTTGAGTCACAACCACCACCGCCGTCTCGAATCCCAACCACCAAAGATGTCACCGCCGTCTAGAGTCCCAACCACCAACGATCGTAGCCGAGTCTCAAATCCCAACAACCAACGATTGTCGCCACCGTCTAGAGTCCTAACCACAAACAATCGTCCTTGGCGTCTCGAGTCACCACCACCAACGATCCTCGTCACCGTCTTCAATAGCTCCATATATCTCTCGATGTCATCTTCTCAAGTGGATGGAAGATTTATGAGAACGTAGGGAGAAAGAATGGGTATGTTGATGATTGAGAAGATGAGAGAGATAAAGAGGAGTCGCTGCATAGTAAAATAGAAAGAGACACATATACATTACACGCATACACTGACGTGGCACACAACCACAACTACACGTATAAAAGGAGGTAAATATGAGCCAATTTAATTGGCTAAAATGAAGTACAGTAAACTGTGTCTATGATTTCTAATTACAACTGTTATATATATAAATATGTTCCATATTCCTATATATTTCGGGGCAATATATAATGTTTAGTGATAGTAAGGTAACCTGTGTACCAAAATTAGATATTAGAATGATTAAGAATTGGTTTAGTTGTAGATTTATGAAAACAAGCCTAGATCCCCATTTGTTTATGAACGAGAACGTTGACTTTTTTATTAGAAAAGTATAGATGAAAATGGACATGATAGGTTGGACTCGTTGGACCTAACAAGCCTATATAAGGCTACACCAAGCCTAAAGGCAGCCTAAGCAAAGCTACCTAAACGAGCCTAATGCTCCTTAACTAAGAACCTAAACTAAAGTAATTAAACTAAGAAAGCAATAAATAAACAAATAATGAAAGAAGGACAAAAAAAGAAAAATTACCTCAAAGAAGCTTTTCAAACGAGACGAGCTCGAAAGGCAGCACCTCCAGGCCAAGAGCATAAAAAAGCTACTACGCATGACACCTAAAGGGGTATTATGCTTGTGGAACCATTAAATTTGATTATTCCACTTGTTTATACTCAATCTAAGAGCTGAAAGCTATATGGGACCAGGCAAAGGTATTTATAGGTGTGAAAGGGAGCAAAATACTGGTTTTTGGGCGATGTGGGATGGGTTTATAGGGGGTCGGGCGTCTCGCGAATCAACAACAAACACTAAACTTGTTTTCACGATTCCCGCTTCGTTATAAATCCATTTTCAGAGTACTATCATATGGAAGAGAGTAATACAACATTCATAGTGTCGAGAATTGGATTTAAACCTTGAATATTGGTGCGGGCCTAGTTTCTGAGTTTTTTTAATCACAAGGACTAAGTTGAAATACTGATATAAATTTGTGACCCATATTTGGACACAACAATCAGGGCCAACTCTCGGTCCAACACCTAGTCCACTTTTAAAGCACCATCAATGTTTATATATAGGGTGTACTACAGCTAACCCACCATATCTTTGGTACTCCAGAAGTATACTAGTTGCCTACGAAGAGCCACCCTTACACACAAAAAAAGAAAAAAAAAGAAACAACAACTGAGTTTTGGTAACATATATGTCATTGCAACAGCGGCTAATAGATTGAATAACACCAGATAGCTTGATATAGCATAAACGATGAATTATCAGCATAGGTGAGTAATAAGAACTAAGAATCTCAATCATAGCCTGAATCGAGATTGAGATTGTATGATTATCTAATAACAAGTTGACCATGAAATGAAGCCCACAGTCTCCCTTATTTTAGGAGCAAGATCGGGAGAATAGAATACGAGGGGCGGGTGTAACATGCATACCTTTGTAACTGAAAACTGATATCTTGACTCAAAAATCAATGTAAATGTTCCACACGATAAAAAGAGATTGTGGAATTATAGCAAGACAACACGTCAGGTTCTAGTGAGCTAGATGGGTCACATCCCATATCTAGTCCACCAACGAGGCGTGAGGTCTAGACAAAATCCTTAACAACCCTTGCCAATACCACAAGACCCCATAGCTATGACCCCAAACTCAATCACATGCTAACTAGTATTACACGCAATCAATGATCATAGTTCCTATGAGTCTCGGTTAGCAAGAATGATAAATGTTTAAAGTCAGCTAAAATCCATAATGTCAAATGATTAAAGCATAAAGTAATGAAATGACAAGGTTCAATGACAAATGATTAAAGATTGAGATAATGAAAACACAAGGTTTTAAAACGATAAGTGATTAACGTATATGTAAACATCAAATTTTGAAATGGTAATGATTAAAGTATATGGTAATAAAGTCACATAGACTCACTCAAATGATTAGTCTAAAATAAAAGGTAGCGTAATAATAATGTATAAATTGATTCAACCCAAGGCCGGTCAATGCCAAAAGGATCAAGCAACTTGGATTGAGTCTAATACCATGTATCGGACATCGTGAGTCGGGTGGCATGATCCAAATAGCATGAATAACATGAATCGAATAGCATGACCCGAATAACATAAATCCAATCACGTAGATTTAATAGCATAAGTCGGAAATAGGTTGAACAAAATCGATTATCTAAATCAAGACCATAAATTGAGTATCAAGTATTTGAAAAATCCCAATCAAATAACGTCAAATTCCTAAACCGGGCGAGAATCGAATTTACTAATTGTATAACAAAAAGAATCGGATTCATGATTCGAATGAAGAATACAAAAAGCCAGATTCATGGACCGAACTCTGACTTAACATCAGTCGAATCCATGATTTAAATACAAAAGTAGAATTTACGTATATGAGGGTAGCAATTTCAGGATATCATCACCACGCATATGATAATAGTCAAAATGAAAGTCGGTCTATGACTCTCGAGGGTTGGGATAGTACGTAACTAACACGAAACAATTCTTGCATTTCAAAGGGTGTGCGATGATAAGGTGAATTTTGGTTTAGAAGAATATATATGAAATTGAACATGATAGGTTGGACTCGTTGGGCCTAACGAGCCACTATAAGGCTAAACCAAGCTAAAGGCAGCCTAAGCAAGGCTACTTAAATGAGCCTAATGATCCTTATCTAAGAACCTAAAGTAAACTAATTAAACTAAGAAAGCGATAAATAAATGAACAACGAAAGAAGGAAAAAAACTACCTCAAAGAAACTTTTCAAACAAGACGAGCTCGAAGGTGTGACATTCCGTAAATTCCAGGTCAACATTAATATTATATATACATGCAATTATCTAATTTATCTATATGTATTAGCCTTAATTTGTTCAAATTAGGTGACCCTGCATGCAAACATAGGTAAATTAAGCTTGACAACCCGTGCCCGTATCGGAAATCAATTATTTTTACAATAAGGTTCTGTGTTTGTTCAAACTGGAACTTCAATAACAAGAAAACATCATAAACTTTAAAGATGAAATTTTAACAACAAGAAATATAAAATATTCATTTTATATGTTTCCCATCATTTGTGTTATGTCTAACACGTTCAACTTAGTTAATTCACTAAACGACTGTTACACGTTAAACTCTAGTTTTAACGTACAATGGATCACGTTTGACAATTCAAAACCGAGATATTGTTTATGTATATTATTACCTAAAATTCATAAAGTATATTGACAAATTATATACGTAAACAATAAACCGAACTTTCGACGCTTCGTTACGAATGTCATCCTTAATTTTATTCAATAAAAAACTTTCAAAGTTAGCATATCAATCATCAATGAATCAATTTGTATCATTCAAATCCGTTCAACTACTATCGATTAATCACCCGATTAATCGTAAATTTATTCGTTTCGATCCCATCCAATATTCATGACACTTTTGGTTCACCCAAAACATTGATCAAGTTAACCCGACCCGAACGAATCAACCTATATCGCGATCAGATCAACCCGGCCCAACCCTTAAGCCTAAATTCAAAGGATTTACGGCCCGAGTCACGGTTTACGTCCCAATGCCCTAAACTGGCCCAATTGTCATATCTGATCCAACCAAGGCCCAACCCGATCCAGCTCAACCTAGTTGTTCAAACCAATTCATTTCTGACCGACCTGGCCTAGTTCAGACCCGTTAAGTGTTTGGGCCCATTCCTATATTTTTCGACCCATTCACCGCACTGCCCCAATCTCTATTCCTTTTCTTCGGCCTAAACCCCGCGGCCCATTCCTGGCCCGTTCCTTCTTTCCTCGGCCCATCAACTTTACTTCTCTTTTCTCCGGCCCATCCCGAGTTCGGATCCCCTTCTTTTTTTTCTTTTTCCCATTCGGTCGAACCGAAAATCCCATCACCTCCCAAGATTATTGTTTTTACAATCTGTCACATGTTAAAATCCAAAGATCCTCATCTGTTACTCCTAGTGTCCCTAGATGCTTGAACCAAATTTTAAATCAAGAGATAATGTTGTCTCATCTAGTACAAGAGATTCTAAAACCAATAGGTAATAGGTTTAACCAACAAATATTGTCCCTCTCTCCCTTTCCTTTGAGATGGTTCTAAGACACCCCCAAACCACCATCATTTGATCATTTCACTAGTCAAGGTTCAAGCACAAGACTTAAGTGGTTCAAGCCAAGACCAAACCTCCTCCTCCTATCCTCTCCTCCTTTCGGCTCGAGCCACACCACCACCTACAGTTTCCTTCAAACCGTGAACCCAAGCCCCTCTTAACCACCCTCTTATATACATAAACACTCCAACACTTAGCAACATTCAAGCATCCCCAAACACACACTTTCTCTCTACTCTCTTCCTTCTTGGCTCAAACCAAAACCGCCACCATCACCACCATTTCTCCATCATTCAACCATCAATCAAGCTTCTAATCTCCATATAAACTCAAAGGTAACTTCTAATCTTTCATCGTTTCTTAACATATTCAATTCAAGACCATCATTCAAATCCTTTCATTCTAACCTTTTTTTCTCTACCACTTTCTTGCCATTTCTTTATTACATCAACTAAACTCCATCATTCAAGATTCAAGGGTGGGTCGGAGCTAAACATTGGAAGCATTTAACACCCACAAAATTCATAAACCGATCCCGTGGAAGCTATAGTGAGAATCATTCATTTCTCATGCTTTCTCCTTTGATTTAATTCATAAATCATGTCATAATCTTTGTTCTAGCAAGTCTTGATGAGATGTTACTTGATGATTATCTAACAAAACATGTTGTTAGTATCAAAATGCTTACTTTGATGGAATTTGTTAGAGCATATTCCTATGCTAACGTTGTGTCTCGTGTATTGTATCTAGACAAGAGCTTCTGTGTGAGTTAGTTAGTCATCTGGCCGGATCACATGATCCGCCGGACCAGTTGATACGGCGGACCAGATGGTCTGCTGGTGATCCGCTGGCTTATGACTAAGTAACTATAAATAGTTCGTGTTAGAGAGAGTTAGTTAGTTCTGTCATTTCTATATCTCTTAACTGTGTGTAACTGAAGGTGTTTCTCTCTCTAGCTTGTATTCTCTAAGTGAATCAATAAAGCAAAGCTTTATTTACATCTTGTTGTTATCCGATTACCAAATCATGCTGTAGTAAGATCATCTCGTGGTTTATCAAGTGGTATCAGAGCATTCCAGGTTGCTCTACTGCTGTGATTTGGTAAGTTTTCGAAGTTCTAGAGAGAGAAAGTTTGGGTTTTCTATGTTTTTCATCAATTTTTCACGTTTCTGAGTGATTACGAGGATAAAAATGATTTCTGGATGTTCCTGGAGTGTTTTCGCATCATACTGATTCAGTTTCTAGCTTCAATTGTCGAAATCTGTGAAAATCAGTCGATTTTAGTTCGATTTGCTTCTGGTCCGCCGGATGAATATTTGATCCGCCATTTGATCCGCCCCAGCAATCTTCATCAGTTGATCCGCGGCAGTTACAGCGTATCAGTGTGATCCGCTGAAACATTTGATCCGCCGTACCAGTTTTGATCCGTCGTACAAAAGTCTGATCCGCCGTAAGAAATTTGATCCGCCGGACAAAATCTGATCCGGAATCTGATCCGCTAGTACATATCTGATCCGCCTGGTTAATTTGATCCGGAACTGGTCCGCTGGTAGTACTTTGATCCGCCAATTTGTGTTGATCCGCTGGCAGAATAGTGACCTTCACTAAAACTGACGTAACTTGCAAACCGTTTGGAGTTACGGAACCCAATACCAGCCAAAACGTTCGTCTTTCCGAGATCTAGGACTTGTACCAGCCTAAGGCCAGTACCGTCAAGTTTTGAACCCCAAAATCCGCTTGGAAGACGCTCGTTTTTCAGTTTTTAGTTTTCGTGTTTGATATTGAAATTTCAAAATGAGTGATTTCTATGCAATGACTGCTGCTCAAACATCAATGCAAGCCATGTTGAACTATGATAACGAGATAGGAACAACTCAAAAGGTTCCTAAATTGCTAAGGCTTGAAGATTATCACAATTGGAGAAGTCGGTTTGAATCTTACATTTATTCGCAAGATATTGAAAGTTGGATTCCAATTGAGAAAGAATATGAATATCCGATGATAAGTCCCAACAAACCAAAGATGATTAGTAGTTTCGATGCTGATGAACGGAAATTGTTTGCTCGAGAAAAGAAAACATATAGTTATCTTACAATGGCCTTGCCAAAAGAGCTAATGCATCAATTTAAGCAATATACAACGGCTAAGGAATTGTGGGATGCTATTGAAGAGAGATGTATGGGTAATGATCAATACAAAAATACTCGAAAGAAAGTGTTGAAGAAAGAGTTTGATAACTTCGGGCACTGCGAGAATGAGAAAATTCCAGATTTGATTGCTCGGTTTTCCCATTTGATAAATGAACTTGATGTTGTAGGAGTCAAGAAAGATAGTGATGAATTGAAAGAGAAAATTCTGGAAGCGTTACCAGAAAAATGGGAAAATTATGTGATGATGTTGACAAATGATCCAAATTATTCAACTTGGACATTCAATCAAATAACGAGCAAATTACAAGCTCGTGAGATGGAATTACTGGTGAAGAAATCTGCACATCCTACAGTTCAAAATCCTGAATTGTACTTTGGAGAAAATAACGCTACAGTTCATGCTAAGGCAAAGTCACATTCTATTTCTAGCAGTAATCCGCCGGTCACAGCTTTTCTTGCTGGACATACTGAAAGTTCGGGTTATTCTCCAGGATGTCGGTTTACCATTCCAGATAAATCATCAAACAATTCTCATCCTGCTCAATCAACTGAAGAATTGGCTGCATTATTATCTGCTTTTATATCTTCATCGTCTGGATCGATTTTTGGTCAAGTTAGTGATGCTGGTTTAAGTGGAACTGAGTTAGAACAACTGGATGATGATCAATTAGCTGAATTAGATTTGCATTGGCAATTTGCAATGATGGTTGAAAAAGGAAGACGATTTATCAAGAAACATGGAAAGAATTCTTTTGTTCCAGGAAATAGAAAATTGGGTTTGGATAAATCTAAAGTAAAGTGTTACAATTGTTCCAAGGTTGGACATTTTGCTCGTGAGTGTTCTCAATCATCATCTGATAAGAGTAAATCTGATAAACCTGACGCAAAAGCTATGATGGCTCAAGCACAAGTAGATAAAGAATTTGATGAATGGTCAAAACAACTTGACAAATCACCTATTGCTTTGACTGCTATTCACAATACGTGTGCCGACTCAGACGAATGTTGTTATATCAATGGTCAACATGTGGCTTTAATGGCAAATATTGAAGTTGAATCAAGTGAGTATACATCTGAGATCACTACATCTGAAACAAGTGATTCTGAAGTTAGTGGGTATGAGTCAACTTGTGAATTTTGTGCTGAAAAGGATAGAAAAATTCGTGAATTGGTTCAAGAAAAGGAAGGATTAATGGTTGAGAGAACACTGAAAGAAACAGAATTAGAAAGTTTCAAGAAGAAAGTTGAGAATTCTGATGAGATTTGCAAAGTAAATGAGAAATTAATAAATGAAAAGGATGAGTTGATGGAAGAGATTGTCAAGCTTAAGAGCAATATGGATGACATAGTTGCACAAGATAAGGAACAACTTCTGAAGTTGAAAACTGAGAATGAGGAGTTGGTTAAAAGTGTTGAGAAATGGGAGAGTGAAGCAAAAGATGCCATTGAAGATTTTGATGCTTTGTTTAGCAAATCCAAAATAAAATTGGATTCTCTTCAGCAGATTGTATGATGATCTTCAGAAAGAGTTTGATGAAGTTAATGCAAAAGAAAGTGATCGTCAAAAGGAACATTCCATCTTACTTGATAAAGTCACGACTTTGACACATGAAAATCAGTTGTTGAAACGAAATATTGAGATTCATGAAGGCCGTGTCAAGAAAATTACTCAAGAAGTGTGTGATGCTCATGATCAGATGCGACAGGAAAAGTTTCGGTTTAATACAGCTTCAGAGCAATTAATTGAATCAGAAACAGCATTGGGTGAAGCTCAAAAGAAAATATCTGATCTGAATGTTGAAGTGTTGGATCTTAAGAGGCAGTTGAATAATTTGAAGAATTCACATTCGTTTACCAGTTACTTATGTAAAGATGAGAATTTCAAGAAGGTTTTTGGAAGCGAGGAATATAACCAGATTCCGCATCCAGTTATTGAATCTGATGTTCTTGCTGATATTCAAGGTTCTGGTATAACGGGTGATTATTCTGAATTTGTTGCAAAGAAGTCTGATTTGAAGAAGTCACAGATATCAAAGAAGACAGAGGAGAAAGAGAAAAATGTGGTTGGTGTATCTCCATTAAAATTTGTTTCTCGTGGGTTTATGGGAGATACGAGTGTTGGTTCTAACGACAAACATAGTGAGGAAGACAAGAAGAAAATGAGTGAAGAAACGGCTGCTGCTAAGTTGGTTGAAGCAAACAAGTTGAAGGATATTAAAGCTTCTTTCAATCAGGTTGCTAAAGCAGGTCCTTCAAGTTCTTCGATTGATTTAACTAAGCTACCGGGTTACAAACGTTGTGGTTTGGGTAGTGATGGTCAGAAGGGTGCACGGAATATCAAGAAAAATATGCCCAAGAAAGATCTGAAAGTAAAGAAAGACACAAGCTTGGAACAAATTTATTATTTGGCTCAAGTCTTCATGTCTACAATGGAAAAGGGATTCGGTGGAAAGATCCAAAAGAAGGTTTCATCTACAAGTTCTTCTGGTGAAGTTCAATCAGTGAAAGTTTCATCTTCATCTGGATCAAATTCTACACCTCGAAGTCCTACTTCAAAATGGGTACATTCTAATCGATTTCAAATTTTTGATGATATTTCTGATAATTCTGAGCCCGTTGAGAGGTGTTCATCAGTTCAGGGCAAACCACAATCTAAACGATCTTATCGTTTGTGCTATCAATGTCGCCGCACGGGACATATGGCACAGGATTGTCCTGAAACTGGTAAAAGATCTTTTTCAAACAAATCTGCCACATTTATCGATGAATCAGGCAGAATTTTTACTGAGTCCACACCGTCTAACACTAAGTCTAAAAAGAAACAATTTTTTAAATTCGATTCAAGTGTTGAAGGTTCATCACAGGATGATGTCTCAGTAAAAACAGAAAAGGTCAAAATGCAGTGGCGACCTAAGGTGGTCAGCAAAGCTGCAAATGATTTTGTGGAAGACACTGGTCGACCAGAAGCTGTGTGCTTCGGGTCATTTGAGTACTAATCTTTAAACCAGTGTGCAGGTATTCCTAGAAGACCCGTTGGTGATTGCAAAGTTGCTGATGGAGGAGTATTCTGCGTTTCTTAATTTAAATTACATGTGATATCATTTTCCACACTGAATATTTTCTGAAAGCTAAACCTGACAGGTATCAGTATCGATTGGTCAATTTTCTTTCTTTTACATTTTGTATGTAGGTTAGGGGGAGAAAATTGAAAAGCCAAAAATAGCGTCTTTTTGTTTTTGTTTGTGTTAAAATGAAAATCCAAAAATAGAGTTTTCATTTTAAGGGGGAGAAATTGAAAAATACAAAAACATCGAAAAACAGAAAAATACAAAAACATTAAAAAATGAGAAATTGTATCCAATATGATTGGGAAATGATGGTACATTGGCTTACGTGTCTGACTCATGGATAAAATAGATGAAAAAGCCATAAGATCATTGTTTGATGTACTTGGTAGGCTCGGCATTAAATCAGAAAGTATTCAGATGTGATAAACACTAAATACTAATGCTTGACCAAGTGGACAACATCTTGATGCATATCTCATGATATCAAAGAAAAGATATGTGAAAAAGAAAATGAGAAGTCACTGTGTATACATGTGTTCATTTTGCAAAGATTTAAACTTGTTTGATTTTCTTTATTTTGTCAAACGATCGGACTTTCTCTGCGTGTCGAAAGACCGACCTGATCGTTGTTCGTTTGACGTTCTGCTTTATTTTCTTTGGTGTTTCGTATAACTCATCGGACTTTCTCTGCGTGTACGGGAGTACCGACCTGATTGTTGTTGAGTTATACAATTTCAACTTGTTTTATTTTCTTATTTTGTTAAATCCGAGGCCTTATCTGCGTATCGAAAGATCGACCTTAAGGTAGACGATTTAACGTTCTTATTTCTTTTTGCATGGAACACAGTTGACTGAATCATGAATACAATCATTATGTGATTAAATCACAAATGAAATCACAAAGTGTGATATAAAAAGCAAAAACATATCTGAGTATGTCTGATAGTGTGGGGTACACTGGTCAAAGCAAATCTAATCAATACAATAACATATCCAGATGGTATGAGTATGATTGTGCCTGAGTTTAGAATGGACAAATTATACCAGTAATCGACATGACTTGTGTGCTGAAGTAATTGAAATTGAAGTATAGTTCAGCATGTCATGACCAATATGATCCCAAGTTGTGATCTTTCTCGCAAAAGGCAAAAATAGTGTGTGATTCAGTATTTCATTTCTGTATTGCATTTATGTTTCATATCTGAAAAATCCAAAAAGATTTTAGGTGTGTTTTAGATATAAAGTTTCAAAAAGCCAAAAAGATTTTGTTTCTTATTTGTTTTCGACCGATCGATACTTGATACAAAATTCAAAATTTCAAAACTATATCTTGGATTCTCGAAGAGAAGTTTTGCGCCAAGATTAAATTAATTTTCAAAAGAAAAGGAAAACCGCGTTTCTGTCTTCTGAAATTGCAGGTTATCTGAGTGAGACGACTCAAGCATGGTGAAAGGGGGAGTATATTATATCTTTCACAAGTGGATCTTGAAGTTCAAAGATGATTCAAGAGTGATCCAGCCATGCGAGCTCTAATTCTGACAAGATTTCAAGTTGAAGATCAGACGCAGAAATGTTGAAGATTGAAGACTGAAGTTTAGTTAGAATATAGATACACTACACGTTAAGGGGGAGTTTGTTAGAGCATATTCCTATGCTAACGTTGTGTCTCGTGTATTGTATCTAGACAAGAGCTTCTGTGTGAGTTAGTTAGTCATCTGGCCGGATCACATGATCCGCCGGACCAGTTGATACGGCGGACCAGATGGTCTGCTGGTGATCCGCTGGCTTATGACTAAGTAACTATAAATAGTTCGTGTTAGAGAGAGTTAGTTAGTTCTGTCATTTCTATATCTCTTAACTGTGTGTAACTGAAGGTGTTTCTCTCTCTAGCTTGTATTCTCTAAGTGAATCAATAAAGCAAAGCTTTATTTACATCTTGTTGTTATCCGATTACCAAATCATGCTGTAGTAAGATCATCTCGTGGTTTATCAGAATTATTTTAAGGTTAAGCAAATTGTTTTTGAAATTTATTTGATGTTTATAGCCTAAATATCAATATGTGATGAAATTATATTAAAGAACATACCTTGGTTCCAAAAACCCTAAAAGATGTATTTATGTATGTTTCTTTTATAAAATTGATTTATGGATGACATTTATATATATAAAATGGGACACATTACCAAAATGGATGTTATATCTTTCATAATGTATGTATATTATGTTAAAAATGACATGCATAAAGTGTGTCATAAAATTTACTTTCAAAAGTCTATACAAAAATCATAACTTTACATTTTGTTAAGTATTTTGAGTGACATAAATATTATGGATCATTTATGAAAATAAAATGCTATTTTGTTAAATGAAATGCTAAACATAAAGAAGTATTTTAAATGGTGATTTTATGACTTAAAATCACATAATATGAATTTTTGATGAAAATGTTCATGACTAATATTATGATGAGTATGAGGCTTTCTAAATATGTATTTATAAATTACCAACAAGTTTTTTAAAGTTATATTTTAGTACAAAAAGTTGGTGTTTAAAAAACGGGATATTCGAAACCCGAAAATCAAAATTTCTAAATATAACATTATGAAATTTTAGACAATAAAAGGTTCTGGTCTAGAACCTAATATAAGCACATTTTTGGTGATCAAAATGTTTCATAAAGTCCAAAATTGAAAAATAATATCTTAGGAAGAAACCGGACAAAAACTGTGACTTTCGGTCACGCGAAAACACTAATTTTTGCAAGATTGGCTTCCACTAACGAGTTTAGTAATTTACAATTTCAAACCTTAATAAAACAGCCTCATAAACCTTTTTAAGTGTTTAAGAAACTCGAACCATCATAAAACGAGTCATAGACGTGAAACCGACACCGTTACCGGGTTAACCGGCACTCGATTTCCATAAAAATTATCCATAATAAATATATTATTATGCGTCTAATCATTTCCCATAAAAATCCCGTAAAAATAAATATATTTTTATGTGTCTAATCCATAAAATGCGACTAATACCGTGTATCGGCGCACGATAGAAAATGCGTATTCGAACCTGACTAAATGAAGAAATTTATTTATTATTTTTAGGGGTTCAAAACCTTATCAATATTTAGTGAACTTAATATTTGTATTTCGTATCATCCTATGGAAATAAATATATTATTCGATATAATATTTTCTAGACGCGAAAACCCAAATTATATTTATGTATTCAAATAAATATTCATTTTCTTAACTTAACCTTATTTGTTTGTCAACAAACATTTCATGATTTCCAATGATACCATTTAGTAACATAAGTCAAGACTTGACCTAAGCATTGGGTGACATGACTGTTACCCAAGGTGACCGACCTTAATGTCTGAATATTATATTGTAGACACAAATAGGTTAATCACTTGCATATCTAACGCGATATCTGTCTATTCATGTGCGTTTTCACGGCATTTCATGATCTGTTCATATTCCCCAACTTATATTAATCATGTTGATTCATGTTTATATGCCAAACCCCACTGTTAATTCGATTCAATTAGTTTAGTCAAAGCGATAACTAGTGAATAGATCTATTTGGGTTGATGACCCTGTCCTGATTGGGCGCTCCAGTCTTAACTCCACGGTTATAGTCAAAGGGTACATGTTAGTTATTCTGGTCATTCAGTATTCTTAGGGAAGGATGCCATGAGTGGGTAAACATTTTGCTTTTAAATTAAAGGTTCAAATATAATCTCTACAACCTCAGTATCTTATAAATAATATCATGAAGGCCAAACATTCAAACTTGTTTTAAACATTTTCATGTGTTGTTAAACCTGTGAGCTCACGAACATTATGTTGACTTTTCAAATTCTTGAATTCTCAGGTAACTAATATGCATATTCATGACGTCAATCTGTGGATCCTGCTTGTCTTGTTCATGGTTTGCTTACTTGCATATCGCTGCGGTCTTTTGGAGATTTAAATGCATTACGCCAACAGGATGTTATGTTTTTAAATCTTAAATAATTGTCTTTTGAAACTTTAACATGTCGTAACGCTACTATTTTCCGCTGCCACCTTGAATATTTTAAATAAATATTTATGACTTGTGTTTCAAAAGCAAATGACTTTTCTAAATTTTCATTTATAAATCGTTCATTCATAACCGTGATCATGATGCCTATCAGTCACACGCCTTTGTATTGGCGAGTTTAGGGTGCTTGTGAAACCGTCAAAATTTGATTATTCAACTTGTTTATACTCAAACTAGGAGTTGCAAGCTATATGGGACCAACCAAAGATATCTATAGATGAGAAAGGGAGAAAAATATTGGTTTTTGGCCGATATGGAATGGGTTTAGAGGGGGGGGGGGGCGTCTCGCGTATCAGGAACAAACACTAAACTTATTTTCACGATTCCGGCTTCGTTATAAATTCGTTTAGCGCGTGGTTTTCTCACGTTTTATCATTTTTAGAGTACTACCATATGGAATAGAGTAATCCAACAGTCATGTGTCGAGAATCAGGTTTAAACCTCGGATCTTGCTGCAGATTGAGTTTCCTGGGTTTTTGAAATATACAGATTTTACATTAGGGATGAAGGAACGATGATTGGTAGGGTGAATACAATGAAACAGATAAGTTAATTATAAAAAGTACCTTGTACAAATTTAAGTTACATAAGTAGTACTTCAACTTGAAATGACTAAAATGCCCTCATACTTTAATAAAAAGATACACACGGTTAGTGTTGAGGACTAAAATGGTTAAGAAATAATAACCACAGGGCCTGATATGTTAAAAGATTCTTTTTTGGACCGTAATAGTTAAAATAGTCAAACCACAGGGACCAAAAAAGTAAGTTACTGAAATGATTATTTGTATTAGACCGGCTTTATCTATTGGTGTTCTACGGGATTGAAAAAGAAAATAATATAATTAATAACATTTTTGTATTTAATTATTATAAACTTTAAGCATATGTTAACAATATAATATAAACATATGTAAAATTTTTAAACAATCTAACTTCTTAGCAATTACAATATTAAACTATAAAATAAGTTTGGAATGAGAACGTGAAAAAAGACATGTAAATAGTTCTTCTAATTAGAAAAAAAAACCAAAAAAAAAATTAAAGATAAACTCACAAACTACAAATTTAAAAATACTCACTTAAATACAACATTTGATACCAACTAGGATTTGTCCTAGTGGTATTGGTAATGATGGGTGACTAGTTGACTTTGAGCCCACATATTTTATCATGTACGCCAAAATATAAATGTTTTTACATCATTTATCTCCCCCAAACATGACTTGTGCCCACTTTAGCAAAGCTTGGTAAAATTAACTTCTTGCCCTTGACAAGCATGACCCGTGCCCCTGATCATTCGAGATGCTACAGGATTTACTAACAAGCACGACTCGTGCTGTGATGAGCACGACCCGTGCCCAAATCTAGAAGTTTCCTATAAAAGCCAGCCAAACCAAAGTCCTTATTTCAAACCGCTTAATTCTTCTCGCCTCCCCCCCCCCCTCGCATACAGGATTCTGATGAGAGGGTCTGTGACTCATATGCACCCGAACTGGCCGTAGAGAATGGAGATGAGGAGATGGAGGATGATGAGCACCAGCATCACGAGCAGCCCGACTCCCACCACTTTTATGATACAGGTGCGTCGTCTCAGCCGTAGTACCACTACCCGCCATACTAGGGAGCATCATCATCGCAACACCAACCAAACTTTCCATCCATGACGGACTTGTTCAGCTGCCTCCAGGATACCTCCTACACCGTCCAAGCCATCGACATGCCGCAGGATGCAGCATGACATTTATGACATACAACATGTTGTCTTAGACATGCAGCAGGACATAGCCTATCTGAGACAGAGGGAGGACTACCATTACCACTCAGAGGAGGACGTTTAGGGAGTGGCAGCGGTATGGTAGGTTTGATTTCCGTTGACCTTTTATATCATTTGCACGGTAATATATTTGCAAATTTAACATTTTCTATGTTACTTATGTTCTTATGAAGTGGTTGGCAACATTTTATTTCTTATTTGTTTTTACTTTTAAGTTTGTATGGATGATGGATACATTGTGACTGTAATGTTCATTTTTAGTTAATCGTCTTTATTTTATGTTTTTTGAGCAAAATAATACAAGTACCTAGTTGGTTTTTATAAACCATCTATACAGGGATGTTAGATATGGCACTTTGCGTGGTAATACCACGGGAAAAAGCGTCAGGTTACAGAGGAAATTCTGCCCGAATTTTTCTAACCCTCCAACTTTATTATATATTGTTCACGTTTTGTATGCACTTGGACACATTAAGGGCAATGTGCAATCTAAGTGTGGGGATGGGAAACTCTTGAAGTATTCAACCGATTGCTTTGTCACTTCTCGAGCCTTACACAAAACTCTCTTGGAAAATGGCCCCTGTACTGTCCAGCTTTTTTTTTCTTTCATAAATCCAATGTTTTATCAAGAAACCGAGTAATAACAAGTCATACATCCTAGTAATTAAGCACCACAATTTCATTGAAGTTTTTAGAATATGTTGAAATATATCTGATGTGTTCGGAACGACTACTAAAAACAACTAATAAAACCTAGACTTAATCCTAGACTTAGACACACCTAATTTTACCGAAACTCTTAAATTAAACCGAGCCTAAAGGCAAGTGTACCTATTGGTGGCAGTATAGCTTATGGAAGACCGGATATCGAACTCTAGAGTCACTATGAACTAGACTCTAACCTAGGGAAATGAATAGGAACTTGAAATTGAGTAAATCGGTTTTAAGGTTTAATTAACGAAATTAACAAACATTATCAACTATCAACTATCAAATGAAAACAGGGAAAACTTAGGAGAAATTCGGATGAGAGAAATGTATCAACTACACCTGGAATCCTAATCAATATCAACAACTTCACTCGGCTATGACTATTCTGGTGGTGGCTAGTTCACCTTTTAAGTCATTCCTAGCAAACAACTCTAACGCTCGAACAAGGGTTCACCCTTTGAATCCATCCCACTTTAACTAAACCTAACCACCCTCGAAATAATCTAAGGCACCTTAGGCTAGCAGGAGCTACCACTAACTACTATGAATGACACAGAATAATAAGTTAACTAATTTCCTAGGGCATCCCTCTCCCGAGGCAATGTTATCTTAATCCACTAACTAACCCGACTACCATATATTCCTATCACCTCCCGAATTGTCTAGAAAAAGAAGCACACTGAAATCAAATTAACAATTGACAACCAACACAATAGTTCAAGACGTCTCTTAAACTACTCTATCGCAACTAACCCTAAAGCTAGAAACTTTAGATAATCTACCTAAACCGAACGAAATTTGAAGGCAAATTATGTATCAATTAACAATTTTGGATTTGACCATTAACACACATAAACATACAATCATGGCAATTAATGGGATTTAAAGAGTTGCACATCAATCAAATAGTCAAAAACCGAATAAGTCATAAATACTAAAAATGCATCATAATAGGTCTAGGCGATACAATCAACTTAGCCTAGCATCATGTTCAAACCAGAAAATACGATAATGTAACATCCCAAAATTTGGGAAAATACATGACTAACGTGATAGATACATATGATACATGTATTAGATAGATAAACGTGACAAAACGGATAGAAAATGCATGTTTGCCCATTACCGGGTAATAAATTGATAAAAGATGATAATATACGCGTGGATTGATAAAATGAAATAAGAAAATGAAATAATATGTGTTTTGTATCAAAGATAATTGATATATATGATATTGGCATGAAAAACGTAGCTAAACGTTTATATGATATGAATGAATAATAACCAGGAGAAAATACCTTTACGTAATTACATTATATTGAATGCATATGTAAATATATGTTTGAATAGCATGGATGCATGTGAAATATTCATTTGATGAATATATATGTAGGAATACGTACTTAAATAGTTATACATGTGAAAATGCATGCTTAATAGTTAACAAGAAAATAGAAGGGTAGAATATGTAAGTTATGTAAATATACAAATATATACGTATATATATATTATTATATGTGACCCAAACCTTCGGGAATGTTACAAATATGTTTAGGAAGGTTATGAGACGTAAAATGATAGTTACATCAAAAGATTAGGGTTTAATATGCAAAAGATAAAAGTTGGAGGGCTAAAACTGTAATTCTTTGAAATATATGAACGTATGTATATATATATATACTATCATAAGTATTCCGAGACATAAAAAGTATTATAATAATGTCTTAAAATGATTCGGAACATAAAATAGTATGTATTGTAAAGTTTGAGGGGCCAAAGGTGTAAATAATGAAAAATATATATAAATATATATAAAAATATATACGTATGTATACGTATATTATAGAGAGTGTCCCGAGCCTTAGAAACTTTATTAAACATGTTTTATAATAGTTCGGTACATAAAATATCAGTTTCGTAGAAATCTGGGGCTTAAAATGTAAATATAAACTAGACGGACCAATTATGTCATTATGCCAAAGATACCAGGCGGTACGCGCCGCCCCTCCCCAACCCCGGCGCGATACGCGGTGGCTCCAGGTCGCAGAAAAACGCCACGTTCGAACTTGCAGCCCAAGTTTGATCCGTATACGCGTCGTTTTCTTCGAATTAGTCACTGATATACGTGTAGGAACCCTGGGCGACCTCGAAGGTTATAAAAAGGAGCTGAAATCGTTCAATAACACTCGCCAATTCATGAGATTTATCTCCCATAAACCCTAAACCTCATCCACAATCTTTCTATGCAAAATTCGAGCAAACCAGGAGGAATTAGGAGGCCATCTTCTGCAGTTCTACAGTACTTGTGTTATGATCGAGTTCTAAAAATGGGTTAAAGTTAGGGTTCTTGAACTTAAATCATCTGATGGGTTTCAGGCACTACAAGCATACTTAAACTCTTAAGGGTGCATGCAACCTAAAACCAGGATCTATGTTTTCTCTATTGGACCTACAACTAAGAACAAATAACGAACCCTAGTCTATTTCCAAAAATAAACAAACATGTAAACAAAACAGACAGAGTTACATACCTTTTAGTTGTTATAGTAAACAACTAACACAATCCCCTTCAATGTTGAGAAGCTAGCACCACAAGCGTCGTGCCTCTAATGGGATCACACCCAAGTACTCCAAAGGGAGAAAATTAAACTAGAAGTGGTTAGTCCAAAATCGAATTTTGGTTAAACCACAAAGGAGGGAGAAAGAGAGAGGCGAATACTCAAGCCTGATGAGCAAGCTGGAATGAATCCCTAAGGCCCCTATTTATAGCCTTGGATATCCTCCTCACTTTATAATTCCACCAATGTGGGATTATTAGAATTTTCGAAATTCTCCTAACCCTAGGAGGATTTTCGAAAATCTCAATGTGGGATAAAACCATTCCTAATATAAATCAACTATTGATTTAATATTTATCTCCTTTAATTAACAAACTGTTAATTATCCTCCCAAATAGTTTTGTCTAGTTAATTATTAAACTATAATAATTAACAACACTATTACTTTTTCCCTTTTAATTAATTCTCCATTTGCTGAGTCTCGAGGGCAACCCAAAAGGACTGTGCTGCTATCAATTATAGTTATAGGCTTAGACACCTAATCCAACAGTCTCCCACTTGGATAAGTCTAATAACTAATATTGCCTTTGTAACTTCTTAATTGATCAGCAAATTGTAGCTTCCAACCAACGCTGTCGAACTTTGACCCAGTCAGTTATGTGTCCTAAGATAAGAGATCATATAATCCTTCGTTCTACAAGATATCATTCGAACATGAGACATGGAATATAATCAATCTCATTGTTCAGTACTTCGTTTCCCGATTTCCGATTTGTAATGACTTTAGAACTTCCAATTGAACACATCAATTTAGTCCTGACCGGGCCCGGCACTATAAGTCAACATCAAATCACCGAGGGGCCCAAAGATATCGCTTTTCCCGTTAGGGCAAAAGGAACGAATAAACTTTGACTTATATGCTTGTACCATCTACTCATCAAATCATGCACAACAATACGTTTTATAACATCGAGTTACCAATGCGTTTACGTATCATCAATGCACAACTGACTTGTAAACCACAACTCATATATCTCCGCTTAAAGATTATAGGATATTATCGTCTCAGAATTACTCGTGATAAATTCCATGAAGTAATTCTCTGAGCGTGGGTTTATCCAATACTTAAATTCTCCATTTCAAAGTACTCATGAATATTGCAGCAGCAATACATAATAAGGCCTGGCTCAGCACATAGTATTGCTCCCAAGTATACTGCCTCATGTTGGCCACCATGTCTCCTGAACTTCAGAAGAACGTGGAAGACTTGAGCGTTTTCCAGATTATTAGGCAGCTGAAGGGCATGTTTAAGACACAAGCCCGTCAGGAGAGCTATGAGGTTGTTACTCAACTCATATCATGTAAGATGGCTGAAGGCGCTAGCCCTCATGTGGTCAAGATGAAGTCATACATTGACCACCTAGAGAAGCTCGACTATGCCATTCCTGAGGAAATAACTACCGACCAGATTCTCAAATCTCTTTCAAGTTCGTTCACTCAGTTTTGAGTGAACTTTAACATGAACAACTTGGTAAAGACAGTGTCGCAACTTCATGGGATGTTGAAAATGTTAGGAATCTATGACTCATCTAGGACAAAATTTAATTTGTCGAACTAATATAAAATCGTATTTTATATTTACTTTATCAGAAAAATGATTATGTCAGATAATCAATTGCGGAAGCATTAAAGTTCAAAACTTTTACGAGATTCAGGTATTCCACACCAGTGATCCAATTATAGATAATTCAGATAAATATATAAAACACAAACATATGGTGTTTAGAGATTTACCTTGACAATACCGAGAGAGACACCCTGGATGCGATAAACGGATCTGCTAGAAATCCCTGATCACCTGTTCAACACCTTGAATGACTAAAACGGGTTCCCAATACGATAACCAAAATCACCCGTTATCCAAAATTGTCACACCCCAACCGACAGGGGAAACGTCAGGGTATGATAATCGTCCATAAGCACATGACACTATTTAAAGTTTCATTATTTAATAACATCAAAGTTTAAGGTCATACATTGACTACAAATAACACAAACAAATAAAATAGCTTCTGATTTGTTTTAACTAGGTCCAACAGTGTCCTATATGTAGCATCAATCATGAAAGCTTGATTCTCAATAACCTGAAAAACATGCAAAAAGGGTCAACTATCGACATTCAGGTTGATTCTAAAATCTATGAACTTTGTTTGACATCTGCTAACAAACTGAGAGAACTTTCTAATGAGAAAGTTATGTACTATGATAAGTAAATGTTAGCAGAGGAAAACACTAAAATCTACAAACAAAGGTGGGAGGCTGTTAAGGCTGAATTGAAAAGCGAACATGCTATCACTCTGAACACCAAAATTGAATTAAATAATAAAACTGAAGATTACATCTTTTGTGAAAAGAAACTTGTTGAAGGAAATGCTAAGATCTAAACATTGAAATTTTGGATCTTCAAAGAAAACTTGAGAATTTCAAGTATTCAATATGTTGTTTAGAACCCTTGCGAACAGACATATTTCTGGCATTAAAAGTAATGGAAGTGTAATCACCAGAATCTGATTCAGTATCATACGATATCATTTTATCCGAGATAGTTATGAGAAGAAATTAATTGATTTGCAGAAAATTCATACAGATTTTCAACGAGCTGATTTGTTCACAAAAGCTTTTGACAAAACTTGCTTTAAATTTTTGTTGCAAATCAATGGGATTACTAAATTGAATGCCAACTAAACTGGTTCAGTTGATCATTTTTTTATTTTTTGTTGTTTTTGTTATTGTTTTTCTTTGTTTTCTGCTATTTAGGGGGAGATTTATATGAAAACTACAAAAATAGTGTGCTTTTCTATATTGAAAAATGAAAACGCATAAAAAAATTGGAAAAACCAAAAACATAAAAAATGGAAAAATCAAAAATTGAGAAATGTGATCCAACCTCGTGAGAAATGATAGTACATCAGTGAATGTTACTGACCATGGATAAAATAGATTGAAAAGCTGTAGGTTCTTGTATGTTTCATTGAATGTGTCAATCAATATCTGATACTTGCCAGTATGATATAAACATAATGCTTGCTTGAAATCTGTGGTGTAACATAATTCTCGTGATTGAGTAATCTTGATAAAACATGCAAAATGCAAAAATATAATAAATAAGTGTTCTAGTGTACGCATGCATTCTTTTGAAAGATTTAAACTTGTTTGATTTTCTTTATTTTGTCAAACGATCGAACTTTCTCTGCGTATCGAAAGATCGACCTACTGATTGTTGTTCGTTTGACGTTCTGCTTTATTTTTCTTGGTGTTTCGTATAACTCATTCGACTTTCTCTGTGTGTACGGGAGTACCGACCTGATTGTTGTTGAGTTATACAATTTCAACTTGTTTTTGCTTTCTTATTTTCCTAAACAATCGGACTTTCAATACGTATCGAAAGATCGACCTGATTGTTGTTTGTTTAGGGTTCCACTTTCTTTTTGCATGAAACACTACGAACGAATTATATCTCTAAATATTCATGAATGAATAAAAGGAAAAAGAAAAATCAATGTTATAATAAATCAGATTCTCAAATTACTTGAATTTGTGGGTACCACGATTTCTATGCTTGATAAATATACCTGAGTCATTTAAGAAAGCAGTAAAAACTGATTTGATTTAACTGAAATAAACATGAAAATGTTGTATTCGTGAACTGCTTGGCTTGCATGTTGAATAGATTGAAATTGAAATGTGTTAAGTGCATATCATTGGTATGATCTCACGTTGTGAAATTTCTCACCAAAAAAAATATATATATAAATTTTTGCGTTTAAATTTCTAGTTTCAGTTGTTTTGTTATTTCAAAAAATTCCAAAAAGATTTTTGGTGTGTTTTAGCATAAGTTCGAAAAATCAAAAAGATTTTTGGTGTGTTTTGACATAAAATTTGTTAAAAGTCAAAAAGATTTTCATTATGCGTTATTTTAGATCAACTGAATTCAGAAATTAAAAATTTTGTTGAATGAACCACAATCAACGCTTACATTAGCTCATCTATATCAAAATGTGAATATTTAAAATTTTTGAAGTGTTTGCGGTAAAAAATGGAAAATCTGAAGATGTTGAGGGGTTGAAATGGAAATTTGGTTTTGGTAAGCACTTACCAAATGGTTCAGTGGGTGGTACGCCCTGTACCAAATGGTACGCTGGGCCGAACCATCTGGGGTATAAAAGAGGAATTTCTGGTACGTTTTCAGTATTTCATACGTACCATCTCTGAACCACTTTAAAAACCCTAAATCACCTCTGTTAGTCTTTCTTTGATTTCTCATCGTATAAGCAACCTCTGCTCGAGATTTTTGTTGCTACAGGTAGGTATGAGCATGGTGCATCTTCTCATGGTCGTGATTTTAAATTTCATTATCTTAATCGTCTGATTTGTGGAGTCAAAGTTTTGGTTATTTCGTGAAACTGAAACGGAGTTGGTTCAGTGAGTTAACAAGTGTCTCAATTCGTTTTGAACACAGATTCTTAGTCGGTTTTTGTTGTAGTTTAAAACCTCTTTGGCCGATTTCAAAAAAAAAATTGGTTTAGGGCGTCAAAATTGAATATGACCTCTCGACTGTCTGTTCATCCGTCGTACCATATGGTATGCGCGTACCAAATTTGGTTCGTGCAAATTATGGTACGCATATTGTACGTTGGACATTTTGGTACGTGGTCAACATTTTTGGTACGTCCGGACCAAATTGGTCCGCATGACCAATGTGGTACGTGATTGGTACGCCGACTAGGTTTTTGGTCAAAGTTGAATGTTTGAGCGTTTCACTTTGAATTAGAGTCAACCATCAGTGTTTTTGATTTGTAATTAAAAATTTAACATGATTTGTTTTTATGATTTTTCAGAAATGGCTATTGAATTACCATCTAACGAGGAGCATAATATTTGTGCACATTTGGGAGCGTCGAACACGTCGATTTCTCATTTTCTAGGAATTTTCGAGTTTATGCAACGTTCGAGAATTCACTATGCAGCCACGCATGAGTGTATGCCTTATAAAGACATTCTTAATGCTTTTTGGGTTAACGCTCAAGTTGATTGTTCGGGTGTTCCACCGGTGATCAGATCAAGAGTGAATGAGACAAACACTGTTGTTTCAGAAGAAGATGTTCGTCGAGTATTATGTTTCAATGATGATCCTAATTTTCCTATTATCTTTGATAAAGCAGATTTGGTGGGTCTTCTTCGACGAATTAAATATGATGGGAATATTTCGGCTTCCTAGTTTGTCAAAGCTAATCTTTCACCGCCATACAAGTACCTCATGCATGTGATAATCGGATGTTTTGGAGATAGACTGAAAGGCCATGAAGAGTTCGATATGAAACTATTATCATTCTTTGCTGCTTTTGTGTTAAACAGAAATAATAATTTTTCTGGATGTTGTTTGCGTATATGAAGGAGAACATCTTGGTCAAGCAAAAGAAGAGTATAATGTATCCTAGATTCATTAGGATGATTCTTGATGATTTTCATCCTTTACTTCCAAAGAATCCAAATTCAGTTTTGGTTCTTAAGCACATGAATCAGGTTGCAGTTGATAAGATACCGGTTTATCAAAAGCGCAAAGGAGAGAATATACCTCCACCGGTTAAACGTTTGATTGGTCATCTTGCAAGACTAGATTATGTGGCTCCTGAAGATGGTGCACCTCATCATGCTGATAGCTGAAATGATGAATTGGAATATGATAACATGGTAATCCAATTGAAGATGATGATGATCAAGATGAAGATGAACCTGCAAATCAAGCACCAAATGTACAACAACCTGTAGTACAAGAACAAGAACCTGTGCAGCAACAACATCCAGAGCAAGTTGTTCAGGAGGCTGTTAATGAACCTGAAGCTGTTAATGTTCAGGATGATGAAATGATTGATGATGCTGATGTTTCTAGAGATGATGTTAGTGAGAGTTCGTCTACTACTGAATCAGATTCTGGTGATTACACTTCCATTACTCTTAATGCCAGAAATGTGTCTGTCCGCAAGGGTTCTAAACAACATATTGAATATTTGAAGTCAAAAAATTTGGATACTACAAAGTATGAACTTCAAGCAAAACAGGCTGAAAAAAGAGATGATCTGTCTTATACTCTTGCTATGGAGGATTCTGTTAGAAAGACAACAACTACTGACAAAGGAAAAGCTCCAATGTTGTTCACTGGCAAACATGTTAAACACATAGCTAAGCGAAACATGATAGTGAAAAAGGGCTCATTCCTTGCTGATGCCAGGAAAGCAGGTAGCAGTCCACCTAGCAAGAAGCAAAAAGTGACAAATCAGTCTTCAATTCCAGATCAACCAACCACAAAATCTGCTAATGTTCAAAGTTCCAGTATTCCATCT
>JBCNJP010000006.1:18535866-18708724 GCA_039602395.1 Deinandra increscens subsp. villosa | reverse complement strand
TAACATCCCAATTTCTGGATGTCTTAAATTAACCAAAGTATCCCGAAATCATAAAAGTAATGTTTTGTTAAATTGGGAAAAAAATGTGGTATTTCGTCCCCAAATCCTATACTTGGTTAGGATGTTAATTATTTGTTAGTGTAATATTATTAATTATTACACTTATATAAATGTTTTGGGACATATTTATGTTAAATATGATATTGGCATGTTAACATAAAGTCTTGTGTGAAAAATTGTGAATTTTGGGGTTAAAATGCAAAATAGCCATACTAGAGGGGCCAAATGCGTCATTTCCGAAACTTGCTCTTATGTAAAGCTGGAAAAACGAATTTGGGGCAGAAAGTGAACGTGAAACACTTCTCCCAAACCCTAGAGCTTGGTTTTGTGTGATTCTAAGGAGAAAGCTTCAATTTTGGAAGAGTAAACAAGGATTTGAAGCTTAAAATTCATATAAACCCAATGGGGATTGTTGGGTAAGTATTTCTATCATAATTGCATGTCTAATCTCGAATTTGGCATGTTAAATTGGATGATTTGAAGCTGAAATTTGATGTTAATTGTTATGATAGATGATTGATATATGATTAGGATGCTTGATTATCCATGAATCATGAATAGTGAACATGAAAGACCTAAAATGTGAACCATAAGGTCTAAGTCTTAGATTTTTGGGGTTTGGCTTTAAAATCTGGAAATTTTATATATTTTGATTGCTAAATCTTAATTGTTAGCATAATAATATGATGAATGTTTGTGAATTGCAAGAATTGGGTAATCACCTACATGTAATAGGTTGAAGAATAGGCATATGAACTTTGAAGCACGCCAAGTGCTTGATGAAATGCCTAACTTAGATGAAATGCTTGAATCAATGAATAAGTGTAGGGATGATACACTATTAGAGAGCATGAAAGAAGAATGGGTATGAATTTTGAAAACCCATGCTTGAAAAATGTGTTAAATGGAATTGTATGAAACCATGAAAAAGATAAAAATCTAGTTGAGGGGCTGTTTTGAAAGTGTTGTATAAGATCACTCGTATGCCCGTTGGGGATGTACGATATACGGTTGAAAAGCTTGTTTTGAATACTATGTTTGGTATTTGAACACCGGAAACTGAATCCGGTGTATAATGGGTCAAAATGACCCGTTAATATGGTCACTCAATTTTCTAGCATGCTGTTTGGGAAAAATTATGGTTGCTGTCCTGTTTTTAGAAAAATCGTATAAAATCAACCGTAACTCGGAAAAATGTGTATTTTATATGCTTGGAAAGCTCTATGAGTCTACTACGTTTTATATTTGAACATGTTGGGTCGATTCAGCTGTTAAAAGGGTCAAATGGTGGCTTGAACAAGGGCTGGACAGCAAGTACCACCCTAGGATATTTAATGAATTGATGTCGTGAGATGTGAATCGTTAGATTTATATAACTAAATGATTCATGTACTAGAATGTGGAAAATGTGATATATATATATATATATATATATATATATATATATATATTGATGATTATGTTGTCTCACGAACCAAACAGGGAATTGAGTCCACTTTAGGCAAGCAAGCGGAAGCAACTCAAACGGAAACCGGTACTTATGGATAAAGCTCACGAGGTAACATCTATGCTATGTTACATATTTGGTTAATGACTCATAATTGCATTGATGATATAGAATGCATGATTTTATGAAATGTGATAAACTTTCCCTACGAGGCAAGTTGTTGAATTGCGTATAATTACAAAGTTAAATAATTAGAGTTAAGCTCTAAGAAGGTAATGAGTCAAAGAACAATGCATAATTAAATGGTTCTTAGGAACCATGGCTAAAAGAATGTATGTCATTAGCGGTAAATGAATTGTAGGATTCATGCTAATGGGTTAAACGGGTCGAACGAATCGGTAGGATTCATCGTAATGGGTCAAAGAATAAAAGTTACTAATTGATTCATAGAGACCATAATAATGGCTAAATGAGTAATTGATTTATAATGGTTTGTAGGAACCAAATGCATGTGTAACATTATTTATGTTACATGAAGTAGTTAAGTAAATGCGTATTTACAATTTAATGAAATAAACTATGAATTATGAGTATGGGTGACGAATGGTTCTAGGAACCGTGAAGCCCAAAGTCAAGGGTTCTCCAATGACCAATTTGACCATAGGGAAGATTCGGATGAATCATGTTGTGAACAAAAGTTGCGGAGGCGAAAATGGGCTTATAGAGTCCATGCCAAGTAACAAGAGAAAAAGGAATCGTAAATGGTTATAGAACCATAGATTCCAAGGCTAATATGTGGTCAAATTGGGCATTGGAGTAAACCAAAGGCAAGGACCCGCCTTAACGGGTCAGATGGGTACAATAACCCAAAAGTGGTTGAATGAATAGATACCAACTCCCTAAAGACTATTTGATGCATAAATAGGCTGTCACATGAGTTTAGGATCATAATCCTTTAAAACTGTGTTATTTCCAATAAGTAACAAGCACACGAAGTGCATAGAACCCATAAAGGTTTAAATGACATAATTAGCTTATGGAATTGATTTGTTATACATGTTTGCCAATGGATTACGGTAAAATTAGCTTGCAATAAGGACAGGTCATTGGCAATAAAGCTATGGGTGTTCTAATGGGTCAAACGGGTTGGTTGAACCCGCATATGCAAAGTTTGAATTCGCCTTGAATAAGGTATGTTGATGTGTATGAAAACATGTTTTAGAAGTGTTTTGTGAGTGTTAAAACACTTGAAAAATGATGGAAACCCGGTTGGTGAAATCTGGTAGAAAACAGGGGAAAGAAAGCCAAAATTTGGCTAAGTATGGAACTGGCCGAAAATAGCCAATATTCTGTCAAAAATGGTCCAGGGCGTACCGCCCAGAAATTATTCATTCTGGGCGTACCGCCCCAGAGTGAAAAACCAAATTTTATTGTTTTTCTTCATTATTTGATATTGTAATAAATGGTTATGCAATAGAAGCTCACTATTGAAAGTGAGTATGTTGCAGGTAAAGGGAAAGCCTAGTGGGACGCTCATCAAAGACTACGAAGAACCGATCACATCGAGAACGAACGACCCGTCTTGTATTATGGTGAGAAGAACTTATATATAAGTCGAAGATCACATTTGGATGTCAAACCAATTATAAGTAAATTTTGTAAATGTAAACCACTATGGTGGCATCTTATGATTACAAATCATATGTTTTGTAAAGAAATTTTCTGGGACCAAATTTTTAACGTTATAATGTGTAAGTTTGGCATCAAATCGGGCGGGAGTTAGGCTCTGAATTTTTGTAGGTACTCTAAAAATGATGTTATTTAAGAAAGCCCTAAGTTTATTTCACAATTGGAAAAGGTTTGGTTAAGGTTTTGTAAACGGGTCAAAATTAGGGTTTTCATAACGTTATTCTGCCCAAATTGACTAAACGATGTTGAATCAAGATTTGAGCTTTTAAAGGATATTATAAAATGTTATAATGGATAATACCATAAGTTGGTTTGAATTTATAATGAGTTTTGATAATAAAACGAGAAATTCATGAAATTAGGGTTTCTAAATATGATTATTTAATATAAAATAATCCGGAGGGTATGGGGGCTTGAATTTTGGTATGGTAATATGTTTATATATATAATAAACATATATGGGTTTAAAATAGATAAATAATAAATTATTAAAGATACCGAGTTAATTGGATATTTAGAAGTTCGTGCGGACCGGAAGGGTAGGCGCCTGTACTCTGGGGTTTCTGGCAAAAGCGGGGGTGTCGCATAAATTCCAACTGGGACCTGGCATACCTCACTGGGCGACCCCGGGGTGAGCGTTTACTTATAGGAATGCGCGTCTTCATATTATCATTAAAAGAAAAGGATAACTGCCTAAAAGGGCATTTTGGTCATTTTGACCTTTAAGAGGGATAAAATTTATAATTAAGTATTATTAAGATAATAAGATGTTAAAATAAACATAGGAAGTGTTTATTGTATGAAGCCTTGCGTTAACGCCATACGATATGCGAATTAGGTTAAATCGGGAATCGTTGCGGAAGTTCCGTCCGAGTAAACGAGTTAAAGAGATAAGGTGAGTTCTATGAGCCCACTTTTAAATGTTTTAAATGTTTTAAATGTTTTCGGGCTGATATACATACAAATGTTATAAAATGCATCTAAATGATTTAGAACTGAAATGTTGCCTATCTGAACTATTGAAGTGTTAAACTGTTGAATTGCCTTTGAATGAATATATATATATCAAACTGCTAGGTGCTAATTGTTAATGGATATATTGAACTGTTAAATTGTTATTGAATTGATATATATATGTGGACTGTTATGGAAATGCATATACGTGAAATATCTTGAATTGATAACTGTTAAAAGGCTTTTGGGATAATATATATAGAAATATATATATGATATGTTATGAAAATGATATTAAATCATTGTACGTGTTATAACGTAATTATAATGACTGTGATATGATATGTGTTATATTTGCTTCGAAATTAAATAGTCAAGTGATAAAGGAATTATTAGTAAACGTTATAGTGAATATGTATGATTATATGAGAACAGGTGATGCATTTGCTTTATTATTATGTGGTGGATACGCCGCTGGTACTTCCTATATATATACATAATAATATTAGTTACCCAGTATATCAGAAGTGTGGAGGATACGCCCTGTATACATACACTAACGATAAATTGGGGGATGTCCACTTGTTGCAGTATATGAAGACCTTATCACTGTTTACTAATAATCTTAAGTCTCTTGGGTATTTAACTAAGGGGCGGGTAGTAGTACAGAGGGAGTTAGGAGGTAGTGTTGCTCAATGGGATTAGAGACCACTACAAATAGAAAAGGGAAAAAGCTACTGTCCGTTATAGGGAATGCTCTAGAAGGGTAAACTCGGCAGTAAGCAAATAGGGGAAGGCGGTGCAACTGTCCGTTACAGGGAATGCCCTAGAAGGGTAAACTCAGCAGTTAGCAAATAAGGGAAAGCAGGGTGACTGACCATTATAGGGAATACCCTAGAGGGGTAAACTCGGCAGTCGACAAAGATGGTTTCTCTGCTTATACATTAGCAGGGTTTACACTGGTAATAAATGCTGGGGTTGTAGGAAGGGATAGCGGGATAAATGGTTTTATAGGGGGTGTTTCCTGTTAAGGAATATTACGTGTTGTATATTTGTGATATATATTATACTTGATAAATGTCTGTGAAAAAGGGATCTTGCAGGACCAAGGGTTTTAAACCTCACGCCGAGGTAAAGCTTTTAAAATATAGAACTCACCAGCGTAAGCTGACCTTTTTCCAAAAATGTATGTATGTCAGGTAAGGGTGAGACTTCGACTAGTTACGAGAAGGCCCTGGTGATAAGGGATTAGACGGGCAAGCTATCAGACGGAAGGAAGGTGTTGGCAAGCTGGCATAGTTATAGCAATAAAACGTAGTGACAGTTAGTATCTCCTTATGTAAATTATCTCTTACTTTGTAGTACTTGGCAAATTAATAAAAGTTTAAAATTTCCGCTGCTTAGTTATCTCTGTTGAAACCTTGTGTTCATGAGTAAATCCGATTCGTGACCCCTTCTTGAGCCAAGTCTGGGAGTGGGCGTCACTAGTATAAAGGTAGAATCTTGATCAGAAAACATAATGGAGTCTAGATTAATTACAAGAATAAAAGGTAAATTGAGAAATCGATGAATGAATCGAGGTTGAATAAATGGCTCCTCTTGATCTATCCTTCAATTCCCGGCTTTTTCCTCTTCAAAATCGCTCCCTAGAAGTCCTTGAATTGTCAATAGGTGAAAAGATCCTGAACTCAAGACTTAACCCCGAATTTATAAGAAGTTATTAGGGTTTGTGGAAAATAAGCCTCCAAGCGTATCACTTGGAGAATTTGAGATCTAGGCGATACGCGCCCATGCAAGTGGAGACAAAAAAGCCGGTCAGTGAAATCCGACCGCCTTTGACCATTATCTCCCCAAGCGTATCGCTTGGGACATCTTCCTCAACAGGCGATACGCCTACTACTTCTTATTCAGCACTTGGTCATTTTCTTCCTTGTATAATTTTCTCCAATTCTCATGTGGCCTCGGGATTTAATCAAATACGTAAAAAACACAAAGAAAACACAAATAAGACATTATAAACCACAAAAGACTAAAAATACATAAAATGTCTCAAATTGATTCAAAACCGACTCTAAAACTATACAATATACACGGAAAATAGATGCGTTTGCAACACATCAAACATCCCCACACTTATCCATTTTTCGTCCTCGAAAAATACCACAAATGGAATCATTACCTAGGGAACAATTTCTAACTTATCAATTTTCAATTTCATATTTCAATTACACATAGACTAGTTCGATCATCGGTATTTCAGTCCGATTAAACCCAACCACCAACCTTTAGCCCCAAATGCATCAATTAGTATTATTTATTTATGTTATCATTCAACCTAATGGATCCCACTCTTTAAATCACAACTTTACCCTAATCCAGTCTCAAGATATCAAGGTGTGGGTTTAAACCGTAAAGGTTTTCCCTCCATAGTATTTAAATATATATAGGTATAAAAAATAATGGAATAATGAATGGATGAATGATTTTGAGCTTTTTTTTTTCAAAATTTAGAATTTCCACCCATGGATGCATCCACTAAGTCGCGATCCCAATGGGTAGCATGTAGGCTTCAACTCATTACCTAACCTAGAGGCTTATCCTTCAAGTCACGATCCCAAATGGAAACACATAGGCTTTGGTATAATTAACAAGCAACAAAAAGCTCAAAAATGCATGAAACATGGTTAAATGGAATGCAAGCACCACCAATATCGGATTTACTTTCTTAAAAAGATAAGGATGTGCTAATATTTAAGAGACATAAACATATGAAAATACTAAGGTACCTATCTTCTATTTTTGACAGTTTCAGTTACATCCATCAACTTAAGGCGGGAACCCACTAAAGCATCTTGATTTATTAATTGAAGATCAATTATTTATTCAATAATTAACACATAAGGATTTTTAAGCTTTTAGATCGGCTGGGCCTACAAATACATCGAAACTAGCTATCAACTTCCAATTACACTAATATAGCATTTATGCATATTTAGTTAGACAATTGAACCCTAATTGTACTATCATTTCCCATTATATGCAATATAAATCAAGAACATTTTTAAAAATTTTCAACTTTTTATAAAACACTTTAATAATAAAAGTAAACAAAATCAAGACGCAGGTCTTCCCATCCCCACACATAAACGACACATTGTATCCAATGTGTGATGAGAATAAAAATAAAAATAAAACACATGAAAAATAAAAATAGAATTAAAATAAAAATGCACACAAAAAATAAAATAGATAAAAACAGGAACAAACTCCCTTGATTTATGATTTGAATAAAAATTAGAAATTTTTCCTGTTCAGCCTCTCTAGGCGTATCGCCTACTAGAATGTAAGAACTAAGCGATACGCCTAAATCAAAGTTCCTGGAGCAATGCTCATCCCAGGTGATACGCCTAACCCGAAGTTTCTAGGACTCAAAGTCGATTTTTGGCTAAAAAATTTCCTATCTCTTTTGTCTAAAACACCACCATAACCAAGTTTCTTCCTGCCATCCTGCACAAATACTATCAAAACATGTCATGGAAATCCTTCCAACACAATTTCATCATCTTGAACCTCTCGAATTTTTTGCAAACACCAAAAAACACAACACGCAAACCGCAAAAAACTAAAAGTTACAAAAGTTAAATATAAAGATACAAAATTTACAGCCGTGCACCTAATTATTTCAGCTCCTAACCACTAAACAACCTCCGAATCTACAATCCGGAGGTTTAGATTTCACATCCTTAACTAACATATCACCCGTAATTGCCCGGTTTCTCCCGTTAAGCTTCACAACTAACCTCTTAACTTCCACACTGTAACATCCCACATTGGTGGGGAGGAGAACTAAGCATGCCTTTATAAGGGTGTGGATACCTCCCCCACCAAGACGCGTTTTAATAACCGTGAGGGGCAGATGCCTGAGGGCATGCCGGCTACCAAAGCGGACAATATCTTGGTTGCGACGGGTCTGGGCTGTTACAGATGGTATCAGAGCCGGTCGTCGGCTAGTGTGCCAGCGAGGACGCTGGTCCCCTAAGGGGGGAGGATTGTAACATCCCACATTGGTGGGGAGGAGAACTAAGCATGCCTTTATAAGGGTGTGGATACCACCCCCACCAAGACGCGTTTTAAAAACCGTGAGGGGCGGATGCCTGAGGGCATGCCGGCTACCAAAGCGGACAATATCTTGGTTGCGACGGGCTTGGGCTGTTACACACACTACCATAACTCTCCAAATCCAACAATGTTGGTGCAAAATATGTGTGTCGTGTGTGTATCAGTTAGTCACGTTAGTTTTGTTAGTTGTTTTAGTTAGAATGGTTAAATCATGATATAGGGTAGTTTGCGTCATTCTATTATATTTGAAGGTTCTAGATGGGTAATTAATGAATCTCACAATTGAGATTCATTTAGTTGCAAATGAATATAACCTGCTAAGCAACAAGATTCGAAGGAGGTCCGAAACTCAAGTTCGACAGTCACGAACTGCCACCGAACTTAGAGTTCGGTACTCTCTATCTGGTATTCATATATATATATTATGGTTTGGAGTTTAGAGGGAAAAAAAAGAATTCCCATAACCGTTTTTCTGAGATCGATTTCTAGAGGGAGGAGTTTTCAATTTTGTTTTTCAGAGAGTTCGATGTTTAGGATCATGATTAGAGATTGTAAACGAGTTCAAATTATGTAATCATTGATCAATTCGAGCTATAAACGAGTGATTATTTACGTTTTTGTGTTCTTTGTTTCGGGTGAACTTTCGGTCTAATTTTGGTGTGCAAATTCACTAGATCGGGACGAATCGTGTTTTCAATTGGTATCAGAGCATCAAGGCCGTGATTCTATATCGTTTTCTGATCAAAATCGAAGCTTAAATTGATCAATTCATCGAGTTTGACTTTTGGAAGTCAAACTTCTTGATTTTTGACCGTGAAATTGGAACAAATTATTATTTTTTAGTGTTTCTAATCGGTACAGTAAGTTTCAACACTTCATTGCGCATCTATAGCAAGTTACAGAATTCGTTTTGGTTAAGATTTGGTGAAATCGCATTATCACAGTGAAGGTTTAAGTGTTCTTCAAGATCATCCATGCTTAATTCCTTAATTCTTAATCGTTTTGTATGAAATCAGTTGCTACAAGTTTGTTTTGATCATAGGAATCTAATGCAACAATCTGTTTTTGATTTGGTGTTGTTTTGAGAAGATCACAACTTCACCATCTTCTTCATTCACCGGAGGTCTTTCGTGTGGTGCTTTAAGCTCATGAAAACCTATCAATAATGGTGCTAGTTTGATTCATCTCATCGATATGAGTTCAACGCAACTTTCGGATTCGATTTTCGTTAAGAATTGCAAAAGTTATGATCATTTGAAGTTTATGGTTTGGTGCTAGCCGGAAAAACGTTTTTCGCCGGAAAAACTCATACTCGGCGGAAGTTTTAGTCGACGGACAAGAGAAAAAAAAGGGGGAGGCCATAATACGACTATTTTGTCATTTTGTTGATAATTTTTCATTCCAGTCCCTCTATTTTGAAAGTTACTACAATAGTTAGATTTAAAAAAAAAAAAACTAATAAGACTATTATAAAAAAAAAGCTTTTTCTTAAACAAACTAAAACAATTTTTATTTTAAAACTGTCACTAGTTTTAAATATAACAGAATTTTAAAATTTTTACTCAAAGTTTTTTTTTTGTGTTTGTTGGATTGTTTCGTGAATGCAAATTCTTTTTGCATTTGTTGAATCGGTTAACAAACATAAACACGTTTATGTTTGTTTTTTTTTGTTTTTACCTTGTTATTTTTTATTGTTTAGTTTCTTTCTTAAAACAAAACAAAAACTATAAACATTTTTTTTCTCAAAGTTCTTTCATAAAACAATTATACAAAAACAATTATTTTTTGAAACTTGGCGTCGATATTTAAATTCACCAATTTCACAAAATTCAAGGTACAAGATTCAATGAATGATATTTTTCGGTGTATCATAGTGAGTAAAGTTCACGCGAGTTCGGTGGTTCCCAAATTATTAAAATGTGAAGATTATCAAGAATGGAGAAAAGATTTTGAGATTTTTACCGACGCTAACTTTGATGAATTTTGGAAGGCGATTGATAAAAAGTATTCATATCCGAGTGATCGGCATGATGTTTCTAAATTTCAAAGAGATCTTTTATTTGAGGAAAGGGAATGTTATGAAAGAGGATTAAAAGCTTATGATATTCTCACAATGGTATTGTCAAAAGAATTATTGTCTCTGTTAGAACCTATTTGTTAGCAACACAAACTTATTGTTTTCTTATATTGTAATTGATACTTTATTTTGTAATTGTCTTTTGATATGTACTTGGTGAACTTTGTGTATATGTTAGCGTACTTGTTATGCTTCTTAGCGGACTTGTGACTTTTGCTCTTAGCGGACTTGATTTACTCTTAGCGTACTTGTTTGAATGTTATCTTAGCGGACTTGTTTATTCCTAGCGAACTTGTTTACTTAGCAGACTTGTTTTGTTCCTAGCGTACTTAATTTGTTCTAAACGAACTTGTTAGCGTACTTGTTCATGTTAGCGTACTTGTTCATGTTAGCGAACTTGATAATGCTTAGCGTACTTGTTAGCGAACTTGTTGCTACTTAGCGTACTTGTTAGCGAACTTGTTACTACTTAGCGTACTTGTTCTCCTGATAGAATATTTTGCTGAATTCTAGGTAATGATTGTGTTGTGTCAAACATTCTTTTTGTCCCAAGTTCTCTAGTAGTATAAATACCATTGAGAAAACCCTATTGGCAACGCTTGAAGGAGTATTATTCCTACAGAGAGCCTTTGTGTGTGTGTTCTTGGTGTTAGTGTGTGTTCTTGAGCTTTAGGAATCATCAATGGGTGAGCATTGATGCTGATCCATCCGGAATCGACCATCACACATGATTTCCGCACTTGTGTGATGAATCATATGAGAACAATGTTGCTCAAATCTGGTCCTGACAATTGGTATCAGAGCATTGTTCTTCATTTTTGAAGGTTTTCTCAAAATGGAGAAAATCTCATATGAGTTGTCGATTTTGGATGGATTTGCTTGTTGTTTGAGTTGATTCTTGGTAGAAATCACTCAATAAACTCAATGCTATACTTAGATTTCTGAAAATCTCAAGCAAAATGGTCCGATTTTCGGAGGTCAGCCATGAACATCGCTTATTTGTTTAAGTCCTGTTCTTGAGAAAATTTTTCAATCTTGTTTTTCTGTTGATTATCAGTTAAAATTGATAGATGGCAAGTTTAAGGCTACTAAAACCGAATCTATAGCCACTGATTTCTCTAAAAAACATCAAGTATTGAAGATTTTAGAGGCTAAAAGTGGTGATTTTTGGTGTTCTTCACATAAACTCACTATTCCATTGATTTAGGTCATTTAGAGTGATTTTTGGAGTTCATGATAGTTGAGTAAAGTATTCCTACATGAATTTCGAAACTATTGGTGATCTTAAACATTGATTTTGTCAACATTGATTTTTTAGTTTGAATTTGCTCAAGAACAAGCTGTTCAAAATTTGGCTAAGTCTGAAAATTTGACTTTTCAAATTTTTTGCTGAAATCTCATTTATAAATGACTAATGGTGTTTATTATTGTTGGTCTTGTAGGATTTGTGTTTTTTCAAGCAATTTACAACTTTGCAAGCAAGTGAACCGATTTCGACTCGTTTGACCCGTTCGCTTACTTTGTCTCGAAATTGACAAGTGTTGATCATTTCAACATGTCGGATCACTTCACTCCTGCCACACAAGGCAACAATAGGCCTCCTAAACTCATGGGGGCAAGTGACTTCGATGATTGGAAGGCGAAATTCCTATCTTACTTGGAATTCGTTGACTTTGACCTGTTGACTTCTGTAGTCGAAGGTCCTGCTGTGTTTGAAGTGGAAGAGGCTACCATTGCTGGCACTGCAGCTGCTGTTGTCGCTGGTGCTGATCCTCCACTTAAGAAGATGATTCCCAAACCAAGAAACAAGTTGGATGCTGCTGAAAAGGTTCAATTGAAAACTGACATGCGTGCACTTGGATGCATTAAGATGGCTATCAATGATGAGTTGCAATACCAATTTCGTGCTGCCACATCGGCTCATGAAATCTGGGAAGGGTTGGAAAAGAAGTATGAGGGCAACCCGGCTACTAAGGAAAGAAGATTGGATAAGATCAAGTTGGCGTTCAACACGTTCTCTCATAAGCAAGGCGAATCATTTGAAACACATGTTAATCGATTCTGCCGCATAATCACTGAGATGACGACAAAGAACATCCGACCTGAAAACAGTGCCATCATCAAGAAGGTCCTTCACTCCTTTCCTCAAGAGTTCGCTTCATATGTGACTTACTTGATCGACAGTAATGATCTCTCTACTACCGACTATATGGATATGATTGACAAGGTTCGTGAGTATGAAGTTCGAGCCGTTGAGCGCAACGGAAAGTCTCTCATGGGTGTTGTGACTGTTAGGAGTTCTTCTATTGCTCCCAATGTTGCGTTCATTGCTCCAGACCTAGATGATGAGTTCCAGTTCTCTGTTCCTGCAAGTCAAAGCCCACCTGTCACTACTTCTATTCCAGCTGCTCCTCCTACTGAAGCTGTCATTGCTCCCGTCACCGGTCAGACTCCAAATGTGACTTTTGTGCAACAATCTCCAACTGGTTACTTCGTTCAGCAATCATCTCCTGCATCTCAATCGAACATAAGCATGGATTCCGACTTGTGCAACGCTTTTCTGGCTTGCATGAATTCTCAGATGTCCGGAAGTCTTGAGTCTATGACCGTCTGTCAAGAAGACCTTGACCAAGTTTCTGCTGATGATCTCGAAGAGATCGACATTAAATGGCAAATGGCTATGATAGCTGCCCGAACTCGAAAGTTCTTCAAGAAGACTGGAAGAAAGCTTTTTCAAGCTCCCTCAAACACCAACATCGGCTTTGATAAGTCAAAAGTGCAATGTTACAACTGTCAAGAAATGGGTCATTTTGCACGTGAATGTCCTAAGCCAAGGACGTGGAACGGGCAATCCAATTCTGGTGGAAGTAACCAAACTCATCAAAAGCAGGGTGGTGGTGTTACCCAATCTTATCAGAAACAAGGCAGTTCGTCTTTCCAGAAGCCACAGGGCACTAGCTCAAATGTCTCTCAACGAGGATCGTCATCTTCTCAACAACCACAAAGATCGGATGAAAGCAACAAGGTGTTGGTATCGCTTGAAGACTCCAACTACAACTGGACCTCCTCGTCTCAGAATCCGTCTTCTAGCCAGACAAACTATGCTCTTGTAGTGAAGGCAAATGATGGAGAGATAGATGTGTCTAACACAATTGACCCTCTCTTTCCAACTAACTTTTGCTTAATGGCTGGAATTGATGATCTGACTGAAGACAATGCTCAAGACACTGGAACTGTTACTGAAGTGAGCTCATCTGAAGTTGAATCTGAGGCAAGTAAGAGGCTTGTAGAACTCCAACGCGAAACCATCCCTGATGAGGTAAAATCTGCTTTATGTTCTGATAAATGTATTGAGGCTGTAGCTCGCTATCGCGCTTACAACCTTGAATTGGTCGGTAAGGCGAAAGAGAGTGAGAGCCAAGTTGAGAAATTGAAAGAAAATGAGAAAGACTTTTTGATTAAGATCAAGTCTTTACAAGATGACATTGAGGTCATGAAGCACACGGAAACAACTCTAACTATTCAAATAACAGATCTTTTGGAAAAACTAACTTCTCTGAGGACGAGCTATGCTCAGGCTCGAGAAACCATTGATTTGTTAAAACTCAATCCGACAACTCTTGGCAATACTGTTGGCCGTGATATTTTTGCTAGACTTAAAACTGGACTTGGCTTGACAAGGGAAATTGATGATAGTGCGGCAGAGCATCCGCTTAACCATAACTATTATAGAGTTCCCGAGTTAACCAAGATTAACTCAAAGAGTCACTTAAAATTCATTAATCCTGAGTTGGTTCCAAGTGCTTCCGAAATCCAAAAGATGGAAGATCAGCTCTCTACCCATACGAGTGGATCTGATCTCCCACCAACCGATGTCGCACTTCACTTTGAGGAAGTCAATCCTGATATTTTGAAAGGTGTTGATACTAGTTTTTCTGAGACTCTGACTAAAGAGGCAGCTGAACATGAATTCCTTGATTTGTTGAAAACATCTGCCGTGGATGGTCAATCGTTTTTGTTTGACGACAACTACGAGATTTTAAAACCCACTGTTGCTCCAAAACGAGCTAAGACCACACGAAGGCGAAAGCCTAGGCAGAATTCCAACAGGGGGTTCACTGATCAGTCTGATGTGAATGAGGATGAGTTCAATCGTGCATTTGCTGAAATGGCACTCAAACATGGTAAGACTGTCATGCACACACAAGCTGGTCTTGTGATCACCGATGGTAAGGTGAAGTCTATACCAAGTGCCTTAACTGGAACTCACTCTACATCAACACCACATGCTGGGAAATCTCCTCAATCAAGCAAATCAAAAGCTGTTGTTGAAAGTTCTGCTCCCACTGGAGCTGTTGACTCTAAAGTTGAAATGGTTAAGAATGTCAAACCAAAGATGAAGGGTGTTGCAAAGGTAACTGGTACAACCTCCTCTCCAACTGTTGAGTCTGCATTGATCGTGGTAGAGTCTTCTGCTCCAATGACATAAAGTGCTGAAGCTGTTGTTGTGGAAAAGAAGAAAAGAACAAGAAGAAGAAAGAAGAAGGTTGTTACTGATGATGAGAAGACTCCCGATGCTTCATCTGTTGAACCATCATATGTGGTTCCTGTTAATGAAAATATTGCTTTTGTTGTTCCAAATGCACCATCTGTGCAAAATGGTTGTGCTATCTGTGGCAATCCTCATCACGATGCAATGGTGTGTATCTACAGCCAAGGTTACAACACCTATGGCAACGCACCAGTGCCACCTGTACACTATTATGAGCAACAAGCAACTGCTGGTCAGAGTACACACCTCCACTCGAGAAACTACGGTAATTGCAGTGAAGACTTCATGGAATTGCGGGATGATTCTATGTTCCAACAGTATTATCCCAACCAACCGTACATTCCGAGTCAAGCCCTGTATCTTCCACAAGGCTTAGGGGGAAGTCTGTATTCAAGTCATCCACACATCAGACAACCACCAAGGATGAATGCACCAAGTCTGACTCCATTCAGGTCATGGAACCCAAGGCCAAGACCCGACTTTATACCAAGGCCATTTCCGTCTCAAAGGCCAATGAGAGCTCCAAGGCCTGTAACCACCTTCGTTCCATCTTCAGTTATTCCATCAGCTCCATCGTCTTCATCCGTACCATCTTCATCAACTGTAAAGAAACCGGTTATCAAGAAGACCCAAGGTCAAAATGACCGGGGTCCCTCCTTAAACTAATCAATTTCTTTACTTGTGCAGGGACATACCCGGAAAGCTGTAAACACATGGTACATGGACAGCGGGTGCTCCAGGCACATGACAGGGAACAAGGACTTGCTGTATGATGTCAAAACAATATCTAACGGTAGTTCTGTTGCCTTTGGGGGAGATGTGTATGGCGGAAGAATAATAGGAAACGGTCTCTTAACAAACAGAGAAATTTCATTTGATAAGGTTAACCTGGTATCGAATCTGAAGTTCAACCTACTCAGTGTGTCGCAAATCTGCGATAACCAAATGCCGATGGTGTTCAATGATCGTGAGTGTCTAATTCTGAAGCCTGGTCTCAAGATACCTGAAAATCAGATCTTGTTTTAAGCACATCGAAGAGGAAACTTGTATGCTTTGGATATGGCGGAAGCAAAACCTGCAAATTCAATCGCTTGTTTTCTAGTAAAGGCATCGGAAGAAGACTCAACCATATGGCACCGGCGAATGGGTCACGTCAACTTTAGGAACATGAATCGACTCGTAAGAGGAAAACACGTTATTGGGCTACTGGAGAAAGAGTTCGTGCATGGCGATAACTGTGTTGCGTGTTCCAAAGTAAAACAGCACAAGACGTCTCACAAGCCGAAGCCACCTAGTAGAACGACGACAATTCTTCAACAACTCCATCTCGATCTTTTCGGTCCAGTGAACATCATGAGCTTAGGGGGAAAGTCTTACTGCCTCGTTGTTACTGACGACTACTCCAGATACTCATGGGTGTTCTTCCTGAGAGAAAAATCTGAGACAACTGAGATATTGAAGAATTTCGTCACTCGCATTGAAAACGCCAGCAGAGAGCGGGTTAGGATAATCAGATCAGATAACGGGTCGGAGTTCAAGAATCAAACATTTGACGCTTTTTGCAATTTGAAAGGCATCACACGACAGTTCAGTTCACCGTACACGCCACAGCAAAATAGTGTAGCAGAACGAAAGAATAGAACCATCATCGAGTCTGCCAGAACCATGCTTGCTGATTCTAACCTTAAACTCTCTTTTTGGGCAGAAGCGGTGAACACTGTGTGCTACGTTCTGAACAGAACGCTCTTGGTCAAACATGCTAACAAGACGCCGTTCGAACTGTTTTCTAAACAAAAACCTGTTTTAACAAGACTGAAACCGTTCGGATGTCCCTGCACTGTTCTTATACAGTCTGATTAGATGCGGCGTATCGAGTATACAACAAAAGAACTCAAGTGATCATGGAGTCGTGCAATGCTAATTTTAACGAGCACACTCAGAACACTCGAGAACCTGATTCAGATAGCATGTATGACCTTGACTCTCTTTCTTCTACATTTAATATTGTTGATTCTGGTGTTTCAGGAAATACTATCTCAGATGATGATGCTCGTGAGGAAGACTTTCCGACTTTTGACACTTTTGCTCCTGTTTCTTCATCGATTTTGGGAACTATCTATTCAGCAAACCCTCCTGATCTAACATGGAGAAATCAGACGAGTGAATCAGTAAATCGATCCGGAGAATCATCTTCATCAGCAACTCCTGATGAAACTGTAATTCCAGTGCCAGATCCAGTTATTGTAGAAACAGAACCAGCACCTACAGCAGTTCAGGGGGAAACCAACGTGGAAACTGCTCCTGAAGATCATGATTCTGATTCAGAAGTTGAAGCTGAAATTGAAACTGGTGAGGTCCCGGGAAATGATCTGCAAATTGGGAACCTTGAATCTACCATCGAAGACACCGTTGTTGAAGAGTCAAGGGTTCACAAAATTCATCCAACAAGCCAGATTATAGGCCCCGTAGACAAAAGGATCACCCGAAGTCAAATAGAACATGTTAACTCGTGTCTATTTTCATGCTTCATATCTCAAGAAGAACCAACTTCAGTTGCTGCTTCTCTCAAAGATGACAACTGGATTGAAGCCATGCAAGCAGAGTTACTTCAGTTCAAACTGCTCAATGTTTGGCATCTTGTTGAAGCTCCAAAGGGTGTTGAACCCATACCGGTCAAGTGGATTTTCAAGAACAAACGAGACGACCGTGGAATAATCATAAGAAACAAAGCTCGATTAGTAGTGAAAGGGTACATGCAAGAAGACGACATTGATTATGACGAAGTCTATGCACATGTCGCTCGTCTAGAGGCCATTCGGATTTTCTTAGCTTATGCTGCGTCTATGGACATCACGGTTTACCAACTTGATGTTAAGACTGCATTTCTTTATGGCGAGCTGGATGAGGACGTGTACGTACATCAACCTCCCGGGTTTGTGAACAAGTCATTTCCAAACAAATGTTACAAATTTGACAGGGCCCTTTATGGTCTACACCAAGCCCCGAGGAAGTGGTACGAGACTTTGTCTACATATCTGCTGGAAAATGGATATAAGAGGGGTATTATTGATCAGACTCTTTTCATTCGACACGTCGGGAAGGATATGCTTTTGGTTCAAGTATACGTTGACGATATCATTTTCGGGTCAACGAACGTGAATTTGTGTCATGAATTCGAGGACTTGATGAAGAAAAAGTTCGAGATGAGTGCCATGGGTGAATTGACATTTTTCCTAGGAATTCAAGTGAAACAGTCGCCAGACGGCATACTGATCAGCCAAGGGAAATATGTTAAAGAAATTCTGAAGAAGTTCGGGTTTCACGACTCTAAGGCATTTTCTACACCAGTGGAAACTCGTCACAGACTGAATACTGATGCTCATGGTATCTCGGTGGATGAACACTTATACCGTTCGATGATCGGGTCGTTGATGTATTTGACGGCAAGTCGTCCCGATATCATGTTTGGAGTCTGTCTCTGTTCAAGATTTCAGAGCAAACCAAAGGAATCACATTTGACTGCGGTTAAGAGAATTTTTCGATACTTGAAGTCGAATCCCAACCGAGGGCTTTGGTATCCAAAAGATTCAGCCTTCGATCTTAGAGCCTACTCAGATAGTGACTATGCTGGTTGTCAACTCGATCGGAAGTCTACAACGGGTGGAGCTCAGTTTTTGGGAAACCGACTCGTGTCATGGCAATGCAAGAAGCAGACTACGGTGTCCACTTTAACTGCCGAGGCTGAATACATCGCTGCTACATCATGCTGCTCTCAAGTTCTCTGGATCCAGAATCAATTGCTGGACTACAGTTTGAATTTCATGAGTACTCCTATTCATATTGATAATTCTACTGCTGTATGTATTGTTAAAAATCCGATTCAGCATTCTAAGACTAAGCATATAGAGATTAGACACCATTTCATTAGGGACTGTGCTGAGAAGAAACTAGTCACCTTAGTTCAGATTGATTCAGAAAATCAGTTAGCTGACCTTTTCACTAAGTCATTTGATATGTCTAGGTTCAACTTTCTGGTTACCTCTCTAGGTATGATCAACTTTGACTAGGACTGGAACTTCTTGCTCTCTGATACGTTAGTGTCTTGCTCTCTAGGTTGCTTTCTTTTATGAATTTTCTGTGAATATATCCTAAGTCTTGCATTCCTCTCACTAACATCACCAAAAAGATTTTACACTTCTTGCTTGTTTTGCAATTTATCTAATTATTGATGTCTGAATTATTTTATCTTATGTTATTGCTTTTGTTACTCTTTTGACTCACTTGAGTCTGTTCCTATGTTGTTTGACTTGTTTTGGCTGAGAAAAATATTTTAGTATGTTTGTGTCTCGAGTCAAAATGATTTATGACCTAAGGAATTTCTTTTCATTCAAATTGCTTGTTTTTGAGTCTGTCTGCCATGCCTGCATCTGTGGAAGATAAAAACAAAAATAGTGTCAATTCTGTAATTGTTTAGTATTTGTCTATACTCATGTGTAGTAAAAATAGCAGAAAATACCAAAAACATTGAAAAAGCTAAAACCTTTGGTCTGTAATCGGACAATATGTATGGAACATGATATAATTCTGGTCTTGTAGATCTAACCATAGGATATGATCCAATCGACCGGTAATTCTATCATTTGATGTGTCGGTAGGCTCGACATACTTAGAAGTAGACTATTTCTGTGATTACACATTAATTTGCTTGAAAATGTGAACCTTGAAGTCTACCAGTGCAAAATTCTTTAAATTTTCCTAAGTCTGAGCTAAGTACGATATGCCAACACACACGAATATTTCTTTAGCATTAAGTCCCTGATTTCACTCATCAGCACAACATCTGTTTTGCTTACGCAAAGACCTTGGTGTCGCTTCATCCATCAATAAATCCATGGCACATCTGCTTTGCGAAAGCGATGACCTTGTGACCACGCGATCCCATCATCACATTCATCATTTATCCGTGACACATCTGCTTTGCGAAAGCAATGACCTTGTGTTCACGCGATTCATCATAATATCCATTCATGAAATCAGCTACTTAACACTAAAGAAATAGGGGGAAATAATATAAATTGTCATATGTTGAAGAAATTCCATATGTACCAATTTTAAAATTCTTATGTGTGTGGGCCGTATCCGAAGTGCAAAAATGGCCCATGGTTGAATTCTGGTGACTTAAGTTGTATATAAGGTTAATCACATCTTTCACTAATCGGACAAAACATGATAAATATGTCACAGAAATTTGTTGAAAATTACCTTGTCTGAGCTTAAGTGGATAAACAATACCGACAATCTGATTTAGGGTACCGGATCCGAAAGGTGATTTGAATTGTAAGTGTTATTGATCACGTAATTGATCGGTATGATTCTAAACATGTCTGACCACGACCATACAAAAATATCTGAATTTTCAAAGCCAATGTGCTAGAATTTCCAAGTTTGGTGAAAAATTGACCAACTTGTACTAAAATTAATCTTGGTATTGGTTTGAAATTAACCAACTTGAAAGAAAATTAATTCTTGAGTTCGGGTAGCAAACTGACCCAATTCGGATAAATTTGGAAATTTTGAGTTCGGGTGGAATTTTGACCGATAAAAGTCAAATTTAGGTACTAGGTGTGTCATCATCAAATTTGTTGAAATTAACTGGTAATTGTGTTATAAATTCAAAATTTATCTTCCTGGTAGGTTACTGGTGGCAGGCATGCATTTTTTGTTCTCCTTTTAAGTTTTGTAGTTAAATAGTAAATTTTGATATTTTGGTAAATTTTATGGACTTAGAAAATATTTTAAATTTTTGGTGTTTTTCATGAAGTCCGCTAAGAACAAATTGTTCTTAGCGAACTTGTTTTTGTTTGAGTCTTTTGTATGTTGAGAAGTCCGCTAAGTTGAACTTGTTCTTAGCGAACTTCTCCTATGTTTTGATTAATTTTGGTTAAGTGTTTGAGAAGTCCGCTAAGAAGGATTTTGCCTTAGCGAACTTCTCCACTTGCATTTTATGTCTGCTAAGGTTAAAACTGTTCTTAGCGAACTTGTTTATACCTTAGCGAACTTCATTTTTACATAGAAATTTTTCTGTATCAAGTTCAGTTTTGGCCTTAGCGTACTTGTTTTGCCTTAGCGAACTTCTCTCAAGCTTAGCGTACTTGTCCTTAGCCTTAGCGAACTTCATTAAACTTAGCGAACTTCTCTTAGGCTTAGCGTACTTGATTTAGCTTTAGCGAACTTCCTAGGTTAGCGAACTTCATTAAGCTTAGCGTACTTCTCTGAGGCCTTAGCGAACTTGTTTCTCCTTTTAGCGTACTTGTTTCGGTCTGCTAATACTTAGCGGACTTGGAGACAGTCTTAGCGAACTTGTTTAAATTCAGATATTTACAAGTCCGCTAAACCCTACACTATATAAAGGAGACTTGTCTTATTTCTTCATTCACGCATTCAAAAACACACATTCGCTCTCAAAAACGAACCGGCGACTCTCTCCCTTCCACTGTTCGATCGAAATCTCTCGAATATCTCTCAAATCTGTTGTTCTCATTGCGATTAGGGTTGATTCGCACACTCTCATTGCAATCACAGGTTCGGTTTTATATATTTGAGTAGATTTTGGGTTCGGTGATGTTGATGAGCCGTGGGTTCGGTTCTCAATCTTTTAGGGTTCTAATGCTTCAATTTGATGTAAATTACAGATTTCTTTCATCTTTACTTGATCCTAATACACTTGTGCTCAAGTCAAAGGTATGTGAATCTAAAACTCTCATTTATAATTTTTGAATCCGAGAATATTGTGTACAGAGTTGTGTTTGAATGTGTTTTGAACCTAAAAATTCTTTTATATTCTATAACAGTTGGTTATTTTTTTTGTTCTAGTTGATTAGTTTGAACCATGAAATTTTGTTTGAATAGATTAACTATAAGCTTTATAAGCTATGATCCTCTGTGTATATGAATACTTAGGAATTTTTCATTAAAATTAAATTTTGGAACTTTGGTTGGCTTGTTAGAACTCAATGTGGCTACTGCCATTTAGTTAACTCAAATCCTTGGTTTAGCAACTTTGAAGTTTCAATTTATTTTCACTCATAATTGGGTTGACTTAATGAATTCCACTTTGTGTTGAAATTATATTGTCTCCAATCAAAATTTATTATTCTTTATTGTCCATAACTTCAATTGATTGAGACTTAAACTTGAGAATCTGCTGATAATTGGTGATTAGTCTAGTCACTCATCACATTGATAGATTAAGTTTGAAGTTTCTCATGTTATGCTTTTAAGTTCTAATTGCCTATATCTTTTTGTGTTTGTCTAAAATTTTGAAGTCTAACGTAACTTGTCTGATCACAAAACAAAACTTATTACTGTTGAGAGATTGATCAAGAGCATTGCGTCTTTTTCATTAATCTTAGCATACCATAGACCATCAAAAAGGTATGTTGTTCTATCAAATGGCAATGTGAGTTAAGACTCAATTTTGGCTACACAGGGGCAATCCTTATCTTATTTTAGTTAATCTGATGTTTACTTGATTTCTAATACAACTTGCTTGATCCCAGCAGATAACTCACTGAGTCATTGAGAAATTCAATTCATCTTATAATAGATCTTAGTCATCCTTAGATCTTCAGAAAGGTATGTGTTTCTCAATACAAGCATTCATGTTATTAATCAGGTAGTGCATCACCTTATCTTCATTTTTATGTACTTGTATGTCTCTCTCTGTGTAAATTGATATCCAATTGAGCCTAACACTGGTGGTTTAGACTGGTTAAGATCCACATGGGTCTGAAACAGGTCAATAACTCAGGTGGAAGGATCTTGGACACAGTTAACACTAAGATAGACATAATTGAATGTCTTGACCTAACTAAGTTGATTTGACCATCTTTGTGACTAATTGAGAGCATTTATACATAGGATGTGATCTATGATGCCTCTAAGGTTCATATGAACTATCTTAGGTATTTAAGCTCTGTATGAACACTCATTTGGTCATTTTGACTTTAATAAGTCAAATCTTGCATGAAATTGTTTTTATGTGACTTATGTGACTGTATTAGCTTAAATGTGAATTTGGTGATTTGGGTATGTGTTAATTGATCCATACATGCTTGTATTTGTGTGTTAGGATTAAATATGACATGTAAATGGTTCCATCTAATCTGTTAAGCTTACATTATCACATCTTGTCCTTTAAATGATCAAATTGGAACAATTGACCCGTTTGGATCTCTTACTTGCTTATAAGTGTTACACTTATTACCTGCATCTAATTGATCTTTGAATTTTAGTTTGTTTATAATCCTACTTTCCTGTCTTACATTTAAAGCACTGTTTTTAACTAAGTTCTTTCTCGTTATAATCATATGATATCAAATCAAGGAGTTCACAAGCTCGGGTGGAACAAAGTCCCAATGTGACTTTCCCTGAACTGACTTGACAAATTGGGACAACCTAAACTTCTAGGTGTTGATCCCAGTGTGCCAAGCCCTCCTTTGCTTGATATCTGTGACTGTTGTTGAGACCAAGTAGTAGAATTCTCATTGAAATTCTCCTTGACCCTCCAACAAATCAGTATTTGTTAACTTAATCTTCATTTGGGTCATTTTTCAATTTTCATGCAAAACATTCAATTAAGTCAATGTTAATGGAGATTTAGATCTGGCTCCTTGTTTTCCAGATTTTATTACTTCACACACAACTGTTATTTTTCCTGAAATACTTACATTTGTTAATCATGACATTCCGGTTGCTTGTGATCATTTTGAAGTATATGCACTATATGAGTTAGTTTATGTCATTAATACTCAAATGAAAAGCTCTGTCACTATCACGGGTTTAGTGTGACATGACATTCATCTAGTGTTGAATTAGATGTAATCTTTTAATTCTATATGTGCAGATGCCTCCCAGACAAGCTGCAGAAGCTTTAGAGTATGGTCGCCTGCACAACGGAAGGTGCATATTTAACAAAAACTGGGAAGGTGCTAACGAGCAAGCCCTTGATCTTATGCTACAATCAAACTGGGCAACGGCCATGCAGATTAACCCTGTTATCTACAAGGGTATTATTGAAGCATTCTGGTACAATGCTGAATCTGCAGAACTGGATGATGGAACAAGCGTGATAAGATCTAGAATTCAGAATATTGATGTTGAGATTACTGAAGAAAAGATCAGAACTGTCCTGGATCTACAAGATGCTGACAAGCCCAAGACTTTCACTAAGGCTGTGTGGCAGTCAACTATCACAAGAATGGGATATTCGGGTGTCTTTCTTCCTGATGTCAGCAACAAAGTTCAGAAGACTCTATTCCCGACAAATTGGAAATTCATTATCAGTTTCTTCATTGCGGCGTTTGGACACCGAAAGGCAGCTCCAGATGATTTCATTGATGATACTGCATGTGCTATCCATGGGTTCGTCTCAGGTGATGGTTTCAATCTTTCCCACCAACTACTGAAGTGGATGATTTCCAACCTGCACCCCACTGGAAGACAAAAGAAGTTTCTGATGTATCCTCGCTTTGTTCAAGCCATCCTGGACCATTACTACCCAACTTTGGTGAAGCAAGGAGAGACATTCTCCACAAGTTCTATGAATACTGGCTCGTATAGCAAGTACCACAAAGGTAAGTATCAAGGGAATGAGGTGCCTTTCTTTCCCGAGATGATAGCTCGACTAGCTCCCGTTGATGCTGAAGGAGATGTTCACATGGATGAAGCTGCAGATGAAGCACAAATTGAACCCACTGATGCGGCTCAAGTCCACCATGAATTGGACTTGAATGCCCCAGTTATCTCAGATCCTGCTACTGCTGCTGAAGACCTTGGGAATCTCCAAGGTGAAAATGTTGAAGCGTCTGAGCATGTTGAACACTCGTTGAGTCCAGTGAATGTGATTTCTTCAGAAGCTGAGGAAGGTGATGACACCAATGATGATGATTCTAACTCCTCAAGCTCAGATGACAGCCCTGCTCAAACTGCAGATGTTCACCCTCGGAAAAGGCAAAGGACTGGAGAATCTTCCAGGGCCTCGACGAATCTGACACAACAATCATCATCAGATGAAAGCTATAAACCGTCCAAGGATGACTTAGATGAAGACGACTCTTCGGTGTCTCTCGATCAAGAGGATTCTACACATGATCCTGCAGCTGAGACTGAAAGTCCTCCTAAGTTAACTTTAAGCAAACTTACAATTACTGCTGATGATCGTAATCAATCGTCTGAGTTACTCACGGTAAGAGCTGTAAGAAGCAAGTCCTGCACAGAGAAACTCCAAGTCAGAAGAAAACCCGGTTCCACTGATGAGTATGAAGTTGTTGGTTCATCTAGCACTCAACTGGATACAACTTTGGCTACAACACCTGTTTCTCCATCTCCTACTGATCACAGTGATAGGATTGATATGGATATGAGACCTCTGGAGATCATAGCTGAAGATGCTGTTGTTACCACTGACCCCTCTGGTACTGTGACTACAAGCCCAACAGTTTCTGAATCTGAGAAGATGATGGAACTACAAGCTGAAGTTGTTAATCTTCAAAGTCAGAACGATCATCTCAATTGTTCTCTGCAAGTGGCTAACCAAAAGATCAGTGAACAGTCACTTGTAATTGCTGAACAGGCAGCTGAGATTCAAAGACTAAAGGATTTGTTAAGCAAATCAGGTGAAGACAAACAACATAGTGACAAACCAGATGGTGATGATGGTGGTGATAAAGAAAGTGAGTTGCCTGATGACCAGCCTCAAACTAATCAAGGAACTGATGGCGACAATTCTCAAGATCCTAATTCTTCAACAACCATGCCTGCTGGTAAAGATTCTACAGGTGCTCAAGACTCCTCAAGCCCCCTGCATGACAGTGATTTCGAGTTTGATGAAGATACGTTCACAGAAGGAGATGGGCTGAACTCCTCAGACGACGATGAATCTTTCGTCAACAGTCTCCTTCATGACGAGCCTGTAGATGAAACCTTGGATTCAATCAAGAAGCTTGCTCCTGTGCCAGAGAATCTGAAACTTCCTAGATTTTCACAGGCAGCCAAGGCACTTGCTATTGAGGGAACTTCAACTGAAGAAGCTGCTGATGCATCTGGTTTAAACCTTCAACTCTCTCTTGTACCCTCTTTTCAGACTTCAACTGACACATCCACTGCCTTAGTTCCCTTGACTGAAGGAGTCCGTCACATGCACGTTGACCCGGCCTTCCTAGATTTTGCAATGGCCAACTTCAGGGAATACTATGCAGAAAAGATCTACTCGAGAAGAAACTCTTGTGGTATATTGATCGAGTCAATCGAAGATGACACTGGTGAAGTCTCATATGAGGAACATCCATATTCTGTAGATTTCGGTGATGAAGAAGACATGAATGAGCTAGAAGAACGTATGCATGTGCTCATGAATGATGCCAATCCACTGAATTACATTGATCTGGATCTGATCGAGAGTGAAGATGAAGAAATGGAACCTCTGTTTCCCACTCCTATTCAAGTAAAGAAGGAGGTGGATGATATATATGTACAGGTTTCACTTTCTGAGCTTATGCAGACCTCAGCTAAGGCTTCTGCTTTGGATATTGCTCCCCATGTTCCAGGTTCTATTCCTGCAGATGCAAATATCATCAACCTTGAATCAAGTGCTGCCCGAGAATCTGAGAGTCAATCTGTTCCTACAGTATCGACTGAGCAAAGCTTCCGTGATCAAATCTTTGAAGCCTCCTTTATGCACTTCTCCTCTGGGTCTGACACTGAAGATGAACCAAATGTGACTGCAACTCAAGAGCCTGCGGTTACAGAACAACCTGGTCCTTCTACTGAGGATAGAGGAAAAAGGATTTTAACTCCTGAAGAAATTGCTGAAGAGCATCGTAAAAGAGAAGCTGAGAAAGAAAGATCTCGTAGAGCGCTTATTGATGAAACTCTCAGGGAACAAAATAGACTTCTCGAGGAAAAGGCTGAAGCACTCAAGAGATATGAATCTAACCATCCTCCAGCTGTCATGTATGCAAAAGGGTCGAGCACTTTGCCAGAACGTTCAGAATCAATCAGAACAGATGAACCTTTGATCCGCGTTGTCACAAACTTAGAGGGCACCGATGTGGATGCTGATGACAACTCTGTTACAGCCAACATGGTTAGAACTCTGATGAAAGACAACTTCTCATTGAAATATCTGATGAGTCTCACTGACACTGAGTTGACCAAGTTATACACCGATGAGGAGAGGTTGAATTCTCACCTACCTCAAAATCAAACTGTTGAAGCACAATCTGATCTCCTAGCTGATATCTTTGCCGACACAAACAAGACTGTGGACTTCCTTCCTATCCGTGATCATCTCTCTGATCTTACCCTTGACATCGGCAACACATACATTCCTCCTCCAGAGAACTCGTCCGTTGACCCTCCTGACTCTGAAGCTTACATTGAATCCACCACCAACAGTATGAACTCTGAAGCACTCCGCAACTTCTGTAAATTCAAAAACATTGATAAGAAGGCATACTACAAGAAGAGACTTACTGGTCTCCGGAAGTTTGTGTGTGAGTACCGGAAGACAGAGCGGTTGGCTAAGTTGGAACAAATCAGAATCAATGAAGAGGAACGGGCTGAGGCTCTCAAGAGAAAAGATAATCCCCAAATCTATGACGAATGGGAAAAGCTAACTCCTAACCTGAAGGCCATGCAATTATTTGCTGCCAAGAACTTGAGGAAAATGCCTAGCAACCCTAATGTCAATCATGGGATGAAGATCTTGGGTTGGAAATATGATGAAGCCTTTGATGCTTTCATGGTGAAGAGGAGAAATGGCTATGTCCAAATATTTGGAGACTTCAAAGCTCTCACTAGCTTATTCTCTTGGGAACTCAAACAGCTCAAGTACCTGGACTTGGTGAACCACACTAATCATCCAAAGGGTATAAGGGCTGCTGCGTTGATCCAGTCTGCTTATAATGATAAAAGATTCAGTCAAAATCCAGAAGCAGAGAGAAAAGCTCAGTTGGCAGAAGAGAAAAGAAGGCTTCGTGCTCCTCACCGAGGTATGTTCAAGGATATAGGAAAGGAAGTGAAAGCAAAGACTATCCCTGGAAACCAGAAGAATGCTCCTATGATCAGTTGGTACTATAACGGGATGACTCATGAGTTGGTAATCGAAAGAGATGGTGCTGACGCTATCAGAATATTTGCTGCTATAGAACTCCGTCTTCTCTCTCGATCTTACTTGAAGATAATGTATTACGAGAAGATGCGGACCATACCTGTTCAGTTGAGACCTTATGAATGCTATGATGCCAACTATTTTTTGATATTCTTAAACTGGTGGTGTAAAAGGCTAGCAGAATTAGGTAGACTCACTCTTGATTCAGAACTCCTGAGAACAACAACTTGTTGGTTGATTGAAGAACATGGTTCAAGTGTCATTTTGGATAAGTCAAGACGATTGGTCGAGCTGAACAATTATAATGACCTGAAGAAGCTCGTTTGGCAAGATCTCTTTAGGCTGTATGATATGGGTATTCACGTACTTTCTGATAAAGACAAACCTGCAGCCAGAGAGAACTAGAGATTTCTGCTAACGCTGACTGGTCAAGATGCTTGAAGCTCGAGAGTTTGCATTGCCAACAAGGGTGGAATTGTTAGAACCTATTTGTTAGCAACACAAACTTATTGTTTTCTTATCTTGTAATTGATACTTTATTTTGTAATTGTCTTTTGATATGTACTTGGTGAACTTTGTGTATATGTTAGCGTACTTGTTATGCTTCTTAGCGGACTTGTGACTTATGCTCTTAGCGGACTTGATTTACTCTTAGCGTACTTGTTTGAATGTTATCTTAGCGGACTTGTTTATTCCTAGCGAACTTGTTTACTTAGCAGACTTGTTTTGTTCCTAGCGTACTTAATTTGTTCTTAACGAACTTGTTAGCGTACTTGTTCATGTTAGCGTACTTGTTCATGTTAGCGAACTTGATAATGCTTAGCGTACTTGTTAGCGAACTTGTTGCTACTTAGCGTACTTGTTAGCGGACTTGTTACTACTTAGCGTACTTGTTAGCGGACTTGTTAAGTGCTAGCGAACTTCATTTAAGTCTTAGCGAACTTGTTCTCCTGATAGAATATTTTGCTGAATTCTAGGTAATGATTGTGTTGTGTCAAACATTCTTTTTGTCCCAGGTTCTCTAGTAGTATAAATACCATTGAGAAAACCCTATTGGCAACGCTTGAAGGAGTATTATTCCTACAGAGAGCCTTTGTGTGTGTGTTCTTGGTGTTAGTGTGTGTTCTTGAGCTTTAGGAATCATCAATGGGTGAGCATTGATGCTGATCCATCCGGAATCGACCATCACACATGATTTCCGCACTTGTGTGATGAATCATATGAGAACAATGTTGCTCAAATCTGGTCCTGACAGTCTCACTTCAAGACTTGCAAGGATTCTAAAATGTTATGGGATGTTCTTGCTCAGAAATATGCTGAAATGAATAAATCCAGAAAGAAGATTGACACCGAGGAATCTAAATCTTGTGCAAATTGTAAGATTCTGACAAAAACGTGTACTGAATATACTACCAAACTTGATAGTTATCAAGAACAAAACACAAACTTGCTTGCTGATCTGAAGAATATGAATTCAACATACAAAAAATTGTTGGAGGATGAAAAATTATACAAAGAGAAAATTGATGCTTTGACAAAAGAAGTGTCAGAATTGAAAGTCAAGCTTGAGATCAAGAACGAGAAGATAAAAGGTGTTATTCTGGAAGAAACAACGATGTTTTCAACTCAATAGTTATCTTCTGACATATCATTGACATTCTCTGAAACGATTGCATTGAAAGAGAACAAAATTCTCCAGAAAATAGATAGACTTGTCAATGGTATTCAAAATGACAAGGAAAAGATCGAGGTAGAAAAAGTGTTTGAGGATGTCTAGGTTCATAAATACAAAGACATTCCAATTGAAGAAGTTCAAAAAGATGGTTCTTCAAAATGTGAACCTGCTGAGAATGAATTGAAGCTTCAACACGAGAATGCAGAGTTAATTGCAAAAGTTTCAAAGCTGACTGACACAAATGATGATTTGACGAAGGATGCTGAAAAATGGAAGAAAGAAGCAGGTGATATAGCAGCAGCTTTTGATAATTTGTTTGCAAAATCAAAGATCAAACTTGAAGGTCTAGAAAAGGATGTTGTTGATCTTACTGCTAAAGAATTACGTCATCAAGAGGATAATACGAATGTTGAGATTTATAAACAAAAATGGGAAAAGGTTGTTCAAGAAACATATGATGCTCATGATCAGTTGAGGAGAGAAAAGTTTACTTTGAATAGAACAAGAGAAGACCTTATTGTAACACAAAAAGAGTCGGCTGAAGCGCAAAAGAAAATTGCAGACATGAAGATTGAAGTTCGTGATTTCAAAAAGACAGTTGCATAATCTTAATAATTCATCGTCTTTCACAAATTTTTTGTGCAAAAAGGAGAATTTACAACAGATTTTTGGTGATGTTATTATGAAAAATGTTCCACCTCCTGTGGTTATTGAAAATTCTATCAATACTTTGAAAGCAACAGAAGAAGTTCATGATTATTCAAAGTTTGCTGATAATTCTTCTGAGAAGAAAAATTCAAAGTCGCCGAAGAAAAATGAAGAGCATTTTGATGCTAACAAGAGAACTAAATTTGTCTCAAGTTCCATATTGCTTAATAAGGAAAAGGTTTTTGATGGCAATCCAGGAAAAGTGAAAGTCGACAAATTTTCGGAGATTGTGATTGATGAATCTTTGCTTTCCTATAAAGATGATTTAAATGCCATCAAGGATGAGTTTTCTCGACTTGCTTCACAAGGTCATGAGAAACCTAAGTCGGTACCAGATAAATCTAAAAAGAATGGTGGTCTGGGATATGAAAGCAAAGACGAGAACGTGAATGTTGGAAATGATCTCCAAGATGTGCTTGAGATAGAAGAAATTATGGAGGATATCAAGGTTCACAAAGAAAACGAGATTTTACTTGAGAATCATATCTTGTGTGAACCTGATGCTGATTTTCTGTCAACATTCTAAGTTAGAGAGTCTAGAGAGTGATTCTTCTTAACATTCTACAATGTCAATAGATCCATGTCATCTCCTAAGTCGGTTGATAGGAGAGCTTGCTTTTACTGCAACAAGACGGGACATATGATTCGTGATTGTGCTACTCAAAAAAGGTTTTCACGTGGTTCATTTCGATCACCATCATCCGATTCGATGATTCTCAATGAGGTACCTGATAGACAAATTCAGCAAAACCAACGAAAACCAGCTTATAAGAAGCCGGTTGTTGGTAAAACCTCAAATTATGATGATTGGTCACCACAGTTTTCAAAACAAAAACAATTTTTCCAAAATGAGGTTAAAATGCCTTACTCAAATGATTTTTCTTACTATGGGCCTAGACAACATCACCAACGTCATTCAACATCTGAGAAAATGTTAGTTGGTGAGTTGTTAAATATTGTTTCCAACTTGTCACGGTATGTAAATGGTTCTGATTCGCATCGGGCGAAATCGTCAAAACCATTTTGTTCTTGGAGACAGAAAATGGCAACCTCGGCGGGAAACAATTTTGTTGAGGATACGGGACAACCCAAGCCGGTTTGGGTTCCCGTATTTAACTAAAAATTGTTTGAGGTTGTGTGCAGGATGCTTCAAGAAGGCCTATTAGTAATTGCAAAGTTACTGATAATGGAGCATTTTGCTTAAGTTAGTGCTTCACAGAGTTGATATTTCACAAACATTTTTGAGAAAAATGATTTTTTCAAAATCTAAAAATGCGAGGTATCCGTATTGATCGCTAAATTTTATTTTCTTTACTTTTACTTTCTTTCATATCTTTAGGGGAGAAATTTTGGAAAATTCAAAAAATAGAGTTTGTTGAATTTTAGGGGGAGAATATTTTGATATTTTTTTTTGAAAAACACAAATATAGTGTGATGTTTGTTTCCTTTATGAAAAATATATAAAAAATGAAAAATTGAAAAAGATAAAAAAATGAAAAATATCAAAAAGAGAAATTGATCCAACTATGTGAGAAATGTTGGTACATCAACATACGTTATCTGCCATGAATAAAGTAGAAAGAAAGGTTGTAGGTACTTTCTTAACTTGAGTGAATGTGCTGAGTAGTCTGATATATGCGAGTATGATATAAAGATAACGCTTGCTTGATAATTGTGGTTACAAACCATGATGGTTATTGTGCATATCTGGCAAAATAAAATGAGAAAATACCAAAAATAGAATAAAGAGATGTTCTGGTGTACGATTGCTTTATTTTGAAAAATTTCAACTTGTTTGATTTTCTTTATTTTGTCAAAGGATCGGCCTTACTCTGCGTATCGAAAGATCGACCTGATTGGTGTTCATTTGACGTTCTGCTTTATTTTCTTTGGTGTTTCGTATAATCCATCGGACTTTCTCTGCGTGTACATGAGTACCAACCTGATTGTTGTTGGATTATACAACATCTGCTTTATTTTGCATTTCTTATTTTCCTAAACAATCGAACTTTCTCTACGTGCCTACCAGCCGTCCTGATTGTTGTTTGTTTAGGGTTCCCTTTTTTTTTGCAAGAAACACCATGAACTTGATATCTCTGTGGCATTTGATTCTATATAAGCAAGTTTACAATATCAGTTTGATAAATCTGATGCGAGGAACTTGGCTTGAATAAAAGAAAAAAAAATACAAAAATATGAAATAAGCGGATTGCCAGTATTCATGATTTTGTGGGTACCATGCTGTCAATGCTCGATAAATACACTTAATTTCATACCAGAAAGCTATAGACAATGACCTACTTTAGCTGAAATAAACCAAATGGTTGTATTCTCAGTCAGCTTGGCTTGCATGCTTAGTATTTTGAAATTGCAGTGTGTACGATGCGTTATGTCTGATATGATCTCATGTTGTGATCTTTCTCACTAAAAACAAAAATAGAGTTTAATTCTATATTGCATTTATATTTCAGTCTATGAAAAATCAAAAAGATTTTCTGTGTGTTTTGATATAAACTTTGTAAAATCCAAAAAGATTTTATTTCTTCTTTGTTTTTGATTTGATCGACACGTGATACAACAAATTTTCAAAACTAAATGTCTTGGTTTCTTCAAAGAAGAAGTTTTGCTTCCAAGATTAAAGTTATGTTTGGGAAAGAAAAACTGCACTTTTGTCTTCTGAAGGTTGCAGATTGAAATCATCAAATTCTTTCAGATAAAGATCTTAGAATGGATTTCATGCATGGTTGCAAAGCTGTCAAAGAGTTTATTACTTTCAGAAATGGTTCAGTTGACTCAGTCCTGTTCCTGTCATGCCTACCCTATAACAACTAACAACAGATTCAAAGAGTTTGAAGATCTGATACAGCATACGTCAAGGGGGAGTTTGTTGGTGCAAAATATATGTGTCGTGTGTGTATCAGTTAGTCACGTTAGTTTTGTTAGTTGTTTTAGTTAGAATGGTTAAATCATGATATAGGGTAGTTTGTGTCATTCTATTATATTTGAAGGTTCTAGATGGGTAATTAATGAATCTCACAATTGAGATTCATTTAGTTGCAAATGAATAAAACCTGCTAAGCAACAAGATTCGAAGGAGGTCCGAAACTCAAGTTCGGCAGTCACGAACTGCCACCGAACTTAGAGTTCGGCACTCTCTATCTGGTATTCACATATATATTATGGTTTGGAGTTCGGAGAAAAAAAAATCCCATAACCGTTTTTCTGAGATTGATTTCTAGAGGGAGGAGTTTTCAATTTTGTTTTTCAGAGAGTTCTATGTTTAGGATCATGATTAGAGATTGTAAACGAGTTAAAATCATGTAATCGTTGATCAATTCGAGCTATAAACGAGTGATTATTTACGTTTTTGTGTTCTTCGTTTCGGGTGAACTTTCGGTCTAATTTCAGTATACAAATTCACTAGATCGAGACGAATCGTGTTTTCAAACAATCATTTAACCTTCCAATTATTAAAGCGACACGAAAGAAATCTAATCTTTCCTAAAAAGTTCATTTCCGGTTCAGTAGCACAAACACTTACCACCAACCTCCCCACACTTGGGCTAACTTCGGGACCTCACTAACCTCAACTAAATCCCCAAGTGTGGCTTTCCTACCCTCCATTTCAACTACCATACTCTCATCATCACTCAACCACCTCACAGGGTTTTCCTAAGGGGTTATCAACTACAACTTTATCAACTAAGTCATCCAACCCCCCGGATCTTCCCGACACCTATCTTCTAATACAACCTCACCTTCTAGCCTATTTCCAACCACCAGATCAGCCCCGGTCACATATACTACAAAACGATCCATGCATGATATAAATGACTCTAGAAAGTACACGGATTCGTTGCTATTATCACCCGACTTACCTACCTTATATGTAACACTCTCCTTATTAACCCTCAATATAATTTTACCTCAAACACATCAATCATAGCTCTAGCAGTTTTAAGGAAAGGTCTACCTAAAATGAGAGGGTATCTAACATCATAATCCGAATCAACAACCACAAAGTCAATGGGGAACAAAAAATTTATCAATTTTAACAAGCACATTTTCCAATATTCCCTTAGGTTTCACAACCGTCGATCGACTAATGAAAGCTTCATACGGGTAGGGGCTAGATCCTTTAATCCTAAGTACTGATAAACAGAAAACGAGATCACATTAATACTAGCATGGAGATCAGCCAAGGCATGTGGCACAAACGAACTACCAAATATGCAAGGAATAGTAAAGGTCCCTGGATCATTAAGCTTCTTGGGTAATTTATTATGGACAATCACGGAACATTGAGCATCTTAAATAACATCGGATAGGGCCTATAAATTCTTTTTATTAGTTAACATGTCTTTGAGGAATTTATCATACTTAGTGTAAGGAATATTGCACTTGAAAGATTTCCAGCTGAATGTCAATTTTGCTATGCTCCGGCTGAAGTTGAAGTTGAAGCGGAATTCTCACTTCAAGCGGAACTGACAGTTCAAGCGGAAAGAAGCAGTTTTGTCGCTTAGCGAATATTCCGGATGAACTCGATTATCCACCAGATAATGAGTTCAACCGGACTTTTCCTGAGATGTCTTTTCAGCAAGTCCAATCCTGCAAAAGCTTCTCGTATGCTTCTATATCTGATTCAAGTCGCTCTCCTAAAGTAGTATGTTGCTGCCAACACGCAAGATATTCCAAATGTCGATGTTTATGCTTTTGGTAGTTTGTATTTGACTTTATATTTTACGGTCTAGATTAGATCGCATGAGATCAATGGCTGTCATTGATCTCATTAGCACTATATATAGCTTAGTTAGCTCATAGTTTACACATCATCTGTTCTCGAACAACTTGTAACAGTGTAGCTTTGAGTTAAGGCAAATAGTGCCGAGTATTTGTTACTTCGCTGTTACTATCTTTATGCAATCAAGCAATCAAATCAATACAAGAGAACTAATATACGCTTAAGTAGACTGAAATATAACTTTAATTCCGTAGGGTTATATTTGCAAGTAGAAGGGTTTCTTGTTAAGTTAATCTGATTAACACCGATCCTACAAGTGGTATCAGAGCTTTGGCTCTCGCTTTAAAGACTTTAAGTGCTTCAAAGTTGATACTCTACTTGCTCATTCTAAAGCTTTGTTGTTTTATCTTTCTAAAGTTTTTCAAAATGACTGATTTCAGTTTAAGTTATCCAAACGGTAGTGCCAACAAACCGCTAATGTTCACTCCTGATGACTTTGGTACCTGGAAACTCAGGATGGAAGGTTTTGTTAGGAATTTAGACCGTCGTATTTGGCTATCTTTTACTGAAGGACCTTACTCACTCATGGTTTCATCTGCTGATGATGCACAAGTCAAAATACCTAAACCTTTAGAAAAATACGTTGATTCTGACTATGCTGCTCTCGAATTTGACTATAAGGCATATTGGACTCTATAGGCTGCACTTCCTAATTCCATTTTAAGTGGGTTTAAAGGATACAAAACTGCATTTGACATGTGGAATGCCTTAAGTGAAATGTATGAAGGAACCAGTGAAGTAAAAAAAACAAGAAAGATGTCTTAAAACAGAAATATGAGAACTTTACTTTCAAATCTGGTGAATCAATGACAAACCAGTACTTTAGATTTGTTTCCTTACTTGATGAACATCAAAAGGTAGACGTAAAACTAGATCAGGTAGATGTAAACAGAAAATTTCTTCGTTCCTTGCCTTCTGTGTGGACAGTTTACACTGTGAGCATCAGGGAATGTAAGAATTTGAAAAAGATGAGACTCAGTGAACTTCATGGCATACTTAGTGCCTATGAAATGGAACTAAACCTTAAACAAAACTCATCTTCCGAGTCAACTCAGCTGTTTTCAACTACACTAGTAACTACCAATTTCAACAATCAAAGATCTTCAAATTCATCATCATATCAGTCACCTATTGTCAGTTTCCCTGAAACACCAAGGTGTCAAGAGAGCCTTTCAAACTTGTTTGACAACTCTCATAATGCTTATGTAGCAACTGACTTTTACCAAGGCTTCATTCGTGAGGATCTTGAGTGTATAGGTGCTGATGATTTGGAAGAAATGGATATCTTGACTCAACTTGCTATGGTGTCTGTTAGAGCTCAAAGATTCTATAAAAGAACTGGTAGAACCTACAAAGGAGCCAAGGGCGCTCACATAGGCCTAGACAAGAGCAAGGTAAAGTGCTATAATTGTCATCAGCTTGGTCATTTTGCAAGAGAATGCCCACACCCAAGAAGAGAAGGACAAAATCAGGGTCATGTCCAAGGAAAGAATCAAGGTGGAAACAACTCAAACAACAACAATTCTGGTAACTACTCAGGTCATCAACCTACTCCACCAAAGCCAACCGGAAGTCAAAACCACCAGAATGTGGTTGCTGATGTTTCCAATCAAACCTAATGTGTTGAATGGGAAGATTTTGTTGCTGATTTTGAGCCTATCAATCATGCCTTGATGGCCAAACAAGAATCCATCTCAGATCAGGTAAACTTTATCCCTGAGAAAGTTTTAGAAAACCAATGCAGCCCTTCCTGCATAGAGCAAGTGGCAAAGTATCGAAATCACAACACTGACTTGATTGATGAGGTTTCAAACCTAAATGAGGTAAAGGAATGCTATAAGAAAACTGAATCTTCATACATTTCAAAAATTGAAAACTTAACCAAAGAGTATGAACAGTTAAAGCAAACCAACTCAATTCTTGAAACACAGCTTGATGACTTGTTGTCAAAACTTGACAAATCAATAAATGAAACTAAAGATGCTAAGGCTGAGATTGATGTTCTTAATATCAAACTAAAAAGGCTTTGTTTACTTGTGACAAGTTTCAAGAAGCAAATAAAAAGGCTGAGAAATTGTGGATGGGAGGGATGTATGGTAAAGCAGGTGTTGGGTATAATAATGTTGAACCACCAATAGAATACTCACCTGTAATCAAACCAATTGAAGCTTTGAATTCGGAATGCAAAGTTAGTCTTACTGTTGATGACATTTCATTACAGTCGAGTTTTGAAACACTGTTGTATCAAAAGAAACTGAAGTCACTAATGCAAGCACTTCTACATTAGCTGACCAATCAAGCATTTTGAAACCTTCAATTGCTATTCCACCACCAACTATTTATGAGCCTAAAAACTCAAAAGTTGGAGGGAAGCAACCTGAGCAACCAAAGGGAAGTCAAACTCAAAGGTTTGATCAACTCACTATTAACCAAGTGACCAAACATGAGTCTCCCAGAAGATTTGAAACCAAACTGGTTGAATGCATGTTCTGTGGTGAACAAGGCCACTTAGCTGTTGTGTGCCAGTTCAACCCATTGAGTAAAACCAAACCACTTTTGAAACCAAAACCTGTTTTGCAACCAAAGGAAAATTTTCAAAAAGAAACTCACAGGAAGAATTTCACCTGTGAAAAGTCACACAATGAAGCATTTTGGATCTGACTCCAACAAGGTTTTAATTGGTAATGATAAAAATGGAAGTTTTTCTGTTCTAAGGCAAAATCATTATCCGACTGAAGTTCAGCGGGAATACTTTTCCCTGTTCTAAGGCAAAATCATTTTTTGACTGAAGTTCAGCGGGAATACTTTTCCGCTCGAACTCAAGTTCAACCGGAAAACAAAATTCAACCCAGATTAGCTACTGCTCCATAGCAGAGACCACATGTACACTTTGTTGATGGGTTTGAGCATTTTGAATCTCAAGGAAGAAGAAATCCCTCTAGAGGAAAGACCACCTCTAGAGAAAACTTTTCAAGAAGCAAAAAGTCTAACCAACCTGAAATTGAATTTGCTGCTAGTTCATATGGAAATCACACTATTCCACTTCAGGGGGAGAGTTCAAGCAAAAACAAACACTTTCCTCAAAGATTTTCTAAATCCCCTGAAAGAACTAAGTTGGTTAATCAAAGAAATGAAAAATCTAAGAAAATAACCAACAAGCAAAGAAAATTTAAGGAGTACAAGGAAAGAAAAATTGCTGAAAGAAAAATCACCAAAAGTGAAGGATTCAGTCAAAAAAGTACTCAATATGAGAACTTCAATTTTGACAATGATGATCTGCTTAATGAAGCTCCAGTTCTAAATACTTTAGTACTCAAGGAGTATAAGTATAATGATGCTTATGGCAGACCCAAGACCACTCAGGCTTGGGTCCCCTATAGAAACTAATCAATTCTGATGTGTGCAGGTGCAAAATAAAGGCCAAAATAGCCTATGGGTAGTTGATAGTGGATGCACTTGCCACATGACAGGGAATAAGCAAATTCTAGAAAATACAAAAATAATTAATGGAGGACCAGTTGCCTTTGGAAGCACAAAAGGCCATTTCACAGCACAAGGTGATGTGACAAATGGACTGGTAAAATTTGACAAAGTCAATTTTGTTGATACATTAAATTTCAACTTGCTTAGTGTCTCACAGATGTGTGACAAGAATTTGAATTTGATGTTTAATGAGAGAGAGGCCATAGTTCTCAAACCTGGTGTTAAAATTCCTGATGAGTTAATTATGCTTAAAGCACCTAGGAGAGATGGACTATACATTCTGGATATGTCAGTTGCTACACCCTCATGTGGCACTGCCTGTTTTGTATCTAAAGCCTCTGTTGATGAAAGTGATCTGCGGCATAGAAGGTTAGGGCATGTAAACTACAAGAATATGAATCGAATTGTCAATCATGGCTTGGTTAAGGGTCTTCCTAACAAGCATTTTGCATGTTCTGAAAACTATGTGCCATGTCTCAAGGGAAAGCAACATAGAACCTCTTTTAAGCCAAAAGTTAAGTCTTCTATTTCAAAACCTCTAGAGTTATTGCACATGGATCTTTTTAGTCCAACTAGAGTAATGAGTTTAGGGAAAAGGTCATATTGTTTTGTCATAATTGATGATTTTTCTAGATACACTTGGGTTTTCTTTCTTAAAACAAAAGATGAAATTGCTGAATTGTTGAAAACACTTGTGACAAATTTAGAAAATCAGTCTAATCTTAAGGTCAAAACAATGAGATGCGATAATGGCACAGAATTCAAAAATCATGTTCTAAATTCATTTTGTGAGAAAAAGGGAATTGTGAGACAATTCAGTGCTCCTAGAACTCCACAGCAAAACTGTGTTGCTGAAAGGAGAAACATGACATTGATTGAAGCTGCTAGATCTATGTTAGCAGACTCCAAACTCCCTGTGATATTCTGGACAGAGGCAGTGAACACAGCATGTTATGTCCAAAACAGGACTCTAATTGTCAAATGTAAAAACAAGACACCATATGAGCTTCGGAGAAAAAGAAAGCCAAACATTTACTTCTTTAAGCCATTTGGTTGTCCTGTTACAATATTGATAACTAATGAGTTATTGCCCAAGTTTGCAGCAAAGGCAGATGAGGGATATTTTGTTGGATACTCGGGTATGTCTAAAGCATACAGAGTATACAACAAGAGAACCAAAATTGTTGAGGAAACCATAAATGTCTCTTTTAATGAAAGATCTACCAACAATTTTGAATCTCAACCCACTTGGTTATTTGATATTGACGCACTAACCACTGCTTTCAACATAACTGTTGATAAGCCCGTGAGCTTTCTAGTGCAGGAACAGAACTTATATAGGTCAGCTGATGAACATTAGAAGAGCAACACTGCTGGAACTGAGAAGCAAAACTTCTTCTCTTCAATGAGCATCAAACCTATCTTGCCAGGCAAAGGAAAGAAACCTTCTGAAATAGCTCAAACTGAAGATGATATAGTTCCAGTCGAAGTTCAAACGGAAATTTCTCCGGCTCAAGTTCAACCGGAAAACTTAATTTCAGAAACTGTTGAGAACAATGATTCCGGGTCAACTGAACCTGAAAATTCAAATGATGAATTCAGTTTTGAGCATCTGACCCACATTTCAGAGGATAGCTCTCATAATACAGTTGAATGTTCAGATCCTGTATCACAAAATTGGTGATATTGAGCTTGATCATAGACTTCCTCAGCTCAATATACCCTCAAATGGAAGAAGCCATGAGTTCCCTATGTTTCTTGACAGAAGAATCAACAGAGATCATCCAGTGAGGAATATTATTGGAGAAGTGTCAGCACCTGTGTTGACAAGAAGTAGATCTGCTAATGCAAACATTTGTTTGCATGCTGCATTTTTGTCTCAAGAAGTACCCAAGAAGGTAACAGATGCCTTGGAAGATAACAGTTGGGTAGAGGCAATGCAGGAAGAGTTATTTCAAATTAACAAGCAGAAAGTTTGGGAATTGGTAGATCTGCCTGATGGAGCAGAACCAATTGGCACAAAGTGGGTATTCAGAAACAAGAAAGATGACAGGGGAATTGTTATTAAAAACAAAGCAAGACTGGTAGTGCAAGGCTATGTGCAGGAAGAAGGCATTGATTATGATGAAGTGTTTGCACCTGTGGCTAGATTGGAAGCAATCAGAATCTTTTTAGCCTATGCTGCCTTCAAAGACTTCCAAGTATTTCAGATGGATGTCAAAAGTGCCTTCCTGTATGGCCTACTGGAACAAGAAGTATATGTCAACCAACCTCCTGGTTTTGAGGATCCTCACCATCCTAACAAGGTGTGCAAGCTAATCAAAGCTCTGTATGGTCTCAAACAAGCACCTAGAACCTGGTATGAAACTCTTTCTAACTATCTTCTAGAGAATGGCTACAGGAGAGGGGCAATTGACAAAACACTTTTTGTCAAAACTGTTGGTAAGGATATGTTGATGGTACAAATTTATGTAGATGATATTATTTTTGGTTCATCTAACATTGTTTTGTGCAAGGAGTTTGAAACTTTGATGCAGTCCAAATTTGAAATGAGCTCTATGGGAGAACTAACATTCTTCTTAGGACTACAAGTGAAGCAAACTGCAGATGAAATCTTTCTGAACCAATCAAAGTACATTCAAGACATGTTGAAGAGATTTGATATGCAAGCATGCTCAAGTGCAAAAACTCCTATATCCACTTCCCACAAGTTAACAAGTGACTTAAGTGGCAAGCCAGTGGATGTGCACATGTACAGGGCAATGATAGGCTCACTGATGTATCTCACTGCTAGCAGACCGGACATCATGTTCAGTGTTTGCTTATGTGCTAGATATCAGTCCTCACCAAAGGAGTCACATATGCTAGCTGTTAAGAGAATCTTCAAATATCTGAAGGGGCAACCAAAACTAGGTTTATGGTATCCCAAGAACTCTGACTTCTCTTTCAGAGCATTCACAGACAGTGATTATGGAGGATGCGACATAGACAAGAAATCAACATCAGGTGGATGTCAATTCTTGGGTGAAAGGCTTGTATCTTGGCAATGTAAGAAACAAACCTGTGTTTCCACTTCAACTGCAGAAGCTGAGTATATTGCTGCCTCAAGTTGTTGCAGTCAAGTTCTTTGGATCCAAAATCAGATGCTTGACTATGGGATCACATTCATGGAAACTCCTATTCTTGCAGACAACAACAGCTGCCATCTCCATCATCAACAATCCAGTAAAGCACTCCAAAACCAAACACATTGACATAAGGTATCATTTTATTAGAGATTGTGCAGAAAAGAATCTGATTAAATTGTTCAAAGTTCACACTGATCATCAATTGGCAGATCTGTTTACAAAAGCTTTCGATGAGGCAAGATTTTTCTATCTCATCACAGCCATTGGGATGATGAATTTTGAATAAAACGCTTTCACAATTTTCAAATAAAAGAGAGGCATGTGCTTAAAAGCCCGTCTCTTGATACAAAAAGAAAAAGAAAAAGAAAATTTCTTGTGATAATTAGACATCATCTCAGTTCATAGTCAGTAACCTCAGTTACACTATGGAAAATTATCACAAATTTTCAAAAATCATGTGTTTTGTTGTTCAGTTTCAAGTTCCGGTTCAACCTGTGAGAAAAACAACTTTGAAAATCACCGGGTGAACTTCAACCGGAACATGCCCTCAAGGCCTGTTATGACCGAAATTCAAGAAACTCAGAGGATACCGGCTGAAGTCAGAGCCACAACTTGTGAAAAGATTGGTGTCAACCCTTTCACAATTGAAGAAAGTTGGGTAAACATGAAGTGCAGTCAACTGATTTCCATTTCTCCTTTTGAAGACCCCAACCTTACCGAGCTAGTTCAATCATAAATGCTGATTGCTGGTGCTCTCCCTAAGCACATAAACATGATCACAACACTTCTGAAAGATGTTATCTTTCCGGCTGAAAGAGCCAGTGATCAAGTGGATAGAAATATTGCTTCCACTAGCAAGGCAGCTGTTGATATTGAAGAAAGCACTGCAACTGTTGCAGTTGCTTCCATGACTGAAGGTGGTGATGAAAACTTGATCGGTGAAGAAGAAGGCACAGAGGTGTTGGAGTTAACTGATAAGGAACCTGAAGTCACCCAACCTCAGGTGGTGATAGCACTGATCAACCAGAAATTCAACCGGATCTTCAACCAGAAACTCAAGTGCGAGCTCAACTGGTTGTTCAACCGGAAACCCAAACAGCAACCCAGGTGGAAGTTTATGGCCCTGGCAATTCAATCTTTGGTATTGATGGGTCTGATCAGTTATTTGTGGTTCAACCGGAAGAACAGGGAAGCTAAGAAACTAAAGACATAGCTGCAACTTTGATAGCCCTGAGGAGTACAGAACCAGTTCTAGCTGAAGAACCTGTTCAAATTGAAACTCCTAGAACTATTCAACAGGTGGTTCAAACTCCTGAAGCTGAAGCTATGCTAAAAATGGTAGAAGATGCCAAAAGGGTAATAGAAGATGAGAGGTTTGCCAAAGAACTTCAAGAGGAAATTAATCTGTACCTACAAAATGGGGTCTTCGAGAACATGCTCGAAGAGGCTAAGACAAGATCTTTCAACTGGGGGTTAAAGGACTATGATTTGGATGCATTGACTGAAGTTGATAGGCAGAGCTTGATTTCTATTGCTTCTGAAATTCCTACCGAGCTGGTAAGAAATGATGAGAATTACCTAATGTTGAAAAAGGTAAAAAGGGCTCTCGTGGTTAGAGATTTGAAGACAGAAGAAGAGGTAGCTCAGATGCAACTCAGGGAACTTTGCAGCTTGATCGATTCTATATTTCATGAGCTAGAAGGGGATATAGCTGCCGTGAATCCAAATTTAGTGATGCCTTCACCTTCGGAGCTCATCTCAGGTACATCAAATAATATAAATGTTAAACCTGAACTTCTTGATGATGCAGATATCCCTCCTCCACCTTCTTTCACTCACAACCCAAATCCCATACCTACAACAGTTCCATCACTTCAACAGTCACTTGCCATCATACCTTTCAAACCACCTCCTATTTCCAAGAAAGTAGCCACCAAGCTTGCCAACCCCAAATATAGAACAGATAACTTTACACCAATTGGTCCCCTCAAGAAGAAGCCTCCACCTACCATGGACTTTTCAGACATCTTCCCACCTTCTCCACCTTCAAGTCCCACACCAGAAGCCAGTAGACCACAAACTCAAACCTCCCTACCTCCACTCACCTTCAAAGAACCAACAATCACCATCACCAAACCTACTGAAGTTCAACCTGACCCTCATTCTCATTCCTCAAAGGGTAAAGCTCCAACTGAAATAGAATCAACAGATGAGTCCAATGAGGAAAATAAGACAAGAAAGAAAAGACTATTGCATCACAAAAGAAAGAGAGAACAAAAGCCAAGGAAAAGAGGCCCACCCAGGCAAAACAAAATTGTTGGGTGGACAGTTAATGAAGACAACTTTGAGTTCAAATTCCAACTCCTCAATGGCACAAAAAGAGTAGTGAATGCTCATCTTGCCACCAGAATGCTTGATATCTTCCAACTGATTGACATCTATGACAAACTGAGAAACATAATGAGTCCAACCAGAGGAGAGCTCCTGCTAAGAATGAGCATAGAACCAAAGGTGCTCGAGCATGGATTGCTTTCTGAAACTCATGTCGATGATGATACTGAAAAGGAGTCAACCAGTCAGATTAAGTTTGTAATCTAGGAAGAAGAAGAAAAGCTCCTCTATGTACACAGGGCAGATAGCAGTTTCACGACCCATGAAGCAATCAATGTTCAAGATTAGTGGAATGACAAGATTGGGAAATCTGAAACATGTCAAAGTCACCATGACCAACATGCATGTTCTCTCAAAGGATGTGAATGCAGTTGTTAAGTTCTTCGACAAGTAGGTCAAGGAGAAGAAATTTTTTGGGTACATGTCAATTTTTGAAGACAAACTTTGGAATCGAAGAATAAATTTGAAAGCATCAGCTTAGGGGGAGATTGTAATAAATATTGCGCTTGAAATATTTTCGGCTGAATGTCAATTTTGCTATGTTCCGGCTGAAGTTGAAGTTGAAGTGGAATTCTCACTTCAAGAGGAACTAACAGTTAAAGCAGAAAGAAGCAGTTTTGTCGCTTAGCGAATATTCCGGATGAACTCGATTATCCACCAGATAATGATTTCAACCGGACTTTTCCTGAGATTTTTTAGCAAGTCCAATCCTGCAAAAGCTTCTCGTATGCTTCTATATCTGATTCAAGTCGCTCTCCTAAAGTAGTATGTTGCTGCCAACACGCAAGATATTCCAAATGTCGATGTTTATGCTTTTGGTAGTTTGTATTTGACTTTATATTTTACGATCTAGATTAGATCGCATGAGATCAATGGCTGTCATTGATCTCATTAGCACTATATATAGCTTAGTTAGCTCATAGTTTACACATCATCTGTTCTCGAATAACTTGTAACAGTGTAGCTTTGAGTTAATGCAAATAGTGCCGAGTATTTGTTACTTCGCTGTTTCTATCTTTATGCAATCAAGCAATCACATCAATACAAGAGAACTAATATACGCTTAAGTAGACTGAAATATAACTTTAATTCCGCAGGGTTATATTTGCAAGTAGAAGGGTTTCTTGTTGAGTTAATCTGATTAACACCGATCCTACACTTAGGCATTTTCTGTAAAACTTTAGTGAAAGGTAAAAGTTAGTCTAAGTTGCTTAAGAAGATCTAGACATTGACCGTACTCTTGCGCATACTTCTATTGAATTAATCGGGCATGATATGGTACACACTTAAGGTCTTCGGCTATGATATGTCTTTCTTCAAATCTAACCCTCTTCTTTGGTTTCTCTCTAGCTAGCTCCTTCACTTAGGACTCGATGTTTGGTGCGGTACTTGTTGGCCTCAGAATCAAATGCACCCTCCTGTCGGGAGTCTCCATCTCAATCTCCTCATCAACCTGCTTCTCCTCAATAACTACCGCTGGTGATGAACCTTCAATAACCTTACCACTCCTCGTGGTAACTGTATTAACCGAAGTATTGGGGTTTTTATAAGTGCTACTTGAAAATTGACCCCCTCGGTCAGCTAACTCTTTAATCTGTTTGGCGATGTAACCCACTGATCACTGAAGATACAAGAATGAAGCATGTTGATTCCTAAGTAAAGTGTCATGCTCCATCAGCTTCTTCTGGGTTGCCTCACTCTGCGTCAAAATCTGGGTCTGGTTTACAATCAGCTCCCTCATCTCCTTCTTACTCGACCTATCGTCACCCCCATCATATTGATTATTCTTCTATTTAAATCCCTTTAGGTTATCTCCATCTCTCTATCCTAAATTTTGATTGCTCCTCCACTTGGTCTGGAAAGAATTACCGAACTGGGTTCGATTTCCAATGTAATCTACCTACTCAGTGGAGGCGAGTGGGTAGTCTTGCGTGTCGTGAGCGCCTCGGCACAACTCACATTTGGCGGAATTCAAATTTCATCAATCTTCTTGTTTATCTTCTCGAGCTCCTAGAATGTCATAGTCTCTGAGCCAATGTGATTAACACCCCGGGTAGGTGTAGACGGAACTGAGGATCTAGTCGGGGCCAAGGTGGCTCTCCGATCTCCAGGGGTCTACTACTTGGCATTCTCAAAGCTCTCAAATAATTTCTTGCATTCATCAATCGTGAGCTTTTCCATCATATGTCCTCCAGCCGATATATTGAACTCCTTCTCAACAACATAAGTCAAACCATTGTAGAATTTTTTGATTATCGCTCATTCCGTCAAACCGTGTTGTGGACATTTGCTGAGAAGGGTATTGAAACAATCATAAGCTACAGAGTAAGGCTTGTCGGGTTCCATGCATAAAGAGTGATTTCCTCCCGAGTACGCGAAGCCTTAGCTGGAGGATGGTATTTCTTCAGGAACTTTTGTTTCAAATCAGCCCATGTGGCGATTGAATTTGGAGGTAATGTCTCGAGCCAAACAACGACTCGAGAAGCAAGTGATAATGGAAATAACCTCAGATATATAACATCATCCAACACTCCTGTGAGGCCGAATGTGTTGCAGATACGTACACATCTAGAGAGATGGGTGGGTGCGTCTTCATCTTCACGTCTGTTAAATTGAATAGAATTAGTAAGTGCATTTATGACGTGAGATGGGACTTGCCAATTAGCGGTGTTGGCAATGGTGATGTGCGTAATGGTAAACCGAGCGTCATCGTCTCCGGCGCTGGCTTGCTCATGAACAATGAGTCTCGCGGCCATGGTAAGATCGGGAAATGGGACCGGAGAGGTATCTTGAGTGATGGGAGAAGATGCAGAAGGTTGAGAACGGGTAGTAGAAACGATGAAAGCGTTATGTTCGGCTCGAAGCTCGTGAAACCGTTCACGAATGTCACGATCAGGATCGGAATAAGGTCTAAGCTCAGGTGGACCTCATGAACGGGTGTGTGGCATATTATAGAAGAAAAAGAAAATAAAAATAAAAATTTAGAAACCTAAGATTAAAGACTCAAAGATAAAATACCTAAAACTCTAGACACGGAAACCGAAAAGACTCAAGATTTCCTAGACATTACCTAAGTTGATCTTGCAATTGCCAAGTGTCTCCGGCAACGACGCCAAAAACTTGATGTTTTCGGAACGACTACTAAAAACTACTAATAAAACCTAGACCTAATCCTAGACCTAGACACACCTAATTTTAACGAAACACCTAAACTAAACCAAACCTAAAGGCAAGTGTACCTACCAGTGGAAGTATAGCTTATGGAGACCGAATATCGAACCCTAAAGACACCATAAACAAGACTCTTGAAATTGCGTGAGCGTTGGATCGTTTGCTAATCTAGTGATTATGAATTGTAACGAGATCAAAATGTAAATACAAATGAAAATTTGTATCGATAAGCTTGAGAGAAATCCCTCGTAGAAACACACACAAAAGGTGTAAATCCGAACTGCCACCCAAACTGCTAGTTCGGGCTAGTTCGTGTGAATCCGAACTGCCAGTTCGGATCACTTCGAATAACAGCACTTTGAAGCCTTTATCTTGTATTTGATACTTCACATGACGACCAAGAATTATGCATCAACAACCTCCCCCTCGATGTGTGCAGTATCAATCTTCATATAAACTTGTATCTTCCATCAAACTCTCCCTCAACTTGACGATGAGTCTGATCTCGAATACTTGATATTGCAGCGCGTGTAATCTTTTTATCAACAGCTTCAGAAGACTTGGAATTGTGATGTTCCCATTCAACTTAGAAACCTGCCAACATAAATAATCTTCTCACAAAACGTCTTTTCGAGACTCCAAGATATATTGATTTTGAAATTTGATTTTGTATTTCGTGTTAATCAATCAAAAAGAAATAAGAAGTAAAATCTTTTTGATTTTCCAAAACATTATATGAAAACACACCTAAAATCTTTTTGGTGTTTTTGGATATCAAAAGTAAATGCAGTACAGAATCAGACACTTTTTTTGTCTTTTGCGAGAAAGATCACGACTTGGGATCATCTTGGTCATAACATGCTGAACTACACATCAATTTCGATTAATATAACACATAAGCCATGTCGATTGCAGATATAATTTTTCCAACTTTAAACTCTGGTATAATCATACTCATAACATCTGGATATATTAAGGTATTGATTAGATTTTTTTTGACCAGTTTACCCCACACTATCAGACATACTTAGATATGCTTTGCTTATCACATTTTGTTATTTCACTTGTGGTTTAACACATAGTGATTGTATTTATTATATTGTCAACTGCGTTCCATGCAAAAAGAAATAAGAATGTTAAATCGTCTATCTTAAGGTCGATCTTTCGATACGCAGATAAGGCCTCGGATTTAACAAAAAAAAAGAAAATAAAAAACAAGTTGAAATTTTATAACCCAACAACAATCAGGTCGGTCTTGTAAACATGCATAGAAAGTCCGATGGACACATTGAAGAAACTTCACTCTAGATTTTCATCTTTAACATTTGTAAAAACAACACTCTCTTTTTGTATTTTTTTTTCCAAAAAAAACTACCCCCTCAAATCGAGACAGAGTGAAAAACAAAAGAACAATGATCAACCAACACGGATACTAACTCAGGTGATTTGGAAATGCATTTTAAGTTAAACATAGATAATCCACTATCAGCAATCTTTCAACCACTGATAGGTCTTCCTGAAATACCTGCTGACACCAAATAAAACATTAGATGATCTGGGATCGACCCGATTCAACAGTGTTGGGTCACCCGATGTCTTCTACATAGTCTGTGATGGCCTTAGAAACAACTTTTGGTCTCCAGATCATTGATGATGAAAATTTTGAATCAGAACCTGAAAAATGTTCAACCGACGTCCTTAGTTTGGACCAAACGTCTTACTGGTTGGTTCGTACGTTGGGGACCATGGTTCATAAAAAATTTTACAATTGTTATCCTTATATTTTGCATTTTTGTGAACGTATGCAGTCGTCGGACAATGTGCAGCCATATGTCCAGGTAGACGATATGCATAACAAGTTTGTTCACGAAGTTGTAGGAAAAATTTTGAAAAATTCTTTGATTTCCAACTATGATTCGTGGCTGGAAAATCATAGTAACCGAAAGAATGATCAGAAGTAAATGAATCAAAGAAGTTATCAGATGAATCATACCTAAAAGATGATCGTCGTGGTAAGTAGTAAGAACCACTTGACGAACCCCCAGAATGATAATGACCATTTCTTGATGTATACACATTTGTCTTCTTCTGTTAATCTTGCTTTTGTTGAGTCTGAACAGATTTAACAAACTATTTCTTCGGTTGTTGTTGAGGTTGATGAACTGGCTTAACAACAACTTTCTTCTGTTTCTGTGTTGTCTGTTGCACTAAGACATCCTTGACTTTATAACCTAAACCTTTGTGCTTGAACCCTGGAATCTTTGATGAATCAACTTTAGAATCAGAAACATTCTTCTCATTAGCTTTTCTGGTAAATTTAGCTTTAATATCTTTCAGCTTGTTCTCATGAATCAAATATTTATCAAGTTCAGCTTCAGTTAAAGTACTAACAGACTGCTTACTCTTATCAAATATCTGCTCATCTTCCAAAAATGATGTGGCGGCAGCAAACTTTGGAGTGTTGCCAGTTTCAAACTTCCTCGCTCTGGACATACATTTCTTTTTCTTTGCAGAAGCAGGAGTTGCAAACTTTGAGTAACCATGCATTTCTTCATTTGGATTCATAGAAGCATATGAAATACTTGACACATCAACTGGTGACGGAACTTTATATAAATCATTCATAACACTTTCTTCACTTTTAACCTGTTTGTAGATGTAATTCAGAAATGTCGATGACAAATTACAATTCTTTACTAGAGGTTGAAAATCTAGAATCTCAAATTTTAATTCAGAAATCTTCACTTAAGCATCCAACAGATCTTTCTGAGAAGCAATGAATTGTTCCGACAACTCATTATATTCATACTTATGTCTTCTTCTTAAATCACACTCTTCCAAAACTTCTCTGGTAACCTTTTCCCATTTCTTCTTGAAATAATCAACACCGCTTGTTAAAATTTCATTCTTTTCTCGGAAAAGAACATTTTCATCCTCGAAGTTTTGAAAGTTCTTCTTGAAGACTAATTAATTTCTCAGCAGCTTCAACAGCAATCTGGTTAGCCTTTTCATACTTCTATTGAACAGGATAAGCCTTTTAGAATAAGCTTCAAAATCTGCAGCAACTTCGTTAGCTTCAGCTTTAGCTTTTCCGCATTCTTTACTCAAAACTTTCTTTTCTTTCAATAAATCGTCATTAATCTTAGCAAGTTCAGCACACTTTGGACACATTGAAGAAACTTCAGTCTAAACTTCACTCTATCATCCGCTTTATCATATACACATAAGAACTTGTTTCATAATCAGAATCAGTTACACAACCATCAATTTTTTCAGTCTTGAAGACAGTATCACAATCCTTTTTGTCTGACAACTCATTACTTTCTGATTCTAAACCACTAGATGCTGAATCATATGATTTTGAATCAGTAGAGTCTGAGCCAACCTTCATGGTCTGAATGTGTGCACATGTCTCACCTTTTTTTTCCAATGCATTCCATTTATCTTTAGCAGTGTAAAACAATGTGATTTAAAGAAATAAATCTCTTGAAAGAGCTATTTTGAGAACGTCTCTTGGTTTGTATTCATTATCTGTATAAGCCTTTTCTTCTAGAGAAAGATGTCGATGTATTTTTACATCTCCTCTTCCATCAGTAGGCCATTTGAATTGCTTATCGATTATCTTCCAAAAATCTTTGAAATGTTTGTTGATGTAAATCTCAAAATCAACTTTCCATTTATGATAATCTTCACATTTCATCAGTATAGGTATCATAGGACTAACTTGTGATGCACTCATTTTCGAACAATTTATGGAAAATTAGTTCAATATGCTTGAAACACTTTTTACCAAAACCAAAAACTAACACTCCAAAAACTTCAAACTCAAAAATGAAGGTCTTAGAAGTGGATTTTGTGGGTCAAAACAGAGGTACTTGCTGTTAGGCGAGTAAAAGTGTAGATCTCTCCAAGACGGTTGTTTTGGTTGGTATTAGCTCCCGTAACTCTTAACGGTTCTCAAGTTACATCAGTTTTAGTGAAACAGCCCAAAAATTCCAAACTTATCTGAACTCCGAACTGAATCTTCACGAAGTGAACCGAACTAGATCCGAACCAATCCAAACTGTGACTTTGGGTACACGAAATGGAATCCGAACTGAGAAGTGAACTGAACTGAAACAAATTGTTCCGAACTGGTACTTCGTTTGACCGAACTCACCGAACTGACACTTCGGTTGAGCGAACTGACGCGAACTAATCCGAACTCGCAGTTCGGAGCGGTTATTTACCCGAACTGGAAGTTCTTGAGCCGAACTGAAATTTACTGACGCGAACTCAGAGGAACAGACTCATATTTTGTCTAAAATTTGTGACTTTGGGTGTTTTTGAATGAGATCTTCAGCAGTAGACAATGAAAATACAATAGGAACGTTCTGAAATCAAATTTAACACAAAAACTCTCTAATTTGAGGAAACTAAATGAAATTTCTCAAAAACCCACTTTCTCTCTAGAAAAACCCAAAAATCACTACAATTTGATTAGCAAATGAAACCAGAAAGCTCTGATACCAATTGAATTTGTGTGAGCATTGGATCGTTTGCTAATCTAGTGATTATGAGTTGTAACGAGATCAAAATGTAAATACAAATGAAAATTTGTATTGATAATCTTGAGAGAAAACCCACGTAGAAATACACACAAAAGGTGTAGAATATGACCAAGAACTTCTAACTCTATACAAGATCAGCTATTTATATACGTTCTAAACTATGCGAACCAACTGCCACCCAAACTGCCAGTTCGGGCTAGTTTGTGTGAATCCGAACTGCCAGTTCGGATCACTTCGGACAACAAAACTTTGAAGACTTTATCTTGTATTTGATACTTCACACGACGACCAAGAATTATGCATCAACAACCTCCCCCCTCGACGTTTGCAGTAATAATCTTCATATAAACTTGTATCTTCCATCAAACTCTCCCTCAACTTGACGATGAGTCTGATCTCGAATACTTGGCATTGCAGCGTATGTAATCTTTTTATCAACAGCTTCAGAAGACTTGAAATTGTGATGTTCTCTTTCCACTTAGCAACCTGCCAACATAAATAATCTTGGCACAAAACGTCTCTTCGAGACTCTAAGATATATTGATTTTAAAATTTGATTTTGTATCCCGTGTTATCAATCGAAAAGAAATAAGAAGTAAAATCTTTTTGATTTTCCAAAACTTTATATCAAAAAACACCTAAAATCTTTTTGGTATTTTCGGATATAAAAAGTAAATGCAGTAACAAATCAGAAACTATTTTTGTCTTTTGTGAGAAAGATTACGACTTGGGATCATATTGGTTATAACATGCTGAATTACACTTCAATTTTGATTAATATAGCACATAAGCCATATCGATTGCAGGTATAATTTGTCCAACTTTAAACTCTGACATAATCATACTCATAACATCTGGATATATTTAGGTATTGATTAGATTTGCTTTGACCAGTGTACCCCACACTATAAGACATACTTAGATGTGCTTTGCTTATCACATTTTGTGATTTCACTTGTGATTTAACACATAGTGATTGTATTCGTGATATAGTCAACTGTGTTTCATACACAAAGAAATAAGAATGTTAAATCGTCTACCTTAAGGTCGATCTTTCGGTACGAAGATAAGGCCTCGGATTTAACAAAAAAAGAAAATAAAAAACAAGATGAAATTGTATAACCCAACAACAATCAGGTCGGTCTTGTAAACATGCATAGAAAGTCTGATGAGTTATACAAAACACCAATAAAATAAAGCAAAAACTTAAATGAACAACTATCAGGCTAGTCTTGTGGACACGCAGAGATAGTCCGATCATTTAAGAAAATAAAGAAAATCAAACAAGTTTAAATCTTTGCAAAAACAACACATGTATACATAGTGACTTCTCATTTTTTTTTTCACATATCTTTATTCTTGATATATCATGTGATATGCATCAAGATGTTCTCCACTAGGTCAAGCATCAGATTTAGTGTATATCACACTTGTATACTTTCTGATTTGCCGAGCCTACCTAGCACATCGAACAATGGTCTTATGGCGTTTTCATCTAGTCAATCCATGAGTCAGACATCATTAGCCAATGTACCATCATTTCCCAATCATGTCGGATACAATTTCTCATTTTTCAATGTTTTTGTCTTTTCAAATTTTAAGTGATCCGAACTGCCAGTTCGGGTCACTTCAGACATCAACACTTTCAAGCCTTTATCTTGTATTTGATACTTCATACGACGACCAAGAATTATGCATCAACAACTCTAACCTAGGGAAATGAATAGGAAGCTGAAATTGAGTAAAATGGTTTTAAGATTTAATTAACTAAATTAACTAACTTTATCCACTATCAACCGAAAAGAGGGAAAACTTAGGAGAAATTCAGGTGAGAGACATGTATCACCTAGACCTGGAATCTTAATTAATATCAACAACTTCACTCAGCTTTGACTATTTTGGTGGTGGCTAGTTCACGTTTTAAGTACTTCCTAGCAAACAACTCTAACGTTCGAACAAGGGTTCACCTTTTGAGTCCATCCCACTTTAACTAAACCTAACCACCCTCGAAACAATCTATGGCACCTTAGGCTAGTAGGAGCTACCACTAACTACTATGAATGACACGGAATAGCAAGTTAACTAATTTCCTAGGGCATCCCTCTCCCGAGGCAATGTTATCCTAATCCACTAACTAACCCGACTACCCGATGTTCCTATCACCTCGCGAATTGTCTAGAAATAGAAGCACACTGAAATCAAATTAACAATTGATAACCAACACAATAGTTCTAGACGTCTCCTAAACTACTCTATCGCAACTAACCCTAAAGCTAGCAACTTTAGATAATCTACCTAAACCTAAAGATATTTGAAGGCAATTTATTTATCAGTTAACATTTATGAATCTGATCATCAACACACATAAGCATACAATCATGGTAACTAATGGGATTTAAAGAGTTGCACATCAATCAAATAGTCAAAAACCGAATAAAGTCATAAATACTAAAAATTCATCACAATAGGTCTATGGGATACAATCAACTTAGCCTAGCATCATGTACAAACCAAAAAAAAGAGATAAAGGTAGAATCTAGATCAGAAAACATAATGGAGTCTAGATTAATCACAAGAATAAAAGGTAAATCGAGAAACCGATGAATTAATCGAGGTTGAATAGACGGCTCCTCTTGATCTCTCCTTCAATTCCTGGCTTTTTCCTCTTCAAATCACTCCCCAGAAGTCGCAGAATCGTCATAGGTGAAACGATCCCAAAATCAAGACTTAACCCCCAATTTATAAGAAGTTATTAGGGTTTGCGGAAAATAAGCCTCCAAGCGTATTGCTTGGAGGAATTTGAGCTCTAGGCGATAAGCGCGCCATGCAAGTGGTGACAAAATAGTCGGTCAACGAAATCCGACTGCCTTTGACCATTATCTCCCCAAGCGTATTGCTCGGGACATCTTCCTCAGTAGGCGATACGCTTACTACTTTTTATTCATCACTTGGTCATTTTTTCCTTCTATAATTTTCTTCAATCCTCATGTGGCCTTGGATTTAATCAAATACGTAAAAAACACAAAGAAAACACAATTAAGCCACTATAAACCACAAACGATTTACATAAAATGATTCAAATTGATTCAAAACCGACTCCAAAACTATACAATATACATGGGAAATAGGATGTGATTGCAACACATTATTTTCTCTTGGAAAGCAGAAAAAATGTAATTTTATGCAAACTTATATTTAACCTTTCCCGCAGCCAGTGAGAATCTGAGCCTATAATGCATGAACACAACAGACCATGCTCTTTTCTTGATGACTGATGCACGCGAGTCGTATATCAATACTGATAGACTATTGTACGAAAAGGGTTTTGAATTTATAAAACTATAACTATCAAGAGGACAATTCACGCACAAGCAGGTAAGTGTACCTATCGCTTACTAGTGTAGTATATATCCTAGAGAAAAGAATCTGGTGTCGAACACTAGGAACACGTACTAACGAAAACAATGCAAATGTAATTAACACCAAATAACATATAAAAACTAGTGAAAATGCAGATAATATTAAAAGCATCATCTTGATTTAGAATCCCCTTGCTACAATTACTAATTATGAATAAATGTTTATGCTCACCTTTCCTAAAGATAACTAGTCCAATTGCTAAATTCAACCTAGTTCTATTAAACCAGTTATAAATGCAGAACGCCCGACAAATCACCGCTAAGATATATGCCTCTATGTCTAAGACCTCCAAGATGTTATGGACACACATTTTAGCAATCCTAACATAGAGCTAGTCAATCGATTAATTCAATGTAGATTAGAGAGTTCCTAACTAGCATCTACCATAACAGAGTTATCTAGTATATGGCACATAAAAAGATAGGCAAAACCCTATAACTCCAAAGGAAATTAGACTCTAGATTTCATAGAACACAAATTAACACAGCTCATGATAAAAATGGTCCATATCCCTCTCAGGATACAGCCTTAGGCCAAATATCAACCAGAACCCTATGACCTAAAGATAGAATTACTAAACTATAGGATTCGCGACTTCCTATAAACTAACAAAACCACACCACAGAATCGTAAACCACATCAACAAGCATGCATACGTATCAACACATGATAATCAATCAAACACAGTTTTGCATTCAAACGCATAAACAATCATTCAAACATAGTAATCATAGTACAAGGTTCATCTCCACCAAGATGATTGTGGAGTTTAGCCTCTCATGGCAAAATCATTTCAAACATATAACTAAACATTAAAAACATAACTCAGAATTATGTCTAACTACGAATTGAAAGACGAAAACTAACGATTACTGAATTCTTGCGATCCGATCACTTCTCTCTGGCTTCTGAATAGCTCTGCAACTCTAGAAAAACCTCTTTGGCCATCAAGAGTCACCAACACTTACATTAGAAGTGAAAAGTTCTATTTATAGGGATACTTAGGGTTTTCGGATTCTTGGGCGTAACGGCCCATAATGCTGTCACGGGTCGTTACGGTCGACTTCCAGAATTTCTTCTAAATTTAGCTCGATCTCAATCTTGGGCAACAAGAAAACTCACAATCCAGCTTTAGTTCGAGAATTTCACTATTTTCCTTTGAAATCCAAGACTTTATCATTTCCGCACTAGAAATCCTGTTTTTGCTAAAACTAGACAATTTCACGTTAATTTCGACATGAAATAGCCAGTAAATAGCCAAAAGTTGTGTGAAAATATGTATAAAAACATGTTACATTTGAAGCACATCAAACATCCACACACTTGAGTATTGCTCGTCCCTGAGCAATCTCAGGATTTTCCTATCAACACTACTACAACGACATCTCAGATACACAGATATATCCTGCATCACACTTGCTAAGTCCTTTGGATTTTACCACGATACTAGACCAAAACTTGACAAGCATATAAATTTAGATGAAAATCACAGATAGTACCCCCAGCTTCCTTGCAACCTTTCTCTCAGCTCACACACTTACCATTTTCTCTCGACTCTCTAGGTGTAATTTTTAGTGAACTCTCGAGTCAAGTAAGTTTAGTTGTGTTCTTGAGTTTATATATTGATCACGCTGCCGAGTACTACTAATGGATCTGACCAAAGAGGGGGGGGGGGGAGAAATTTGAACGTTGCTCAAAGATACGGGTGTATGAGCTACCACCCTAACGTATATCTTGGCGTATACGTAAAACCCATATCACAACTTTTCATTGTGATTTATTTAGTACTATAGGTACATATTTTTTTCCTTCACCTTTCTCTTGGGTCATATTGACTTTTGATGAGCTGGGTTTTGGGATTTTCTATACATTTTTTTCTTTTTTCTTTTTTCTTTTTGGGATTGGATTTTGTAGTAGGGAGAATAGGATAAGCATGTTGGAGCTATGCAGAAGGTCCAACATCTCCGGGCACTTGACGACCCGGAAGAGATCCAAAGTAAACTCAAGCTTAAACGTGGTCTCAATATAAACCCTGAAGCAATTCTAAACAATTGCCATCCCTCATGTGCTATATAGTCTTTTCTTTATTAACCCTAAAACCAAGGTATATGCTCACATGGGAATGGGGTAGGTGGGTAATCTAGATTGCAAGATACCGACGGTATTTCTGATCATGAATTTAATGAAAACTGCTTATCTAGTAAGATCATTCTCGCTAGCTAAAGATGTGATAATGCAAGCACGTTTAAAACTAATTTGTTAATTATACTGCGAAGGTGTACTTTTGTGTTAATAAAAACTTATTTGTCCTTCTGGAAGTTTGACAATTTCGAAAAAAATTGTGAATTTTTAAAATTTTAGTCATTTTGTTGTCTTTATGCTGCATGATCACACAACTAAGGCCCTGGCCTCCCATCCACACACTTAAAACCATACATTGTCCCTAATGTACATAAAATTTTGACAAACGCGTGTGAGAAATGGAAAACTTCCCTGTAATTTGATAATCTTGAGCCCATCGTGTTCCTTTTCTATGATGTTGAAACCTTTCTACCTATCTAGACTTGTCATTGCAGTTGCAATGCAATGGTAACAACATGATAAAAATTGAAGCATTCATACAAGTATAGCACATTATAAACATAATCAGCCAAATCAAATATATCATATGACCATCAGTAATGTAGTTATTCAGTTAGAGTCATCCAAAATATAAACATAAAAAAAAATATAAAGTGCATCTAGTACATCACCAAAATAAAGTAAACCAAACATAAACAAGCATCAACAAGTTAAGGAGAATCCACTATATCATCAAGGTCCTCCTCCTCCTCATCATCATCGACACTGACAACCGGTGAAGACTCGCCCTCGTCGTCATCATCATCACCCTCTCCAGCAGCAGGCACCCTCGGTGTGAATGGAATGAAAGGGTCGGAGGGTCTGGTAGCTGCCCTGGTAGCCTCTGCAATAAGCCACTACAAGTAGTGGTGAATATCTGCAAGCTCGGCAGGGCCACCCCTACTAGTAGAAGATGCGGTAGGAGGGATAGGGTAGGTATGAGGTGGAGGCTGGCTAGCCTGGGCGCCCTCTGGGATAAGGCCTCACGAAAGGGTGAAAGTAGCTAAGATCCATCCTCCTGCAGCTCGATGATATCAGTGCTGGTGAGCTGAGCATGTCCCAGAGGTGTGGGTGCTGGGTAAGTAGTGAGACCGGCAACGACTGGATCAGTAAGCATGCCATAGTGGTGAGCGATCCGTGTAATATAAGGCTCGAATGCTAACTCCATGCTACGCGCAGGAGTGGAAGCCATAGCAGTCGCCAAGAGGTAATATTGCACTTATGGTGATGCACAAGGCAATACATGATAAAGACCTCTAAGGTGTTCGCCCGCTCGTTGGACGCCGAGCAGGCGTGCAAGCGAGTAGGTGATCAGGCGGTGAATGTATCGGTGAAGAGAGTCACGGTACCATCCGTACCTGCCGGAGGTAGGGGTGTAGGTGCCGTCTGCCATGGTCTACTAAAAGGTCCCAAGGTCGTCAACGGATCACTCGCTGGCTAGCATGCCCGGGTCGTACTCTGGGTCATCTCCCTCTGCAATGTCAATGTGTCCGGCACGCATGCCGAACTCAATGACGGACATCGAGCGATCAGCACCCCCTAGCCTGAAAGTAACAATGGCTGGGCTACGGGGGTTGTCAGAGCGGGAGTCGAAGTGGAATGTAGAGAGTACCTCTAAAACTAACTCTCGGTAGACCGGTGTTTGGTTTATGTTGAAGGCGCGCCTCCAATCTGCAGTAATAAGCCCTAGGGCATGATCTCCGAGGCGTACCGAGTCTAACCAGCCCAAGTTAATCCCATGCATCTTGATCAGGAGCTTTGCAATGTGGCTACCTAATCGTTTATAGGCGCGACTCCTCGAATTAAATTGTAGCCATTGATGCGGGTGATGCGTATGGTTCGGGGTCCTAGGGGTTCCTCATAAGTAGAATGGATGTTGTCTGCTTGTTTGTGCCCTTCTTGGCCATTTGAACCTGTCAAATATTCAAAAGAGCAGTGAAACAGAAAATAGTCAATTTTATGTGCAGAATGGCCCGTGACCATGTCACGGGTCGCCAAAAATGTTCGATTGGCCATGGATTCAAGCCATTTTCACAAATCATCAGAATATACATGCTTCTAAGTGTAATGCGACCTAGGAGGGGTAAAAGCCCCTTGAATTTCGACCTAAATCATGGGTTTTTAGCATCCGGTTCACCCGAAACCCTAGAATTCGAATAAAGATAGGAACGAGAGGGTTTTAATGCCTCCCGGAAGCACGTGTTTATTAACGAGTCTTTAGCTTGACGCGTAATGTGTTTACGACTACATGGTTTTCTTGAGGGTGATTTCCTCGTCCTCGATTTCTTCTATAGGTCAGCCTAGATAATGTTTCAGTCATTGACCATTGACATGGAACATTGCCCCATCTTTCTTTATAACTTCAACTGATCAATTTGTAGATGCACTTTTAACTCAATATGGTCTCGTCCATCTTGATCGTAGTTTATCCGGGAAGAGTCTTAAGCTGGAATTTTACAGAATGACCTTGTCTCCCGGTTCGAATACTTTCTCTCCTCGTAGGTAACGATCATGTAGACGTTTGGTACGTTCTTTATACTTAGAGGACACATTGTATGCATCGTCTCTCATTTCTTCTAACTCATGCAGTTGAATGTAGCATCTTTAACTTGCTCCTTCAAGATCCAAATTAGCCGCTCTGAGGGCCCAATAGGCCTTATGTTCCAGTTCCACAGGAAGATGACAAGCTTTCCCGTACACTAACCTAAAAGGTGTTGTGCCTATTGGTCACTTGTATGCAATTCTGAATGCCTAGAGCGTATCGTCTGGCTTTTCTGACCAATCCTTTCGATTACTACCAACAGTTTTTTCCAGGATTCTTTTAAGACCTCTGTTGGTAACTTCTACTTGACTGCTAGACTGCAGATGGTATGGCGTAGCTAATCTGTGTGAAACCCTATATCTTTTTAGAATTATTCCATTTGAGCGTTACAGAAGTGAATCCCCCTATCGCTTATCAAGGCTTTAGGTGTTCCATATCTTGAGAATAACTTCTTTAGGAAATGAACCACAGTCCTGGCGTCATTGGTAGGCAATGCTTGTGCCTGTACCCATTTAGAAACATAGTCAACTGCGACTAGAATATATTTATTTCCACATGAGCTTGGCAAGGGTCCCATAAAGTCTATCCCCCATACATCAATCACTTCAGATATCCGTATTCCATTCTGGGGCATCTTGTCTCGTTTAGAGATACTTCCAGCTTTTTGGCAGGGGTCACATTTACTAACCATATCTTGAGCGTGCTTAAATATGGTAGGCCAGTAAAATCATGCATCGAATACTTTCTTAGTGGTATAGCTTGGTCCATGATGTCCACTAGTTGGTCCTTAATGACAATGCCTAAGAATAGAATCTGCCTCATAACGGTCTACGCATCGTCTAATCACTTGGTCTGGTCCAATCCTGAACAAGTATGGGCCGTCCCAGAAATAGTATTTCAGGTCACTGAAGAATTTGGTAGGTGAGTCCTGGCCAAAGATATTTGCAGGCGAGATAATTGGCGAAATCTGCATACCATGGGTTATTGTTCATTTTGGTACTGATATGCATCAAGGTTTCACTTGGGAATTTATTATTGATCTTTTCTTCTACAATGTTACCTTCTTCAGTTATCTCTAGTCTTAAAAGATGATCTGCTGCTACGTTCTCAGCTCCTTTCTTGTCTTTGATTTTGATACGTAGCATCTTGTATATAATTTAAATAAACAAATTCCCTCATTTAAATGCTTTTTAAATATGAAAATATCAAATTTTGTGCTTAATTGATTAATATATGAATTTTAGAGTGTTTGATAGTTTGTTGGTAAATATTTGATAGTTATATAAATTTCGTATTTAATTTGGGTTTTAGTTGAGAATTATTAAATTGTGATTTTTATTGTGTTTCTAAATCTGAATTTTAGGTGTTTGGTGGATCCATGATGAATTTAGAAGAAAACCGTAATTTACGGAAGTGGAATCGGAGTTCATATGCGAAAGTTATTAAAGAAAAAAGAAAAAAAATAATAATAATAACAAGTGTAGCAGCAGCCCAGTCTAGTCCTTGTTAATTCTCGGCCCAACAAGCGAAGCCCAGCAGGTCCAGCCCAGCACCAGCAGCCCCGGCCCAGTGCTGCGCAGCCCACAACCCAGCGCTTAATAAAAAAGAAATGGAGGACACAGGTATCGAACCTGTGACCTCCTGATTCACAGGCGAGTATCCTAGCCACCAGTCCAGAGAGTCATTTTGTTTTAGTTTTGGCCTGCAAATCTTTTATTCGCTTCTGCGCCAGGCCCAATTAAACCAGAAACCCACCTGACGCTCACTATACGCGACCAGACCTTATTTTTTCGCTATAAAAGCATCTCAGCCGCCGTTTTCTTGAGGGGAACACCCCTAAAACCCTAGAAAAACCCCCATTAACATCTGGAAACATCAAGGAAGGATTGGGGATCAAGATCAAAGCTTTTTGGGTCAAAATTTGAAGATTTTTAAAGGCTTTTGGTTTGTATCTTCATCTAGTTCTAGCTTTTCATCTTTTTAAATCTTTTCTTTTGATGATGAATGTTACAAAGATTGGATTTTTTATTGGTGTTTAGCATGATTCTAGGTTGATCCATCTTTGGATCACCTAGATTAGATGAATCTAGACTGGCTTTGATCATTTCGGGTTGACTTTGACTATGATATTGTGATTATTGCTTTGATGATGGTTTTTAAATGTGTGTGATGATATTATTTGCTGTTTTGGTTCCTATTATCATTGAATCATGTGGATAATTGTCATGCTAGGTAGAACTACCTTAGTTAATTGCTTTATCCATTGTTGACCCGTTTGACTTTTATTAGTCAAAGGTTTAATGCTTGCTAGGAGACCTCCTTCTTGATTGTTCATTGATGATTGGGGGCTGATTTAGTAAATTTCTCTATGAGATAGGTTTGAACGAATCGTTTCATAGACTAGGAGCTAGCTTTGCATTGTTTAATAGGATAGTTTGCTTGTGAACATAAGACTCGAACCTATTTATTCGTGTTTAGCGGTTTCTAGGTCATAAGTGTTTTGAATCATCATCATTGCAAGATTTAGGTGCTGTTTAGAGAGACCTCTCTTATAGTTTCCCATATCATGTAGGATTAGTTTACTTTGACCGAAGTAGCTAGTCCGTTAGGCAATTTTCACAGTTTTGCTATCCGTGCTTCATTTAGGATTTCCGGATTATTCGGGATGTGTCTATAGTCCTAGGTAGTCCAGTTTTCCATATTAGAAGATAGTGTTCATGGTATTAGTCATTCGGGGTCCAAGCGAGTCTAGAGGAGTCGAGTCTAGGTGATGCATTCCCTTCTCTGGTTTTCCATCTTGTTACCCGGTTTTTAGCAGTTTTTGTCGGTTTTAGTTATTTAGCTTAGATTTCAGTCTAGTTCACCATTTTCATTTCATCGGTTAGATATTAGCAAAGATCCAGTATCGGGAGTCTGTCATCGCGTCCACGGATTGATATCCGGTTCTTACCAATACTATACTGCATGCGACGGGTTCACTGCCCTGGTGTGTAGTTGGTCACTTGGTGATTACCATTTAAAACATGACCTGATTTTCATAGTACACAAACGACACATCAGATTTCTAAATCGAACTCTTGAAGTAATAGGATCCATCTGATGAGCCTAGGTTTTGCATCATTTTTCGTAAATAAGTATCTAAGGGCCGCATGATCGGTGTATATGGTAATTTTAGATAGGATGAGGTATGACCTAAACTTATCTAGGGAAAAAACAATAGCTAGGAGTTCTTTTTCTGTAGTTGTGTAACTTTCTTGAGCATCGTTGAGAGTCTTGCTAGCGTAGTAGATTGGATGAAAGTGCTTGTCCTTCTTTGACCGAGTACTGCGCCTATGGCATAATCACTAGTATCGCACATTAATTCGAATGGAAGTGTCCAATCAGGTGCAATTATGATTGCAGCATTTGTAAGTTTATCCTTTAGCGTGTTATAAGCTTTAAGACATTCCGGCAAAAAGATGAATTCTGCATCTTTTTCTAAAAGTTTGGTCATGGGCTGTGAGATTTTTGTAAAATCCTTAATGAAGCGACGATAGAATCCAGGGTGACCAAGGAAGCTTCTAACACCCTAAACGTTCTTAGTAAGAGGTAGCTGTAGAATGGTCGATATTTTTGCCTTGTCTATCTCTAATCCTGCTTTGGATATAGTACAATGCCTTCACTAACCATGAAGTGCCATTTCTCCCATTTAAGTACTAGGTTGGTATCCTGGCATCGAGCTAGGATCTTTTCTAAACTTGCTAGACATTGATCAAAGTTGTCTCCAAATACTAAAAAAATTATCCATGAAGACCTCCATGGAGTCTTTGATCATGTCATCAAAAATTTCCATCATGCAACGTTGGAAAGTAGCAGGAGCATTGCATAACCCAAGTGGCATACGTCTATATGAAAATGTGCCGAAAGGGCAGGTGAAAGTAGTCTTTTCTTGATCCTCAGGTGCAACTGAAACTTGAAAGTATCCGGAAAATCCTTCTAAGAATTAGTAGTAGTTGTGTCCTGCTTGCCTTTGTAACATTTGGTCTATGAAGGGTAAAGGAAAATGATCTTTCCTTGTGGTATCATTTAGTTTACGATAGTCAATGCACACACGCTATCCTGTCACAGTTCTAGTAGATATTAGTTCATCATCCTTTCTAATGACCGTCATCCCTCCCTTTTTAAGGACGACTTGAGCTGGACTTACCCATGGGTAATCCGAGATTGGGTATATCAATCCGACGTCGAGGAGCTTCAAGACTTCTTTTCGTACGACATCATGCATATTGGGATTGAGACGCCTCTGTGGCTGAACTACTGGCTTGTGTGATTTGTGTGATTCCTCCATTAATATTTTGTGAGTACAAAAGGATGGGTTTATCCCTTTTATATCCATGATATTCCACGCCATTGCTGCCTTGTTTCTTTTGAGCAGTTCAATAAGTCTCTCTTTCTGGTCGGGTTCCAAATGTGAGGAGATGACCACTGGCAACTTGGAGTTTTCTTCTTGAAACGCGTACTCTCAATGGTCAGGAATTTCTTTTAATTCTACCTCAGGTGGCTCTTCCACCGATGATTTCATCCTGGGTTCTGTAGAGCCTTCCACGTGGTAACAGTTTGTTTTAGCATTGAAGATTAACTTGAATGGTTCAAGCTCATGTTCTTCAACAGATAAAGGATTATCATTAGAATTTGGCTACATCAACAATTGAGGTTCATCAGGTTGGAGCTTGCAACTTATGTCTATTGTATCTCCGTAGTTAACTACCACATCTTGTAGAAAATATTGACCGTCTTCATGCTCATATTCCATTTTTTGGTCAATGTCGATAGATAGTGATTGTCCATCAACTCTTAGAGTTAGCTGCTCCTTTTTAACGTCTATTAATGTACGTGCGGTAGCTAAGAAAGGGCGTCCTAAGATCATTGAGACATTCTCATCTTCAGCCATATCTAAGATGAAGAAGTCGACAGGAAAATTGAAACTTCCTACTTATACGACTACGTCTTCTGCAACTCCTCTGGGGTATTTGATAGAACGATCTGCCAGTTGTATGCTCATTTGAACGGGCCGGAGGTCTCCTAGGTTGAGTCGATTGAATAGAGAAAAAGGCATAAGATTTATACTGGCTCCTAGGTTAGCAAGTGCTCTTTTGATTTATACTGGCTCCCGCTCCTAATGACTATATTTGTTGTCTCCATGTACTCTCTGTAGGGGTTCGAGACTCTTTGATTCTGAAGCTCCTCTTTCAGGTTATTAAGCTCTGTCATGACTCTGATCATGTCTTCATTCTGCTGCATAGCTGCTACCCTGAGTAGATGTTGAGTTGACAATAGAATCTACTGAAGTTCGTTGATTTCATCTCTATTCATCCTTATATCTGCCCTAACCAAGATGAAGTCTCTTGTGAGTTGGGATTGAGATGTAGTCCTCATAGCATTCACTGTTTCACGTTCAAGTTGCATTCCTTCAACGGTAGTCGTGAGGGTACTTAATTTCAACTCTATGGATCCGACATGAGCGTATATATTCTTGAAACGAAGGTGGAGTTTATACTTTGGCCAATGACACTCATTGTTAGTAGCGGTTTCTATTAGGGCACGAGCTTTTTCGAGACTTAGTCCTAAACACGATCCACATGCGCTCATATCTAAAGGTAAACGAGTTTTTGGAAAAATTGCCCACTAGAAGGTGTTGAGGAGGACTCCCTCTGTGATTTTATGATGAGAACAACTTCGAATAAGAAGTGAGTACTGTTCCCATGCATCATTGAAGGATTCTTTTTCTCTTTGTGTAAATGACAAGATTTGGGAACGAATTTTAATAGTAAGAGACGGTGGGAAATATTTTTTGACAAAACTATCGCGAAGTTCTTTCCAGCTTGCGCTGGAATCGCGTTTTAGGGAAATGAGCCATTGTCGAGATGCTCCTTTAAGACTAAGCGGGAACAAGCGAAGTTTGACATCTTCTTCTGTGATCTATTGAAGTTGGGACATATCGCAGACCTCTTCGAAATTTGTGATGTGTGTGATTGGTGATTCGTCGTCAGAACCAGAGAATTTCCCCGAGTTTTCGAGTAAGGTGATAAAACCAAGGTTGATTTCAAATGCAGTAGCCTTGATTTCTGCTTTCTCGATGCAAGATCATGACAATGCAATGAACAGTTGTTTATACCATACATGGACATTCCAGGAGTATCCATAGGAATGGATACAGATGGTGATAAAACACCTGTAATTAATTAAGTTAGGAACTTGTGTTCCCCGGCAACGGCGTCAGAAACTCTTTGATGCACGCAAGTCGTATATCAATACTGATGGACTATTATACGAAAAGGGTTTTAAATTTATAAACCTAAAACTATTAAGAGGACAATTCAAGCACAAGCAGGTAAATGTACCCATCGCTTACTAGTGTAGTATATATCCTAGAGAATAGAATCGGGTGTCGAACACTAGGAACACGTAAAACGAAATCAATGCAAATGTAATTAACACCAAATAACATATAAAGAGCAGTGAAAATGTAGAATATATTAAAAGCATCATCTTTATTTAGAATCCCCTTACTACAGTTACCAATTATAAATAAATGTTTATGCTTACTTTTCCTAAAGATAACTAGGCCAATTGCTAAATTCAACCCAGTTCTATTAAACCAGTTATGAACGCAGAACGCCTGACAAATCACCGCTAAGAGATATGCCTCTCTGTCTAAGACCTCCAAAATGCTATGGACACACATTTTAGCAATCCCAACATAGTGTTATTCAACTGATTAATTTTATGTTGATTAGAGAGTTCCTAACTAGCATCTACCATAAAAGAGTTATCTAGTATATGGCACATAACAAGATAGTCAAAACACTATAATTGTAAAGGCAATTAGACTCTAGATTTCACAGAACACAAATTAACACAGCTTATGATAACAATGATCCATATCCCTCTCAGGATACAGCCTCATGCCAAATATCAACCAGAACCCTATGACCTAAAGAGAGAATTATTAACCTATAGGATTTGTGACTTCCTATAAACTAACAAAACCACACCACAGAATCATAAACCACATCAGCATGCATGCATACGTATCAACACATGATAATCGATCAAACACAGTTTTGCATTCAAATGCATAAATAATCATTCACACATAGTAATCATAGTATAAGGTTCATCTCCACCAAGATGATTGTGGAGTTTAGCCTCTCATGGCGGAAATCATTTTAAACATATAACTAAACATTGAAAACATAATTCAGAATTAAGTCTAACTACAAATTGAATGACGAAAACTAACAATTACTGAATTCTTGTGATCCGATTACTTCTCTCTAGCTTCCGAATAACTCTGCAACTCTAGAAAAACGTCTCCGGCCATCAAGAGTCACCAATACTTACATTAGAATTGAAAAGTTCTATTTATAGGGAAACTTAGGGTTTTCGGATTCTTGGGCATAACGGCCTGTAATGCCGTCATGGTTTGTTACGGTCGACTTCCAGAATTTCTTCTAAATTTAGCTAGATCTCAATCTTGGGCAATAAGAAAACTCACAATCCGGCTTTAGCTCGAGAATTTCACTATTTTCCTTTGAAATCCAAGACTTTATAATTTCCGTACATGAAATCCTGTTTTTGCTAAAACTAGACAATTTCACGTTAATTGATACAGGAAATAGCCAGTAAATAGCCAAAAGATATGTGAAAATGTGTATAAAAACATGTTACATTTGAAGCACATCAATGACCCTTGCGAGAAACCCTGGTAAATTCAGTAGAGGTAGAACTTTACATGGCAATATGTCCCAAAATGGACAAAATCGGGAACAAGTATCTATATGTTTAAGGCCTAAGATTTTTTTAAACCCTTTTCTATTCCTCAACCCCTTCTTTCGTTACCCTTAATATTATCCCCTTAGTTAGCCTATTTGAGCCTATTATCCCCATTTTATTCGAACACCTGCAATTCATTACAAAATAACCCCATAGCCAAATAGCCTTTTATTTATAAACTTCTTATTTCGTAAAATGCGGTCTCTTTCCAAAAATTCAAATAGTGACTTTTTCTATCACAAGCAAAGAAATGCTAAATGCTAACCTATGGGATTCACATTTATGCGTTATTTAAAACAAAGAGAAAAAATATATTTTCATATATATGTAAAAGGGATGAAATCGATCCCTAAAATTCAAATAAAGAGCAAACAAGCTCTTAGAGTTTTCAAGTCACAAAAGTAAAGGATTTTACAAAAGACCAATATTTTACATTTTAGCCAATTTTTAGCGAAATTTCAAACCCCTAAACCTAAGCCTACCCTCAACCCTTCTAAGTCCTCATGATATAAACTTGGATTCCACTGAGATCGGTGGAGGCTCGATTTCATGTCAAACCTATACCATTTACTTGTTTTTCTCCTTAATATGAGGGTTTACTCAAGACTGCAAATATAAACCCGAGTGGTGAGTGATCATTTGTGAAGTATATAACTTGAGATAAAATTAAATTCCTAGTAAACTTGTCATAAGTATTCATATTTCAATAGAAAATTCAACAAAAGGACAAGTAAAAAATAAATGGAGGAATGACTTTTTACTAACCGGAATCCTAACTGCATGGATCAGTAAAATCTCTGTGATGTGTTGGGCCTCGAATTATGAAATTTTGCTTGAGGACAAGCAGATTTCAAGTGTGGGGATGTTTGATGTATGCCAAAATAGACATGTGTTTATATGATTTATCTCTCACATTTCGGGTTAAAAGTGACTAACTATCAACAAAACAGTATGTTATTGTTTCCTTTTTAGTTTTACAGCTTAATCTAGGTTAAAATCACGAAAGAAGACAAAAATGAGGAAAGATGAATAAGAAATAAAGATTTATGATTTTTAGCCTAGCGCACGGCTCGTGCTCTCCCAAGCTCGGTCTGTACCCCCACTTCAGCAAAGCTCGAGAAATTTGACTTCTTGCCCTTGACAAACACGACCCGTGACCCTGACATTACACGACCTGTGCCCCTGACCATTCGAGATGCTGTAGAATTTACTAACAAGCACGACCCATGCTCTAATGAGCATGACCCATGCCAAAAGTTACCTATAAAAGCCCGGCAAAGTCCTCATTTCAATCCTCTCAATTCTTTCTCTTCTTAGTTTAGATCTTTATTTTTGCTTTTTGAGCACTTTGTTTTAAGCATTCGACATCAATTTTATAAGAGTTTCGACTTAATAAGAGTTTGTTTATAGTTTGTCTATGAACTAATCTTTTTTCTATTAAGCAAATCTTTAAAGCCATGCATATCTAAACTCTTACACTCACTTGGGAGAAAACAAACATTTGGTGGGTTGGTAAAATGAATTTGTAAGCTCATCTTAAGGTGTGTGACAATGACTTTATGAAAAATCTTTATATTAAAAGTTTATTGTCACCTTTTTGAACAAACGTGCCTTGTGTATTACGGACCATTTAAAAATTCAAAAGCTCACCACTCGGACCTATGACACCCGACTGGGGGACGATGCATAATGCATGCGGTGACTCGCACCCCATTCAAAGCAATACATTCGTGTGATTTATGTCTATGTAAATAAACACGATTTTTATGCATGTGTGGTCTGAAGGTATTGGTTGGGAAAAATGGTTGGTAATTTTTAACCAATGCATAGACGCGGTAGTGATGTGTTGTGGATTGTGCTCTAGTTGCAGCCGACTATGCATGCACGACAACTGTGTATGGAGGAAACGGATCTTAGTCCTTTATAAATAACTTTTCATAATAAAATAATTTGGTGCGTGGGTTGTTCCCCTGTTGGCTCATGACAACGTATCCAAGTGTAACAGTACTTTGACCATAATGCCCTACAACTAAATGATATTCATGCACACTACATTTGTTACTAACAGAATGGTTTCCCGAGGTTCATCCTCATGGGTGTATAGCGGGAGGAACGTGATATGGGATTTGTGGCTGAAATGTGGCCCCCCTCGCCTTCTAGCAAGAATCTTAAGGGTATCTTATAAACAAACAGATTACTAACTATGCCAATGATGAGTCCTACCAAGTGATATTATCTTTTAGTTGTTTAAACTTAAAACCCATTTTTATCTTAATTTTATTTTTCTTTACTTAGATTATTTTTATAACTTTAAAACTGGTTAGATGTTAACAAATGTAAAGTATAAAGAACTCTCATTTTCCTTGTTTTCTTGAACGACCTAGGTTTCTGACATTTACTATACTACGTCACGATGGGTGCACTTACCCGTGTATGTGGTGTATAGTAATAGTTCATGATTTTATTTTATAAATGTAAAGATATGAGGAATTGTGGTGTTGAAACTAACCCATAATTATCATACTTCTATATACACCCAAATGCACACCAAGCTTTTACCGCCGTTTTCGGCGATACAACCGAGGATTTTGAGAAAAATCCGAGTGAACGGCCTACCCACTTTTATCTATGTTATTATTTTTTTATTTACAGATTAATTTATTTTAGACAAAAATTAAAAAAGCCAACCTTTCCTATTTTTATCTACCCACCTACACTACACTCAAGAAAATATCTGAATGGCCAAAGGCTCATATTTGAGGGTAGAAAGGATTCTGAGGGAAATTATCGGGTAGAAAAAGCAGGAAAAAAGAAAATAATACCAGGCCAGAGAAACTGTTCTCATATTTTGAAAATTGTGGCTTCTGGCCCAGGTAAGTATAAAGGCAGACGTTTTGCCTCGTTCTGGTCACTAAAAGCTTTCACTGAAAAATTTACCAGAAATTTTCCGTCTAGTAACAAATGAAAATTCATATCAGAACAAGTGAAAAACGGATTAAAGAAAAGCCACCTGATAAGGGACAAATTAATAAACCGGGTATAACTTGGGACATGTAAATAAACCAAGCTGTTTATTTTATGTTATTCCAAAGACTTGCAAAAAAATCATCAAGATGACGATAAAGGAACTTACAAGTACGTCCATCTAAATCAACTAGAGAAATCTTGATCACCGACACATGTTCACAACTTTAAATTAAATAATAATACTAATAATAATTTTAAAAAAATGAAAACCGTCGAGCACGGGTTGTGACCAACAGGAACACGGTTCGTGTTGCACCCGTCTGCAAACACTTTTATGACCTAAAACCCCCCACAACTTACCTTATTCGACATGGGTCATGCTCGGGATTCTCTCTGGACGATTTAGCAAGATAATCCATGAAACTTTCATCATCTAACACTATCCATCACCATGCAAGTCCATCTTAATCCTCTTTTGATTCTATGTTAGTTTTCATAAGTTTTCTTCCCCAAATTTAGGGCAATCTCAGATTTCTTGGATTTTGCTTGATTTTGGTGAAATTTGTAGTGTAGATTTCACGTATTCCCGATTTTACAAATTTTTAAGCACTATGAGAATTTCGAGTGTTTATATCTCAAAATAATGTTTTCAAATGATTAATAAACAAAATATTTAATAAAAATTATTTTGATTCAAATTGGATCCCTCGAGTCGAAAATAAAGCAATTTACGATTTTGACGCAATTTCGGTACGCGAATCGTCATATACCGGAAATCTCATATTTTTGTATCGTATGTCAATTTCAACTTATTTATGAGTCTAATAACCACAAATCATGTCTTGAGTCATCACACACTAAACCGAGTCACGAAATGTTGGTGATTTGCCCAAAAACGATACGTACGACAAAACTGACCAAAATCGCATTCTGTGACCTTATGTGTTCATTTTTATGAGTTATGTGGCGTATTTATATTCATTTTGAGTGGATTATAAGTGGTTAACATGATAAGAATCTGTATTGGGTGATTTGGGTGGAAACAGGACTGAAAAACGTCAAAAAACGACAGAACGAGCATGCAAGTTGAAGAATTGGACAAAATGTCAATCCGGGAGGTTCTAGGCGTATTGCCTAAACGTAACCCTTGAGTTAGGCGATGCGCCACCATCTTAATTTCAGCCAAACCCTACATTTCACCATTTAAGCCACATTAGCCTCCATGCTCCTCACTTCTCCACCGCTAAACTGTTGAGTTTAATAGTGGATATCCGGGTGACTCGTTTTAATTTTATTACCAAATAATTAACGGGTTAAATATCTAAAACCAGATACGCAGCAGATGACATATATTAAACGCGAATAATATAAAACCATAGACAGTATGTGATCACCGTGTACACGTAAACACAAAAAAATAAAAAATTAAATTAAATATCTAAAGCAAGTTAGATATACCTTGGCAGAATCCGAACACTCGTTCGAGACACCGGAATTCAACGAACTAGCGATAGATTGAATGTTAAAGCCGGACTCAAAACCTTGAGTTAAATCTTTAACAGCATAAGAAGAGGGAAACACGGGCACCGGTATCGCACTCAATGGGCGAATCACAAGTGGCGGCGGTGACGAAACGGTGTCGCGTATCGTGACACCTAGATCCAAGATCTCCATGGTACGCGAAGCCGGTATAGTCCCAAAGACTATGTCCACGGTGGCGCATGGTGGCGGCGAAGGGGGCACGGTGGCGGCGGCCGGGTAAAGTGGCGCCAGCCACGGGTTCGGTTTCTCGGAGATACCGGCGTGGCCAGCACACGGATGCAGTGGCACGGACAGCCAGCACACACTCTTCGACGGCGTGCGCTCGAATGGAAACAACAGCCGCTTCGAGGCAGGTCTTGGTGGCGACTAGTCTTAGGTCCATCAGAAGGGGCGGCGGCGACAGTGGTGGTAGGCGGTCGGCGATCCGAGGGAGAGAGAGGGGAGGGCGACGACGAGTCAGAGAGAGAGAGAGAGGTAGATTAGGGTTTTCGTCTATTTCTCTTGTCACATCCAAATGGCCCTCCTAATCCCTTAAAAGAATCCCTCGACCATTTAACAGGTTAAAGGCCTAGCGACTGGCCCATTGCACGATAACCCAATTAATTGTTAATCGAGTAACAATTAAATAATCCGTCTAAACTTCGTAAACCGTTTTATGAATAATATTTGTTTCGTCACATTATTAAATAAATAAATATTATTTATTTATTTCCGTTCGTTCATTAATTAATTATTAATAACTAATTTAATAGTTCGTTGACCCCGATGTAACTCTTAAGGGTCAACACCGGGTTGGTTACAATAACTGTCGGGTCAGGACACTCAATATCCAACAGTAGCCCCACTTGGACTAATCGCGACATGTTTACGCTGGTAGTCAGAGGCACTCTAGCTATGCATGGCTACACCAACCATTGTTGACACTTTAAGTCGTCAGCCAAAGTACATCTAATTGTACAACAATCAGATTGATGACTTGTGCATTCATTGTCATATGTTCTTTTCCGTATAAGACATTGATAATTCATGAGACATGGACTCTCATATTTTGAATTTATCTATTAAAGTCTCGATATAGTTTTGAAGTGATCCAATCAAACACACAGTAAGTTTGGGTAAGGCCTCACACTTATCAGTTGGAATCAACGAGGGCGCCATAATATCTAACTGTTGCCAAGGCAAGAGTACAGTATCCTATGTCGAGGCATACAACTCCCAATGAACTTCGGATCCATTCCCAAAAATACCCGTCATAATTGGCATTTACGCGACAACGTTAGGCTACAACCAAAGAACAGTCCTTAGTAAACGAAAGTTCCAGTATACATATCAGGTCTAAGGAAACATTAGAGTGAGCACTTTAATCAAGTAAGGAAGACTTCCATGATTGCTTTGCTTGATACGAGTTACGTCGAACGTCATTCCGTAATGAGGTCTGTGACTTTGAACGTTAAACCAATTTAAGATTCAAAATCAGAATAGTCTTAATTTAGGGTCGTTCCAACGACGCTAATCGACTATGGACCTTTAGAACAACAATAATAAATGGTTCATGGATAATTAAACATATTAACATCGAACACAGTTATGGAATTCAATATTGCATTCAACGATGGAATACGAAAAGTACAGATAACTGTTATATGTTCGTACACCCAAATACTAAATCAAAACATGTCTTTAGCTAATTTGAGCCCGATCGCTTCTCTGTGTCGATCATGAGTCTCGTGAGTCATAGGCTTTGTAAGAGGATCAGCTCTGTGTCCACTTTGCTAATCTTTATTTCATTTCTTTTGACTACTTCTCTGATGTAGTGGAATTTCCTCCGAATGTGCTTGGCCTTCCTATGTGACCTAGGCTCTTTCGCTTGAGCTATAGCGCCTGTGTTATCGCACATAATCTCGATTGGTTGCTTGACACTTGGAATCACACAGAGATCGCTGATGAACTTCTTCATCCACACGGCTTCCTTAGCAGCTTCTGAGGTGGCTATGTATTCAGATTCAGTAGTGGAATCTGCCACTACCGGTTGTTTGGAGCTTCTCCATGAAACAACTCCACCATTTAAGGTGACTACGAATCCCTACTGCGAGCGAGAGTCATCTCGGTCAGTCTGAAAACTAGCATCGGTGAAACATTTTACAGCGAGCTCTTCATCAGTTCCTCCATATACTAGAAGCATCTTACTTGTGTTTCATAAGCACTTCAGTATGTTCTTTACAGCAGTCCAGTGAGCTAGGCCTGGACTTTGTTGGTATCGATTAGTCAGACTCAATGCAAATGAGACATTCGGTCGTGTGCAGATATGGCATACATGATTGAGCCTATAGCAGAAGCAAATGGAATCGAAGCCATTTGGTTGATCTCCTTCTCCATTTTAGGAAATTGAGATTTGTCTAAGATAGCACCCTTTGTCATAGGGAAAACTCCTTTCTTAGAGTAGCTCATGTGGAACTGTGCTATAATCTTGTCAACGTATGTATTTTGACTGAGACCAAGAAGTCGCTTAAATCGATCTCTATGAATTTTAATTCCTAGAATAAATGCGGCTTCTCCAAGATCCTTCATAGCGAAACAAGACGAAAGCCATTTCTTAACTTCGTTAAGCATGGGTATGTCATTTCCTATGATCAGTATATCATCAACATACAGGATGAGGAATGATACAGTGCTCCCACTAGCCTTTCTGTAAATACAAGGTTCATCTTCGTTTTGAGTAAAGCCAAATTCTTTGACTTTCTAGTCGAAACACAGATTCCAGCTTCGAGATGCCTATTTAAGTCTATAAATAGACTTATTCAGTTCGCAAACCCTATTTGGATATTTTGGATCGACAAAACCATATGGTTGAACCATGTAGACATCTTCATTGAGCTGTCCGTTCAGAAAGGCGGTTTTGACATCCATTTTCCATATCTCATAATCATGGTATGCGGCTATGGCAAGCAATATCCTGATCGATTTGATCATGGCAACAGGTGAGAAGGTTTCTTCGTAGTTACTCCCTTGGTTTTGAGTGAAGCTTTTCGCTATAAGCCGTGCTTTGTAGGTTTAGATGTTTCCATGCATGTCAGTTTTTCTTTTAAAGATCCACTTACTCCCTACTGCCCGTGCATCGGGGGTTAGCTCAATCAAATCCTAGACTTGATTATCACGCATAGATTCTATCTCGGATTTCATGGCTTCAAGCCATTTGTCAAATTCTAGATCTGACATGGCAGCTTTGTAATTAGTAGGTTCATCATTTGAATCGGCTACTAATAGGATATCAGAAGCTTCTAGATGACCAAGGTATCTATCAGGTTCTTTACGTGCCCTTTCGCTTCTACGAACGCTTATGCTTGGGTCTGATGGTGCGACAACCATTTGTCAGTCAGACACAGGGACCGTCTCAGGGTTTTGTGTTTCTTGAATTTCTTTAAGATCCACAAGATTAGTGGTTCCTTTATTGAGATATTCGCTCTCAAGAAACTTACCCTTCCTCCTGATGAAAACATAGTTTTCTTGAGGATGGTAGAAATAATATCCAGTATTATAATAGTATCCGATGAAAATTACATTTTCACCTCGAGGATCGAGTTTATTGTCAGATTCGCTAGTGACATAGTTAAGCTTCACATCCCCATACCCTGAGGTATGATAACTTTGGAGATGATCCATGTCATATCTCGTATGGGGTCTTGTCCAATTTCTTAGTCGGTGCCAGATTAATTAGGCGAGCGTCGGTCAAGAGAGCATAAGCCCAAAAGGAGTGGGACAAGTTAGTCCTGCACATCATCGATAGAACCATGTTTAGTAGAATCCGATTCCTTCTTTCACTCATGCCATTTAATTGGGGGCATGAGGAGTGGGTTGTGAAATAATTCCACAATCCTTAAGATGATCGAGGAATTCAGTGCTAAGATATTCACCACCTCTATCTAATCGAATAATTTTAATAGTTCGACTATGTTGATTCTCTACTTCTTTCTGAAACTCTTTGAACTTGTCAAAATTTTCATGCTTTTGTTTCATAAGATAAACATAAGCAAATATGCTGTAGTCATCTATGAAAGATACGAAATAGCGTTCATGATTTCTCGTTTCGGTTCGAAAGGGTCCACACACGTTAGTGTGTATTAATCCTAATAGGCCTTCAACCCGTTCACCAACATGGGTGAAGGGTGACTTGGTTAGTTTACCAGATAAACAAGATTCACATTCATCGAAGGAATCTGCATTAGTGGATTCAAGAATCCCAGCAGATTGTAGCTTCTTAATGCGTTCTTTGCTTATGTGACCAAGTCGATGATACCATAACGAGGAATCATTATTATCAACTTTGCTTCTTTATGAAACATGATAGAGTTGATTGTTTATTTGAACATCTATCTCATATATACCATGTCGAGGTTTAGCCTCAAAATAAAAGATATCATTAAAGTAGGTTAAAATGGAATTACCACAAAACTTGTACTTAAAACCTTGTTCAAATAATGAAGACACAGAGATAATGTTTTTGGACAAGCCAGGTGCATATAAACAGTTAACTAGAGTAACTACAAGGCCAAAAAGACATGTAAGAGACTATGTTGGTCCTCACTGATCTTTATCAGTGCAAATGAAGGTGTTTTTGAGAAGAAAACCAAATAAACAACACAATATAAGATTTCCAATGACTAAAATGGTTTTCTAGCCTTGAACAATCTCAATATGAACCAATAGATTGATAAATGATGATAAACAAGCTACAATATACTGAAATAAGCTCCTAGCCGTCACCAAAACTCACCAAATGAAGATTTCTTGTATTAGGGTTCAATATGCTTGAGAAAGTTACAAATGGCTGCACAAGGCTGCGCATATATACTGTCCAGTGAACAGTTTCGCTGGCAGTTTCGCTGGCCAAGCGAAACTGTCACTGAGACAGTCTAATCTAGGTACCGAGCGAAACTACAGTTTCGCTCGGTAGCTTACAGTTTCGCTAGCCTACCAAAATCTAACATTTACAATGAAACTAAACTATTACAATGAAACTAAACAAAAGATGAATTCCTCCCTACATTGATCTTCAATATTCCCCCTAGGGAGGGATTCAGCCACAGGATCTTCACTTGTCAGCATCGGCTTCATTCTGGTTCGGCTCCTGATTCAAATCAGGAGTCCCTGATTCCCCCAAAGTAGTTGTCGTGTCAGCAACGGGGACATTTTCTTCAGATTCCCCCAAAATAGTTGTCGTGTCAGCAACGGGGACATTTTCTTCAGATTCCCCCACAATTGTTGTTTCATCAGCACCTGGGGTTACAGACTCTGGTTCCCCCAGATTGATTGTCTCTTCGGCGGCGGGGACAGCAGTCTCTGGATCTGGGATTTGAGAAGATTCTCCAAGCCCGCTTAATGATTTGTTCATTTGATTCGCTAGATCCCGATCTTCTTCCATTTGATCTTCAGCAGCCTTGACTTTGTCTGCTAAATCCTTTATTTCCTTGATAATTCCTCGGGCTTTATTGGCGACCCTCACAAACAGGTTTGCTTCTTCAGCAGTGTCATCGCCAGCCCCGTGTTTGATAGGATTTTCACATAGTGTCTTGAGATCGTCATTACTAAAGGAGAAAACCTCCATTGGGTCGAACAGCCTGATCTCATCACTTTCTCCGATTCGGATAACTGCTTCACCTGTCTGGTTATCGTAAAACCATTTCTTGAAATTTTGCAGTCTGGAAGGCTCTTGATCTGGTATTCTGATTCTAGTCATTGTCTTTGCAGGCTTGAATTTAAGATGGACTTTTGGCTTCCCTGTTGCTGCATCAATTCTAGTCTTAGACTTGATCCTTTGGCCTTTCATAAATCCAAACGATACGAAGTCGTCTTTTGCGGCTAGCTGCAAATGTTTCACCAAGTTGCCAGCCCTTTCTGCTTTATCAGCATCAATGAGAGGGAGCTCAGACAACCTTCTTAAATCCCATCTGGGCAGGGTCTGGAACTTTTCACGTTTGTGAAGATATGAAATGCTACCTCCCCTTCTCTTAATCATGAAGGCACGAACGGATGAATTGAATTTCCAGCTTATAATGTGACGATCAGACTCTTTTCTGCTGGGTTGAGAGATGTTTTGAAATAAGGGAGTCTGATCCACAAGCTCAGGTTTCTTGAACCAATCATCTCTGTTAAACTCGAGAACCTCTTCACTGACAGAGCTAATCTTCGCTAGATAAGTAAGACCATGCTCTTTCCATTCATAGCTTCTTGGCTCAGAGTGATCGTCAATTTCAGCTTCTTCCTCATCTTCATCGATCAACACGAATTTGGCTTGAACAATCTCTGGCTGTGGTTGTTCCGTTTCAACACTAAATAGATTAGCATCACTGACATTGATAGCATCCAAGTCTTCAGCATTGGGAGCTCCACAGTCATCAGCATCATTCAAACCTGTACCACTTCCTCCAACTCCACCCGATCCACTTCCTCCTGCTTTATCAGCTTCACCAGAACCACTTCCACCCGCTGTTCCGGATGTGTCCTTTAAGATGTCATTAACTGATTCAATCTCAGCATCACTCATTATACCAGGCATGTTCAGATGCTTCTTGATATCGTTCAATTCTACCATCAAAAATTTGATCAAGGAAGATTGTTTGGCTATGATCTCGTTCATGTGTTTGATCTGATCATCTTTCTCCTTCTCCCGAATTTCAGAGTTAACCAGCTTGGTTTTAATCATTCCCAATTCATTTGACAAAGAGGTATTTACACCTCTGATGATGTCTTCGTCTAATTCAGCTCTGGGATCTATTCTTCTTTTCTTTGAAGCTCTCAGCTCATCTTCAGTCGGAACACTTTGTTTTTGAGTGACCTTCTTTCCTTGACGGGATAGACTTTCGAGCTCATCTTCAATTTCATCTCCAGCTTCCTTCCCCGAACCCCTCACATATTGTTTCCGTTTCCCTTTAACACTCTCACTTACCTTACCTTGAGTTTTTCTTTTGTTTTCGTCTTCGATCAGCTTCTTGATGTATTCATATCTTTCTTCAGAATACATATGTTTCATTAAATAGGTGGTATGCCCAGAAAAATCCTCTCTTACAGCACAACAATCAGATAGAATCCTTGAGTGCATAGGATTTATAACGAGTGCTGTGCTTTGCTTCGGCAGCTCAGGTTCTAGATATTCTATAATTATCTCCAGGAATCTTGGGTACAGAAGCCACCTGGATTTCTTCAGAGCTTGAATATTCGCAACCATAGCTTCAAATATTCTCTGAGGGATGTTAGCCTTCTGTCCTTTACACAACAGCAACATTGCTTCTGCCCAGTTCAAATTCAATCCATCTGACCCACCCTTTCTGTCATCAATGCAGGAAATGATGACGTGAGCGATGAATCTCCATTCTTTAGACATGTAAGACTTCTTAATCTCTTTCTTATTCTTCCACAAATGGCCTCCTTCATAACCCATGTGCTTTTCAAAACCCTTCAATACATCCACGTCATTCAACTTGGGTGCATCACCAACATCCTCTTCTAGTTTAAGTGCTTCAGCGATGGTTTTCATGGTAATGACAATATCTTTCTGCATGACCCTAGCACGAATGCATTCAGGAGTGGCTTTGATGTCATATTCTGCAGACAGCCAGAAGTCTTTGATGTGCCTTTCATCAATGATTGTAGAGTGTGAGATGGCATAATGAATGCAAGATTGTTTGAGCCACTTTATACAGTCTCGGAAGCCGGTAGATTTGTCTAGGTTATCATTCAGCCAGGCAGTGACATTGCTTCGAGGATCGTGTTTAAGATTAGACATTGTCTGCACACGAAACGAAGATTTTGTGAGTTGAAAAGAATTTAAAATGAATTAAATTGAATATGAATTTTAAAAAATTTGTTAGTTTCGCTGCGAAATTATAGTTTCGCTGAGATGACCTCAGTGTCGCACACGGCGAAACAGTTAGATTCGCGACATTGGTCTCGGCGACACTGACTAGGTCAGTTTCGCCGAGAAACTGTAGTTTCGCTGCGAAACTGTAGTTTCGCTGAAGGCGAAACAGCAGTTTCGCTGCGTATCACGGCGAAACTGTCAGCGAAGTTAGGGCATGACCGCTTGACAGTTTCGCTCGAGACTGTGAACTTTCGTTCAGTTTCGCTGGACGAACCAGCAGTTTCGCTGGACGCGAATTTTGAAATTTAAATTGCCGAAACTCGTATTAAGCCCAGTTTTCGCAATCCAAACCTATACACACCATAAACACCACAAGACGAGTACAATGCGGGTCCAAAATAGTGATTAACAACAGTTTAAGGCACGAGAAATTCTTGATGACTGATTCGGTATCAAAAACCCCAAAAAATTTGAAAACTGATGCGATTTAAGCAGAGGTTTCGAAGATGTTAAACACCCATGATTATACCGAACTTACATGAATCAGGAACCGATTTCGGTAAAGTGAAATAGATGATCAGTTTTGGCGAATGAAACAGTTTGGCGAAAATGAAGTTTCGCGAGAGGTGTTTGACGGGTTTCGACGGTTAGGGTTTCGGATGGAAATGACCGAGATTCCGATGAAGGTATATATACAAGGGCAGTTTCGCTGGTAATTTCGCTCGGCGAAACAATAGTTTCGCCAAAGCGAAAGAGCAGATTCGCTCGAGTACAAGATCAACCAAAACAGTTTCGCCGGTAACGAAACAATACAGATTCGCTGAGAACCCATGCGGCGAAACTAACGGAGCGAAACTTAGTTTCGCTGGAAACCCTAAAATTCAATTTTGACCAAATTTTGATTTTGACTTTTGGAAAACCGACAAACACACACAAAACGACAAATTATTTACAAAGTATCGATCTTATCAAAAATAACGCAGACAGAAAATCTTTTTGAGCTTTTTCAAATGTAAATTAAAACAACTATACAAGCAGATACTAATTTAATTTGTGAGAAAGATCCAGACGTGAGATCACATCAACCGATACGCATCATACACATTTCAATTTCAATTTTAATCAGCATGCACGTCAAGCAGATCCCGAATGCATCACATTGATATTAAGCATGCACTAATAGTATTTAACATTTTTGGATATGCTTAAGGTATATTAATCAAGCACTGATTACCCAGCCTCATTCTATCAAAGATGTTAACAAGTCATCATATTTATCATTATTTTTCTTTTAATTCTTTTTCAAATGAGATATACGTTCATGATGTTTCATGCAAAAATAAAGCAGAACCCTAAGAGAACAGCAATCAGGTCGGCCGCAAAGCACGCAGAGAAAGCCCGATACACTTAGGAAAATAAAAAAGGAAAAATAAAGCAGAAATCGTGTATATCAACAACAATCAGGTCGGCTTGTGGGCACGCAGAGAAAGTCCGATGATATACACTAAACACCAAGAAAATAAAGCAGAAAACTCAATCAGCAGGTGATCAGGTCGGCCGCCTAGGCACGCAGAGAAGACCCACTGAGTCGAGTGTAAAAATGGCATAAAGCCTTATTTGCAAAGCATGCGTACATCAGAACATCTCTTAATATGACAGAATCATTGCAACACTTATCAAGAAATGAAAACTAGAGCAAAATCAGGCAAGCGTTATGTTTATATCCTACTCATAGATATCATATTAGGCATACACACTCAAAGATCATACAAGCACAATGCAGCCTTTATTTTTACTCTATCCATGGCAGATAACGCAGGTTGATAAACAATCATTTCTCACAAGGTCGGATCAATTTCTCATTTTCATTTTTTGAAATTTTATTTATGTATCAAATTTTCAGAGGACTTCAATTTCCCCCAAAATCCACAAATACTCTATTTTTGGATTTTCAATAAAGAAATTAAAAAACAAAATTAAAATGATTCGATCGATACTTGACACTAAAGGAAAGACAGACACTGGAAAGGAGGCACACAATCGAAGAAAAGTTTGACAGGAAATCCGCTTCGAATTCATGAAATTTAGGTATTTTAGTGTGATTTACCCCCAATTCCCCCACAAAATAACGGAAAGGACATCACAAAGCAGTTAAGAGAGAATTGCAAGGTAAATGAAACTAAAATACTCCCCTGATCATTTTCAGATGACGAGAGGCCAGAAATCATTTGTGGAGAACTGCATGATCATTGATTTCTTGATAACCAGATTCAGTTCCGACCGTCACCTGATTCATTGACAAAATGAAATTGGCATTCAGGTTTAGACAATAACAAACAAGATGAAGTGAAATTTAAAGAAGTATTTACAAAAAGGTTTATTTTATCCCCCTTTTTTTTTTTTTTTTTTATTTATTTACCAAAAATTTAAAAAGTTATCATGCCCAGCATTTTAATAAGCTCATAAAAGCGGGGTTTATCAAAGGTTTTAGTAAAAATATCCGCTTTTTGAGCTTTGGTGTCGATGGGGACAACATCAATAAACCCTTTTTCCTGAGCATCACGGATTGCATGAATCCGTGTTTCAATATGTTTGGTTCGGGAATGATGAATTGGATTCTTGGAAATTCCGACGGCAGCTTCGTTGTCGCAGAACAACGGTGTATGAAGAAAATTAATCCCGTAATCCATCATCTGATGTTGAATCCACAGCACTTGGCAGCAGCAACTAGAAGCAGCAATGTATTCGGCTTCGCCTGTAGATAAGGAGACTGTTGTTTGCTTCTTGCTTTGCCACGAAACCAAGCATTCCCCCAAAAACTGGCATCCCCCAGAAACAGACTTTCTATCAAGTTTGCATCCTCCGTGATCACTGTCTGAATAAGAATTAAGCTCAAAACTTCCACCCTTAGGATACCATAGGCCCAATCTTGATGATCCTTTCAAATAACGGAAGATACGCTTGACCGCCTTTTCATGAGATTCCCTTGGATCAGCTTGATAACGAGCACAGTAGCACACAGCAAAGGTGATATCTGGGCGACTGGCTGTGAGATACATGAGGGACCCAATCATAGATCGATACAGTTTCTGGTCAACCCGTTTTCCTTCACTGTCGGGAGTCAAACATGTCTGAGATGTGAAGGGAGTGAGTTCGGCTGAGGCGTCATTCATCTTGAACTTCTTCAGAATCTCCAGAATGTACTTTTCTTGATGAATAAGAATTCCATCAGGCTTTTGTTCCACCTGCAACCCAAGGAAGAAACACATCTCTCCCATCATACTCATTTCGAACTTTTCTTTCATCAATTCCTCAAACTCACGACATAACTTCTCATTTGTTGATCCAAAAATGATATCATCGACATATACTTGAACGATCAGCATTTCACCTTTGACCTCCTTTTTGAACAAAGTCATGTCGATAGACCCACGAGTGAAACCCTTTCCCAATAAATACTGAGTCAACGTTTCGTACCAAATTCTGGGTGCCTGATGTAGACCATATAGAGATTTGTCGAGCTTGTACACTTTGTCGGGAAATTCATGATCTTCGAAGCCTGGAGGTTGATCTACATAGATTTCTTCATCGATGTCTCCATATAAGAAGGCGCACTTGACATCCATTTGATACACCTTGAAGTTCTTGTGCGCAGCATGAGCTAGAAAGATTCGAATGGCCTCGATTCGTGCAACGGGAGCAAAAACTTCAGTATAGTCGATGCCTTCTTCTTGATAAAAACCTTGAACCACAAGTCTTGACTTGTTTCTGATCACCACACCTCTATCATCAGGTTTGTTTCTGAAAACCCACTTTGTGCCGATTGGAACCTTGTTTTCTGGAAGGTCCACAAGTTGCCAGACCTTCAGCTTTCTGAATTGTTGCAGCTCAGCCTGCATGGAGTCCACCCAACTTGGATCTGCAAGAGCTTCATCTATGTTTTTAGGAACAATCTGAGACAGAAAACACGCAAACAAACATTCATTAATCAATCCTGACTGATGACGAGTCCTCACTCCATCCGTAATCGAGCCAATGACGAGGTCATGAGGATGATCCTTTAAGGTTTTGAGATTTAAGTCAAGGTGAGGGGGAGCGGGTTCGGTGGTTTGAGGTAGTTCATGAGATGAAGATGGAGGATCAGGTTGATGTGCGGTTTCTGAGGATGAGGATGGGGATGTGTTTTGTTGTGGAATTTCGGGTTGAGGGGTGATAATCACGAGAGGAGGATTGTCATTTGCTTCAGCTAGGATAGGGAGATTGAATGATTTGAACAGTGTGTCTGAATCATAAAACCATTCGGGTCCAGTTCCGGTGTTGGGAGAGTTAGATTCTTGCCAGTCCACATAGTAAGATTCCTGCACAACACGAGTACGTTTGTTATACACACGATAAGCTTTTTGTGATGAAGAATACCCCATGAAGAAACACTCATCGGAGACAGCTCCAAATTTTGTGATTTGAGCTTCGGTATTCAGCAATGTGCATGAGCATCCAAACGGCCTGAAGAAGTCAATCAGCGGCTTCCTTCCGTGATACAGTTCGTATGACGTCTTCAATTTATCTTTCACGATCAGGACACGATTCAGCACGTACGACGCACAATTCACAGCTTCAGCCCAGAAAATAATCGGCAGCTTTGATTCAATCAGCATAGTGCGAGCAGCTTCAACCAGTGTGCGATTCTTCCTTTCGGCAACTCCATTCTGTTGTGGAGTTCTTGCTGCGCTGTATTGCCGAAGAATACCTTTGTTTGCACAGAATGAGTCAAAGATCTGATTTCGAAACTCAGTTCCGTTATCACTTCTGATTGCCTTGACTTTCTTGCTTCTTGAGCTCTCCACTGACAGAATGATATTTTGTAGAGCTTCAGTCGTTTCACTCTTGTGCTTCAAGAATCTGACCCAAGAGTACCTGGAAAAATCATCAGTCACAACAAGACAGTAAGTTCTCTTTCCCAAACTTGGTACACTAATAGGTCCAAATAAATCAGTGTGGAGCAATTCTAAGGGACTTGAAATAGAATTCTCCAATTTGGGCTTATGTGGCTTCTTATGTTGTTTTCCTTTAGCACAAGAAAGACATTTTTCAACAACAGAAAAATCTTTGTATGGAAGACCTCGGACCAAATTGTTTTTCACAAGGTTGTTTAGAATTTTGAAGTTTATGTGTCCTAGACGTCTATGCCACAAGAAGCACTCAGAAACAGATGCCTTTGAAAGTAAACAAGTCATGGAGGAATTGAGAGATGCAGTTGAGGTCAAATTCAGCAAGTATGTGTCATTGATACGAGGCGCACGCATCGCCACCATCTCTTCAGACACAGAAAATTCAGGCTTGAGGAACAGGCATTCATTTGCTTTGAACAATACTGGAATATTCTTGTCGCAGATTTGTGATACGCTCAGAAGATTAAACTTTAATTCGGGTACATGATTGACGTGTTCCAGAGTAAGAGACCCAGTTGACACGTCTCCTTGACCAACCATCTTACCACCCTTTTTATTTCCTGCAAAAGACACGAATCCACCATCCAAAATTCTATAATTTGTGAGCAGGTCTTTCATCCCTGTCATGTGCCGAGAGCATCCCGAATCAATATGCCAGTAACTGTTCTTCGGGAGTGCCTGGCAATACAAAAAGAGAAATTACTTAATAACAGGTACCCAGACTTTTGCATTACCGGGATTTGTGACTTTCTGTTTTCCCCCAAAGAATTGTTTTACAAAGCTGGTTACCTTGTTTCCAAAGGATCTATCATGATTTGTTCGATTTAATTTTTCTTTACAATTTTTAACAACATGATCATCCTTACCACATCTGAAACAGTGAGACCTGTGACTTGTGCAAGAGGAGGTTTCTGAAGTACTTTCCTCCTCAGAATCTGATGTTCTATAATCAGAGTCACTGTTGGTTTCAAAATCCACTTTTGTTTTATCTTTTGAAATCCTTGGATTATTGTTTTTCAAAAATGATTCCTTCTTTCGAGAAATATGTTTTTCTGTAGGTTCTGAAATTCGTATTGGTGTAAAAGAAGGAATTGGATTAGAAAGAAATTTGTTGAATCGATTTTGAGATGTACTAGCATGACAAGGAACATTTTCATTTGAAACAAATCTTTCTTGACTAACAGACACGGACTCTTCACTACTGCTATCTAAAGAAGAACTACTGCTAGCTACGCTACTGTCTAAACTAGACTTCTTGGAATTAAAACTGCTACTTGAAACAGACTCCTTAGAATTTAAACTACCGCATCCAAGCCCACTTGTGTTACCGTATCCATTATCATAATCCTCCCTGATCTCCTTATGGTTCACTCCTTCTAGACCTGCATGCAGACTGTTAGCATCACTAGGAATTAAATCATTTAAGGGATGAGGTTTCGGAGTAGGTGAATAACAATGCGTGCTAGGAGGAGGATAAACCTTAGGAAACACGTTCCCATTGTTCTCCATGCCTATTCCGGTTTTTATTTTAGCTCCTCGTTGTTTAACGAGCATCTCTTCAACTTTCATTTGTGAAACGGTCCATCTATCTAACTTGGTCTGAAGTTGAGAGGTTTCAAATTGGGCTAATGTGACTCTTTCAGAAAGCATGTTTATTTCAACATTTTTTGCAAGAAGAGTTTGTTTTAAATGTTCATTTTCATGCATTGCTTCATTTAATTTCACAAAATATTTTGCTTCATTTTCTTTTAATTGGTTGTTCATGGTTTTTAATTCGTTGTTGGTATCAATCAACAATCGATTGGCCTTGTAGATGCCGAACAAACGAATTCTACAAGGATGTGAGCACATATCTTGAACAGATTCATATGAGAGATCCATTATAACCTTTTCGGCAGCCAGGGCTTTTTCACATGTGCATGCTGGTGTGCTTGCAGTTTTCTCATTCACCTTCTTCTCAGCTTCTTCCTTCTGACAACAGTTAACAGTGTGCTCATGGCTTTGTTCCTGAATTTGAGCTGCAAGAGCTTGATTGATGGCTTCCTCGGTTTCAGAGACCTCCGAACTCCAGTCGAAGTTAGTCAGAAGAGCCACTTCTTTGGTTGGCTTGGCTTCTGCTTTGTCAGTGATAGGAATGGCACGAGTTGCTGGCTCAGAGGTAGGTTCAGTGACAATTGGACTTGGGCACTCCCTTTTGAAATGACCGAGTTGCTTGCAGTTGTAGCATCTGAGCTTAGCCTTGTCGAAACCCACTCTTCCATTTTGGTTCTTGAAGGTGTTTCTCCCAGTGCGTTCGAAGAATTTTCTAGCTCGAACAGTTAACATGGCCATTTGCCATTTCAGGTCAGTTTCTTCTAAATCATCTGGATCAACTTGGTACATGTCCTCAGCAGTCAGAGTCGAACCTTGAAGTTCTCCAGCAGCGAAAGCTTGATAGCTGTTAGTAAACAATGAGAACAATCCCATGTATTCAGGTGAAATCTGGGATGTTTGCTGATTAGTGGCGGAAGCAGATGCAGTTGAGGATGACCCAGATTGAAGTTGTGAGAAAGCTCCTTTGGGTGTGACGGTTGAGATGAAAGCAGAATTTGGAGAGTAAACTTTGGTTGGACCCATGGTTTGATTGTATTCTCTCCTTTGCACATCCAACTCAAAGGATTTTAGCTTGTTGATAACATCCATGAGCTTGTAGTCGGGAAAACTTCTTTCTTGCTTTAGCATGCGAACCTGAATGCTCCACTCGGGAGGAAGAGCATCCAGCAGCTTCTTGATTTGTTCTGAGTTAGTGAGTTGAGCATCATATTTCTTCAGATTGCTTGATACAGTTAGGAAGCGATTGGTCAAATCCACTAGCTTTTCGTTCTTCATGCTTGTGAATGAATTGAATTCTTTGGTGGCTTGGGCTTCCTTGTCCTTCACCAGGTCTTCATTGCCATCATAGAACTCACAGAGAGCGTCAAACAAACTCTTTGCGTCAGTGTGCTCAGCAAAACGGTTGTAGATTTCTTGTGACAGGCATAGAGAAAGGGCACCGAGAGCCTTTTGATCACGATCAATGAGTTTTAAGTCCTTCTCAGAGAATGAAGACGGAGTATTGTTGATCTGTGTTACTTCACCAGTTGTAGTTGTAGGAACGTGAGGTCCATTGACAATTGACAACCATTGATTATAGTCGGTGTACAAGAAGAACGATTTGAGACATCTTTTCCAATCCTCAAAGTTGTCGCCATTGATCAGCCTTGGAGGTCTGTTTGGAGCAATACTCTCAGTGTCACCAGCATTTGTACCTGACGCCATCTTAATTCAGCCTGAAATAAGAAAGACAAAGAACAAACCAAGAACAAGACAAAATGATTAGTTTCGCTGGGAGATATAGTTTCGCCAGCAATTTCGCTCGGAAATCCTGAACAGGTGAACAATTTCGCTGGATTTTATAATTTCGCCAGCAATTTCGCTTGACAATACTGAACCAGATCAGCAATTTCGCCAACTAGTTTCGCTGTATGCACGGGCAGTACTTTCGCTCGGAAATACCCGATGACACACAGTTTCGCTAGCTAGTTTCGCTGGAAACTGGTTTGAACTTTCGTTCAAGAAAAAAGACAATAGTTTCGCTTCTCGAATTTCGGCGAAAGAATAGTTTCGCTCGGTGATGGTAGTTTCGCTCGGTGATAATCCGGCGAAACTGCCAAACGACTTGATAGTTTCGCTGTTTGAAGGCACAGTTTCGCTGAATAAACAGCAGTTTCGCCCAGAACAGAAAACCCTCTTTTTGAAGAAGAAATGATCAGAAATCAACCCAAATCACTATGGGTTAATGATCGGTTGATTGCCTAGTGTTCAAGACACCAAAACACACAATATTCAATCAATTTCCAGTCCAAAACAAGCTGATTTCAGAATCAAATAGATTTTTCAAAGTTTTACCCAAAAACACTCAAAAACACCAAAATCAAGAGCACAGAGGCTCTGATACCATATTGTTGGTCCTCACTGATCTTTATCAGTGCAAATGAAGGTGTTTTTGAGAAGAAAACCAAATAAACAACACAATATAAGATTTCCAATGACTAAAATGGTTTTCTAGCCTTGAACAATCTCAATATGAACCAATAGATTGATAAATGATGATAAACAAGCTACAATATACTGAAATAAGCTCCTAGCCGTCACCAAAACTCACCAAATGAAGATTTCTTGTATTAGGGTTCAATATGCTTGAGAAAGTTACAAATGGCTGCACAAGGCTGCGCATATATACTGTCCAGTGAACAGTTTCGCTGGCAGTTTCGCTGGCCAAGCGAAACTGTCACTGAGACAGTCTAATCTAGGTACCGAGCGAAACTACAGTTTCGCTCGGTAGCTTACAGTTTCGCTAGCCTACCAAAATCTAACATTTACAATGAAACTAAACTATTACAATGAAACTAAACAAAAGATGAATTCCTCCCTACATTGATCTTCAGACTAGGTGCCGGTGGACAGGACCGAGACTCTTTTCCCATCACCAATGATGAGTTCCATGCCACCTTGCTCTATCTTCTTCAACTTCTCAGGCTCTTGCAAAATATTAACAATGTGATAACCACATCCAGTATCAAATACCAATGCATTGGAGGAAACAGTGAAAAGTTCAATAACATGTATTGAAATACTTGATGAGGAATCCTTGCCGAAGTTTCTACTCATCTTTATCTTAGCAAGATAAATGGGGCAGTTACGTTTCCAGTAGCCCATCTGATTACAATCAAAGAATTGACGTTCGTCTGGAGGTGGTGCCAGTGATTTCTTGCCCTTGGTCTCTTTGCCCTTGTTCTTGGACTTGGTGATACCTGTATTAGCAACTCTGAGCACATCAGGTGTGGTCCAAATCTTGACATTTGGAAACAATGTCACAACTTTATCTATAGTCTGAGCCGAGCAATTTATCGCATGAAGACGCTAATGCTCGGGTAAAGATATGAGGACTACATCAAGGGCCATTCCTTTAGAAATGGTGTAGCCAAGGTCGACCATTTTGTTGCAATACCCTTTCATCATCATGACATGATCGTAAGCTGAGGTATTCGGTGACATAGCATAGTTCACAAAATGTTATAGTGCTCTGCATCGCTCACCCCTCTGGCTTATCTCAAAAAGATCCTTGAGTTTCCTCATGATCTCATACGCTCCCATATCGGTAAAGCTATGTCATGCTAGAAAACATCACGTCAGTGACCTTCTTAGAGTCTCCAGTGTGCTTTTGGATCTCCACCCGTGAGCGGTCGTTTAGCAAGTAAGACGGCAAGCTCGGGATGGGTCGATCAAGAACATATAGCTTTCCGAAAAGCCTCAAGATGTTCCTTAGGAGGGTTTGCCATGATAAGAAGTTTGTCTCAGTAAATGGGTAAAGTGCTACAATAGAACTCAGAGGAATAGCATTTTCATTAGCCTTCTGAAATAAATTGGTAAGGTTTATTATTAAGAAAATTGAGAATTCGATTAGACAACTTTACTTGACACCGCCAGATGAGGCTCATGAGCAAAATGTGTAACTGGACTGACAACGGGTGTCAATTTTTAGATTCAAGCCGCAACTCTCGGTTATGAGGACGCTAAATACAAACAAGTGTATTCTGCGATACATTTAGCCTCATCCATGCCCACCTTAATTGTGCATATTCATAGTGCGGTGTTGAACGATACTCCAACACTACAAGCATGCACAAGTAAAGTGATAGCAATCCCAAATGATCTGTGACAGGCACGGTGTTGAATGATACTCCAATGTCTCCACCTCGGAAGGTAACCTAAGCACCAAGTGCGGTGTTGAATGATACTCCAACACTGATACATCGGTAAATACGTTCCAAGTATGACTTGATTTTGGACGGCATTGTCACACTCCTAAAAATCCCACGTGCGGGAACGCGCCGTAAGGAGCGTGACAACCCAGGATCGAACAAATTAGCCATACGAACAGTCTATATGCAATTTAAAAGTCATAATTAAGTAAAAACATTTTAATATGCGGAAGCATAAATGTCATAAGTTGTAATAAATGTTTAAGCGCCGAAACATGCGCAAACCGAAAGACGTTTAACGTGAAAAGTTTCAAAGTCTAATATGCAAACATGATAACCAATCCAAAAGGGCATCCTATTGTGCGACAAGCAATCAATTTAGCGACCTGAGAAATAACATGCTAAAGTGTCAACACAAAGGTTGGTGAGTACACAGGTTTATTAGTTCAATAATAGTTGAAGTTCAGTTTAAGATTGACTATTCAACAACATCAAGTTGTAGGAGCATAATCACTAATATATATCAAATAGCTAGCTAGGCTATATACATGAAACTTCGCACGTTGATGGTCACTGAAGCTAACAGTTATTTATAGTTTGCCTCATTTTGTTTACGACGAATAGAACACCCGTTCGATATCCAATCGTGCCAGCACGACTGAACCGGGTGGGGTGTCTCAGACCCAGTAGTACTACAATATATTTCCCGCTATCGTCATTAATAGTAACGGTACCTTAAGAAGGACTTTGTTGTATCAGTGTGCTATAATTACTTTAAGTGATATATAAAAGTCTAATTATCTCAGTTGTGTAAATCATGCATGTTAATCTCCCCAAGAGGATTTAAAACAGTAAAATGGGGCCGTGAAACTCACCTTAGGTTGCACAACAAATTTCCAGATAAACAGTTAAGCAAGTAGCAAGAACGGGTCTTGCGAACGCAAAGTTTTATGGGTTTTATGCAAGAAAGTATGTCCCTCCTCAGAATCTCAGGGGGAGATAATGTGAAGAGTCCTCGGGTCAAGGGGAAGTGTTTTTGGTTAAATAATGCTATCCCGATAACCAGTCATCATTGTCTGGTTAGTGTCTGTTTCATGTTGTGCTTGACAGGATAAGTCAGAAAAGGAAAACTCATGGACAAGAAGGTCAAGGAATCAGTTGACCAATGCACTGATGCTGTTACTGATCAAGTTGAAGAACCAGCCGGAAAAGGACTTACCCTATGCTCAGGGAAAGTTTGTTGGTTGTTCAAGTAAAGCTTCCAAAGACACCGTTCTCAAGTTTAGGGGAAGCTAATTGAAGAAAAGATGCAAAGCAGTCACAACAAGAAATTCAAGAATGCCAAGACAGAGGTTTTCAAAATTTATCCTCTGAAGTTTATAGGCAAGTCAAGACGGTTACTGATGATTCAGCAATGACTCAATAGTTTTCAAGAAGAAGCAAGTATTTGAGAATCCTCCTCTCATTACTTGTTCATCACCAGAAGTTCGAGCTAATACTGTTTGAGAAATCACTCCCCAAAGTCATTTGCTGCTGCCCAATGAAGATTGCTATAGAAAAGAATCTTCACAAACCCATGCTCAAGCCAAGGAGAAGACTGCAAGTCTGAAGATTGAAAGTAGAAGACATTAAATCGCACAAGCCAAGGGGAAGATTGTAAGGGAATAATTTGTGGCTTGTGTATTAAATCACCTATTGGCGGATTATTTTGAAGGCCTATGTGATAGAATAGGTGAAAATTAGCTGGGCTATTGTTATATTGGGTCATTTTAGACATGTTTTGGCTCAATTTAAAGAGTTTAAGGGGAGTTTAGTGGGCCATTAAAGTCAAATACGGGAATCGACTATTAATTAGGGTTTTTAGATTGTCTTGTTCTCCAAGTTGGAGAATACCTATTTAAGGGAAGCCTTCCCCTCATTATTAGGTTGCTGTTTTGGTGTTTTTTGTGCTAATTGGTGTTTACGAAATTCTCAAAGAGAATTTCGATTCTAGTGTTGCTATCAAGGTGATTAGTAAAGTGTTATCTTCTTCTGGTTTGTGTTCTTATCTTGTTCTTTATTGAATATTCATATTACTTTTTTATTAGACTTGAATCACCTATAATCACCGGATTCCGCACGGTGATTATAGACTTTGATATCGCGTGAGGGTTTAATTTGATCCTTACAATTGAATTGTAAGGGAATAATTTGTGGCTTGTGTATTAAATCACCTATTGGCGGATTATTTTGAAGGCCTATGTGATAGAATAGGTGAAAATTAGCTGGGCTATTGTTATATTGGGCCATTTTAGACATGTTTGGGCTCAATTTAAAGAGTTTAAGGGGAGTTTAGTGGGCCATTAAAGTCAAATACGGGAATTGATTATTAATTAGGGTTTTTAGGTTGTCTTGTTCTCCAAGTTGGAGAATCCCTATATAAGGGAAGCCCTCCCCTCATTATTAGGTTGCTGTTTTGGTGTTTTTTGTGCTAATTGGTGTTTACGAAATTCTCAAAGAGAATTTCGATTCTAGTGTTGCTATCAAGGTGATTAGTAAAGTGTTATCTTCTTCTGGTTTGTGTTCTTATCTTGTTCTTTATTGAATATTCATATTAATTTTTTATTAGACTTGAATCACCTATAATCACCGGATTCCGCACGGTGATTATAGACTTTGATATCGCGTGAGGGTTTAATTCGATCCTTACAATATTAAAACTATATTTTAGTTTAAATCGACGAAGTTTACGGGATAAGACATTCAAAGAGAATTTCGATTCTAGTGTTGCTATCAAGGTGATTAGTAAAGTGTTATCTTCTTCTGGTTTGTGTTCTTATCTTGTTCTTTATTGAATATTCATATTAATTTTTTATTAGACTTGAATCACCTATAATCACCGGATTCCGCACGGTGATTATAGACTTTGATATCGCGTGAGGGTTTAATTCGATCCTTACAATATTAAAACTATATTTTAGTTTAAATCGACGAAGTTTACGGGATAAGACATTCCTAAGAAATCACTTTAATCAAGCTTTTAGTTGAACAAATGCCTTGAATCACCAAATAAAAACAAAAAGGAAAATATGGAGGTCGCAAGGGGTCGAACCCGTGACCTCTCATTCTCAGCGCAACAACCAGACCACCCGGCCAGCATGCCTGTTTGTGTTAGGAGTCCATTCGAATTTGTTTTATTTATAGGTAAGCGACTAGAAACAAGTGTAGGAAAAAATAAGGGATTAAAAAGGGTGAGGATCGGATTCGAACCCGCGTCCCTCACGTACCAACCTCATAACCGAACCACTAGGACAAATTGGCGTCTGGTTATGACCCGGTACAGAAAATATATAACCTGTACCCGCCCCTCTTCGCCTTCTTCAACCAAGAACTCCAGTGGCCGGAGTTTTATTCCGGTCACCGGAAAATCGCGAAAACCCAATTAAACCTATACAAAGATGCGATTAACAAGAGGGAATATTTACCTCGTGTCGGAGATGAGAAACAACAAGTTTTTTAAGCCGAAACGAATTCCAAACTTTGAACGCGAACACCGAACACCATCACGAAATCCAAATCCGATTGCTCCTAGTTACTCGTCAGGAACTCCTGATCACCCGAAACGTATAAAATAATGGTAGGTAGTGGCTAAGTGGTGCGAATTTTTCCAGAGTTGTAATTTATGGTGGGTTTATTGTCGCCGAGATGAACAGAGAGAGCGAGAGAGAACATGGAGGGATTGCGAGAGAGAGAGAGGGAGAGTGTTGTGAATGGTAATTGCTGATCATTAAGCTAGATTTTAATGGCCAGGAGGGTAACCGACGAGTGATGATGATCGGACGAAAACCGATCTTCATCCTTTAATTCACGTAAATAGCTACCAGGATTAAGTATAGTGCATTGACACTATTAGTCTCTGCCCCAAACTTACCAGAACGACACATGGTTTAGGATAATTACAGAAATAATCCCCACTAGTTTTTATAAAGGGAAGAGAAGTTTTAAGAATGGCAGAAGAGGTCCTCCAAATTATAACAAGGTTAACAATGCTAATGGAAATAACAGGACTAACTTTAGACGAAGACAAAACGAATATATATCAACACATGATTAACATGTGACGTTTTTAAAGGAAATATAAACCTTAGACAATCTCATAAAATCATAAAAATACTCCATAATTATTTTACTTTAACATAAAGTCATAGAATTATCCCACATGAGATTTTGAAACAATACGTATAATTTCACGACACGTCGCCACATAAAATCATAGAATAAGTCGTATGAACTTATATATAAATATATCACATTAAATCATAAAGTGAAATCACAGAATATCAAACGTCTAGACTTAGGTGCATGCTCGTATAGTGATGATTACACGAAACCCTAATTTGCTAAGGTCAACATAGTCAATCACATAAATGTTCACACAACATTCAATAAGTTTTATGTTCAGTTAATGTCAGAAAATGACCTGAAAATGCGGGTTATCACAGTATCCCCTTGTTGAAGAATTTTCGTCCTCAAAAATTACGTAATGCGGTAAAAGTTAAGGAGTTAAAAGAAAAATTCTCAGTCATCACATCATCCCCTTGTTGAAGAATTTTCGTCCACGAAAATTAAATTAGTACCTGAACTAGATGAAGGCTGATCCCCGAACAGCCTGGGATATTTTTTTCTCATCTGATCTTCGCATTGCCATGTAAATTCAGGACCATGTCTCCAGTTCTAACAAACTTTAACGTTTGGGATTTTGCTACGCTTTAACTGTTTAACCTCCCAATCCATAATTTCTACCGGTTCTTCGATAAATCGAAGTTGTTCGTCCATGTGTAACTCCTCAAGTGGAGTGATTAATGTCTCATCTGCTAAGCATTTCTTTAGATTCGACACATGGAAGACGTTATGTACCCCACTTAGCTCTTTTGGTATGTTTAATTCATAAGCTGATAGACGAATTCTCTTAACAATCTCGAATGGCCCAATGTATCTCTGTTTAACTTACCACGTTTACCAAAACGTACTACACCCTTCCAGGGTGATACCTTTAATAAAACCTTATCTTCTTCCTCAAATTCCAATGGCCTTCTCCGTTTATCAGCATAACTTTTCTGTCTATCTCGTGCGGCTGCCATACGATTTCGGATTTGCACGATTTTCTCTATTGTCTCGAGTACCAACTCAGGACCTGTGAGTTGACTATCACCTACTTCTGCCCAACAGAGAGGTGATCTACACTTTTGGCTGTAAAGTGCTTCAAATGGAGCTACACCGATACTGGTGTGATAACTGTTGTTATAGGAAAATTCCACCAACGGTAAGTGTTTATCCCAGCTTTCACCAAAATCGACCGCACATGCGCGTAGCATGTCTTCGAGAGTTTGAATGGTCTGTTCACTTTGACCATCGGTCTGAGGATGATACGCAGTGCTCATATCCAGACGTGATCCTAATGCTTCATGTAGCGATTACCAACACTTGGATGTGAACCGGGCATCAAGGTCTGATATAATAGAAACTGGTACTCCATGCCGCGAGATGATCTCTTTGAGATAAATTTTGCCTAATATCTCTGAGGTATCAGTTTCCTTGATTGGTAGGAAATGTGCCGACTTGGTTAAACGATCAATAATTACCCAAATTGTATCACACCTACTCGCGGTATGGGGTAGCTTTGTGATAAAATCCATAGCGATTTCCTCCCATTTCAACTCAGGAATATTTGGTTGTTGAAGTAACCCTGCCGGTTCTGGTATTCTGCCTTGACCTTGGAACAAGTCAAGCACTTGCTTACGTAAGTGGCAATGTCAGCTTTCATCTTTGGCCACCGGTATATCAATTTCAAATCTTGGTACATCTTATCCGAGCCTGGATGAATAGAGTAACGAGACTTATGGGCCTCATCCATAATCAATTCCCTCAATTTTCCATACACGGGAATCCATATTTGGTTCGCACAATACTGGATACCATCTGATTTAACTTCCAATAAATTATCCATACCCCGCAAGGATTCTAGTTCAACGTTCTCATCCTTGAGTTCCTCGAGTTGTGCATTCCGGATCTGATCGGGTAATCCTTCATGAATAGTAAGTTATGAAGCACGAACTCTTCTATGCTTGGGGTTATCTTTTCGGCTTAAGGCATCCGTTACCACGTTAGCTTTGCCTGGATGGTATCTAATCACGTAATTGTAGTCATTAAGAAGTTCCACTGACACTGTCTCATGTTCAATTTCTTTTGAGTAAAGATATGCTCGAGACTCTTGTGATCAGTGTAGATCGTACACTTTATGCCATATAGATAATGCCTCCAATTTTTCAATGCGAAAATGACTGCTCCCAACTCCAAGTCATTAGTTGTATAATATTGCTCGTGAGTTTTTAACTGACGGGAGGCATAACCGATGACTTTCTCTCTTTGCATCAGCACACAAACTAATCCTTGCTTCGATGCGTCACTATATACCACAAAATCATCACTACCCTCTGGTATGGATAATATTGGTGCGATACAAAGTTTCTACTTTAGTAGTTGAAAATCGGCGTCATGCTTCTCATTCTAGTAATACACCGCTCCTTTATGCGTTAATGTCGTAAGAGGTTGAGCTATCTTTGAAAATACCTCAATAAACCGTCTATAATAACTTGCCAAACCAAGAAATTGGCGAATTTCCGTTGATGTTTTAGGTGCAGGCCAATTCTTAATTTCCTCGACCTTGATTAGATCAATGTGAATCCTCTGATCATTAATGACATGACCAAGAAATTGCACCTCACGCATCCAGAAATCACACTTTGAATATTTTGCATACAATTGCTCCTTCTTGAGTAGCTCTAAGATTAGATGCAGATGCCCTTCATGTTTCTCTTTAGACATAGAATATACCAAGATATCATCAATGAAGACGATGACGAATTTATCAAGATATGGCTTACAGACGCGATTCATCAAGTCCATGAAAATCGCTGGTGCGTTGGTTAACGCGAATGGCATAACCATGAACTCGTAATGACCATAACGAGTTCTAAATGCAGTCTTCGAGACATCCTCCTCACGGAGTCTCAGTTGGTGATAACCCGATCTTAAATCAATTTTGGAATAATAGCTAGATCCCTGTAGTTGATCAAACAAATCATCAATTCTCGGCAAGGGATAACGATTCTTAACAGTCACCTTGTTGAGTTCCCTGTAGTCAATGCACATTCGAAAGGTTCCATCTTTCTTTAAAAAAAAGCACTGGAGCTCCCCAGGGTGATGATCTAGGCCTAATAAATCATTTATCAAGCAGTTCTTAAAGTTGTGTATATAGTTCTTGTAGATCATTTTGGTGCTAAAAGATAAGGTGCACGAGCAATTGGTGCCGCTCCAGGAGCGAGATCAATTTGAAATTCGACTTCTCGATGAGGCGGTAAACCTGGTAGGTCTTCTAGAAAGACTTCAGGAAAGTCCCTCATGATTAGGATATTATCAATTCTCTTCTCTTCATCTAATTTCTCTAAATTTTTCGCGAGAACAACAACATGTCCTTTGCGCAAACACTTATGCGCCTTGAGAAAAGATATCACACCCATAATAGTACCACACTTTTCTTCTTGAACTGAGAGTAATTCTCCACTAGGAAATGGTATTCGAACGATCTTCTCATGACAAACGATTTCAGCACGATTCTTGGATAGCCAATCCATTCCCACAATGATGTCAAAACTTCCCAACGAGATGGGCAAAAGATCTATTTCTAATTTATGGCCAGCCAATTCCAATTTACAGTCTTTAACTATATGGGTAGACTCAACAAGTTTACCATTAGCAAGTTCAACTACGTATTTAGCATCTAAAGGAGTCAAGTTAGCATTTATCATATTGCTAAATTTAGTAGATACGAAGCTTCTATCAGCACTAGTGTCAAATAAGACTAGAGCATAGTACCCATTAAGAGAAAACTTACCAGTAATGACATTTGGATCTTCTCTAGCATTCCCCGAGCCTATGACAAAAGCTCTACCTCTGGCACCATTTCCTCCATTGTTCCCATTGTTCCCATCGTTCCCATTGTTGTTGTTATTATTGCCATTGCGATTGCCAGTGTTGGTGTTATTTTTGTTATAGTGGTTGTTGTAGTTATTTCTCCCACAATTCAAATGAGGGCAATACTTCTTGATGTGACCCTCTTTGCCACACACAAAACAACCTTAAGGGGTTTCAGCATCCTGGACTTGTTTCTCGTTTTTCTTAACCCTACAGGTCTTAGACTGATGACCCTTCCTTCCACAATTTGCACACACATAAGTGTCACACACACCATAGTGATGGAAATTACACTTGTTACAACGTGGGGAATTTCCAATGTACGATGATCCTCCTTGGCCGCCTCGACCTTGATTGTTCTGCTTCTGGTTGTTCGAGGAAAAATTCCTGGAATTATCAAACTTGCGATTCTGGTTCTGGTGATTCTGTTGGTTGGAAGGCTTGCTTCCAGACTGATTTCTAGAGTTATCCCATTTTCTTTTGTTTTCATATGCTCCAGATGTTCCTTTTCTAGGAGGCAAGACTCTTTGATCAACCGCTTGATTAGTGAGTCTGTGGGTAATTCTTACACCATCGCGAATGGTCACATGGTTTGAGGCAGTCACCATTCCCTAAATCTAGGGGACTAAACCCTTGATGTACAACTCGATTCTTCGGCAAGCAGGTGTGGGGATTCTAGGGCACAAACTCGCAAGAGAATTTGAGCGAGTAGTATAAGCTTCAATTTCAGACCCCTCCATTTTAAGATTATACAGCTCGGTTTCTAATTACTGGGTCTCATCCCGTGGACAATACTCTTCTTGAAGTAGTTCTTTGAATTCAACCCAAGGCATGGCATTAGCCTCTTCAATCCCTTACATCTGCACCTCAGTATTCCACCAGGTGAGAGCTGGTCCTTCCAAAGTACCCATGGTAAATTTCACCTTGCTAGCCTCAGGACAATTGCACATCTCGAAAGCAGATTCCACCTTTTCAATCCAGTGGAGTAGGCTAACAGCTCCCTCAGTTCCTTTGAACTGATGGAGCTTACAGTCCATGAAAGTTTTAAATGTAGCATTACATGTACGTACATTCATACCAAACCATTCAATCATAGATTACCAATGCGTATTACATCCAACGACAAAACGCATATTTTATGTTACCTTGGGGTGGCCCTGCATTGCCTGCACCTTGAGCATGTGTCGCTAGGGCAGCAGCCACATGTTGGTTGATCAGTACAGCCAATTCAGCCGGTGTCATGTTTAGTGCATTTCCGTGTGCCATTATCTTCAATTCACAATTACCCAAAATGAGAATAAGATAGATAATCACATATTATGTTGTATATCCTGATTCAAATAAGATGCAACTTGTTCACAAATTATTCAACAGAAATTCAAAATTCAAAATGCGTAGTCTTTGGGAACATTCTCCCAATAAAACAAACAACCAACAAAACGGAAATGAGAACAAAACAACTCATGAGGTATCATGATCAGTGGAGGCATCAGACATTTCCTCCTCGAGATCTTCTTCCGGTTCTTCCTCGGGATCTTCCACAACAGGCACATTAGCAGGTTCTGCCGGAGGCTCAGCCTCCCTGGCCAGCTCGAGCTCTGCAACCCGAGCTGTGAGTGCCTTAACAAGCTTAGTGAGACGACTCACCTTATAGTATGTGTCGCTCAATGTCACCCCGTGCTCAGACTAGCGCTCATTTGCCTGCTCTAATTTTTCCTCCAAGTTAGCAACTCTCTGATTAGTCTCTGTCCCACTTTCTCGTAGTTGAGTGACCAAACCGAATAAATCTCTGATTTCTCTGAGTGCACGATCAAACATAGATGCTATTGCCGCGACGAATCCTTCAATGGGATATGGCATTTCAGGTAGAAGAACTGAGTCGACGACAACTCTGAAGAAGTAGGTGGCACGAGTTCTTTGTGAACCCAACTAGCAACCATTGACTCGTACCAATTCCAACTTCCATTGTTTCTACCACGAACAATGAATGGTTCTCCATACACATGACCCTCGGACGTTATCCTCCGATTTCCATGGGTCGGGGTAGTAGGACCCGAAGCAACCCGCCTACTGGTGACGGAAGGGGATGATAAAGATGATGATGATGATAAGGAAGCGAATATCCATCTAGCCATGTCTGCATATATATATATATATATATATATATATATATCATATGTATAGTAAATACAAATAGAACATAATCATTGTTGGGCTATACTTTATGAGGTATGAACATTAGATTGGGCTAACTTGGTTTGGGCTTAAGGTGATTACGATTATGGGCTTCTTGGACCGATTTCTTTAGTGGGTTTACTATTGGATTAGTGTTTTGTAAAGGGTAGTATATAAACCCAAGTTGTTTATGATTCTAGGTTGCTTGTTGTTTACGATTTGTGCCTCTCTCTTGTAATTCCGATCGTATACATCAATCCAAGAAAGTTAGTGTTCATCATTCAAAATTTGATCTTTTAGTGTTGTGTTTCACTCATATCAAGTCTATTTCATCTACTTTCTCTTGAATCAATCTCGTACAAGGTTTCCGCACTTGTTCGAGATCAAAATATCGTGAACGGTTGTTGATCCCGGACCAATAATTGGTATCAGAGCCAAGAATCACTGATTCGAGGTTCTCACGGTATTGGATTCAAGCATTTTCTGGAAAAAGTTCGAGTTTTTGAAGGTTTGAAGCTGCTTTGAAGGTTTACGATCTGGCTGCTGCTGTTTTTCAGTGTTTACGATCAGTTTCTGGGTTGATTTGGGAGTTTACGATTAATGTTCTTCAAGAAATCAGAGTTTACGACTTCAAGAACAGGTTTTTGAAGGTTTACGATCAGGAGATTTGAGTTTACGACTTCAAGACGCGTGCTTTGGTTGTTTACGATTTTTTCTGACCGGAATCGTGTTTACGATATTTCTTACCGGAATCGAGTTTACGACTGTACTCGATCGGAATAGACGTTTATGACTTGATTTATCGGAATCAGGTGTTCACGATCAGGAGTTTACGATCAGCGTGCATATCAAAATCGTAAACGGTGTTTACGATCGTAATCTCACATTTTTTGGACCTTTGGACTTTTAGTTTTAAGTTTTCCTAAGCATTCTTTATGGATTTCGAACCGAGCATGTACCAAAAACTGGACTTTGAGATTGGGTCTACTACATGTCCTCCTAGACTCACTTCTGCTGATAACTTCCTTGAATGGAAATACAGATTCCAGAACCATTTGAAAAGCGTTGATCTGAGACTGTGGAGATCTGTTGTTAATGGACTGTTCATTCCCCCACACACTAAAGGAGGAAAGATAGGAGTGGTAAAAACCGAAGCAGAGTACTCAGATGACGATTGGGAGAGATGCAACAAGGATGAGAGGGCTTATGCAATCATGACTATGGCTTTGACACCTGAGATTGCTCAAGGGTTTAAGAAGTATAAGACTGCTAAGAAGCTATGGGATGCTCTTGTAGTAGCATATGAAGGCAATCCAGACATCAAGGCAAGTCGTAAGCAGATGCTGGAGCAGAAGTTCAACTTGTTCAATCACATTCAAGGAGAGTCCTTTGAAGCACAAGTTCAGAGATTCGTGTCCTTAATCACTGGGATGTCAAGTTATGATGTTGAACCTGAACAGGAAGACAAGAATCTGAAGCTCTTAAACAGCTTACCCAAGAATTGGAATACAAACATCTCAATCATCAAAGATAACAACAAGCTGGATGAATTAACTGTTGATGAGCTTATCAACAAACTGAAATCGAAATTGATTGATGATAAACAACGGGAGCTGAATCATCTGAGTTCACTGAGTATGGCAAGTAAGTTAAGTCAGGCTCTCTTGTCTAAAGATGTGGAATCAAAGCAAGCTGGGAGTTCATCTGGAAGTGATTCAAGTGCCAAACCAAAGTCAACAGCATTCGTGGCACGATCACAAGCTGGTTCTAGTTCGAGTGGAATGGTCAATTCTGAAGAGGCAAATGCCACCAATGATCCCAACTTTGCACTCGGAACGGGATTCATGAATAGCTACCATGCCCTTATGTCTGGACGTTTGTGGCGGGGATGATTTCGTTATTATTGGCCATCTACAAAATTTAACAAAGTTCTATTAAGTATCTTCGATATCAATATAAACCTTTTAATTTAATTAATACCCTTTTGTGTCTCATAGAGAATTAATAAATTAAAACCTAGAATCCAATGTTACATTTAAGTTGTGGTTAGGTGACCTTTATCCCACTCCTTAAATTAACAAGGTAGTCAATGTTTGACAATTGCAACTCTTTGCAACTTCTAGTAGTATGGGATCGATTAAACATCTTATGTTTAGTTAGCATATTTAATCCCATCAACGCCTTTGGTTCCCCATGCTTCGGTGACCCTATTCACATGGTCTCCAAATCAAGTTGTCCTACTTATACACACGTGTAGATTTACACATACAAGTGGTTAGGTGACCTTTATCCCACAAATATGGTAAACCTACCCCAAGTTTACAAGTTCCCCCAAATATGGTTAGGTGACCTTTATCCCATAAAGAGTTTACAAGCAAATTAAGTGTTGTATGAAAGGATGGCGTTTAAACTTGTTTTTGAAAAGGGTCGTTTTTAGTTTTCATTATTCTAGTGTAGAAAACTCTATATACCATACAATTTACATGCATTCAAATGTATGGTACCCTAGTGTTGTTTGAAATCCATATTTCATGGTTCTTTTAATAAAACCCATTTTATTGATAAATCATCATCAACTTAATAAAACCCATTTTATTAGTCTTTGTTAATGATATTTTAAGAACCGGTTTTAGCTTGTTAATGTTTATTAGTTTGGTTTAGCATGCATATCCAAATATCATCCAAACTTGAAAATAAATAACCACACAAGCATAATTAAAATAGGTGCATAGCCATAGCCAACTATTGACAACACTTGTTAGCCGAAACAAGTGTGGGTCAAGGTCTATCCTAAGGGACAAGATCACACAAGTGATGTATAGGTGAACTCCCACTTGACCCCGCATCCAAATGCTTCAAGTGGCCTCCTTTGGTTGTGTTTTGCTTCACTCCTTTGGGCATCCAAGATCCTCCATCTTGTGCATTCTTCCTTTTTATAAAATACTGATCCTAATACATTTTTCTAGTAAAACAAAATGCACCTAATCTATTACATTACATACCAAATGAAATAAATAGATTACATGCCCAAAATGACGAACTTGAAATTATTACACCTTTTGAATAATTACAACAAGCACAAACATTCACCACAAACAATCACAAGGTCTTTTGGCTAGGCTATATGCACCAAACATATATCTAAAAATACATCCATATGTACAAGTGTAAAAATGGTTCCCTTTTAACCCATTTCCCTTTTCGGTCCAACACAAAACTGAAAACGTGGGTTTGTTGTCCAAACAACAAAAACAACAAAATGATAAAATGCTTTAATCTTTCAAGATAACCACATGCATGTTAGTGAAGCATCTTGAAAGACAAAGGGAAACCATGAACAACACTTTCGGTTTGTGGTATGAGGAACCAAAACCAAGACCTTTGTGGAGCTAACCAACTAGCTCTTTGAAGCATGCATCCATATAAGCGGCTCTGATACCATTGTTGAGTTTTAAGAACTTTATCAAAGCCATTTTAACTCCTTAAAATGTAAAACGCAGCGGAAAATCAAAACCATATTTGATTAGTTGATGTACACTTTGGTTAGTTGATGTTAAAACTGATTTTAACAAGGATAAGTAAAACCCAAAACCAAGGATCCAAATATGAGTGTGCATGCTATCAAAACTAAAACCAACCACAGGGGGTTTTAGATTTACCTTCTTCCAAGCTCAATATTATGAAGAAGATGATGTGGATGAACCGGCTTGCTATCTAACTTGAAAGCCTCGAGTGATGATACCCACGAGCTCGAACAACAAACACCTTTGTTGCTAGGATTTGGTGAAGGTGAACACTCTTTGTCTCCTTGCTTGAATCCGAATTCCACAAGTCTTTTTCACCCTTGGTGCTGATTTCCTTCAAGGAAAAACGGATGGGTGGGAGAGAGAGAGTTCTTGTGCACTAATGAAACTCAATAGTGTGTTAGAGAAGGTAGTTGGGTGTTGGCTATTAAAAGCTCCAAGGGGGAATGAACCTAGACACTTGTATGCATGTCTATGGACTCCTAACACACTCTCCCAAGTCTATTTGAAAGGGAGAGGCCGGCCATATGAGAGGGAAAACAAAAATTCCAATTTCAAACTTGAAACTTCTCTCATACTCTTTTAATTAGCAGCCCCAACTACGTATCGTGCTTTGGTCATGTACCATGCGATGTATCATGTCCAAAATGAAATATAACATATAACCTATTATATATTATGTAACAATTTATTTAACCACTTAAATAACATTGTTATCATACTTCTCCATTTTAAATCATTCATATGATTTAATCACAAGTGCGACTATTTAGAAACCAATTTCTAAATATCTTCGATTGGTAATATTTATTTGTTTGATCATATCTAAATAAATATTACATTAGGTGTTTGTCTAACTCGTTATTGGGTATGACCCGTCTTGGATCATAACGTACTAGCCACATCAATCTAGTATGTGTTTTGGGCAGACCGAGTCCAACATATTATTTATTTATTTCCGTTCGTTCGTTAATTAATTATTAATAATTAATTTAATAGTTCGTTGACCCCAGTGTAACTCTTACAGGTCAACACCGGGTCGGTTACGATAACTGTCGGGTCAGGACACTCAATATCCAACATAAGCCTCCAAAATGGCTGAAAAACCCTTGATTTCATCATCATATATTGGATTTGGAAGATCTAAGATTGGATCATCATCCTTTATCCCCTTTCTTCATTCTTTCAGTTTCTTGTGTGTACCTCTTCTTGTTCTAGTATTTTGCATGATCAAGATCTGAAATTTCATCACCATATATTGGATTTGGAAGATCTAAGATCGGTCTATGTCATTAATGATCAAGATTGGATTTTTTTATGGATTTAGGGTTAGATCTACATCATACATGTTTCTACTTGATATATCTATGTGATTTATGATCAAGATTGGATATTTATATGAAATTGGGTTAGATCTACATCATGCATGTTGCTACTTGATAGATATATGTGATTCATGATCGGGATTGGATATTTATATGAAATTAGGGTTAGAACTACATTATGCATGTTGCTATTTGATATATCTATGTGATTCATGATCAAGATTGGATTCTTATATGAAATTAGGGTTAGATGTACTTATGCATGTTGCTACTTGATAGATCTATATAACATGATCAAGATTAGATTTTTATATGAAATTAGAGTTAGATCTCCATCGTGCATGTTGCTAAATGGTAGATTTATGGATTTCATTATTTAATTTTTTCAACTTTATGTGTTATTAGGGCAAGATCTGTGTCATACATGCTTGTTGATGCTAGATCTACCAATCTTCATGATCAAATTAGGGTTCTCATGTACAAAACTTTAGTCTCAATAATAAATCTTGGAACATTTTGATAATAAATGTGGATATGTGATAAAATCTTCATGATATTGCTATTTTGATTTTAAATCTAGAGATTGATCATAAAAAGATGCCATGTTATGTTAAATCTAGGGTTGTTGTGTGGAAATCTTGTATGTATGATGTAATCCATGACTAGTATATGTTGAAAAACGTTAGATTAATTAGGAGATCCGTTATTTGACTTTATTTCAATTATTATATATAATTATGACTTCGCGAGATGAATTATTGTAATAATAATTATTTTTCATCGTATGTCTTAGTTATAGGATTGACCCCCACTATAAACCATGAACGTATCTATCACTATAAACCACCACCAACGAGTCGTTGAGCCGATTGTTTTACTAATAATCATGGAGTTTATTTATTTATTTCTCTATCTCATCTAGTCGTTAAGGTCATCTTCGGGGTCTAACCATCTCATTACGTGGTGTCGTGTCTGTGCATAGCTCCTGTATCAGGTGAGTATTCATAACCCCTTTTCTTTTAACATTTTGGGATGCAACATGTACCATTATCAAACCCATGATCTTTGTTCATTACTCAAAAACTACATGCGAATTCTATGTTGTTATGTGTGCTTATTAGAACACAATGTAAATATAAGGGAAAAAAAGTCAAGTATTAGAAGAAAAGAAAAATGTATCCTCAAAAGAGAAAGGATATGAAAATCTATACGATTTACACATTTCTGTACTCGTACAGAACTACTCTGGAATTTCTGAAGTAGTTCCTGTACACACCAGATTCTACAGAAATCCTCATTTCTGTAAAAGGCTTCTAACGGGAAGCATTACTAGTATTCAAAGAAGAGTCCTGAAGGAGTATTGGACTATCAGAAGATAAAGTTTACGAGAAGAACAATTCTGCCTTTGTGTGAAGAACAAGTAAAGGTGAATACCAACTTGGCATTAAACACGAAAGTAGTTAAAGACAGTTGAAAAGAGATAAATTGAATATCCTCAATTTATCTCTATATACTCTGACACACTCCAAATTCAACCGTCCTCAACCAAATTATTCGGCTTGCAACTTGCCACTACTTCCTATAAATAGCAAGCGGACTTCACTAAAGAAGGCAAGACAACAAGCACACAATTCACAAGCTTCTCAAAGCAATTACAACTTACTCCCATAGAAAAGTTCTTTCTGTTGATATATTGTTATATTATAAACTCGTGTAAACCTTATTTACATTTGAGATATACAGAAAAACCCTTTCTATGATTTGTTGTCTTCCTATTTGATTTACTTTCCGCAACTTGTTCATCTTGTTTAAGTCAAATTGTGCCAATATTGTTAAAGAGCCCCTCACGGGACCCAACAGTGCTCTTGTATGTGAACTTGTGTGGATTATTTCTATGAACTATTGGTTGTGGAACTCAAACTCTGTGACACCTTGTCCAAAACCAGGTTAAACCTCCCTCCTTTGACTTTTTTATTTAATATTCATATGTGTTATTTATGTGATTAAACTGTTAAATTCTTGAGATAATCTGATAACCGATAACCAATAACGTAATGAATCCCGTGTTTGTACTAAAAACATAAACCCGTAAAATATGGAAGTTTTCATATTTTAAATATGGAACATCAATAATAAAAATGTAAAACCAACAAATCCGTTCGGGCCCAGTTAAGCCCAACAGGCCCAAAACAACCCGAACAAGCCAGAAACTTGACCCGGTAACCCGACTTGACCCGACGAGTGTTCGACTCAACCCGAAGGCCCGACCCGCGGCCTGATAGGCCTGGACCGAATCCGGCCTGCCCTGCCCTTCGGCCCACTCGAGAACCGGAGAAACCGAGCCACTCCTTCCCGATTTTTATTTGGGCTTCGGCCCAATCCCCAAACCATTTTAATTAAATAGTTTTTAGCCCATGAATTTTATAAAATGAGCCCATTAAAATCTTATAAACTTTTTGGCCCGAGAACTTATTAAGAACCACCACCCTTGTAGTTTTAATTTTGGTGGAATGAAATTATAAAAGTTTGGATTTTTACCAATCTCTAACCACATTATATTTTATAAAACCTCCACTAATTTTATAAATTATGAAGCAACCTTTATAAATAAATCACCTACTTATTTCTAGTAAGTGATTAAACTTGGTTCATAAACATGACACCTCTCCAAATCTAGCCTAGTCTAAGACATCTCCTCACACTTAGTTGACATTGTACTATGACTAGATGGATTAAAACATGGACTAGTGGTTAATAACCAAAAACTAATGTATAAGAGAAGCTCCCCACCAAGCAAACCACTCCACACCATCCACTCTCCGCTCTCCTGTCCCTTGGCCGGTTCCACTACCACCGCCCAGCCACCACTACCGGCGACTAGCCACCACCATAGACCACCACCTGTTGTCGTCGGACAACCCCTGCCACCGCCGGAGACCGTCGTCAACCACCCTTCCTTCTCGGTTTCCAAATTTCTTCTATGTTTTTCTACATGATTACACACCCAAGTTACCACAAAGTCTTGACAACAAAACCTTGATTACTTGCATTTTGTTAAACTAACTAACCTCTCTTCTCTATCCTATTTCGTCAAGAATCAAAGCATTCTCTTGGTGTCTTAGGACTTAAAGAAGCCAAGGAATGTGGTGAAACACACCTATGAAATCTAAGGAAAGTAATATGGTGTGCACCATGATTCTTGTGTTCTTGAAATCCTTGATTTCATGTTATTTGGTTTAACAATTTAAACCCATTCATGTTAATAAAACTTTAAAATGATGACTTACTAATTGGGTGTTAAATAATTATATGGTTATATGCTTAGTTGTCATAACACATTTGGTGTTAGTTGATTATTTACATTTCATGTTAAAATATATAAAATGGTCCTAACACTTGAATGTGTTAGTTGATAAAAATGACAAGCAAATTTACTAGTAAATGGATGGAACACAAAATGGATGTTATCTTGTTAATCATATGATTATTTGGTCCTAACACTAAAAGTGTTAGTAGATTGTTTATTTATAATGCTAATTAGTCCTAAAACTATACGTGTTAGTGGGTTTAAATCATGAATTAAATCATCAAACTAATTGGACTTGTCACATGTTAAAGTTTATGTTAATTATATAAATGAATCTCTTAACAAGATTAAATGGTTAAAATGGTTACATGTGAAATTTATGACAAGAATTGGCTAACATTATATAGCAGGTAAAAGAAACATATGGAAATTACTTGTTTTTGGTAAAAACCTAACACATTAAAATGTTATAGGGTCTTTTAAGACAAAATAAATGTTACAAAATTCTTACTAAAAATAGTAAGAATAAAATTTATGTCAAATGATTAATTTGACATAAATACTTGGATTTATTACAAACTTTTAGCCAATTAAAGAAAAGTTATAAAAATGGATAATTTTCTATAAAAAGACATTTGTAAAATAAATATGTTTATAAAAATAATCAAAAGCCAAGAAAATGGCTTTTTATATTCTTATAAACTTTTATTTGTTACTTTGATGAATCAAAGTAATCAAAACGGAAATACGTTGCGTAGTAATAAAACCGCGACCAATACGGCGATATACGCGAGAACGTAAATGTTCGAAATATTAAACCGAATTACTTATCATGTTTTATTAAGATAATCTAAAAGTTTATAATAAATAAACTTTTATAAATCCAAGTGTCGTCATGTAATATTTTGAAACAATGTTTTAAAAGAAATTGACATTTCATACGAATGAAATATTAGATGATTTCAAAATTATTAAATGATGTGACTTAAAACGTATCTTTTAAATGACTCGTGTTTTAAAAGAAAATAAATGTTAATAATTATTCTTTGGTTAATAATTATTTACAAAAGTTTTAAATAATGTTTTTATTTACATTTCACCATGAACTGTTAAGTATAATTATTTAATTAAAAATAATTATAACTTACAAGTTTATGAAAATAATAATAAACGTTATTTTTTAACAATGTACAAGACTTGATTGAATTATTAAATGATTATTCTTTTTTTAATTATATTTATTGAACATAAATATAAATCATCACGAGAGTATTTAAGTGATAAATGCTAACTAACGGGTTTCCAAATGAATACAAACGGGATTAAAACGTCAAGCCTTGGCCGGTATCACTTGGGTGACTTATGTTACTCAATTGATTTGTAGACCTTATGCAAATGTCTTATTATTTAAATTAGGACGTTACTTGCTACCGCTACTTCACAGTTTATTTCATCCTACCTGCTGATTCAGTGAGTTTCACGGCCCCTTTTCTTTTAACTGTTTTATACTTTTGGGGAGAAATCATGAAAATTGATAAATACTTTTTACTTAATATTATGGTTTATCTGTTAGCCGTATGACTGCTTGTTCTCTTACCGATTGCCCAACTATGGTTCATTATCGTTATAAACGTTTGTACAACTGTATCCCACCATTAATTGATTTCAATTAGTTCTGTACGAAATGATAGCTAGTGAATAGATCTATTTGGGTTGACAACCCTACCCTAATTGGTAGCTCCAATTTTGACTCCGGATTGTCTTGGGGTACACGTCAGTTATTATGCTCTGTTCAGCATCTCTTGGGCGAGACACTATGGGTGGGTAAACCGTTAGTATTTGAAATCATGGTTCATGTGAGTTCATACAACCACAATGGTAAATCAATGTAATATTTAAGTATACTGAAAAGTGTTTTACCAACTTTAAATGTAGAATCTTAAACCTGTGAAACTCACCAACTTTATGTTGACTTTTTAAACTCGTGATTTCTTAGGTAATTGATGCAAACTATGGAAGACATGCAAATGGGGCTTCATTATGCTATTCGGACATGCTTCTGGAGTCATAGTCCCAAACTATCCCAAATAAACCGTTTTATGCTTTTTATATTAAACTAAGACTTTATGTCTCTTTTCAAATGTAAGACATTGTCATTTCCACTACACATTCCGCTGCAATGAAATGAAGTGATGTTTTTATGAAGTTTGAAATTATTGGAAGTCGTTCTATGTATCCGCGACTATGATTCCATCTCGTTCACACCCAGACCCGTTGACCCGGGTGTATCAAACTCGAGTAGAACTTGAACTTTAGAGGTATCTCCTTAACTCATTGAATCGGGGTTACATTAATAGATCTATTGGTGTGGAAACCTGCCTAGCTTGGCTGGTTTTGGCGCCAGGTGATTGAAAGCCTAAATGTTGAGGCCTTGAGTATGTCGCTCATTATGTGCTTTGGTTCATTACTTATTTATCATATTTGATTACAGTTTACTCACTGAATCGCATGTCTCAATCTATATTAGTATATTAAACCTATGTTTATTCACCAACTATTCATAGTTAACCTCTATGTTGTACATGTTGTAGGTTTTGTTGTTTGATGACGATTATTTTGTTGATGACACCTTAGGATGCATGTAGACTTAGAGTGACCTAAATTTGAAAGATTTATTTTGTTATCATAGATGTGTTATATATGAATTGTTATGTATCATTGAATTATATGAAATGGGTTGATTAAGAATATAACAACATTTAAAATTAGTGTTGTGAGCATATGGACAATCATCACACCTCGATATATTCCACCATCGGTTGGGTGTGACATGTTGGATCGTGGTTAACCTGTTAACCTTATCAAGTTAAAGAAGGTTTTAAACAAGAAAGGCGGAATCAGACTTGTTTGTGTTCTTAACAAAGATGTATTGATCCGAAAGTGTAACTAGTAAACAAGAAGTAAAGTACATGCACATGAGATATAAATTCCAAGCACTACTATATTGATACTTCATTGATGTTTACAAGAGAGTTACAACTGAAATATAAGTTCAGGGATCACTCTTAAACAATGAAGTAAAACTAATATATATAGTGCAAGGAGGAAATAAAATATATTCTTTTATTTCCTTTTAGCCCCTAGGCTAAATAAACAAACATTATCTACTCCGAAAGTTGTTGAAGTACAAGCATGCTTCTGTGAACAGTTGAGTAGACCTTTCGGTGAACAGTGTACAGCGTTCCGTAAAGTAAAACTGCTTCCTGACAACTTTATGCTTTGGAACTTGTGCAGAGAGAGAAAGTCAAAGTTCCGGAGTAACTAAGTGAAAGTTCCGGAGGAACTCCTTAGCGTAAAAGAAGTTCCGGAGGAACTTCCTTCGGAACTCTGACTTAGGAATTTTGCCTAGCAAAACATTCCCAACAGTCTCCCCCTAAGATGTTGCTACCAAAAAACTGTTCTATGCTCAGCTTCTTCTTTGTGCTTAATTGAGTCCAAACCCACTTTAGTATACAACATAGTTAGTAGTTCCCATTATGCTCATGATGTTACTTTGATGCAGGCTATCCCAATCAACCATACTTAGATTTTTCAATTTTATCACTTGTCCATTGCTCATGTGGAAGTGAAACAACCCTTCATTCGTGTGCTCTTCAATCCTTATGATTTTAGGATGAATGAAAGTTGGGCTGGCTTGGTTGACAGTTGGATTAGGAGCGTCAGAAGCTTCTGCTTCTTCTTCTGATTCACTTACCACTATATTTTTTCTTTTGGCCATAGACTTCTTTCTACCAGAGAATGTGAGCTTGATGGGAGGAATGGTTGATTGTGGTTGGGATAAGAGTTCTGTTTCTGGTTTTGTGGGTTTTGGCTCTTTAGGAGGTGGTGAAGATTGTGGAGATGGGATGGGTTGGTTAGGAGTTTGAAATGAGGGAGCAGTCGGCTGTGAGGTTGTAGTGAAGGGTTGAGATGATGAGAGATGGGGATCAGAGATGGTGTCAAACATATCTTTGATGATGTTGATTCTTGGTTTCTTTGACTGAGAGGCCTGCACAGGAGCTTTCCTCTTCTTTTCTTTGAGAAAGCTGAGACCTTCAAGGTGTAGAGAGTCAAAAAGAGTATACATACCTGGTGGCCTTTTCTCACTAGTAGTTCTTTATCTTTCAATCTGACTCTTCCTGATGGCATCATACTCAGTTCTCAGTCTTAGCAGTCTGCAAGAGTTGATTCTTTTCGGGTTCTCCATCTGAATTTCCTTGAAGTACCATTTGTGAATCAGCAAGTCATCTTCCTCAGATAAATTTTGATATCTGGTACCTTGCTTCTCTTGTGCCTTCTCCTGGTCAAAGGAATAATCAACAAATCTCTTCACATTCATTTCTTTTGCTTTATCAGCTCTAATGACTAGAATCATGTACATCCATCTGATCAAGTCATCACCCTTCATTTCATCAACCCATGCATCAGTAAAGCAAGCCTTGCTTCTGAGCATCACACTGAACTGTCCTAGAAAAAATTTGTTATCTTCATTACTCTTCATCCGAATTTTTCTATACTCATTTCCTAAGACTTTTCTGTACTTTTCTACCTTGTCTGAAAGACCTTGTTCTTCAGCTTTGGCAATTCTTTCTTCTAAGTACAAATCAGATCCTCTCCTTGCTACATTGATAAAGAACATCAGGTCTGAATTTTTTATGACATACTCGTAAATCCCTTCCTTTATGAGTAGTCGTTTTTGCTCTTCAAACTCTGCAGATTCCTTCTGTTCTTGAAATTTCTTCTATATCTCAGCATTCTCCCTTTGTAATTGATCAAACAGAGCTCTTGTAGCAGGATCCATATCATCCTTTGGACCTCCTGTGCTCTGAATGTCATCATCCTCCATGGAAGTAAAACCAGATATGGTTCTCTCACTGAGAGAATCATTTGCAGCAGGCTTTGAAGATTCAGGAAGTGAAGTTGTAGCATTAGGACTGGCTTCCGAGGTAACTTGCTCAGGAATAGTCTTAGTGCCGATTTCCGAAGTAACTACCTTAGGACTGACTTCCGGAGCAATTTGTTCCGAAGTAGTCTTAGGCAATTTCTTGGAGACAACTTCCGAAGTAACTTCCTTCGGAACATTCTCAGTTGTGAGAAGTTCTTCCGGAGTAACTTCCTTCGGAATCTCCTTAGCTGAGGTTGGTTCCTCCGGAGTAACATCCTTTGGAGTTTCATCAGTAAAGATTGGCTCCTCCGGAGTAACTTCCTTTGGAATTTCCTCAGTTACAACCTTTGCTGAAGAAGATGTAGGACTCTTAAGATGCAACAAAGCTTCAGTTACATCTATATCAAATAAATCTTCTTGAAGAGTCACATCTTCCACTGGTTCACTTTCAGGTTTATCAACCTGTTCTTCACTTGTTTCTCCTCCTTCAGCCTCAAACTGTTCTACACCTGTTTGAAGATACTCTTGCTCTTTTGCCAGGTAGACATCAGATAAGAAGTTTCTGACTTATCCAATGTTCTGAGGATAGGCACTTGAAGCAGCCATTACAAATTTCATGAACTCCATGGGATTGATCTTGCATTCTTCAGGTGCTACCTGTATTAGGTGATCCATGTGAACATTAAGCAGACCTTCTATTGGGTTAAAGGGCTTAACTCCACAGATTTTGAATAACTTCTTCTTCATCTTCTCAGGTAACCTCTCATTGGGATCAAAATCAATCTCACTAGAGCTAGCAGAGTCTTCAGTTGGCTTGGTTTCAGCAGGAATTTTCTGAAAAGGTGTTGAAGAACTAGTTTTCTCCCCCTTTTCGGTAGCAACAGCTTCACCAGTTGGGTTTGATGCACTAGCCTTCTCCTGCTTAAGCCTTTCGATCAAGGTGTCCAGCTGTTGAATTGTGTGAAGCAGGGATTGCATCTGTTTCTGCAGGACAGTTTGGTTGGCCGTCAATTCTTTAAGTAAAGCATTGCCCTCAACTTGATTTCTCAGGATCCCTGGGCGAAGAAGAGCCATAAAGCCTAGCTTGATCAAGCTCAACACCTTTGTTTTCTTGGCTCCTGGGATTCCCTGCAAGCACAGTTGTTGCCTTAGGTTCCATTTATGGTTCCCTTGGTTTCAACTGGCTGCTGGTTGCCATAGATTGGGTCTTAAGAATGTTACTACTTTCCAATAGTTCCAGTGGGGAAACAACTGTAGTAGCAGCCCTTTCTACATGAACATCATCATCTCTCCTGATGTTCAACTCCTTAGGTGGTGAATGGGGGTTAGAAGAGACATAGTCAATATTCATCCTATCATCTTCATGAGGTGAATTTGATGTGAAGAGATTGTCCTTTGAATTTTGATCTGTCTCTGCTTCATTCACAGGTATATTTAGGTTTAGATCTATGGAGGTAAACAAGAGGAATGAGGGTTGTACATCCAATCTAATAGAGGATGAAGTCTCAAGTGAGAAATCACCAGCAATGTGGCTGAACCCTTGGCTTTGATGTTGAGCAGACAGTGGGTCATGCTCAAGGTTCTCAGGTTGGGTGGCAATAGGAGACATAGGTGGAGTAGACCTTGTCTCCTTTTCAACAACTTTTAAATGAGTAGGTGAGGAAGTTTTGGTGTAGGATTTTGAGTGCTTGACCTTCTTTCTTTGATATTGCTTGGTTTGAATTTTAGTTCTATAAAGAAGGTCAATTTCAGGTGTGGGTTCAACAACTGATGGTGTAGTTTCAGTGTTGTCACCTGGAGCAGGTTGCTCAGTTGGTTCTTGAGCCTGAACTGGTTGCTCTTGCACCATAGGTGCAGGAATAACTCTTGGATCGGGTAGTGGATGGTCATTTTCCACACAAGACAGTTGGAAATTGCAGTTTTAGAAAGCAAATAAGAAAAGATTTTCTCAGTTATGTTCTTTTGCTTAAAGATGGTACCAGCTCTTGGAACATCAGGGAATTGTGTATTCAAAATGTATTGCAAAAACCTTGGGTACATGTTAAAAGATTTTTCACAATTCTCCCTAAGCCCATCAAAAATCATTTTTGAAAAATTAAAGCATTCTCCCCTGATTACTGCATGAAGAGCAGTTGCTTGGACTTCACCAAGTTCCTCATGAGATCTCCTGGGGGTTAGGCACACCAGCAGAGTATGGGCAAGAAACCTCCATACAGGTGGAATGTGGCATTTCTTCACAGTTTTGCTGTTAGGGTTTCCTCCATAACCGATGCCCATCAAAGTGAACTGGTAATCTTCTCAGGGAACAGTAAGAATACCGTCTTTGTCTTGTAATTTTAAATGATATCCGATCATCTCTTCAGTAATGTACACGTCTCTTCCGTGAACCTTGCTTTCAATTTGCATAACCTGCTTGCCGTCTTCAATACGAGCACCCACTACAGCATTTGCCCAAAACTGGGTTATAGTTTCATCGTAAATCGTGGGACTTACGGTTAGAGAAAAATGGAGTTCTGACGAAGTAAGAAAATCGATCATTCCATCGAACGGGACCGACTTTGATGATTTCACAAGATAAGCCCTTTGATTGTGCTCGCTGTGAAACGAAGATGTTGCCATTGTTCTGTATTGAGTGATTGCTTGAGAAATTGAGATAACTTTGAATGGAATTGAAGGTAAAGCGAGAGCAATTTCTGAGAATTTTGGGGATTTAGGTTTCGAAAAGTGAAAGGTTTCTCTGGGAGTGACAGTTAAAAGGTGAGGAGAGAGGGAATTAACGGAAAGTGTAACAGTGGAGTTAGTTGGGTCAGCAGTTAACCGTCACTGTTAACGCATTAAAGGTTTGTACAATACAACAGTGAAGAACTGGAGGGGGTCCCACTTTATCCACACAATTTAAATCCGTATAAGGAAGTTCCTCCGGAACGATTTTGTTCCTTCGGAAGATTAAGGTTTCCCCGGAACTCCTTTCCTTTGAATTTGCTCCTCCTGTGGCCATGAAAAACTTCCGTAGGAAGTTGCCTTGGAGAGTGAGTTACTCCGGAATAACCTGTCACTTTGAAAAACACTTGAAACCAAATTAAAAACCTAATAGAGTTCCCTCGGAACAGCTCTTTGATGAAGAGAAATACTTCCGGACTAAGTTCCTCCGGAACTAAATGAGTTCCCTCGGAACAAGATCAGAAGTACTAAAACACTTGGAAAAACTCATTTCTTGACAATTTCACCAAGATTTAAGTTTGATTCAATTTAAAACATAGTGTTTTTGAGGTTTTCAGAGAATTGATTAGTTTATAAAGATGGAAAGTTAAAGACACATGAGCACATTAAGGAGACAGAAAAGTATGTACTGAAGATAATAATTGACAGCAAAGGTTAACCAAAGTTCATCATCCCAATAGCTGTTATGAGAAAGAAAAATCTTGCCTCATCAAATGCTTTTGTAAAAAGGTCAGCTAATTGAAGATCAGTATGAACTTTGTGTAACTTAATCAATTTCTTTTCTGCACAATCTCTAATAAAATGATACCTTACTTCAATGTGCTTTGTCCTTGAGTGCTTTACAGGGTTGTTTGTTATGGAAATGGCACTGGTGTTATCTGCATACATAGGAGTTTCTAGAAAGGTGATTCCATAATCAAGCATCTGATTCTGAATCCATAGCACTTGACCACAGCAACTTGAAGCAGCAATGTACTCAGCTTCAGCAGTAGATGTAGAAACACAGGTTTCTTTCTTGCATTGCCATGATACGAGTCTATTTCCTAGAAATTGACATCCTCCAGATGTTGATTTCTTATCCAAGTAACAGCCCGCATAGTCACTGTCAGTGTAGGCAACAAGAGAAAAATCATTGTTCTTTGCATACCACAACCCAAGTTTTGGTTGTCCTTTGATATATTTGAAGATTGTTTTTACTACCTTCATGTGGGATTCTTTGGGATCAGACTGATATCTAGAGCATAAGAATACACTAAACATAATATCAGGCCTACTTGCAGTTAAGTACATCAATGAACCAATCATTGCCCTATAAGTGTGCTGATCAACAAATTCACTCTCTGAATATGAATTCAGTTTATGAGATGTTGAAATAGGAGTTTTTGCAGGAGAGGCAGATAGCATATCAAACCTCTGGAGCATATCTTGAATATATTTGGACTGATTCAAGAAAATGCCCTCTGCAGTTTGTTTAACTTGGAGACCCAGAAAGAAATTAAGCTCACCCATTGAACTCATCTCAAATTGATCTTGCATTAGGGACTCAAACTCCTTGTACAACTTAGGATTGGTTGACCCAAAGATAATATCATCCACATATATCTGAACAAGCAACTTATCTTTTCCAACATTTCTGAAGAAGAGAGTTTTATCAATGGCTCCTGTCACACCCCCAAGTAACCACTAACAGAGTTTATACCGTTAAGGGGTGCGAGCAAACCAGGACCACAACCATTAGTTACAAATACTAAACAAATCAGAGTAAAGTCCAAGTGTTCATCATAAAACAGTTTAAAGTTCGCAGCGGAAAAGTAAACAAAAGTATCTTAGCACTAACCACGTGCTTTAAGTACAAATTATATATTGGAAATCAAAATGTCTAAAGTAAGTTAAAACAATTTAAAGTCTTCTATGTGCCATGCCAACCCCTGGTGGATACTCCTCAACGATCTGCAAAAGTGAAAAACCACACAAGTGTCAACCTAACGGTTGGTGAGTTCACGGTGGGCATGACATGCATTGGCCCGGTCTCATAATCGTATTCATCAACATATAAATAAGTAATAGGTTTGCAAAACATTGCCAAGCGTTGAAATTACCGAATATGCACTAGTTAAGTAAGAGTTAAAGCGGTCAACCGATATCGCGGGTAGCTAATCCGGTTTCCATGCACTAAGGAGTCGTACTAGGGCTGAAAGCTGACGTAACAGAGTTCGGCAATAGCCGATGGTTGGTGCCTCCAGTTGTGTCCCATTTGGGAGGCCCACAACTAAACATAGGCTGACATTGAACTCCGTTCGGCCTCCAACCGGTTGGTTACACATTTGTGTACCGCGGAGCAGGGTTTGTCAAACCCTCAGTAGATCTACCCAACATCCCCTCGCTTCTCAGATCAACAGTACTAGGTTGAGGACTTTTAAGTTTTTAAGGCATCCTTAGAAATCATGTGATATCATCTGGTTTAGACTTTAACCTACACTAGTCATATTAAAATGTTTATTCTGGATTTCATCTGAAATCCTAAAAAGAGTTTAAGTGTCATAGTGGTCGTTTCCGAGTTTCAATAGAAACCCCAAGGATGGACAGTTGCAAGTGTTCCCATAAAACACTCCAACTTCCATAACAGGTATCCCGATTGTAATACCTCAAAATGTCAGCGTTGTTTATCGTTAAGTTCATTCGTTGTGTCCCAAACGGGCACACAATTAAAGGGTTTGTGAAACTCACCTTAGGTTGCTCAGCTACACTTCAATAATCCAAATTACGATTTGCTAACGAAGACCTAATAATCACATTAAGGTCTTAAGTATTAGGTTGTGTCTAGTCTTTAACTTAACGCCACTATGGCCCATAACATAGCACGTTGGAACTAAGACACGACATACCGACACACGACACCAATGGTTGATCATAGCAGGGGTTCACATAATACAGAAATCAAACATATTTCATCATTGCATAATCATATAAATCATAGCATAGCATTCACACAAGTTGCACAAGTTTAAGTTTGGTCAGACCACAGTTTCGCTAGCATAGTGTCGCTAGACAGTTTCGCTAGGTGCACGGGCAGTACTTTCGCTAGGCAATACCCGATGACACAGTTTCGCTAGGCTAGTTTCGCCCGAAACTGCTGACGCAGTTTCGCTAGCCTAGTTTCGCATGAAACTGGTTTGAACTTTCGTTCAGGTTGAATTTCGCTCGGTAGATTCGCTCGAGCTGGTCTGACTGGGTTTACCCGGCGACACTATAGTTTCGCTGTATAGTGTCGCCTGATAGGAGATGTACATAATTTCGCTATACAGTTTCGCCCAAAGAACTTCACAGTTTCGCTGGTCGCGAAAAACCTACGGATCAGCCTAAAAATCCATCTAACAGTCTCCCATACTTACATGTAATTCAGTATATAGCATGCATAGTCAATTACCAACATCATAGAAGCAAGATTTAGACACCTTATTCATGTATTCTCATCATCCAAATCACCAAAAACACATTTTTGACCTAAAATGACCTAAATAGCACAAATCTCTATCATGGTTGGATTTCATACGTAAAGTTGCAAACTTTATAACAGATCTAACATCCCTAAGCAACATACTAGCAGATCAAGCAGTTTCATGAAAGTTTAAGCATGCTTTTTAAGAAAACTCAAAGAAAAGGCATAAAGAGAGGTTTTGGGACTCACGATTCGATCAAGGAATCGAATGGATGTTGTCTTGAGGCTGAGACCTTGATGTTTTGTTGTGTTTCTCGACTGACCAGAATTCCAGGAGTGTGTGTGTGTTTTGGAGAGAATGGTGCAAAAATGAGGCAACTAGGGTTTTATGTTATTATATATCAGGGCCTAGTTTCGCTGGCAGTTTCGCTGGCCAAGCGAAACTGGCTCTGAACTCATGCAGGTCAATCAGTTTAGCTAGCTACCGGGCGAATCTATAGTTTCGCTCGGTAGTTTCGCTGGCTACCAAAATAAGGCAATTTTCACATAATCAAGTGTTTACAATTTGTCATGCTATTAACGATAATCATGCTTTCAAATCACATTGCACAAAATGACAATAATTAGTGAACACATAACACATATGGACGGGTTCGGTGATCAACCAAAGGTCGTGGACGTATTCGGCCTAGTTAAGCATTAGTTACTAAGTTAACACTTATAACGTAACTAACGGAATTGTCTAACGGAAGTAAACCTTGAAATTCTCGGATGTCACATCATCCCCTTGTAATTGGAATTTTCGTCCCGAAAATTATTCTTGTGTCGTAGCATTTGCAGCCTCGGCTGTCGTCGCTGGGGAAAGAAAGCAAAAGTTTTAGGGTCGCCACATCCTCCTCCTGTTAAGGGAATTTTGGTCCCCAAAATTAAATCATACCTTGAGTTTCTGTGGACGTTTGCTCGAACAGGTGAGGATACTTTTTCTTCATCTGATCCTCTCGTTCCCAAGTATATTCTGGTCCACGCTTTGAGTTCCATCGAACCTTGACGCTCGGAATCTTGCTACGTTTGAGGGTTTTCTCCTCGCGTCCCATGATTTCTACCGGTTGCTCGATAAATCTCAGATGTTCATCGATTTCCAATTCCTCCAAAGGAATTATTTCAGTGTTGTCAGCCATACATTTCTTCAGGTTGGAGACGTGAAACACGTTGTGAACTCCATCGAGTTCGGCAGGGAGTTGTAAACGGTAGGCCACCGGGCCTACTTCCCCAATGATTTCAAACGGTCCGATGTAGCGAGGATTCAACTTTCCACGCTTTCCAAAGCGTATCACACCTTTCCAGGGAGATACCTTCAATAGTACCTTGTCGCCTACCTCGAACTTCAAAGGTTTACGGCGTTTGTCGGCATAGCTCTTTTGTCTGTCACGTGCTGCGGCTATCCGCTTTCTGATTTGAATGATCCGTTCAGTTGTATCATGAATGATTTCCGGTCCAGTGAGTCCCTTCTCACCCGTTTCAGCCCAACACACGGGCGATCTGCATTTTCTGCCATAAAGAGCTTCAAAAGGTGCTGCACCGATACTTGAATGATAACTGTTGTTGTAGGAGAACTCCACCAACGGAAGGTGAGCCTCCCAATCCTTACCAAAGTCGAGAACGCAAGCTCGGAGCATGTCTTCCAAAGTCTGAATAGTTCGTTCCGTCTGACCGTCGGTCTGCGGGTGATAAGCTGTACTCATATCCAGTCTGGTTCCCAGTGCTTCTTGCATAGATTGCCATAGTCGGGAAGTAAATCGAGGATCTCGATCAGAGATAATGGTCTTAGGCACTCCATGACGTGCCACAATTCGGTCAATGTACAGCTTGGTTAACTTATCCATATTGTCACTTTCTCTCATTGGAATGAAGTGTGCAGATTTGGTTAATCGATCAATGATAACCCAAATCGCATCCGGTCGATTCGATCGATGAGGTAATCCCGTTACAAAGTCCATGGAGATATCCTCCCATTTCCATTCTGGGATCTTTGGTTGCTGTAATAGCCCAGAAGGCTTTTGATACTCGATCTTAACCCTTGAGCATGTTAAACACTTAGCCACATATCGAGCAATGTCGGCTTTCATATTCGGCCACCAATACAAATTCTTCAAGTCTTGGTACATTTTATCCGATCCAGGGTGTACCGAATACCTTGACTTGTGAGCTTCATCCATCACGAGCTCACGGAGATTTCCAAGTAAAGGAACCCAAATTCTGTCATTGTAGTATCTGAGTCCATCGGACTTCACCTCAGATTTACCATCCACCCCTCGCAGTGCTTCAGCTGCGAAATTTTCTTCTTTTAAAGCTTCCTGTTGGGCATCGCGGATCCGATCCGGCAATCCCGTGTGAATGGTAAGTTGCAGCGCTCGTACTCGTCGAGGCTTTTCGTACTCTTTTCGACTTAGGGCGTCAGCCACCACATTGGCTTTTCCCGGGTGATACTTAATTGCTAAGTCATAGTCATTCAGTAGCTCGACCCACCGTCGTTGTCGCATGTTGAGATCCTTCTGATTAAAGATGTGCTGTAAGCTTTTGTGGTCAGTAAATATTGTGCACTTTGTTCCGTAGAGGTAATGTCTCCAAATCTTAAGTGCATGAACAACGGCTCCCAATTCCAAATCATGCGTTGTATAATTCTTCTCAGTGTCCTTCAGTTGCCTGGACCCATAGGCAATTACTTTGTCCCGTTGCATCAACACGCAACCGAGTCCTTGGATGGATGCATCACAGTAGACTACAAAGTCGTCAACTCCATCGGGTAACGCAAGAATCGGAGCTGAACATAACATATCTTTGAGAGTTTGAAACGCGTGTTCTTCTTTTTCACCCCATCTATATTGCACTCCCTTGTGCGTTAATGCTGTTAAGGGTTGAGCCAATTGCGAGAAACCCTTAATGAATCTTCGGTAATATCCGGCAAGTCCCAAAAATTGTCGGATTTCGGTCGGCGCTCTCGGAGTAGACCAATTCTTGATAGCTTCCACTTTAGCTGGGTCGACGTGAATTCCGTTCTGATCGACAATGTGTCCAAGAAACTGGACTTCGCGAATCCAAAAGTCGCACTTTGAAAACTTAGCATAAAGCTGTTCCTTGCGGAGTAATTCCAAGATAAGACGTAGATGTTCCTCGTGTTCTTCCTTTGTCTTGGAGTAGATCAAAATATCATCGATGAAAACTATCACAAACTTATCGAGGTACGGCTTGCACACTCGATTCATCAGATCCATAAATACAGCAGGCGCATTAGTTAGCCCAAACGGCATAACCAAAAACTCGTAATGACCATAGCGAGTTCTGAAAGCAGTCTTGGGTACATCCTCATCACGAACACGGAGTTGGTGATATCCAGACCGTAGATCAATCTTTGAGAAGTAGCTCGAACCTTGCAGTTGGTCGAAGAGATCGTCGATTCGAGGAAGTGGATACCGATTCTTGATCGTAACCTTGTTAAGTTCTCGGTAGTCAATACACATTCGGAACGTTCCATCCTTCTTTTTAACAAACAAAACTGGTGCTCCCCATGGAGACGAACTTGGACGAATAAACCCTTTGTCGAGTAGCTCTTGAAGTTGTGCGGAGAGTTCGTTGAGTTCGCTTACCGCCAAACGGTAAGGCGCGCGTGCAATCGGAGCGGCTCCAGGAGCTAAGTCGATCCCAAACTCCACTTGACGAAATGGAGGCAAACCAGGCAGATCTTCAGGAAATACATCTTGGAAGTCGCGAACTATCGGGTAATCGTTGATTCTGCGCTCGGGAAGTGTCGAATCGGTGACGTTTGCAAGAATCGCGAAGTGACCCTTACGAAGGCACTTTTGAGCTTTGAGAAACGAGATAATACCAGTGACTGCTCCACCTTTTTCACCTTGAACCGTTAACACTTCACCTTCTTCGAGTGGAATACGAACCACTTTTTCTTTACATAAGATTTCAGCTCGGTTTTCGGATAACCAATCCATTCCTACTATAACGTCAAAACTACCAATCGGGAAAGGCATAAGATCGATTCCTAATGTATGGCCAGCTAGTTCTAACTTACAGTCCTTAACTATCTGCGTCGTATCATGAAGTTTACCATTCGCTAGTTCTACCACATACGTAGCATCTAAAGCAATCGGTTTAGCATTTATTAGTCTAGCAAACTTAGTGGAAATAAAACTTCTTTCAGCACCAGAATCAAATAACACAGTAGCAAAGAAACCATTCAATATAAATTTACCATTAATCACGTTGGCGTCGTTGCGAGCTTCTCCCTGACCCATGACGAAGGCACGACCTCTACCATTCCCACCATTACCGTTTCCACCATTACCATTTCCATTGTTACCATTCCCGTTGCCCGGGTTCCCACCGTTGCCATTGTTACCATTACCCTGCCTGCGCAATTGCGGGCAATCTTTCTTCATGTGGCCTTGAGCACCACATTCATAACAGCCACGGGCTCCACCATTGTTGTTGTTCTGATTGTTTCCTTGCCCGTTGTGGTTGTTCCCGTTTCCCTTGTTGTTGTTATTTCCCCTTTGGTTCTGACCGTTGTTGTTCAACCTTTGCAAGTTGGTCCAGCAGTTGTTGGCCTCATGACCCAGTTTCCCGCATCTTCCACACTCTAGGCCCTTGCTACACATTCCTCTGTGGTGTTTCTCACACTTGTTACAAAACGGAGCTTTACCCTTGTAGTTTCCATTCCCACCTTGGCGATTGTTACCCCCACTGTCGTTGAAATTGGACCTTGTGTTGTCTGGTCGCTTGTTCTGATATTGGGAGTTAGAGGACCTCCCAGATTGATTTCCAACAGATTGATTGTTCACGGATGTCGCTGGAGCTTCTTCTCCAGCCTTACGCTTGCCACTTAAGGCAGTCTTTTCAGAGATTCTTGCAGGAAGTGTACCTCTCTCAACCTCCTGATCGGTAAGCTTATGAGCCAAACGGATGGCTTGCTGCACAGTTGTTGGGTTGCTGGCGGTCACCAAGCTCTTGATTTGGGGTACGAGACCCTCTAGATATCGCTCAATGCGTTTAAATTCAGCATCAACCATTGACGGACATAGCACCGCGTACTCGTGGTAACGCGCAGTGTATTCCTCAACTTCAGATCCAGACATCTTGGAGTTCAGAAATTCGCCTTCTAGCTTCTTGACTTGGTCCCGAGGGCAATACTCCTCCATTATCAGTTCCTTGAATGCTTCCCATTCCATATCATTCGCTGCATTTACCCCAACCATTTGAATTTCGGCGTTCCACCAGGAGAGAGCTGCTCCCTCGAAAGTACCAGTTGCAAATTTCACCTTGCTCTCAGCCGGGCAGTTACACATAGAGAAGACCTTCTCAGACTTCTCGATCCACCTGAGGAGTCCCACCGCTCCTTCCTCGCCGGAAAACGTCATTGGCTTACAATCCATGAAGGACTTAAACGTGCAGTGATGGTGGTTTCCTGATGCAATAATAGTCCGGGTTTTAAGTTTAAACAGGTCAAAATACAATTGCTTTGTGCCTTAACCGGCATAATAATTACCCTGTGCGGCGTATGCAGCTTGGACGGCTGCCACCGCGGCTTGCACGTGTTCATTAATCATTGCTTGCAGCTATGCAGGCGTCATGTTGATGTTGCTTCTTCCGTGTCCTCTTCCAGACATTTTGCTGGACAGTTAAAGTAGCCAGTGTTCAGTCACAATTATGTTCTATACATATCCCCTAATATGTATATTAACCATTTTCCGTTATCCCACTATTAGTCCAAAAATTTTTCGTGCAAAATTGAGGCGTCGTCGGAGAACGTCGTAAGTCGTAAGTAGCTATCGTCGAAAGTCGGCTTTTTCCCATAAAAGTCACCATCGGCGTAGTCATCGAAGTAGAAATCAGGACGTAGCGTGTAGCATCGTTTCGTTGTCGCTTTCCCCCGGAATAGTGCGCGTATTAGCGTTCGCATTTCGTATTTGTGTGTGAAAATTTCCTAAGGTTTTCCGTTAGACTACCTAGACACGGTCTATATATATACTTATAAATATATATACATATGAAGCATTTACTTACACAGCAGAGCGAGTATCCCAGGTTGGCACGTAATTATTTTGGTTTTGGGAATTTTGTTTGTTCGTTTGTAACTAAGGTTTTCAAGTTGCAGTTTCCAAATCGTTTTTTTTTTCAAAATGATTCCACTTCTCTGCAACTTATGGCTCTGATACCAATCTGTCACACCCCCAAGTAACCACTAACGGAGTTTATACCGTTAAGGGGTGCGAGCAAACCAGGACCACAACCATTAGTTACAAATACTAAACGAATCAGAGTAAAGTCCAAGTGTTCATCATAAAACAGTTTAAAGTTCGCAGCGGAAAAGTAAACAAAAGTATCTTAGCACTAACCACGTGCTTTAAGTACAAATTATATATTGGAAATCAAAATGTCCAAAGTAAGTTAAAACAATTTAAAGTCTTCCGTGTGCCATGCCAACCCCTGGTGGATACTCCTCAACGATCTACAAAAGTGAAAAACCACACAAGTGTCAACCTAACGGTTGATGAGTTCACGGTGGGCATGACATGCATTGGCCCGGTCTCATAATCGTATTCATCAACATATAAATAAGTAATAGGTTTGCAAAACATTGCCAAGCGTTGAAATTACCGAATATGCACTAGTTAAGTAAGAGTTAAAGCGGTCAACCGATATCGCGGGTAGCTAATCCGGTTTCCATGCACTAAGGAGTCGTACTAGGGCTGAAAGCTGACGTAACAGAGTTCGGCAATAGCCGATGGTTGGTGCCTCCAGTTGTGTCCCATTTGGGAGGCCCACAACTAAACATAGGCTGACATTGAACTCCCTTCGGCCTCCAACTGGTTGGTTACACATTTGTGTACCGCGGAGCAGGGTTTGTCAAACCCTCAGTAGATCTACCCAACATCCCTTCGCTTCTCAGATCAACAGTACTAGGTTGAGGACTTTTAAGTTTTTAAGGCATCCTTAGAAATCATGTGATATCATCTGGTTTAGACTTTAACCTACACTAGTCATATTAAAATGTTTATTCTGGATTTCATCTGAAATCCTAAAAAGAGTTTAAGTGTCATAGTGGTCGTTTCCGAGTTTCAATAGAAACCCCAAGGATGGACAGTTGCAAGTGTTCCCATAAAACACTCCAACTTCCATAACAGGTATCCCGATTGTAATACCTCAAAATGTCAGCGTTGTTTATCGTTAAGTTCATTCGTTGTGTCCCAAACGGGCACACAATTAAAGGGTTTGTAAAACTCACCTTAGGTTGCTCAGCTACACTTCAATAATCCAAATTATGATTTGCTAACGAAGACCTAATAATCACATTAAGGTCTTAAGTATTAGGTTGTGTCTAGTCTTTAACTTAACGCCACTATGGCCCATAACATAGCACGTTGGAACTAAGACACGACATACCGACACACGACACCAATGGTTGATCATAGCAGGGGTTCACATAATACAGAAATCAAACATATTTCATCATTGCATAATCATATAAATCATAGCATAGCATTCACACAAGTTGCACAAGTTTAAGTTTGGTCAGACCACAGTTTCGCTAGCATAGTGTCGCTAGACAGTTTCGCTAGGTGCACGGGCAGTACTTTCGCTAGGCAATACCCGATGACACAGTTTCGCTAGGCTAGTTTCGCATGAAACTGGTTTGAACTTTCGTTCAGGGAATTTCGCTCGGTAGATTCGCTCGAGCTGGTCTGTGGGTTTACCCGGCGACACTATAGTTTCGCTGTATAGTGTCGCCTGAAGGAGATGTACATAATTTCGCTATACAGTTTCGCCCAGAGAACTTCACAGTTTCGCTGGTCGCGAAAAACCTACGGATCAGCCTAAAAATCCATCTAACAGTCCCCATACTTCATGTAATTCAGTATATAGCATGCATAGTCAATTACCAACATCATAGAAGCAGTTTAGACACCTTATTCATGTATTCTCATCATCAAATCACCAAAAACACATTTTTGACCTAAAATGACCTAAATAGCACAAATCTCTATCATGGTTGGATTTCATACGTAAAGTTGCAAACTTTATAACAGATCTAACATCCCTAAGCAACATACTAGCAGATCAAGCAGTTTCATGAAAGTTTAAGCATGCTTTTTAAGAAAACTCAAAGAAAAGGCATAAAGAGAGGTTTTGGGACTCACGCTTCGATCAAGGAATCGAATGGATGTTGTCTTGAGGCTGAGACCTTGATGTTTTGTTGTGTTTCTCGACTGACCATAATTCCAGGAGTGTGTGTGTGTTTTGGAGAGAATGGTGCAAAAATGAGGCAACTAGGGTTTTATGTTATTATATATCAGGGCCTAGTTTCGCTGGCAGTTTCGCTGGCCAAGCGAAACTGGCATCGAACTCATGCAGGTCAATCAGTTTAGCTAGCTACCGGGCGAATCTATAGTTTCGCTCGGTAGTTTCGCTGGCTACCAAAATAAGGCAATTTTCACATAATCAAGTGTTTACAATTTGTCATGCTATTAACGATAATCATGCTTTCAAATCACATTGCAGAAAATGACAATAATTAGTGAACACATAACACATATGGACGGGTTCGGTGATCAACCAAAGGTCGTGGACGTATTCGGCCTAGTTAAGCATTAGTTACTAAGTTAACACTTATAACGTAACTAACGGAATTGTCTAACGGAAGTAAACCTTGAAATTCTCGGATGTCACAGCTCCTCTCCTGTAACCATGGCCAAGCATGTAATTTGACAGAGTCTCATACCATGTTCTTGGTGCGTGCTTGAGACCATAGAGAGCCTTGATCAGTTTACACACCTTGTTAGGATGGTGTGGGTCTTCAAACCCTGGTGGTTGACAGACATAAACTTCTTCCTTCAGTTTTACATAAAGAAAAGCACTCTTCACATCCATTTGATATACAGTGAAGTCTTTGTAAGCTGCATAGGCAAGGAAAATTCTGATTGCTTCTAATCTTGGAACTGGAGCAAAAACCTCATCATAATCAAGTCCTTCCTCTTGAGCATAACCTTGAACAACAAGCCTAGCTTTGTTCTTGAATACAATTACTCTTTCATCCTTTTTGTTTCTAAACACCCATTTTGTTCCAATAGGTTGAGCATCTTTTGGTAGATCAACCAGTTCCCAAACCTTCTGTTTGTTGATTTGGAACAATTCCTCTTGCATAGCTTCAATCCAGTGATTGTCTTTCAGTGCTTGCTCAACTTTCTTTGGTTCTTCTTGTGACAGAAAGCATGCAAACAAACACACATTTGCATTTGCAGCTGATTTGCTTCTTGTAAGAATGGGAGCACTTACTTCACCAATCACATTCTCAATTGGATGAGTCTTGCTGACACTTGTATTCTGAAAACTTGGGAATTCATGACTCTGAACTTGCCTAACTGGTGGAATAATTGGGGGTAGATGTACGCTAAGCTCAATTCCTGGTATTCTTTGTGAAAGGGGTAGGTTTGATGTAGTTGTAGCAGGAACAGGTTGATCACTCATGTTGAGAGCAGAGTTGATGTTTCCTTCATGAATTGAGTCAAAGGAATTTGACTCATGAGAACCATCATGATCAACTGTTTGATTCACATTTGGTGAATATTGCATACTTCCTTCATCACTGGTCTATGAGACATAACCATTTGCTTGTGATTGTGTATCACTTGACTCTGATTCAACCCAATTTACTGGAGTTGGATCAGCAACTTGTTGAATTTCAGCAGTTGGCTTGACAGGTGGTTGATAGGTTTAAGTGCTAACAGAGGAGTAGAAGGGTCCATAGTTGTAGCTATCCTTCTTTGTGTCTGATTTCTCCCCCTGAGGCTGCGCATTCTTACTAAAAGACTTATCAACTGTGAGGTTGAAAGCATTGGTTAGTGAATCAATATCAAATAACCATGAGGGTTCAATTAACTAAACCTATTTCTAGATTTTTCATTAAAAAATACATTAATTGAGTCTTCAATTATTTTAGTTCTGAGGTTGTATACTCTGTATGCCTTAGAAACTCCTGAGTACCCAACCATGTAGCCATCATCTGCCTTTCCAGCAAATTTAGCTAAATTCTCATTGGTTATTAATACTGTAACACGACAACCAAAAACTTTGAGAAAATGGATACTAGGTTTTCTTCTTCTCCAAAGCTCATATGGTGTCTTGTTTTTACCTTTAACCACAAGCACCCTGTTCTGAACATAACAGGCAGTGTTCACTGCTTCTGCCCAGAAAGTTACAGGGAGCTTAGACTCAGCTAACATTGATCTAGCAGCCTTAATTAATGTTCTATTTCTCATCTCAGTAACCCCATTCTGCTGAGGAGTTCTAGCAACACTATACTGCCTAGAAATACCTTTTTCTTCACAAAATGAATTTAAAACATGATTTTTAAATTCAGTACCATTGTCACATCTAATTGTTTTGACTTTGAAGTTTAACTGATTTTCAAGCTGTGTAATCAAATTTTTCAAAAGTTCAGGAGTTTCATCCTTAGTTCTTAGGAAGAAAACCCAAGAATATCTTGAAAAATCATAAGTTATAACAAAACAATAAGATTTCTTTCCCAAACTCATTACCCTTGTAGGACCAAAGAGATCCATATGCAACAATTCTAAGGGTTGAGAAATTGAATTTTCAGATTTGGACTTATGAGAGGACTTGTGCTGCTTTCCTTTTAAACAAGCAATACAATGTTCTTTACAGTTAAAATGTTTCTTTGGCAAACCATTTACTAATCCCAAGTTGACTAGTTTGTTCATGGTTTTGTAATTAACATGTACAAGTATTATGTGCCAAAGGTCAGACTCATCAATAGAAGCTTTTGATATCAGGCAGGTGTTACCATTTTGAGATGTAGCACTTGCCATATCAAGTAAGTATAAGCCATCCTGTCTTTTAGCTTTAATCAAAATCATTTCAGTAGGAATTTTAAGACCAGGCTTAAGTACTAGAGCTTCTTCATCATTGAACAGAAAATTTAAGTTCTTATCACAAATTTGTGATACACTCAACAGATTAAAATTCAGAACATTGACAAGACTTACTTTGTCAAGAGTAAAACTTCCATTTGATACATTACCAAGTGCAGTAATATGTCCTTGATTGCTTCCAAACGCAACTGGACCTCCATCATGTCTTTTTGTAATTTCTAGAAGATTTTTATTACCTGTCATGTGACTGGAGCATCCACTATCTACAACCCAAACATTTGCTTGAGATTTATTAGGTAGCTCCTACGCAGGTAAGCAACATGGTTAGTTGGTGTATGAGACCCAAGCCTTTGTGGTCTTGGGTCTTCCCATGGCATCATTGTAAGAGTATTCTCATAAAACAAGTTGGTTTGGTCCTTGATCTTCAGGTATGAAATCATCATGTTCTGAAAAGTTGACCCTTTTCTCATTTTGACTCTTAATGAAACTTTGCCATTTGGGAAAACCATGTTTCTTTATAAAAGCCTTCTTTTCCTTGTATTTTATGTTGTTTCTCTGCTTTGCATTTTCAAATTTTGGTTGAGAGTCAACAGTGGAAAATTCAGTATGGGAGAACTGAGTTCTGCGGGAACTCACTTGTGCAGGAAACTTGTGCACATCATACTGTTCAGAAAATTGTTTCCTTTCACGAGGAGCAGATTTTGCTCGTGAATCATCTTGATGAAAGTTATCAGATTGAAATTCATGTCTTTGTTTTGAATATTTTGCAGACCTGTTGTTCTTGAAATGTTTCGGAGGAACTGTACTTCTTCCGGAGGAAAGTTCTTCCGGAAGAAATGAAGTTCCTGTGGAGTTTTGAAACATGGGAAAAACATTTCTTTTAACTTGAGAGAAACTGTTGTTCTTCTCATTTCCAATCCAAACTTTCTGAGTTTGACCACTTTGCCCTTGATCACCCTGTGATCTCCTTGGTGACACATTTCTATTGTCCTTTTGCTTCTTTGAGTTAAACAGATTATGATTTCCTTGTGAAGGAGCATTTGCAGTTTTTATTATCTGTTTGAAAGGGTTAAAAGAACAGTGAACAACAACATGTCCCATCTCACCACAAATAATACATATCCTCAAAGATTTATGGGAATTTTGGTGTTTTAAAGGCAAAATTTCATTGGTTTGCTTGACAACAGGTGTTGCACTCACAACTGTTGGCTTTGAGCTTTTGGTTTCAGTCAATTCACCTTTGATTTTTGAAAATTTTGGAGATGAAACCTTAACAGTTGGTTTTAAAATTTTTAGTTTTTCAATCTCAGCAGAAATGCTTGTTAAACCTGTTGCTGGTGAATATGACAAACCAGTGTGATTTTCACTTTCACACTCATTAGAGAGGTCCTCAATTGTTGGACCATTCTCTATTGGGTCAGGGGTTAGATAAACACTTGTTTCCTTGAGAGGTAGAGATACAAGACTAGTATAAGAGTCAGGATTCTCTACATTTCCAAAAAATGAACATCCCTTTCCATGTGTGTGATTGTGCCATAATTTCTCTGCTTTTTCACTGGCAATTTGAAACTTATCAGCAGTGTTCAAGGCTTCTCTTAACTGATCCTTTAGGGTGTCAATATCTAGCACATATTCCTCATTTTGTTTTTGTGAAATTTTCAGTTGTGCTACAACATCATTCATTTGGGTGATAAAATCAGTTTGTTGATGTTTTAAAAGCCTTATTGTTTGTTTCGGCTCATCAGTTTTGGTTGAATAAGCTATATCTGCCCTTTTTTAGTACTCTTTCAACTCATTAAGATTTGCCAATTCTTCTATTAAGGCCAGATTATGCTTTTTGTAGTTTTCAACCATTTCAATACACTTTGGTGTGCACAAAACATTCTCAGGTTCAATTGATAGTTCAGAGTTTGAGTTTACCTCTGCATTTTCAGTTGAAGAATCACTAGCCATCAGGGCATGGTTGATTGGAGCAAACTCACTCATTACATCTTCCCAGTCTACAAACCCTGTTTGGTTTGCCACAGCAGCAGTTGCATGACTTTGGTTAGGAGCATTCTTGTCTCTATTAAACTTCCTTCCTGTTCTCTTATAGAACCTCTATGCCCTCAGTGACACCATAGCAAGCTGGGTTGTGATATCAATTTTTTCTAGATCATCAGCACTAATGCATTCTAGATGTGATCTAGTGAACCCTGTGTAAGAATTGTTAGCAACATTTGCAAAGTTTTGAAAGTATGAAACCTCTTGTCCCTTAGGAGACTCAGAAAATGGAGCAAATGGTTCATGATCTGAACAGTTTTCTGAGTTGGCAGTAATGAGGGCCAAAGTGCCTTTGGAGGATGTTGTCTGGTTAGATGAAACACCAGACTTCTCATTCATCTCCATCTCATGTGCACTCAGCATTCCATAGATATCTCCTAGTTTTAAAGTTTTGAGATCACGACTGTATTTTATGCTAACTGTATAGACAGTCCAAACTTCAGGTAAAGATCTTAAAAATTTTCTGATTATATCAGCATTGTCAAGTTTAACATCTGCTCCCTGCAGTTCATCTATCAGTTTCACATATCTTAAATACTGTTCAGACATGGTTTCACCTCTTTTATGACAGAAATTTTCATATCTTTGTTTTAAGACATCTTTCTTATTCTCCTTGACCTCCTCTGTTCCTTCGTCAATTTCGATGAGTGCTTTCCAAAGATCATGTGCAGTTTTGCATCTCTTAAAGCCAATAAGTATAGAATTAGGAAGAGCTGTCTGGAGTGCCCACATAGCTTTGTAGTCACCTTCACAGGTCTTATGGTCCTCATCAGAATAATTCTCATACGTTTTTATCAACTCAGCATTTGGATTTGTCACATATTTGGTTTTAATAACTTGTGGTCCTGATTGAATGGAAGCCCACATTTTGTGGTCAGTGTTTTACAGAAAATTTCCATTCGAAGTTTCCAGGTGTCAAATTCATCAGGAGTAAAAGTAGGTGGTTTGTTAATGCTGCCATTTCTTAGTTCACTCATTTTCATAGATTCATAAAATGCAACAGTCTTATCTAAAGCAAACAGAACACCTTCAAGTAAGAAAAGTTTTAGAAAATTCTTTAAAACTTTTGAACACAAGAGCCAAAGCTCTGATACCACTTGTTGGATCGTGGTTAACCTGTTAACCTTATCAAGTTACAAGAAGGTTTCAAACAAGAAAGGCGGAATCAGACTTGTTTGTGTTCTTAACAAAGATGTATTGATCCGAAAGTGTAACTAGTAAACAAGAAGTAAAGTACATGCACAAGAGATATAAATTCCAAGCACTACTATATTGATACTTCAATGATGTTTACAAGAGAGTTACAACTGAAATATAAGTTCAGGGATCACTCTTAAACAATGAAGTAAAACTAATATATATAGTGCAAGGAGGAAATAAAAGATATTCTTTTATTTCCTTTTAGCCCCTAGGCTAAATAAACAAACATTATCTACTCCGAAAGTTGTTGAAGTACAAACATGCTTCTGTGAACAGTTGAGTAGACCTTTCGGTGAACAGTGTACATCATGCCGTAAAGTAAAACTGCTTCCTGACAGCTTTATGCTTTGGAACTTGTGTAGAGAGAGAAAGTCAAAGTTCCGGAGTAACTAAGTGAAAGTTCCGGAGGAACTCCTTAGTGTAAAAGAAGTTCCGGAGGAACTTCCTTCGGAACTCTGACTTAGGAATTTTTCCTAGCAAAACATTCCCAACATGACAGATTGGTATCAAAGCCACGGCTGTAGGGATCTAGGTTGTTAGAACCGGCTTGACCTATACTTGTGCGTTAGGTGTCCTGCATGAGTGCCTCATGCGTAGCTTGCCTATATGATTTAGAAGTCCCTTAAATCCTTCCTAATCTTTCCTATTTCACTTGTTTCCTTTGTTTCTATCGGTCAACACACACTTGTACATAAATCACTTGAGGCTTCCTAGCCTTCTTCCTTAGTTATGGTGTCTTCCGTACCATTTAGAAAAAATTTGATTTCTCAATTTTATAATCACGTCATAAATAGGGCCTTAGTGATTGACATGTAGTAACTGGAAGGTGGTAGCACCGGTAGTTGGAGTCTTTGTTTAGAAAAGGGCTACATATAAATACGAATCTTCCGACGAACCTGGTAACTCACCTGGGACGCCCCAATGAGAGTTCCGAAACCTATCAGGCCAAAACATGTCAGTTACAAGGATCTTACTCTGATTAGTCACGATTGTAGTATCACAATCGAGAGATGAGGACCATTCCATTATGTTTTGCTAAAATCATCTGATTTCATGTTTTACGCACTATATGGTTGCCATGATTCTTGATGATTTATGATGTTCTATGTCACACTACCTCATGGCTCACTAATACGCATGTTTTATATTTGGACTCATGCACCCTAAATTGATTATCAATCACATCCTATCTCATGTCGCATAATTATATATCTTTCTCCACATCATATTGACTCTTCCCAGTGGTCGTCGTAAGGGAGATTGCGGCAGTAAATGGCCTCGATGATTGCAAAACAGATGGCAGAGGTCATTCCTAACATGGTGGTGTAAATTCAACAGGGTTTAAATGCTAACCCCTCCATCAATCCTACTACTATCACTTATTCTTTCAAGCATTTAAACTCGTGCAAACCTCCTCGATTCAAGGGTACCTAGGGCCCCATCGGACTGTTATAGTGGTTTGAAGGGATGGAAACACATTTGTCAACACTGACTGTCTCAATGGGCACAAGGATCCACGAGCCACTAGCAACTTAACATAAAAGGCTCTCACCTGGTGGAACGGTGAGAAAACGACCCGCAGATGAAGCCCTAGCTCTATCCTAGTCTTAGCTCAAGGTACCAATGAGATAAAAATACTATGCCCGCATCGAGCTAAAGAAACTCGAGGATGAATTTCATGTTTTGAAACTAGACGATGGTGAAAACAAGGAATACACTGACCACTTTTATGAGCTAAAAATCTTGTTACCTGAGGTTGTTAGTGCTGAATACTGAGCCATTGAAAGATACATCAGTGGTTTGCCCATGATTATTCAGGATGCGATCTAGGGGAGTAATCCTCAAAACCTCGGGGATGCCACCCGTATTGTTGCTCGTATAACTGATAACCATGTGAAGGCTGGTTCACTTAAAAGGAGGAGTTCTAAAAAGGAGCTGGTAATCGAAAATACCGAGCCCAGGGTCGAAAATGAGCCTAAATTCGAGCCTTCTACTGCTAAACCCAACAAAAATAAGTGAAAGGCTTAAAACTTTGATGTGACAACCACTCTTGTCGCTCCCGCAAAACCTGCTAACCTTGCTCTTTCCGTTTCTCAGTGGGCGCACACCCAGCTAAGAAACCCTACACTAGGCACCATCCTCCATGTAACTCATGTTGGCCCCACCACCCTGCAAATGTCCCTTGCTAGCAATGTTACAACTGTGGTCGCTTGGGTCATCACATGGAAAATTGTCGCGAGCCCATTCGAGCCCAGTCTTTGAGAGCCCAGTTTGTGGCCCAAGAGCCTGCTCAGCCTTTGATTGCTCAAGCCCCAAATGTTCAAGTCCAGGTCCAAGCCTGCTACAAATGTGGATCCACCAGTCATCTTCGCTGTGCTTGACCTAGACTCGCTATTGCCGACCTCCCTGACAACAATGCCAACCATTGTCTCTTTAGATTATGAATCGTGTACCTCTCATGCCATCTTTAATGTCATGTGTATATTTGGTGAGTTCTCATTGATGGGTTCAAGAGTTTGCAAGTTGCATGGTTACGAGAACACATGCATACATGGAAACATATGGGCACATCAGCGAGCTTACGAACCTACGTTCACAGGACTATCTAGTTTAATAAAAATTTCAAGTTGTCCATTTTAAAATGTCCTCGTTTTAAGCTCGCTTACATTTCCTTTGGGTATGTGTGTCTGGGAGTCTATCCGTTTGGAAATATAGAAACTTATAAGTCCTCATGTTTACGGGATTACATGTGTATGAGTTTATGACTTTACGACTTCGCGAGTAGATAACTTTACACACATACCTTTTTCGAATGTACCCGCTCAAAGTTAAATCTTCATAATCAGTGAGTTAATATGTTTGCCCTGCGACCTAACTCATTGATTTTCGTGCCTTGGTATTATCGCCGTTAGCACCTCCCAACCCTTTCCCTCTCATCTTAGCATACTCTCGAAGTACTATCACAATCATCGCTAAAAACTGTGCGCTTCAAGAAAATCATTCGTAACTCACCCGAGCATTTAGGTCCCGGCAACCCTCGATGATAATCCAGTATCTGGGCTCAAGCTCATGTCCTGCATTAAGCTCACAAATACTTGTGTGTGGAGCGCATGCATCTAGGGTCCAAATTGTGGAACTTTATGATAATGAAAGGGGAATCGAAGACATCTGAAGTCACATCAGGTCTTTCTCGCATTCACTGAATCGACTTTCACATCAACCTCATGCCTCGTGCAACTCCAGTTGCAAGTCACCCTATTGTCTCTAACCCTCGAGAACCATTCGCCTCTGTGCGATCTTTTCTCCCTCGTGGGCTTTATCTCGTGCAATTTGGCAATGTTCCTTACTCTGTGCCTTTCATGCGGCTCGGCTCTCATTCGTGTCAAGATTTTCCTTCAAATTCATGGCAATGTCTAGTTCTGAATTCCATGGTTTGGCTGGCACTTCGCGACTCTATTCCAAGTTCGTGATCGCCCTCATTGGTGATATACAAATTTGCTCATAACTCATCCCTGATTTATCTCATAGAACTCGTTTGTACTCGACCAATGAACTCTGGGAAACTTTGGCTTGTTAAATTCATGAATTCAACCATTATTAACTCAATAGTCAATTCGTGGAAGCAATCCTTTCCATTTAATTCTCATATTTGCCTAGTGTTATTCCACCATTGTTTCATGACTCTGATTATAGACCCAATATCCATCCTTTTGATCATGGAATAATCCTTGGAAATTCTACTCCTAGTCGATGTGTAACCTCGATGCTGTTCCGATTGTGGATCAGTCATTCCTTACCCTATCTTTGTTTGATCGCTTGTTGATTTATTAATCCATTTCCTTGCGTATGTCGCTCAATTCTCAATCTATGATCTCATTTTTATGGTTCTATTGTGGATGTGACCGGTAATTCCTATTATTCGAGTTATTTTTCTTCTCATGTTATTTGATTTAGCGGGTTCACGTATTTCATGTTATTTTATTCGATTTATGTTATCCAGTTCATGTATTTCGAGTCATGCTATTCGGTTCATGTTATCGGACTCATGTATTTCGAGTCATGCTATTCCGTTCATGTTAACGGGCTCATGTATTTCGAGTCATGTTATTCGGTTTATATCATCAGATACATGAATACTGAGTCATGCTATTCGGTTCATGTTATCGATACACATATTCAAATCATGTTACTTAATTCATGTTATCGAATTCATGCATTTCGAATCATGTTACCCGATTCATGTCATCAGATTCATATATCACGAATCACATGATTCATTCCATGTCAGTGGAGTCATGTTATTCGGAAATGTACCGTTCGGTTCACGCTAGTCATGATACTCGAATAAGTGATAATCGACTCATAGCATCCAATGCGTGGTATTCCGTACAATACGTGGTACTTGATTTCGTTTAGTATCGATTGTTTTATTGGTTGAAACCGTTTTGTGCTCATTTGAAACTTTCATCGCTTAGAATTATCGGTTCTATATCATTAATTCGAGCATTGATCACTATTTTACTCTTGCTAAACCAGGGACTCATACGTGCTACTACATGCGATTGTGTTTGATGCTAGCTTAGCATATGATCAATATTGGTCATGGGTTTCTACGAGGGCTGATTCAGATTATGTCTAGGTATCGTGTCTCGCAAGGTAAATCGGATGTGGGTCGCTACCCATCTCTTTCGCCAGAACTTGACATTCTGCCTTGGTAAGAAGCCCGAAAGTCCAATTTTTATCTCTGTTTATCAGTGATGGCTTTTGTTTATCTAAGGTAATGTTCTATGTGTATCTAAGTTGTGTTATTGTTGGTGATGATCTCTATGAATCTATGTGAAGCCATTATTTGCAATGGTATATATGTTGCACCCATTACTCACTCATGTTTCTCGACCCCAAGCCTCGCTCCTAAAGTAGGGGAGATGGTGGTCTCTATATTTGGTGGTCCTTGGTTGGTTATAGTGCATCCCTCAGATCTATTTCTCACCTTCTGTTGATAGCCCTAAGTTTCTTTTTTTTTTTTTTTTGTGTTGAGCTCAATTATCTGATGTTGGTGTCTAGAATAGGTTGTTCTCCGTAGGCGAATAATACTCTCTCAAAGGTATTAAAGATATGGTGGGTTAGCTGTGGTACACCCTATATATGAACATCAGTAAGGCCTTAAGGGTGCACTGGGAGTCAGACTGAGAACTATATGTGTGCGTGTGTGTGTGTGTTTGTCCTTGGTGGTTGGCTATTTTGTAACTCCATTTTCTTTGTCGGTATTCCTAACCTAACCCTTGTGGCCGGGTGAAGATTGACACCGACATAATTGATTCAGTAATCGAGATTATATTTCTATACTCGGTGTATTCTGTTGTGTCGTTTCCGCGTTGGTCTCAAACGTCATAGATATGTTGGTCACTGATAAAACCCTTTTTAACTACTTTTCTCTAAAATTACTAAGTCTCTACTAATTTCAGGATGAAATTCCCTAAAGTAGGGGAGACTGTAACATTTGTATTTTACCCGGTTGTAAAACCCGACCCATTTTGAAATTTCGCGTTTTCCCAATTTAAGAATTTTTTAAGCACCGGGAGAATTTCGAGTGTTTATATCTTGCAATAATATTTTCAAATGATTCATAATCATTTTTTAAAACAATATATTTAATTAAAATCATTTGGATTCAAATTGGATCCCTCGAGTAAAAAATAAAGCAATTTATGGTTTTTACGCGATTTCGGTACGCGAATTATCATTTACTGGGAATCTCGTATTTATGTATCATATGTCAATTTCAACATGTTTATGAGTCTAATAATCACAAATCATGTCTCAAGTCATCACACACTAAACCTGTCACACCCCCAAAAATCCACGCACGGAATACCACCGTAAGGAGCGTGACAAACCAGGATCCCAGTCCATTAGTTACACCAAACAAACGATAATTAGTAAAAAGGTTTTACATTTTATTCAAAATATAAATACAGAGTTTTGCAAGTGCGGAAACATAAACACAATAAGAGTATTTGCGTAAAAACACTGTCACCCAAGGTGACGTAGCTAGTTCAAAGACACTAAAAGTGTATCAAGGACTCATGCATGCATACTCGTGATACTCGAACATCTGTAACCTGAGATAAACATGATCAAGTATCAACACAAGGTTGGTGAGTTCAAAGGTTTAATAGTTTAATAATAGATGGGAAGTTCAATGTAGTTGATAAGTTCAGAATGGTTAATACGTTAAAAAACAGTTGATAAGTTTAGAACAGTTCATGAGTTCAAAGCATATCATAAGTTCAAATCAGATAATAAGGGTTAAGTTGTTAAATGAGAAACTATAAATATACCTGTATCGATAGCTAGCTAGACTATCTACACAAATCTAGGAACATTCATAGTCACCTAAGGTGACAGTTAAGTTAAGTTTGCGTTGTTCAATTTAGGAGGAATATAACATAGGTTCGATATACAATCGTGTTAGCACGACTAACCCGAATGGGCTTTTCAGACAGTAGTACTACTCAATATTTCCTCGCTATATCCAAATACTAACTATACATAAAGTAAGGACTTCTAAGTTCAGTGTGCTCGAGTATTCAGGCGATATGTAATTTATCAAGATCTCCAAACAGTTCAATAGTGCATGTTATCTCCCCCAAAAGGAAATTAAGTAAAAGTAAGGGGGGGGGGGGCGTGAACTCACCTTTGGGTGCGCTGTAACAATCTAAGGAAATAGCAAGTAATGCAACTACTGAGCACCTAACAAGCATATATACGTAATTGTGTGTCTAAATGAGTGACATAATCTAGTTGATAGTTAAATATTAAACACGTTCAAAATGTGACATGTGATAAAAATTGTTTATCCAAGTCAAGTTGATGATGGTGTTTTGTCGAAATTTTAAAAGATCGCTAAAATGCGAACAAAAGATAATTATTATATCTTTATAAGTCGAGTGGTAAAACATATATATAAATATATACCCAACGTTTAGAAATGTTTATAATGTAATGGCAAATAATATATTATCCGTACGTATATTTTACACAAATATAGAGGTTACTAACACGCTCATCTTATATCCACAATGCTTATATATATATACTAGCCGTGTGCCCGCGCGTTGCGGCGGCGACAGTGTATAGCGTGTTATTCGTCTTCTGTACGTGCGTTGCAGCGGCACAACAAACTACAACACGGTATTTGTTTATTTGTTCGCTTGTTATGGCGGCACGACAATTTACATCGACGTATTCGTTCTTTAAGAACTCAAACAAATAACAACAAACACCCAACTTGAAATATATATTGCGGCGGTGACAGTTTATAACGCGTTATTCGTTATTTGTTGACGCATTATGGCGATGCAAAAATTTACAACGTGATATTCGTTACTTATTTTTTGTTACTTTTCAATCTTTTCATGACATATTACATTGTATGTTTGTTAGATTTCTTAGTCATAGCATCGATTTAATTTATCTACCTTGTAGATTTAAAATAAATAATAAGGAACATCCGAATAAATATATATATTAATATACTAAACACAAATATAGTAATTTCAATATGAATGTTTAAAGGTGATTATATATAAACAAATACTTTTGATAAATAAACAAGATCAAACGATCATTTTGATCCAAACGATTGTTTAGGCCAAAACGACGTGACATGTCGTGATGAGACCCCTTATGGCGGTACGAAATTTACATCACGGTTTTCGTTTTTAGCGTGATGCGGTCTAGTGTCAACTTATAATGTGGTATACGCGTGTTTATGGCGGCAATAACCAACTCTATTGTATTGTATGAGAGAACCAACGCGGTAGTTGAGTTTAATTTTTTGTAAAAAAACTCCTGTGTTTAAACGGTTAGATATGTAAAAAAAATCAATAAGTTTGTATATAACTATATAATATGTGATGAATGTAAATATTGAAGTAAAATCATACTTTATGAAGAAGGAAACCCGCGTGATGTAGCAACGGTGATAATTAACCAGGAGATGTGCAACAAATGTTTACGGTCATGAACCAATGCACGATTGATAATGGGACCGAGAACTATGACACAACCATGAACCTTTGTCTTCTATTCGCACGTTATGTGGCGACGATAATTTACAACGTGATATCCGTTTTTGTTAACAAAATTAACCCCCTTAAGCAATAAAGTTCAGATAATTAAAACCGTCATATAACCCAACTATTGGAAACAAACTATCTGATAAAATGAAAAAAACTACACAACTACACAAGTAACAATAATTATAAAAATCTGAGAAAAACAAACATTCATAAACACAATCCTCCTTTCAAATCAACTATATACCTTTATAAAATGAAAAAAAAAGGGAGAAAAACTCAAAAGAGAATAAAAATAAAAGTATAAATGAAATCCTTGTGAGATTTGATGATGCCAAGTATGTCTTGGGGCCTGCATTGTAAAACCATTCAAATTAAACCAAACTAAAACTTCATATTTAATCATAATTAAAATAATATACTTTTATTAATAATCCTATATCTATGCATATAGACCAGTATCATTGGCAGAATTAAATGGAAAAAAAACAAATTTACAAGTGCCAGGCAAGATAGTCATAAGAAATGGCAATTTCAACTATGTTTACTGGTCCCTGCAATTTCAATTTCAGCCTACTTAGTTATGAATGGGTCGATTTGGACTGCGATTAATCTCTAATGGGTTAACTGGGTCATATAAAAAAACTCTCTAAAAACGAAACATTGTAAAATTCTTTCAATGGGTTTTAAACCAGATCAAAATTAACCACTTTGTAATCATACTACATGTTCAGGTTCTAACTGTACCTGAATAAAAAGCCAGCTCAAAATCATTAGAAAATGAAGCAATTTGTGCAGGTCCAACTGTTAGGGGCAGCATGTAATCGAGAAAGACTTTTACAATTAATCCAAACCTGTTCAGGTTTCTGATAACCCAACACCTGCTCCATACCTAATTTTTGAAATATCTCATAGAGGGTCGCTGTATTCTTGCATATGTTCAATAATCAAGTTCCTGCCACTTGTATAATTTTAACTTAACAAAAAGAAAGTCATCAATTAAAGCCAACTTATAAGAGAACAATGGTAATATATAGAATCCCAGCAATCAATATTTTCTTGGGGATACCAGCATTAACTAAAGCTGCCAGAAGTTGATACATACCTGCTGGTGACCTTACTTCCCAAGTGCTTCCAGCAACAAAAGGTTCTACAAAATATGAAGGAGTGATTAAAACTATTTTTATTCACAGGTCCAGCAATCAAAGTTATATTAGAGAGAGATAATTCAGTTATAAAAAAACATGTACAGAGATAAAACGCAACTTAATAACCCAAACCAACACATTTCAAGTTAGATGGCCCAAAACTGCCACCTTCATGACTTAACATAGACCTACCAACCCCTATTATGGCTTTCAATTTTGTTTGTGGCCAAGATCACTTTGACATCACCTCTTGAATCAAAATCAAGCAACTGGTTCAATAATTCCATTAGGATTCTTTAAATTTAACGTTCAACGTCAGAGTGTGCATCGTACCTGAATAGTGAAACATATTAATATGATTTAAATGTAGACAGTGATAAAAGAAAATTTAAGTAGAAGTGACAAGTTCAAATGTAGACAATTTCATGAAGGAAAATGACGACCAACCACAAAAAAAAAAGGCTGCCATGTATGATCATGTTTAAAGGCTGACAACCAAATGGCATTTAGTTGGACATACCAGTAAGACACATCTCGTATAATTTATTTGTTCCTTCTAAAATAAATGTAGCTTAAGAAGAAGAGAGTTCAAATTCACATGTGAAAAGTTGGACATACCAGTAAGACAGTGCTGATGCCAGACATATCCCAAGTTGACCCACTTATATATAAACGGGTCTGATTTTATATGCAGCTTGAAGCCTTGAATTTATTGTCAAAGTTAGATAACTCTGCACAATAAGTGAAGCAAATCAAAGATTGCATACTTGAGGAACTGAAGCACCAACAGTAAATTGCAAAGAAGAAAACCTAAGAAAATGTCTTTATAAGACACAATCAACAAAGAAGGTTTTCATTTTGGGAGGAAAAAGATATTGCTTACAACCAAAGCACCAAAAGTAAATTCCAATGTGAGGATCTAGTTCTGGTCCTGCCTATTAAAATAGACCAGAATAGCAGTACCATCAAAATCATAATAATGAAATTTTTTTTTCAAAGAAGACATCAAGTCTGATGGCTCACATACAGTATACAACAAATATAAATACCAATTAAGAGTGCAAAACCACACATTTGGTTCAAAATAATCATTTATCCCTAAATATTGTATTTGTGTGTATTAGTCTCCCTTTCATTTAGATTATTCTGTTTTCAAGCAATGTTTTTGTTTCCTGAAAAATCATAGACTATAATCCAAAGTCTTTACAGTTAGGTAAAAGAACAAAATCAATGGTTTCTGAAAATTTGAAAAAAAAAAGCCCGACCTTTGACTACAATAGTTCAAGACATAAATATGCGATTATGCACATCCACATATCAAAATTTTATGTGAACTTCTTTTTTAGATAGATAATTGATCATATCACACAAGTTACTGAAAAAAAAACTAAAATATCAATAATACCAAATAGTGTTCCATCAGGGCTCCAAGTTACACGATTTATTGATACAGTATTGTTGTTGCTCAGAGATGCCTATTACAAACAAAAGTCAAAAGTCAAGTATGAATACCCTAAATTTTCACAAAGGTAAATAAAAAGCTAATCTTTAGATACAAACAGCTAAATAAAAAGCTAATCTTTAGATACAAACCTGCAAAGGCATTATAAAAACACTCTTATCCCAAATCTTGAAATTCTTGTGAGCAAGCTTCTCCATGCTATTTAGCTTCCATATCATGATGTCTCATTTGCTAGTTCCAACTAATTTTAATCAAAATCAAGTAGTGAGGACCTATGTATATTGGTATATAAATTGCCATCCTCATTGAATTAATGAACTAAAAGATTCTAACCTTTATGGGATTTTTCAGATTCACTCAATCTTGACACAATCTGTCAAAAAACGATAATGTGTGAAAAAGGTTCACATCCCCATATCCCTACAACACCAGATGAAACCGATTCTAGTATAAAGAAAACGATAAGGTTACCTTTCTTATTTAATCATATTGCATCACTGTCGATCTAACATAACAAAAAACAGCTGGAACACCACAAAGTTAGCCACTGCCGTTGTATTAGAAGTAGTATGCAAACCCACCTGAAAAACCAACATGCTTTTTAGTCGAATGTGAACTCAACATCCATAAAAGTAATACAAGTGTAATGACTAACTACGTAAATGGAAATAATATTGAAAATGAATGATAGTGTGTGATCATATTCTACATATTATTGATTAATACAACTGGTACTTTGATTGACCTCTTAACCCTGTGTTTCTTCATTAACAAAAAAATAAAAATACATAAAAATAGAAGTGTAACATAAATTCCCCACCTATTGGTCCTTAAAACCCTGCAGAGCAGGCAAAATGGTAACATATAAAGCAAAGGAAAAAACTAAGCTACTCAATGTACAAAGTGTCGATATATATATATGAAAATGACATTGTTACGTAAACAATGCATTAGATGATATATACAAACAAATAAAACAAAGGTAATGGAGGTTGAGAAGCAATGAGACTATGCCAAATGAAGAAAAAAATTAACACCTGACCCGTTTAAGAAATCTCCCCACGTGTGTTGAACAATCTGATTTTGAGAGGCTGCAATTTAAAAGGGCATTCTAAGATCTTTAATAAGTGTTTCTGAGAGGCTGCAATTTTGTTTATATAGGAGTATTAACATTAATATTTAATAATTGTTTTTGAGAGGCTCCAATAGAAGACATAGTGAGATGATCATTTGAAAAACTAAAAACGGGTCTTCTATTAAAAACAACCAAGAATATTGTTTCCTGCTTCATAAATGCCAAGAAAATCCCTAATAAACACACACTCACAAATCTTTTTTAACAATTTGACAAGAATGTGTCCTCATTCAAGATTATATTAAAATAAATCAAATTAGTAAAACAAAAGACAAAAACAACTTTTAACAAAAACCAAGTTAGAAGTCAGTTTTAACTACAATTTCAAGTGGGTTAAAAAAGATTGGATCATTCACCTCATCTTTTTTTGGATTTGACTTCAACAACCACTTGGATCTGCTAATATCATTTCATAACAACACATGACAAACAAAAGTACATTTGATAAAATTCATACAGAGTAAAACAAAATAAATCATCGGATGTCATAACATAACATGCACCACCAACGATCTCTGTGAGTTGAAATAGGGCTCAAAAAATATAAACCACGGATTGAGAGTGAATGTACCTTAAGAATTTACAAATCAGAATGAAAATCCGATTATTGGAGTGATGGAGCTTCGAAACCAAAATCCGATTTTGTTAGTGAGGGAACTTCAAAACCAAAATCATATAACATAAATCAGATGGGGCTTCAAAACCAAAATCATATATCCAATGAAATTAGAAACTTTAAAAAAATTATGTAGAATATGAGAAGGGAAGCTACATTGAATTTACAAATGAACAAGCAAATTTTACATAATCAAGCAAAAACACAGGTCCTGCATACAGTTGATCGGAAAAGGTGCATGATTTTACATAAGGAGAATTGAGAGAGTACGTAACCTCTTTCCGGTAACTTGATTATGGCGGCCGGAATATCCTAGGGTTCCGCCGTGAAGACGGTCTTTAATAGAACTCCCTAGCGCAGTCTCCACCCGATCAGCATACATTCTGAATGAAATTAGAACATATCAAAACAAAAAAGTTCCTCAAATCAGTGTTATTTTGCAGATTTGCAGATGGGGTTGGTAAAACGCAAAGGAGAAGGGAGCTGTGAATTTATAGAGGCGTGTAATCGAGGGCGATTTCCAATTTGAAATGGGTCGGAGATACGCGCGGACTAATCGAGGAGTTGTAATGAATCGATGGAGCGGAGAAGACGTGCAAGAAGAGTAAATGCAGAGAGGGTGGAGAAGCGAAGGCGGCGGTGGTTGTTTCGATGGAGGCGTGCAAGAAGACGTGCAAGAAAGTAAATGCAGAGATGGAGAGATAGGTTAATTCCTATTTTGACCTCACTTTTGAACGGCATTTTTTTTTATAGAATGTTAGCTTTAATTTTGATGCTTATGATACTTGTACATGTTGCATAACAATTTGTACGCGTCTTAAAATTAAGGAATTTTATGACGAAAATGCCCCTCAGGATCAATATGTATTATATAGTAGTATAGATATATTGGGGTTTTTTGTTACATTATTTGTAATATATATTTATTTATTATTATTTTTACCGTACCCATGCCGTCCCCGTTTCTTGTATTTTTTAGTTTTGCCGTTTCCCGTTCCCGTACCAGTACCCGTTTCCCGCTCCCGTACCCGTTCCCGTGCATCATAGGTTATAACCTGTAACATGACTTTCATTTTCTTCGACCTTTTTACCCACTATGATTATTGGTTTTGACTCTAGAGATAAAAATTCACCATCTGTTACTAATACCTCATTAGGATTGCTGATCAATTTTGGAAATGACATAAAGCTCACACCAGTCACGGTGTTATACCAATCAGCCCTCTATTTACAGATAATACGTAGAGTGGCAATATTCAACTCATTAACTTACCAATGGGTTGAATAAAAATATCATATCATGGTTTACCTCTATAGTAAAAATACGATATCATGTTCCCAAACGCCCTTACCATGTTAATTTGGTTATAAACAGTAAAATAAAAAAAATGATGTTTTAGACTTTTACCTCAGTCTTGAACTTGCCACTAATAAGCTCCACAACTTGTTTATTGATATGTCAATATCTCCATCAGATTGAGGCACAACCATATCATCCAACATCATTAGCATACTGTAGGACCTCATGTATTTCTTAAAATATTATAGTTTCCACCTGTTCATAGAAGCAAAGTTAAAGTATTATGAAAAATCATTGAGACTTCAAAGAAGATTTCAGAAGTAACTTGGTTAACCTCAACACCAATTAATGATTATTTTTCTTTAAATAGATGTCAACAGATTTGTTAAGCTGATATTTTTGTAGCTGATCAAATGAATACTTTGTAGCTATTTATTGCATTAATCTGTTCATGTAGCAAGCTGATATTTTTACTGTTACAACAACAATCTTGATCTATTATCAACAAAGTAAAATTTGCAGTAGGGCACATTACCATATAGTATATAGTATGCAATTTGACCCGTTACAAAATGTAGTATGTAGTCGGACCACAATCTGACCTTTGACCCGTTAGCTAAGAAATGCAACATGCAATCCAACCACAATGTAACTGATTATTGATTAAATATAAAGTTAACTGAATTACGAAACATAAAAATCAAAAACCAATTCATTTAAATAGAATAGGTGATAAAATCAAAGAAATAATTGAATAAAGAAAGCAACAATCTACAATTCCTTCTTCTGGTCCCACATAATTCTCGCATCAGTCATCACTTACCAACATCCCATTATAAAATCAGTAAAAATTATACTAAAAATGTGCATTACCCATCATGTAACGATTTGATTTAAATTAGTACTTACGAGCAAGTAGGGTAAACAGAGAAGCAAGAAAACAATATGGCATCAGTAACTTCAGGGCTAAGATCATCTTCAATTATGTTGAGGTGGCCTGTAAAAAGTAGCCATTAATCAATCAAAACAATATATACATAACACTACCTGAAAAAATTTAGTCAACCCATCCTTGGGTGTATATCCTAACCAAGAGATTGAAAAGCAATTAATTACCTAAATATTCATGATTGTATGGTGCTCCTTGTTCCACTAACAAAACTATTGACACCGATATTTTCAAGCCATCCTACAATAAAGCTTCATAAGTTAGAAAATCTTGCAGCTGATGCTCTACCAAATTACATGAGTAGGGATTGTGACTTCTTGCCAACATAAAAAAACAACTTTACCCGTCTCTTAATCCATTAGTGTTTCAGAACAACTACAAAACCAAAGTCTGCAAACTGATATTTGTACCTTACGAATTGATGGGTACAACAGGTAGCCAGCGATCTGACCTGTTGACAACAAAGTTAGTTTGGTGAAAGGCCCCATGTACATAAAATTCATGTGGAATGTGCAAAGTAAAACACACCATTTATCAAGGCTGCAACATTCATGGGCATTTCAATAAGTTGGGTACTGCAGTACTGCTCTATGCCGCTTAGAATCTTTATACCATCCTTCTGCACAAAATTTATAGCCACACCCTGTAAATCATTTCAAACACAAAATATATACAGAGTATTAGAATCATCAGAGAACAATACAACTTGGAGCAAACCATACAAACCTAAATGAAAGGGAAAGGAAATGAAGAAGGAAACCATAAAAACCTAAATCAACCTACTTTTAAACCTTGAAGTTTACGCATCCAATGTCAAATCTGTAAAAGATGAACTGGCAAAAACCTAGCGAGGCAGGAAACAACAAATCCCTGATGGCTTATGGACAGGAATGTGGGATCACTCAACTAAATAGACCAGCAACTACCCTAAAATTGGTTTCTCAATCATTTTCTAAACATATAAGACCAAAACGTTATGAGATATAAGACCACATGGAAGTTGATAGTTTGGAATTCAGTAATAAACTAACACCTCAATTAACAAAGAACCAAAAAGAAGAAAAAAGAAGAACCAAAAAGAAGATCTTTGGATAGATCTTTGGATATAATCTTACAAAGAACCAAAAATAAGAAAAAAGAAGAAATATGCAAATCAAAGAAAATAGGAGCCAAACGTGAATTAGAAGCCCAAGAAATCTAAAGAGTAAAAGAGATTGAACACATACCATCTAATTTTCCTCGATCTTTGTCTCTAATCCAGTCCGTTCTTCTTCACTTTGAACCCTAACCATAGCATCAATAAATATGAAGAGAGGATAGATATGAACACGGAAGAGGATAGAAGGACGATTTGAGGGTATGTGACCATAAAAAAAACTGAGAACAATCGCAACAAGTTCGTTCGACCTGACAAAAAACAAACAAAAGGAATACATGATTACACAAACATAAAGAGTAATTCGATTAACCTTTTTATGTGTAAATCAATTCCATGTGATCAGAACAAAAAACCAAAGCTCGTTAAGGCTCAATAACACCAAATCGAAGACTAAGATATGAAAGACAACAAACCTGTATAAAATGACTTTGCAAGTAAAAGAAAAAGAACACAACAAACCTGGCTTGTGGCAGAAGTATATATAAATATCCTTTTCAACCCTCTAAGCTATTCTCTTAAGTTTCTATAGTCGATCATGTCTAGAGTGAAAATGGAAGATGCATCTTCAAAGTATCTATTCTATAAAACATCAACACACATCAGTCAATATAATTCAAATAAAAGTATAGATAATCAGTCACACCAAGTTAATGATGGGAAACCAATACCCAAATCAGGTGATGGAAATCAAACAAAACCTTTGGATGGCAATGATGAAAAATCAAGCCAACACCTATGATTAACAACAATGAACAAACATAAAGCGATGAACAGAAATCAGGAAATCGAATTAGAGAATGCACTCCATGTAACTTTCTTTTCATGAAAATTTTGGAGGACTGGACTCTGTATGAAACAGGCACTACCTTTCCATTAACTTGTATGCGACCAGAAAATTATTATGATTATTGATAAACAATACAAGACTAAACTTTCAAGAACTCACTGATGAAACCCTAAGAAGTCAAAGATGCGACATTTTGGTTCCCTCAAGGCGCATACACCAACGAGAAAAACCGGCGATGGAAAAAGGCGGAGAGAGCTAGGGTTTGATGACATAGATCTCATCTCTACGACATTGAAAAATCCAATACCAAATCGGAAGCACCGCTAGAAAAATCGAGGTTCATAGCGGTTTCCTTTGCGATATCATCTTCGATCTTCACCGACTTCAGCTGCGTAGACATCGACGACTTTTGATGGATCGAACAGCTAGCGACTTTTGATGGAGCGAATGCAGAGAGCTAGCGGCTAGGGTTTTGAATGGAGCATCTTGAAGAATGGAAAAAGAAGCATGGGGTTATGAATATCGAGGGTATTCAAAATTTGGATCTCACCGCCAGTTTAAAGCTATGCATGGGGGACTTGTACATTATATTGTAATATTTGTACGCGTCTTAAAATTAATACACTTTCATTTTCTCTCTCCAATATGCATTATATATAGTAATAGATATATAGTAATAGATATATATATATATATATATATATATCCAAATACGATCATTCATTTTATATAAATCCATTTCAAATCTCCCAATAATATTTTCATATATATGTATTCATAAAATTTTGTATTATATTAAATAACATGGTAATGATCAAGGTAATTGTTGGTGAAAAATATGTGTGTCGTGTGTGTATCAATTAGTCAAGTTAGTTTCATTAGTTGATTGAGTTAGAATAGTTAATTCAAGGTTAGAGGGTAGAAAGTGTCAATCTATTAAAGTGGAGGGACTTGATTGTGATATAGTAAATATCACATATATGTGATACGTGATTTGAAGATCAACGGAATGAAGGCCGAACCTAGAATTCGGCACTCACAAACTGCCGTCGAACCTAGAGTTCGGAACTCACGATCTGGACCTCATATATATTGTCTTCTTGGAGTTCGGACAAGGAGATCAGCTGAAGATAACCGTTTTTTAGAGCAATTCATAAGAGGAGGAGTTTTCGATCTTGTTTTTCAGAGAGATTTTGGTTTTGGATCATGATTAGTTACTAAAATCGAGTCTATTCATGTAATCAGTGATCCAATTCGAGCTATAAACTGAGTTTAATTTACGTCTTCGTGTTCTTCGTTTCGGGTTAACTTTCGGTCTACTTTCGGTGTACAAATCACTAGATCCGAAGCTATTCGACATTTCAAGTGGTATCAAAGCATTCCAGACGTGATTCTACACCATTTATAGATCGAAATATATGTCAATTTGATAAAATTGGTTTGAGTTTGACTTTTTTGAAGTCAAACTGTTGAGTTTAAGTCAGAAAATGAGCATCAATTCGTGTTTGTTTGAGCTATTGAATGATTTCAATAGTTTGACTACATCAACACAAACCTATTGCAAGTCTCAGATCTCATTTTCGTTGATATTTATTCGGATTCAAGTTTTCACAGGAAGCTTATGTGTTCTTCATGCACATCAATGGTAGATTTACTAATTCTCGATCGTTTTGAATGAAATCAGTTGCTACTAGTTCTATTTGATCATACAAACTCAATGGTGCAATCAATTCTGAAAAAAAAAATCAAGAAAAGTCAAGTTTTGATTCATTGTTTATGGAGTTTTTTAAGCAAAAATGGTGCCACTTTGTTTCTCAATGTTCAATATGAATCGTTGATCAAAACCAATCAACAATGGTGCTAGATTTGTTTGTCTCATTCATACGAATCTAACACAACTTACAGGTTATTTTTTCGTTAAGAATTGAGAAAGATATGAAGGTTTGAAATTTGTGGAGAATTAGAGTTTTCACTCGTCGGAATTATTTGCCGGAAAAGAGGATGATCCGGCCAAGTCTTTTGTTTCACGACTAATTTGTCTTTTGTGACAAATTTTCATTTTAGCCCCTTCTAGTTTTATAAATTCTACAAAACAATTTACACAAGTTTTCTTATAAAAAAATATATACAAAGTCTTTTTTTTGTAGAGACCTGAAAATTGAGGCTTTTGTATTAGATGGATTTGGGCTTGTTTAGTGTTTTTGGTTTAACTTGTAAATGTAATTGGGCTAACTTGGGTAGTCTAAAGTGGGTTATAGGTCCGATTTTGTTAGTATGGGCCTAGGTTGCGAAATATTGTAAAGAGATTGACTTGTTCACCAAGTCAATCTCTACTATAAATAGTCTCCTCCTTTATTGTTTTAGGGTTGCTAGTCTTTTGTGGTGTTAAGGTGATCATCGAAATTCTCCCTAAGAGAATTTCGATCCAAGGTGTAGCAAGCAATCAATGTTTAATTGAAGTTTGTTCTTCAATCGGTTTGTTACTTCTTGTGCTTATACTTTTCGATTATCATCTTTCATTGTTTGTCTTGAACCAACTAGTTAAACCGGATTCCGCACGGTTTCACTAGTCCAGATATCGCGTGAGGGTTTAAATTGATCCTTACAATTGGTATCAGAGCCAAGAAACGCAAGTTTCGAGGCTCTCGTGATATCAGATTCAAGTTTTTGAGTACTAACGATTTGAGTTTTGTGGTGATTTTCAGCGTTTAGCACTTTCGGAGGTGTGTGTGTGCAGGTTTCAAGACAAGACAAAATCTCGTGAAGCTGTGCTTGTGTCAGAGAGACTTTTCGACCCAGTTCTGTACTTTTCGATCAGCCAGTGTGATCGAAAAGCCACTCCAGTTGACCCTTTTCGATCGAGAAAGCCCCCATTTGTGGCTTTTCGATCCGTTGATCTCAGTCGAGAAGTCCTTTTAGTGACTTTTCGACCAGCATTCCCAATCGAGAAGTCCCCTTTTGTGACTTCTCGATCAGTTTCACCGATCGAAAAGTCCCTCTGAGACTTTTCGATCCACCCATCTCTATCGAGAAGTCCCCTTGAGACTTCTCGATCAGCCTCTTTGATCGAAAAGTCCCCTATGACTTTTCGATCCACTGTGCTTCTTGATCGAAAAATCCCTTTCAAGACGTTTCAATCCAGCCTTCACTTTTCGATCGTATTAGACTTTTCGACCCTCATCATTTCCGATCGAAAAGTACTTTTCGATCAAGTGCTTTCCGACCGTAAAACACTTTTCGATTAAGTCAGTTCGACAGTAAAACTCTTTTTGATTCTGAAGCAATGGCCTTTGACATGTCGAGCCTGTCGAGTGCCACTCTGGAAATGGACTCTAAAATCAGAACATCTGCCAGACCACCACGTCTGATGTCTGGCAAGGAGTTTATGAGCTGGAAGTATAGGTTTGTCAACTACGTCAACTACCATGATGCTAAAATCATGCGATCAATCGAAGTGGGAGATTATGTTCCAACAACTCCAGGTGAACAGGGTCAACCACCTGTTCCTAAAGCCAAGAAGGATTGGATTGATGATGACTGGGAAAGAGTTGAACGAGATAGAAAGGCTCTGGCTGCCCTGACCATGGCCTTATCCCCGGAAGTTGCTGAAGCTTTCAAAGAATACACCTCAGCAAAGACATTGTGGGATGCCCTTATAGCTGCGTATGAGGGAAATGATGATATGAAAGAATCCCGCAAAGAGAATCTGAGGGAAATGTTTAATGAGTTTAACTATGCCCCTGGTGAGAATATTGAGACTCTACTTCAACGTTTCATCAAGATAGTCACTGGGATGAAAGATGCTGGAGTGACATACACTCAAGTGGAGGTCAACAGAAAGCTAGTTAACTCTCTTCCACCTAATTGGGACAGCACTATTGAACTGATTGAGAAGACAGTTGAAATGTCCACTTCGTCCCTAAATGAGCTCATGTCCACAATCAGAGCCTATGAGGAGAAGAAACAAAAGAGGGCAAGAAAAACTGGCAATGGAGCATTAGTGAATCAACTAAACCAAGCATTCATTTCACAGCCAGCTGTCGCTCCAGTTAATCCACCATCAACCGCAATGGGATTCATTGCACAAGCCACTGGGTCAAGTTCATCTGGAAATTCAAACATTGTTTCTCTGGATGTACATGCTTTAACCAAAGACCCCAGCTTTGCCCTTGGAGTGGGAATTATGAGTTGCTATCAGGCACTCGTGGCAGGTTCACTTCTTCCCACGGATCTATCACCTGATGATGTGAATCAAGTGAATCCCGATGATCTAGAGCACATGGATATATCGTATCAGATGGGAATGTCTGCCCTACGAGCAAGGCAGTTCATGGCAAAGAAGGGTCAGAAGGATTGGAATGGTGGAAAAGGAATAAAGTTGAGTTTTAATAAGGCAAATCTGAGGTGTTACAACTGCAATGAGTATGGACACTATGCCAGAGAGTGCACCAAACCAAAAGTGGATAGAGAAGGCAAGGCTGATAACAAGAGTGAGAATATAAAGAAGGAGGCCGGAAAGTATGATAAGGCGCTGGTGGTTCAACATACACCAGGATATGACTGGACATCTCAGGTGGAGGACCTCAGTCTTACACTTGACCATGTGGCCTTGTTAGCTGAAGAGGAAGCACAGAAAAAAGCAACTGAGGAATTCCATCACGCGTTCATGGCAAACATAACTCCAGGATCCTCCGCAAGCAGCTCTGAGGTATGTCTTAACCCTAAATGTCAATCTATTTTAAATGAATCTAAAGAATGGCAAACTAAGTTTTGCAATGAAACATTAAATCGTGAATTTATTGATAGAGAATTAAGGGAATACAAAGGTAGGAATAAAAACTTAAGTGAGAAACTAGAAGCTGCTAAAATGGACATAAAAAATCTTCAAAGGGACCTGAGTAACAAAACCACATATCTGAGAGTTGCTAATGAAGAAATTGCCACATTGAAAACTGAACTTGAACAACTTAAAGGGCAATTAGAAACATCGCAAACCAAAGTTGATCGAAACGATAAGATTGTGTCAGAAATGATGAAGGCTAGCTCACTTTTCTACAACACAGACGCTCGTATGCGTCATCTAAAAGCCAACTCTGGTTTGGGTCTCGGTACTGAAATAAAAGATGAAAAGTCCACTCATACAGTACCGATGCCCCTGATGCACGAAATGATCTCAGATTATGAGTGTTCCAAGACTAACTTGGATGCTAAAGCTCAGATCGAAAAGAAATTGGCAGCTTGTCCTATTAAAATTTCTGCTCCTGTTTCTAACCAGACTAACCCTTTTACTTCTTGTGCAGATAAAGGTAAACATGAAGCAGGGGTAGTAAATTGCAAGGAGTCCACTAAAAGTCCCTTGAAGTCCGAAGTTGATTTTTCTGTTAAAAATTCCGATTTTGAGAAAACTGAAACTTTTGTCATGTCTGAGTCAAACACCTCTAGAGTCTTCTGAGTCTAATGTTTGTGCTAAATTTTCTGATTGTGGTGTGTTTAATGTTGGTAAATGTGACTTGAAACCTGTGAAACCCCTTAGAACCGTTAGAATTTTAAGAAGGGGTAAGGGACCACAAAATGATGTTCCCAAACCCACAGGTGATGTAAAAAAATCTGAGGATAGTATGAACTGTCCTATCCAAAATGTGCAGAAAGTACGGGACGCAAAACCATAGGATTTTGTCCCGTATCCAGAGGTCAATTCTGCATATGACCAATTCAAACCGATACAACGGGAGTATGTTCTGACCACTAAGCCCCATGGTAAAGCCCTCTGGATCCATAAAAACGCTTCAAAGCCAACGTGGATATCCACTGGGCGGAACCAACCACAGGCTCCTGTGTATCCAAAGAAACAGTCCTGCCATGTGTTTCACAGATATGTGATCGGGATTATCCAGTCTTATTCAACAACAAAGAATGTCTCATTCTTAAACCTGGATACTCCATTCCCGATGATTGGGTGCTGATGAGAACACCCAGATATGGTAACTCTTATGTGCTGAACATGCAGAAGCCCCCCACATCTGAGGTGGCCTGCCTCATTTCTAAGACAGCTGAGAACCATGCACAGCTGTGGCACCGAAGATTGGGGCACATGAATTTGAAGAACCTGAATCGACTTGCCAGAGGAGGGCTTGTCAAAGATCTTCCAATTAATGAATTCATTCTGAAGGAGAAATGTGTGGCTTGTGTTAAGGGGAAGCAGTACAAACGCCCACATAAACCGAAGATCTACAGCAGAATCTCAACACCGCTGGAGCTACTTCACATGGACCTGTTTGGTCCCGTCAGTATGTTAAGCCTTAACCGATGTGCATTCTGTTTAGTTATTACTGATGATTTTTCTCGTTTCACTTGGGTGTTTTTCTTGTCCAAGAAAAGTGATGTTGCAGGTATTCTTATCGCCTTCATCAAGCTTATTGAAAATAAACTGAAGCACAAAGTGAAGACCATTAGGAGTGATAATGGCACAGAGTTCAAGAATCAGTCAATCGACAATTTCTGTGCTGATAAGGGGATTGAGCATCAATTCAGTGCTCCCTATACACCCCAGCAGAATGGCGTCGCAGAACGAAGAAACAGAACCCTAATTGAAGCTGCTCGCACCATGTTGTGTGATTCAAAGCTACCAACCATGTTTTGGGCGGAAGCAGTTAATACTGCTTGTTATGTCCAGAATAGGGTGCTCATCAATAAGCGGCATCAGAAAACGCCATATGAACTAATCTACAATGATAAGCCCAGAATTGGTCACCTTCGGGCGTTTGGGTGTTTATGCACACTCTTGGTTAACTCTGATGTTCCTAAATTTGCTGCTAAGGCTGATGAATGTTATTTTGTAGGTTACTCTGCCAGCTCCGCTTACAGGGTCTTCAACAAAACTACCAAAATTGTGATGGAGTCCACAAATGTGGACTGGTTAGAAGAGAATCCTTCGGATGGCGGAGTCGGTCCTCCTCAAGCATTCGATTACAATCAATTCTTCCGCCCGTTGGGTTTAGACCCTGTCTTAGCTGAAGAATTTTATGAAGAAACAATTTCAGGACCATCTGTCTCACACTCCATCACGAAGGCTCCCATCCCTGTTCCTGTTCCTGCCCCTGTCTCTGCTCCTGTAATAGACCCTACACCAGTACAGGAGACTGTTGATCCTGTGGAGACTCAAACACAGGAAATAGATGCAGAAGTTGACTCAGCTCCCGACTCTCCTCAAACACTCGGAGCTGATCCTGACAATGAAGCAGATACACATGAAGAACCCGATCTATCAAATCGGCCTCCTGAAATTCCAGTTCAAGCAGTTGCGGAGACCAGAATTCAGAAGTACCACCCCCTGGATAACATAATTGGTCCCTTAGCATCTGGGGTGGTTACAAGAAGCCAGTCAGGAGACATCAATCATTGCATGTACTCCTGTTAACATTACTATGGCCTTGACCGATCCTAGTTGGGTGGAGGCCATGCATGAAGAACTCAATCAATTCTCTCGACTTCAAGTTTGGAGGTTAGTTGAAAGGCCAGCTGACAAAAAGGTCATCACTACTCGGTGGCTGTATAAGAACAAAAAGGATGATAACAGTGTGATTGTTAGAAACAAGGCCAGATTGGTGGTTCAAGGCCACAAGCAAATTCAAGGTGTGGATTATGATGAAGTGTACGCACCGGTGGCCCGCTTAGAGGCAATACGAGTCTTCTTAGCATATGCTTCATATATGAATTTCACGGTCTACCAGTTGGACGTGAAAACTGCTTTCCTATATGCTGAGATGGATGAGGTAGTTTACGTCACTCAACCTTCAGGGTTCATTGATGAGGAGCACCCGTATCATGTTTACAAGCTTGACAAGGCTTTATATGGGTTGCATCAGGCTCCTCGGTCGTGGTACAAGACTCTGACTGATCATCTTCTTGCTCATGGATACACAAGAGGCATTGTTGATCAGACACTTTTCAGAAAGGAGGTTGAGCATGACATTATCATGGTGCAAGTCTATGTTGATGACATCATCTTCAGATCGACAAATGAAGACTTGTGCAAAGAATTTGAGAAACTTATGCGCACAAAATTCGAGATGAGTTAGATGGGCGAGATGGAGTTTTTCCTCGCATTGCAAGTGAAGCAGAGTGACAGTGGGATACTGATCCATCAAGCTAAATACGTTACTGAGATTTTGGAAAAGTACAAAATGGTGGATGCAAAGCCGGTTTCCACACCCATGGCAGCAAGACCTGCACTTACCAGGGACCCAGATGGGCAACCAGTAAGCGAGCATATGTACCGGTCCATGATTGGGTCTTTGATGTATCTGACCGCCAGCCGTCCAGACATCATGCTAGCTGTGTGTCAGTGCGCACGCTACCAGGCTAATCCTAAACTCTCTCATCTTTCTGCTGTGAAACGTATTTTTAAATATTTAAAGGGTCGGCCTCGTCTAGGCCTCTGGTACCCTAAAGAGTCTGGATTTAACTTGTATGCTTTTTCTGACAGTGATTATGGTGGCAATGAGCTTGACAGGAAATCCACGTCTGCTGGAGCTCAATTCTTAGACGACAGGCTGGTGTCTTGGCAAAGTAAGAAACAACACACGGTGTCTCAGTCGACAGCCGAGGCAGAGTATGTTGCTGCATCTGCCTGTTGTGCTCAAGTGGTTTGGTTGCAGCATCAGCTGGGAGATTACGGTTTGATTTTTTTTGATACTCCCATTTATTGTGACAATAATGCTGCTTTGCAAATTGTGAAAAATCCCGTGCAGCACTCTAAAACCAAACACATAGACATCAAAACGCACTTCATTCGGGATTGCTATGACCGACGGCTCATTCATTTGGAGAGGGTGGCATCGGATGACAATGTGGCGGACATGTTCACGAAACCCCTTCCAAGTGCAAATTTTGAATTGTGTCTCAAGGGCCTTCGGATGATAGCCTTTGATGAGTAGTCAGGCAGCTTTATCATTTTTTTTGTATTTATTTGTTTCTTTCATTTAAAAAAAGTAAAAATTAATAAATAAAAAAATTTGAAAAAAATTAAAAATACAAAAATAGTGTCCTTCTTAGTTACTTAAAAGAAAAATCTAAAAGCAAGGGGAAGATATAAGAAAATGTCAAGTATTTTCTCTAAAGTGTGTGCTTTTAAATTTTTTTTGGTTTTGGGTGACCAGGTGGGACGTGATATAAATTTCCAGGTGTTTGCCGACTGACACGTGTAAGGTGGAAGTGAAAAGCAGTGATTCATGGTCGATATGCTTGGTAGGCTCTGCTGACAATCAATCAAAAGGTATGTTTTATCACAACACTTGAAGATAACGTATGATGCTTGAAAGGGAACACACACTTAGGTTAGTACAATTTCTATTTGACTGTGCATCAGGTATCCTAAGACACACGCCCGGTTCTAAGTATTGATGTCATGCTCAAAAATCCCATTCCCTTTGCTTTGCGTAAGCAATGACCTGGGAATGTTGTACGTGAGTCAGGACTCCTCTGTTCTGCGAAAGCGGAGACCTGGAACCACCCTGATTCACGTACGTTTTTAAGATCACATTGTATATATGATAAACCAAAAGATGCCAAGTGCACAATCAAAAGAGACCCTCAAGCGTCCAAAACCCTCAGCCCTTGTCACTGATGAGAACGTTGTTAAAAATGTTTCAAAAATTCAGCTGACTTTGTATATTATCCAACAAATTCTCCGTGATCTATTCTTTTCTTTTCTCAACCCTTCTGGAGCATGATGTTGGGCTTACGAAAAGGTGTCGTGAAAAATGTTGTACGGAAACCAGGTGTGCTTGATAGATTGTACAAATTATACCTAGGACTTATGTGTGTAACCTGGATAGACTGTCAGAATTAAATACACCCTAAAAGATAAATAATGTGATGAAACTGCTTGAGTAAGCGAAAGCAGCATGAGTTTAAAATTGGACCAAAATACCGGCAATCGCCTGAACACGCGAAGTAACCGAAACTGAAAAGGGTTCCTCAGTCACAGACTATCTGGTATGATCCCTGATAATGCCACTTCACTCAAAACTCAGTAGGTTAAGATTCTTATGTATATTTCTTCTTATATTATTTTTTTAATTTTTTTATTATGTTTATTTTAGTTTATCGTAACTTCTGATTTTGTTTAGTCAAGTTGCCAGATATTAAATCTCTCGGGCTTGAATTCAGGGGAAGTTTTTTTTTGGGATTAAGGTTGTTTTTTTTAAAAAAAATTTTTTAAGAGAAAATGAGGTTGTTTTCTTTAAAAAAAATAATAACAACTTTGGGTGTTATGGAGACATTTGTCAAGTTTGGAAGGGCAAAGTGAAATTTTTTTAAACCAAAAGGAGAGGAGTCGGGTCCCCTCCTCCCATTCTAACTGTCCCCTTCTCTTCTCAAAAAACCCTAGCGGCTCTACCGCCGATCACCACCACCAACTATTACCGCCACCATCGACGACCACCACTACGGTCACCATCACACCGCGACTCAACCACCACCATCTCTGTCATCATCCGACTGCTACTGTCCCCCCCCTTTAACCCACCGTTGCCGCCACTGTTCCTCTCCGATTCACCGCCTCCTGCCACCGTCACCAACATCCGACACCCTACCTTGGTCGGAATCACCTCAGAAGCACACTCCCGGTGTCGATTTGTACAATGGCACCTCGGTTAAAGCGCGTAGCCCGACCCCCTATAGACCGACTGGAGTATGTGCTTATTTTTGGTTTTTGGGTCGGGTATGAAAGGAATAATTGTTTGGGTGCTTGAATTCGTGTTTAAAACACGCATACATGTGCTTTTCGATTGAGTTGCAGGTTTGGAACGAAGGAGACGATACTTTTCGATCGTTTCAGGGACTTTTTGATTAGCCCCTTGAGCTTTTCGATCAGTCCTGAAACTTCTCGATCGATGCTCACCGATGAGGGAGCTTCTCGATCAAGAAACCAGGCTTTCCGATCGAGAGTTATACTTTTCGATCGGAGCTTGGACTTCTCGATCGGGATATATGCTTCTCGATCACGGTTTGCTGAGGCCCTGAGGCTTTTCGATCAGCCCTCGGGTTTTTCGATTGGCCTTTAGGCTTTTCGATCAGTATGCTCGGTAACCATGACACTTTCCGATCGGATGGATGCTTTCCGATCGAAAACCCTGTTTTTCGATCGGAAAGGTACCTGATGATATTTTTCAAGGGTTTTCATTCAATTTTAAGCTGTTATGCTGTCCATTTGTCAAGAAATCCCTAATCTAATGAATGTTTTGTGTGTTTTGGTTGTTTATCTGTGTTTGTGAGCGCAGGGATTTGGAGATTGTAAAGGATCATAATCAGGTAGCATATTTACTGGATCCGCCTGCAGAATACAAAGAGAAGTACCTATCTATGATAGCAGGATTGAAGAAGTGCTGTATACACTTTGCACTAACAACAAACCCAGTCATTTGCAAACGGATGCAGCAAGAGTTCTGGAAGACAGCAGAAGTATCAGATGATGGAAAACAGATACTTGCCAAGATTCAAGCTACTGAGGTGATGTTGACGGAAGAGACTTTCAGACAGGCACTCAGACTGAAAGATGTAGCTGCTGATTCCACTTTGCTAGACAAAGAGATGGTGTCCCAATGTTTGAAGCAAATGGGATACCTCACAGTCTCTCCTCCCACAATAAAAGCTCTCATTCCGCCGTACTGGAGAATGCTGGCACATTACTTACAGAAATGTGTCATTGCCAAGAAGAGCTCTACGGATCAGCTGAACCAGGTGCACACCCATGCAATGGTGTCACTAATCAGAGGTGTTCGGTTCAACTGGTCTAGAATGATTTTTGAAGATGTGAAGGCTGTTGTGTCAAGAGATAAGAAGTTTGCTGCAGTTCCCAGGTTTATCCAGTCTGTTCTGGATTCAAGATACCCAAACCTGAGGAAGACCAATAACACCCATGACACAAAGCCAATGGGTATTGAAGTGTTTCCTATGATTAACCCGAAGAAGAAGTTATCGGATCAGATGCCATTCGGTGAAAAATTTGGTGAGTTTGCAGAGATAGTGAGAGAGGAGGTTCCTGTTAACAGAAATGCATCTGTAGATGAAGAACATAATATGACTCCTCCTCAGCAGAAAGTGGTGGATCTTCCAGATGATTCAGATTGGGAAGAGTTTGATTTGAATGATGTGCGGATTGGAGCACTTAATTTTGAAGGTGACGAGTCAATAAACTATGATACTTATCTGGATGATGTTGACTTTGAGGAAGTTGAGACTGAGACAACAGAGACTCCATTGATCAGAAAACGGAAAGCCACAGAGGATCCTCCCCTCGGTGCTTCTGTTTCAGATGATTTGACTGATATGACTGAGACTGTGTCAGCTGCTACACCACACCACACTGAAGGCCCTAGTGACCCAAGGAGAAGAAGACTTGATTCTTATGTGCCACCAGTCACAAGTTCAAGTGCTGGTCCGTCTTCTTCTCACCCCACAGCCCAAGACAAAGGGAAAGCAGTAGAAACCCCGGAGTTTAGGTTAGAGAAGGAACTCAGAGCTGAGATAGCAGAGTTGAAAGGTATCTAATCCAGTTGGGTGAACATTTTCATGATAAGCAAGGTATTACTGCACCTGTTAAAACCTGGATGTTTGATGGAGAGAAGAACATGTTTGTTGTGAGAAGAAGGGGTCAGTATCCGTTGGAATACTACAAGAGCTGGACTCAATTTTATTCCTGGATGAATGTGGATTTGACCATGCTTTATCAGGCTCCATTTTTAAATCCGTCAAACAATGATCAAGCCACATACTTCTATAAGAAATTGGAAAAGGCTGTGAGGAGCAAGTTCAAGAGGTTTGAGGAGTTTCCTCACAAAAAGTCATATGTGAAGAAATACAGGAGTGTTTTCAAGTGGGATGGCAAGAGAAATATCCCAGGGAAGGAGGATGAAAAGCTCAAGAAATTCACAAATGTCTTGTATCCACCGACTGACAAGACAAAAACGATACCTCTTCCTATGAGACATCCTGAAGACTGCCTGCATGATTTCCAGACCTGGGCTTATAGTGATTACTCCGGTGAAGCAAAGATTCTTTGCAAGTCAAAGACTATTGATGTCATGGAAGTTCATGATCTGATGCGATTCCATAAAAAAGACATCATGGTTTTAGCTAAACATCAGATTGAGTGTAACCCAGACACTGAAGAATATGCAAAGTGTTACACTCGGGCAGTAGCTGAGATTGTAGCCAAGGAGATATGGTATGATCCAGCAACCGTGAATTTGTCAAAGAAGTTCAGGATGTGAAGACAGTCTAATGGTAAAGCCTAGGGGAAGATTGTAGAGACCTGAAAATTGAGGCTTTTGCATTAGATGGATTTGGGCTTGTTTAGTGTTTTTGGTTTAACTTGTAAATGTAATTGGGCTAACTTGGGTAGTCTAAAGTGGGTTATAGGTCCGATTTTGTTAGTATGGGCCTAGGTTGCGAAATATTGTAAAGAGATTGACTTGTTCACCAAGTCAATCTCTACTATAAATAGTCTCCTCCTTTATTGTTTTAGGGTTGCTAGTCTTTTGTGGTGTTAAGGTGATCATCGAAATTCTCCCTAAGAGAATTTCGATCCAAGGTGTAGCAAGCAATCAGTGTTTAATCGAAGTTTGTTCTTCAATCGGTTTGTTACTTCTTGTGCTTATACTTTTCGATTATCATCTTTCATTGTTTGTCTTGAATCAACTAGTTAAACCGGATTCCGCACGGTTTCACTAGTCCAGATATCGCGTGAGGGTTTAAATTGATCCTTACATTTTTATAAGATAAAAAAAACACACAAAGTTTTTAATAAAAAAACAACCAATTTTTTAGCAAAATTTCACTAGTTTTTTCTTTAAATAACAAAAAAAAAATTAAATTCTTTTTACACAAAGTGTATGTGTTCATTGAATTGTTTTGTGAACGCAAAATATTTTTGCGTTTGTCGAATTGATTTACAAACATAAACTCTTTTTTTTCACCTTTCTATTTTCATTGTTTAGTTTCTTTTCTTAAAAAAAACCAAAATAAAAACTATAAACATTTTGTCTTTCAAAGTTTGTTTTTCTTAAAAACAATATTCAAAGAAGGGATAATTAAATATATCCCCTATCTTAAAACCTAATTGCATATATACCCAATCCATATAATCAATTGCATATTTACCCATTTTAAATAAATTTTACTATAATGACAATTATACCCCTAATTTGAAATGTAATTAATAAATGAGAGAACTTTAATAGATGTGGTTCATCTTCTCCTGTTGTTTCTGCGCTTGATCCCCTGCAACCATCCTACCATATACGAATATCATTCCAGAAACCAGATTACCGGCACTTGATTTCCTATCGATTGAAGATTAATCACCATCTGAGCCATGATGCTTTCCTCGATTTGAGACGGCGTATCACTTTCCGGTTGAACTTTAGGTTATCAAGAACCCGAATTAAAGGCGATCTGTGATCATGTTCGTGAACTTTAAGATTGGTAACATAAGACTATACTGTATATCTCGAATTCGGAAATTGCAACGATAAGAATGGTGATTGGTCGGCCGTCTGATCAGATCAAGGTCGAGGAAATGCTCGGAAATCAAACTCGGAGGGAGCTAATTTTTTTAGGTTTGTTGTAGATAAATCTACAAGTGGGGCGGCAGGAGGTCCAATAACAATCACTAATTAATGTGATGCAATCCTTCAGTAGAAAGTGGATTCATAAGAGAGAGTTAATGGTAGGTTTGAATGTTTTATGAAGAAAGGGTAAATTAGTCTATCTTATAATAAAATTAGTGAAAATGGGTAAATGTGCAATTAAAATATAAAACAAGGAGAAATATGCAATAAAAAGTTTAGATAGGGTAAATATGCAATTGATTAAATTTATAGGGGATATATACAATTGCCCCTTGAAAGAAATATACAAAAAAAGTTTTGAGGACTTGGCCTTGGGATTTTAAATCAGTGATTTCACGAAATTCAAAGTTCAAGATACAAGGTTCATTGGTGATATTTTTCTGGTGTAATTACAATGAGTAAGATGCAATCAAGTTCAGTGGTTCCCAAATTATTAAAATATGAAGATTATCAAGAATGGAGAAAACATTTTGAGATTTTTATCAACGCTAACTTTGATGAATTTTGGAAGGCGATTGATAAAAAGTATTCATATCGGACTGATTGGCATGGTGTTCCTAAATTCTAAATAGATCTTTCAATTGAGGAAAGGAAATGTTGTGAAAGAGAATTATAAGCTTATGATATTCTCACAATGGAATTGTCAAAAGAATTAATGCCTCAATTCAAAACGTGCAAGAATTCTAAAATGTTTTGGGTTGCTCTTGCTTAGAAATATGTTGAATTGAATGAATTTTTTATGGAAGAAGTTCAAAAAGATGGGTCTTCAAAATGTGAAGCTGCTGAGAATTAATCGAAGCTAAGCATGAGATTGCAGAGATAATTGAAAAAGTTTCAAAGCTGACTGAAACAAATGATGACTTGATGAATGAAATTGAAAAATGGAAGAAAGAAGCGAATGACATGGCGACAGTTTTTGATGATTTGTTTGCAAAATCAAAGATCAAACTTGAAGTTCTAGAAAAGAAAGTTGCTGATCTTACTGCTAAAGAATTAAGTCATCAAAAGGACAACACGAAGCTGTTAGATGCTAAAGCTGAATTGCTTCGTGAAAACAAGCTTTTGAAGCAGAATGTTGAGATTTATAAACAAAGATGGGAAAAGGTTGTTCAAGAAATATATGATTCTCATGATCAGTTGAGGAGAGAAAAATTTACTCTTAATATAACAACAGAAGAACTTATTGCAACACAAAAAGAGTTGGCTGAAGCGCAAAAGAAAATTGCAGACATGAAAATTGAGGTTTGTGATTTCCAAAGGCAGTTGCATAATCTCAATAATTCAACGTCTTTCACAAATTATTTGAGCAAAAAGGAGAATTTTCAACAAATATTTGGTGATGTTATTCTGAAAAATGTTCCACCTCCTTTGGTTATTGAAAATTCTATCAATACTTTGAAAGCAACGGAAGAAGTTCATAAATTATTCAAAGTTTGGTGATAATTCTTCTGCGAAGAAGAAAAAGTCAAAGTCGCAGAAGAAAAATGGAGAGAATTTTGATGCTAACAAGAGAACTAAATTTGTCTCAAGTTCCATAATGCGTGATAAGGAAAAAGTGTTTGAAGGCAATCAATGACATGTTCAAGTTGACAAATTTTCAGAGATTGTGATTGATGAATCTTTGCTTTCTAATAAAGATGATCTGAATGACATCAAGGATGAGTTTTCTCGACTTGCTTCACAAGGTCATGAGAAACCTAAGTCGGTACCAGATAAATCTAAAAAAAATGGTGGTCTGGGATATGAAAGCAAAGACGTGAACGTGATTGTTGGAAATGATTTCCAAGATGTGCTTGAGATAGAAGAAATTGTGGTAGATATCAAGGTTCACAAAGAAAAGGAGATTCCAGTTGAGAATCATATCATGTGTGAACCTGATGCTGATTTACTGTCAACGAATTCTAAGTTAGAGCATCAAGAGAGTGATTCTTCTCAACATTCTACAATGTCAACCGAATCCATGTCATCTCATATGTCAGCTGATAGGAGAGCTTGCTTTTACTGCAACAAGAAAGGACATGTGATTCGTGATTGTGCATTTCGAAAAAGGTTTTCACATGGTTCATATCGATCACCATCATCCAATTTGATGATTCTCAATGAGGTACTTGTTAGACAAATTTAGCAAAACCAAAGAAAACCAGCTCATAAGAAGCAAGTTGTTAGTAAAACCTCAAATTATGATGATTGGTCACCACAATTTCCAAAACAAAAACAATTTTTCCAAAATGAGTTCAAAATGCCTTACTCAAATGATTTTTCTTACTATGGGCCTAGAAAACATCACCAACGTCATCCAAAACCCGAGAAAATGTTAGTTGGTGAGTTGTTAAATATTGTTTCCAACTTGTCACGGTATGTCAATGGTTCTGATTCGCATCGGGCGAAATCGTTTAAACCAATCATTCTTGGAAACATAAAATGGCAACTTCGGCGGGGAACGATTTTGTTGAGGATACGGGATGACCCAAGCCGGTTTGGGTTCCCGTATTTAACTAAAAATTGTTTGAGGTTGTGTGCAGGTACTTCAAGAAGACCTATAAGTGATTGCAAAGTTGCTGATAGTGGAGTATTTTGCTTAAGTTAGCGCTTCACAGAGTTGATATTTCGCAAACATTTTTTGAGAAAAATGATTTTTCAAAATCTAAAAATCCGTGGTAGCCGTGTTGGTGGATCAATTTTATTTTCTTTACTTTTACTTTCTTTCATATTTTTTTAAGGAAAAATTTTTGGAAAATTCAAAAAATAGAGTTTTTTGAATTTTAGTGGGAGAATATTTAAAAAACACAATAATAGTGTGATGTTTGTTTCCTTTATGAAAAATATTAAAAAATGATGAAAATTCTCAAAAAGATAAATTGATCCAACCATGTGAGAAATGATGGTACATCAGCATACGTTATCTGCCATGAATAAAGTAGAAAGAAAGGTTGTAGGTACTTGCTTGACTTGCTTGAATGTGTAGAGTAGTCTAATATATGCGAGTATGATATAAAGATAACACTTGCTTGATAATTGTGGTTACAAACCATGATGGGTCTTGTGCATATCTAGCAAAATAAAATGAGAAAGTACCAAGAACAGAATAAAGAGAGGTTCTGGTGTATGCTTGCTTTATTTTGAAAAATTTCAACTTGTTTGATTTTCTTTATTTTGTCAAACGATCGGACATTCTCTACGTATTGAAAGATCGACCTGATTGTTGCTCGTTTGACGTTCTGCGTAATTTTCTTTGGTGTTTCGTATAATCCTTCGGACTTTCTCTGCGTGTACGTGAGTACCGACCTGATTGTTGTTGGATTATACAACTTCTGCTTTATTTTACATTTCTTATTTTCCTAAACAATCGGACTTTCTCTTCATGCCTACCAGCCGACCTGATTGCTGTTTGTTTAGGGTTCTGCTTTATTTTTGCATGAAACACCATTGATAATAAATCTCTGTTGAAATTCAAATTCTGTGAAAGTTACAAAAATATGTAATAAGCGGATTGCCAGTATTCCTGATTGTGTGGGTACCATGTTATCAATGCTCGATAAATAGACTTAATTTCATATCAGAAAGTTATAGACAATGACCTGCTTTAGCTGAAATAAACCACATGGTTGTATTCTCAATCAGCTTGGCTTTCATGCTTAGTATTTTGAAATTGCAGTGTTTACGATGCGTTATGTCTGATATGATCTCATGTTGTGATCTTTCTCACCAAAAACAAAAATAGAGTTTAATTCTACATTGCATTTATGTTCCAGTTTATGAATAACCAAAAAGATTTTCAGCGTGTTTTGATATAAACTTTGTAAAATCCAAAAAGATTTTCTTTCTTCTTTGTTTTTGATCTGACCGACACGTGATACAACAAATTTTCAAACTTAAATGTCTTGGTTTCTCCAAAGGAGGAGTTTTGCTTCCAAGATTAAAGTTATGTTTGGAAAAGAAAAACTGCACTTCTGTCTTCAGAAGATTTCAGGTTAAAATCATTAAAGTCTCTTAAATACTGATCCAGAATGGATTGCAAGCATGATTATGAAGTTGTCAAAGAGTTTATTCCTTTAGCCAGTCAGAGTACAAGCTAACAAAGGATACTTTCACAAATGATTCAATTGACACAATTCTTGTTCTTGCCATGCTTACCCTACATCAACTAACAACAGATTCAAAGAGTTAGAAGATCTGATACAACACACGTCAAGGGGGAGTTTCTTGGTGCAAACTATGTGTGTCGTGTGTGTATCAATTAGTCAAGTTACTTTCATTAGTTGATTGAGTTAGAATAGTTAATTCAAGGTTAGAGGGTAGAAAGTGTCAATTTATTATTGTGGAGGGACTTGATTGTGATATAGTAAATATCACATGTATGTGATACGTGATTTGAAAATCAACGGAATGAAGGCCGAACATATTGTTCGGCACTCACGAACTGCCACCGAACCTAGAGTTTAGAACTCACGATCTGGACCTCATATATAAAGTGTGCTTGGAGTTCGGACAAGGAGAGTAGCTGGAGATAACCGTTTTTTAGAGCAATTCATAAGAGGAGTAGTTTTCGATCTTGTTTTTTAAAGAGATTTTGGTTTAGGATCATGATTAGTTACTAAAATCGAGTCTATTCATGTAATCAGTGATCCAATTCGAGCTATAAACTGAGTTTAATTTAGGTTTTCATGTTCTTCGTTTCGGGTTAACTTTCGGTCTAATTTCGGTGTACAAATCACTAGATCCGAAGCTATTCGACTTTTCAGTAACGATTCCTATGAGAACCTACGGGTCGAAATAATCATAGGAAACTAATGGTAATTTGATTTTATGTCAAAAAGAGTTCAAAATTTAGACTAAATATAAACAAAAAAATATGGAGGTCACCCGGTTCGAACCCGTGACCTCTGGTACAATGCACACAACCCTAACCACTGACTAGTGGTTCATTTTGGTTACATCTCGATTAGATTTGTTTTATCTTGACAGTTTGCTGAAGAACCCAGTTTACAGAAAATAAACAAAAATGAATACTTAAACATGGGGAGCCTACCTTTGAAATCACATACTCATCCACCACGGCCAATGCAACACCTTGGGCTTTACAACAACGATAACAATAGACGATTACGCGAAAACTACCTACGAGAAATCCCCAACCATCAGATGAACAACTTAAGGGATTCTATGGACGACATCGGATGAAGTCAATGAGAAACAAACCAACTACAAGGAAGCAATTGGACAAAGAGGATGGCAACAAAGGAGACATGATGGTCCAAGTCCCCTTAATAAGGTGATTTGGATCAAGTTCAACATCCCTACCTCGACAACGACGAACAATGTCGACCCCACTTAGACACGAATAACACAACAAATTGAAGGCGGCCAACGAAGGAGAGAAACCCAAAATCTCACGCGACAACGAATACAAGACACAAAGAGAATTAGGACGGAACGCACATGGGAAGATGATTCACAAGAGCGAAAGACGACAACCCTACACTATGGAAAGAATTCACAACATGCGAAGAGAAACACTCCAATCCCTACGAGCAAAGGCACCCGGGGAAAACATGTAACACTTGGTATGATATGAACACCTAAGTAATGGAAGCATGCTACAAACCATGAATGCAACAACTACGAACCACTCGAGTCGATGACAAAAGTGGCTACACAAAGGTTTACAAGACGCAAGGAAAACAACAACAACAAGAAACTATATAACCTGCACAATGATAGACAACGAAACAACACCACTGAAGGAAAAACGTACAAGACAAGTTCAACCGTCACCCTAACCTCTCGAACCACTTAGAACACCCTTGTATTGTACGACATACTTTGTTTTCACATGTTAGGTCTCTTAGATTTCCACTTTTGAATACTTGCAATACATTGTAACTTTCCACGACTCCAATAACTTGGTACGATTAATGACTATTTAGATAAAATTTTTGACTCGCAACATATCCTTAAATACTCACATCAACATTATTTATTTGAACTATCTACTCTACTCTCATCAATAACAACAAGTCCTTACGGACTCCCAATTTCCTTGATTTAACTTACCATTTCTTTTGACATAAATCATTGATGGATTTATCTCTCTCAAACGTAACTTCAATCTAACTCCTTATCGACTTGCAATCCACGTTACGGATTCAACTCCTTAGGAGCACAACTCATACATGAGTTGAAACCTCCTTGAACTTCCATCTCTTATATGAACCTCTCAACGCTATGTTTCTTATTTCAAAGAACAATCCTTTCTTAGATACGCTTTTGTACACGACTATACCCACCAATACATTTTGTGATTCTATGAATCTACACATTCAACTCCTATAATTCACATTACTTGTGTGGACTTGTATGACCAACCACAATTCTTAGTACGAACAACGACAACATTAGTATGTATAACACCTACACCAACAAAACTCTATACTATGTAAATTTCATAGTAACTTTTTCGCGTCGTGTTTACAAACAATTATGCAACTTGAAGGGAAGAACCACAATCGGTAACCATATAAATAACACTTGATGCATGGCCACCTTTACAACAATAATCAAATATATATATATATATAGACACATATATATATATATATACACACACACATACACGTATGATAACCTGTCTAGTATCTCAACCAATCTCAAATCCCATTTTCAGTTCCAATTCCTATCATTACTTAAACTTCCAACTCTTATATATATCTCTCAACGCAATGTTTCTTTTTTCAAAGAACAATCCTTTCTTACATATGCTTTTGTACACGACTGTTGATACATGGTTCCTGATCGTCATGTGAAGTATCAAATACAAGACGAAGACTCACAAGATTGCTGAGGTCCGAACTCCCAGCGAACCTGGAGTTCGGACGGCTCCGAGCTTGTGGCGAACCTGAGGTTCGGCCAGTCGTGAGTTCAGCCTATAAATAGGTTTGTCTTGTATAGATTTAGAGAGCTTCTGTGTCATAAACTTTCTAAGTGTACTT
>JBCNJP010000006.1:18451241-18535366 GCA_039602395.1 Deinandra increscens subsp. villosa | reverse complement strand
TTTGCGTCCCTTTGGTTTGCAAATTTGTTTGGAATGAGTCCAAAAGTTCAAAAATTTTTATCTCACACCCTGTGGTTTGTATTTCTTTGCGATTATATTATGTTTAAAAACAATGAGGACTAATTGTGTAATTACCTTCAGATAAAAAACAAATCCCAAACTTCTCTCTGTACAATACATACAGGTACCACCACTCCTATAAAAGCTTGAGAGGCCGCCGATCTCCGGCCACGATTCCGGCGACCATCCAACTGACAGTCGCGGCTACGGTGGATGTTAGGGGTTTCCCCCACCAGAGCCTCTCCCCATACCACCACACAATCTCCACCCCCACCACATCCTCCTTCTTCCCTTTCGTCATCCACCCCTGTCCCACCCTCTGCTTCTCCATCGCCACCTCCAGCCACACCCACACTAACACCCGTCACCCACTACCACCCCCACTCCGAATCTGATGGAGAAGGCGATGATATACCTCTACTTCTTCATCTAGCTTTCGCATTGGATTATATCCATAACAATGTCGATTTGAAAATCAATCTAGTACATAAATATATGAAATCCAGTAGCTTAATTGTTATTGAACCGTCGTTCAACGCTCAGATCTGTCACTTCGGCACGACAGAGTTGTTCAGCGAGATGGTTATCGAGCAAAAGGCATTTGAGAGGCGGAGACGAGATCGTTGCGCTTATCTCGTCGGAATCCTCTCCGATGAAGAAATTGACGAGATCCAGCAGCGGAGCTATGCGATTTGAAGGTACCAAAGGTTACATGGCGGAAACACGGTGGTGGCGATGCGTTCATACCGTGCTCAACATCGAGTTTTTTAAACCATAACAAAACATGTCAATCCCCATCTCTATAGAATCGGTTTGAGATTTCGCACATAACGGTGATTTTAATTTTGAATTTTGGATCTAGATTGAAGATGATATGACTGATTGAAATTTCTGGTTCTTTTGAGCTTCATATCGTAAAGAAGAAGGAGGTTCTCTTTCATACGTATTTACGATGTCAGAGAAATTCTTTTAACCCTAATTTTCTTTTAAAGAGGGTATAATGGTAAATTAACAACTACTTAACATATTTTTCTAACGGCAGTTAGTCACAAGGACTCAAATCGCAAAGAAATGCAAACCACAAGGTGTGAGATGAAAATTTTTGAACTTTTGGACTCATTCCAAACAAATTTGCAAACCACAGGGACGCATTCCGTAATTATCTCTATTATTTTTTCATATAAAAAGAATAATTCTGAATATATAATTTAATTATGATAATATAGAAATAATTAAAAGTTAATATTAAACAACCAAGCTCGAGCTTAAATACTTTCTCATGAGCCGAGCTTGATTTTTAGAAATAAAGCTTGAATCGAGTCGAGCTCAAGTTTGAGCTCTCTTAAATTTAAATCAGCCGAGTTCAAACTCGACTCGACTCATTTACAACCTATGAAAGAACATGGGTTTAACAAAAACCCGTATTCAAATGAATCAAATATTTAATATAAACAGTTTTACTAAAAAAAAATCTTAATTTTTAGTGGTTTATTATATATGTTAGAAGTCTTTTGGACCCGTGCGATGCACAGTTATATTTTAAATAAACAAATAATATAATATGTCAAGCATTTTTAATTTGATATGTCTAAGGTAAAATAAATGAAGTAAATTATATTTAAAGTAAAACAAAATTATGATTAAAAGGTAGAATTTATAAAAAAAAAATTACAATTTAAAAATACAGATTTATACAGTACACTTATAATTTCATCTGTGACTTTTTCATTCTCGTTCAAAAAATTATAAAAAAATTCAAGCGTGCATCGCACGGGCTCTGTTTAAAAAAGTACTTTCAAAAACAATAATAATATACACAGTTGTAAATGTACTTAAAGCGTAAAATTTTAAAAAGAAACACTTTTTTTTATTAAGAGAAATACATACTTCTAAAACTGAGCCAAGTATATATTTGTTTACCTCACTGGTTAAAAGAACATTTATATATATCTTACTAGTTTTTTATCCCTGTGTGTTACACGGGTTAATTCAAAATTTTATGGTGATGTCAAGTTTTTTTTTTATTAATTAAACTATGACCAAACTTTTTTTTATTATATAATATAGAGTATAGATAGATATAAATAGATGTAACTTAATAAACTATATTATATATTAAATTAAGTAATTAAATAATTGGTTATTAAATAATTTAGAAGACAATAAATAAATAGTAGATATATATCTACAGATCTGATGGAGAAACGGCGGAGAGATGGAGGTGATGACGTTGGTTCTGAGATGAAGATGTGAGGAAATGATGGTGGCCGCGGCGAAGGTGTTTAGATCACCGGAAATGAAGGGTTGCCGGAGGAAGCTTTCCCCCAACCACTCTTGATCTCTCTCTCGGTGTGGAAGTCTGGAACAAATGAGTGGGTATTTTTTTTTAAGTTTTAACTACTTTAAGTAAATTACAAAACAGTTAGTCAAATTTATTAATTTACATTATTAGCCCCTTATATGTAAATGACTAATATGTCCTTATATTTAACAGAAAATTTAACCCCGTTAGTCCTAGGGACTCAATTGGCAACAAAAATTAAACCTCAGACTATATTTGTTAATAATTTGAAAAACGGACTCAAACGGTTAAAATGTGCAAACCTCAAGGACGCAAATCGTATTTAACTTTAATTATTATTATAAAGTTATGATAAAATAAGTAACTAATATGTATTATTTTGAGTTAATTACGGTTTGCGTCCCTTTGGTTTGCAAATTTGTTTGGAATGAGTCCAAAAGTTCAAAAATTTTTATCTCACACCCTGTGGTTTGTATTTCTTTGCGATTATATTATGTTTAAAAACAATGAGGACTAATTGTGTAATTACCTTCAGATAAAAAACAAATCCCAAACTTCTCTCTGTACAATACATACAGGTACCACCACTCCTATAAAAGCTTGAGAGGCCGCCGATCTCCGGCCACGATTCCGGCGACCATCCAACTGACAGTCGCGGCTACGGTGGATGTTAGGGGTTTCCCCCACCAGAGCCTCTCCCCATACCACCACACAATCTCCACCCCCACCACATCCTCCTTCTTCCCTTTCGTCATCCACCCCTGTCCCACCCTCTGCTTCTCCATCGCCACCTCCAGCCACACCCACACTAACACCCGTCACCCACTACCACCCCCACTCCGAATCTGATGGAGAAGGCGATGATATACCTCTACTTCTTCATCTAGCTTTCGCATTGGATTATATCCATAACAATGTCGATTTGAAAATCAATCTAGTACATAAATATATGAAATCCAGTAGCTTAATTGTTATTGAACCGTCGTTCAACGCTCAGATCTGTCACTTCGGCACGACAGAGTTGTTCAGCGAGATGGTTATCGAGCAAAAGGCATTTGAGAGGCGGAGACGAGATCGTTGCGCTTATCTCGTCGGAATCCTCTCCGATGAAGAAATTGACGAGATCCAGCAGCGGAGCTATGCGATTTGAAGGTACCAAAGGTTACATGGCGGAAACACGGTGGTGGCGATGCGTTCATACCGTGCTCAACATCGAGTTTTTTAAACCATAACAAAACATGTCAATCCCCATCTCTATAGAATCGGTTTGAGATTTCGCACATAACGGTGATTTTAATTTTGAATTTTGGATCTAGATTGAAGATGATATGACTGATTGAAATTTCTGGTTCTTTTGAGCTTCATATCGTAAAGAAGAAGGAGGTTCTCTTTCATACGTATTTACGATGTCAGAGAAATTCTTTTAACCCTAATTTTCTTTTAAAGAGGGTATAATGGTAAATTAACAACTACTTAACATATTTTTCTAACGGCAGTTAGTCACAAGGACTCAAATCGCAAAGAAATGCAAACCACAAGGTGTGAGATGAAAATTTTTGAACTTTTGGACTCATTCCAAACAAATTTGCAAACCACAGGGACGCATTCCGTAATTATCTCTATTATTTTTTCATATAAAAAGAATAATTCTGAATATATAATTTAATTATGATAATATAGAAATAATTAAAAGTTAATATTAAACAACCAAGCTCGAGCTTAAATACTTTCTCATGAGCCGAGCTTGATTTTTAGAAATAAAGCTTGAATCGAGTCGAGCTCAAGTTTGAGCTCTCTTAAATTTAAATCAGCCGAGTTCAAACTCGACTCGACTCATTTACAACCTATGAAAGAACATGTGTTTAACAAAAACCCGTATTCAAATGAATCAAATATTTAATATAAACAGTTTTACTAAAAAAAAATCTTAATTTTTAGTGGTTTATTATATATGTTAGAAGTCTTTTGGACCCGTGCGATGCACAGTTATATTTTAAATAAACAAATAATATAATATGTCAAGCATTTTTAATTTGATATGTCTAAGGTAAAATAAATGAAGTAAATTATATTTAAAGTAAAACAAAATTATGATTAAAAGGTAGAATTTATAAAAAAAAAATTACAATTTAAAAATACAGATTTATACAGTACACTTATAATTTCATCTGTGACTTTTTCATTCTCGTTCAAAAAATTATAAAAAAATTCAAGCGTGCATCGCACGGGCTCTGTTTAAAAAAGTACTTTCAAAAACAATAATAATATACACAGTTGTAAATGTACTTAAAGCGTAAAATTTTAAAAAGAAACACTTTTTTTTATTAAGAGAAATACATACTTCTAAAACTGAGCCAAGTATATATTTGTTTACCTCACTGGTTAAAAGAACATTTATATATATCTTACTAGTTTTTTATCCCTGTGTGTTACACGGGTTAATTCAAAATTTTATGGTGATGTCAAGTTTTTTTTTTATTAATTAAACTATGACCAAACTTTTTTTTATTATATAATATAGAGTATAGATAGATATAAATAGATGTAACTTAATAAACTATATTATATATTAAATTAAGTAATTAAATAATTGGTTATTAAATAATTTAGAAGACAATAAATAAATAGTAGATATATATCTACAGATCTGATGGAGAAACGGCGGAGAGATGGAGGTGATGACGTTGGTTCTGAGATGAAGATGTGAGGAAATGATGGTGGCCGCGGCGAAGGTGTTTAGATCACCGGAAATGAAGGGTTGCCGGAGGAAGCTTTCCCCCAACCACTCTTGATCTCTCTCTCGGTGTGGAAGTCTGGAACAAATGAGTGGGTATTTTTTTTTAAGTTTTAACTACTTTAAGTAAATTACAAAACAGTTAGTCAAATTTATTAATTTACATTATTAGCCCCTTATATGTAAATGACTAATATGTCCTTATATTTAACAGAAAATTTAACCCCGTTAGTCCTAGGGACTCAATTGGCAACAAAAATTAAACCTCAGACTATATTTGTTAATAATTTGAAAAACGGACTCAAACGGTTAAAATGTGCAAACCTCAAGGACGCAAATCGTATTTAACTTTAATTATTATTATAAAGTTATGATAAAATAAGTAACTAATATGTATTATTTTGAGTTAATTACGGTTTGCGTCCCTTTGGTTTGCAAATTTGTTTGGAATGAGTCCAAAAGTTCAAAAATTTTTATCTCACACCCTGTGGTTTGTATTTCTTTGCGATTATATTATGTTTAAAAACAATGAGGACTAATTGTGTAATTACCTTCAGATAAAAAACAAATCCCAAACTTCTCTCTGTACAATACATACAGGTACCACCACTCCTATAAAAGCTTGAGAGGCCGCCGATCTCCGGCCACGATTCCGGCGACCATCCAACTGACAGTCGCGGCTACGGTGGATGTTAGGGGTTTCCCCCACCAGAGCCTCTCCCCATACCACCACACAATCTCCACCCCCACCACATCCTCCTTCTTCCCTTTCGTCATCCACCCCTGTCCCACCCTCTGCTTCTCCATCGCCACCTCCAGCCACACCCACACTAACACCCGTCACCCACTACCACCCCCACTCCGAATCTGATGGAGAAGGCGATGATATACCTCTACTTCTTCATCTAGCTTTCGCATTGGATTATATCCATAACAATGTCGATTTGAAAATCAATCTAGTACATAAATATATGAAATCCAGTAGCTTAATTGTTATTGAACCGTCGTTCAACGCTCAGATCTGTCACTTCGGCACGACAGAGTTGTTCAGCGAGATGGTTATCGAGCAAAAGGCATTTGAGAGGCGGAGACGAGATCGTTGCGCTTATCTCGTCGGAATCCTCTCCGATGAAGAAATTGACGAGATCCAGCAGCGGAGCTATGCGATTTGAAGGTACCAAAGGTTACATGGCGGAAACACGGTGGTGGCGATGCGTTCATACCGTGCTCAACATCGAGTTTTTTAAACCATAACAAAACATGTCAATCCCCATCTCTATAGAATCGGTTTGAGATTTCGCACATAACGGTGATTTTAATTTTGAATTTTGGATCTAGATTGAAGATGATATGACTGATTGAAATTTCTGGTTCTTTTGAGCTTCATATCGTAAAGAAGAAGGAGGTTCTCTTTCATACGTATTTACGATGTCAGAGAAATTCTTTTAACCCTAATTTTCTTTTAAAGAGGGTATAATGGTAAATTAACAACTACTTAACATATTTTTCTAACGGCAGTTAGTCACAAGGACTCAAATCGCAAAGAAATGCAAACCACAAGGTGTGAGATGAAAATTTTTGAACTTTTGGACTCATTCCAAACAAATTTGCAAACCACAGGGACGCATTCCGTAATTATCTCTATTATTTTTTCATATAAAAAGAATAATTCTGAATATATAATTTAATTATGATAATATAGAAATAATTAAAAGTTAAATATTAAACAACCAAGCTCGAGCTTAAATACTTTCTCATGAGCCGAGCTTGATTTTTAGAAATAAAGCTTGAATCGAGTCGAGCTCAAGTTTGAGCTCTCTTAAATTTAAATCAGCCGAGTTCAAACTCGACTCGACTCATTTGCAACCTATGGAAGAACATGGTTTTAACAAAAACCCGCATTCAAATGAATCAAATATTTAATATAAACAGTTTTACTAAAAAAAAATCTTAATTTTTAGTGGTTTATTATATATGTTACAAGTCTTTTAGACCCGTGCGATGCACAGTTATATTTTAAATAAACAAATAATATAATATGTCAAGCATTTTTAATTTGATATGTCAAGGTAAAATAAATGAAGTAAATTATATTTAAAGTAAAACAAAATTATGATTAAAAGGTAGAATTTATAAAAAAAAATTACAAATTTAAAAATACAGATTTATACAGTACACTTATAATTTCATCTGTGACTTTTTCATTCTCGTTCAAAAAATTATAAAAAAATTCAAGCGTGCATCGCACGGGCTCTGTTTAAAAAAGTACTTTCAAAATCAATAATAATATACACAGTTGTAAATGTACTTAAAGCGTAAAATTTTAAAAAGAAACACTTTTTTTTATTAAGAGAAATACATACTTCTAAAACTGATCCAAGTATATATTTGTTTACCTCACTGGTTAAAAGAACATTTATATATATCTTACTAGTTTTTTATCTCTGTGTGTTACACGGGTTAATTCAAAATTTTATGGTGATGTCAAGTTTCTTTTTTTTATTAATTAAACTATGACCAAACTTTTTGTTTATTATATAGTATAGAGTATAGATAGATATAAATAGATGTAACTTAATAAACTATATTATATATTAAATTAAGTAATTAAATAATTGGTTATTAAATAATTTAGAAGACAATAAATAAATAGTAGATATATATATCCAAAATTAGAAGATCCGCTACAATAAATAAATAGTGGATATATGTATCCAAAATTAGAAGATTCGCTCGTGAGTGTTTATTGGCGGGAAAATTGTTGAGGATGAATGTGGTGGTGCCACATGACAAATTGTGGTGCCAAAAACTTTTCTTTTATTATATATATATAGATAGATAGATATAGATTGGGATATTTAACTATAAATTTTGATATTTAAATACACAAATGCACATATTTGTAGGGTAAAGTTCATGTAAGAACCATTATTTATTGTAAGAACTTAAAACCCAACTCAAATGAGGGGATAGTTAAATAATTTTGTCCTTTCTTTTTAATACCTCCATTACATTTATGGTAAAGATCATATTTATATTGTACAAACTTGTAAGAACCAAAGAAAAATTATTTCAAATTAAGTTTTTTTTTTGGGTAATTTGATATTTTTTTAATTTAGTTTCACGTATATCCACCCATATCCACCCATATCCACCCGATGACTTAAAAAAAAGTTTTTTTTTGTTTTTTTTTGCCTGTCAAACTATGTTGTATATATGCAACATAAGAAACATACAATATTGCATATATGCAACATTGTATGTTTCATATGTTTTATATGCAACATACCATGTTGCATATATGCAACATGGTATGTTTCATATGTGCAACATGGTATGCTTCATATGTTATATATGCAACATACCATGTTGCGGTATGTTGCATATATGCAACATTATATGTTTCATATGTTGCATATATGCAACATAGTCGGACATACCAAAAAAGAAAACGATGTTTGTTTAGTTTTCTATTTTATTTTTTTAGGTCGTTAAGTTGTCATCATGTGTATAGACATGAAGGAAAAAAGAAGAAGAAGCACACAAATTATCCAAATAACCTTCATTCAATTGAAATTTAATGGTTTTTATATTAGTTCTTAAGTTCTTACAATAATATTGGTTTATATTAGAACTTTACCCCACATTTGTAATCGAAATAGTTAAATATTTTAGGGTTTGACTATTCTTCGGTTTAAAATAATTATATTCCATAAAGTGACACAAACCAAGGGTATCTAAAAATCTTTTAAATTTAAAACTAACACTGTGAGCTTTTGAATGATTTATAAATGGTCTAAATCTTGTAGTAATTCTTAATAAGCATTTAGATACCTCTAAATTTTACTGACTTTATTTAAATCTACATAACATAAATTTATAATCACAGACTGTGTTTGTCATTGAAGAATATGCCATCCAACTTAAGTGAACAGAAAAATCAAAGCAAAGCTACAAATCATGTCTAACAAACTGTTTACCTATTTGATTTCTTGAGATTCCTTAGCATATTCCATTCAACTCAGGTACTCACTTTTAAATATAAGAACTGGTCAATCATTTTTTTTGTAGCCATAGTTGTTGTTTACAAATTGTTTAAAGATAGTTGTATACAAACTGTTTACCATCTACATTCCCGATTTCCCTAGCCCATTCAATTCAACTGAAGTGCTCACTTTCAAACATAAAAAAACTCATCAGGTCATCTCTTGTAGCCATACCTAAGACAATGTTAATCTATTTACTTTCTTGATTTCCTTATCAGAAATGGTTTCACTTGTCATACAATTCTACTACAGGTCAACAATCACAACAACAATTCAATTCGGAGCACAGCAAGACGGTCACGAAGAAGCAAAAAACTGCATAGCAAACATGAATCTAACCTGCAGAAGAGAACTGCAACTATAATTCAACCTTCAAAAAAAAAATTATTGAAAAAAATCATTAGCAGAGGTAACATTTACAAGTGTGATTAAATATGCAACCCCTAACATATGCTGTCAATTAAAGCCATGTAAAATATGTTTGACCGTTGTTATTGAACACTATCTTTGAGGACATGTATCTCATCTGATAAAAAAGAAAATCGGAATAAATCAAAATCATAGCAGCAGAAAGAAACAAAGAAATCGAGAAACCTACACTCCCAAAGAAAGACCACAAAGATATAAAAAACAAAAATACAAACAATTACCAATGGTCTTTAATGCACAAACCTCGGATCCATGAAGTCATGAACATAACAGTAAAGAAAAACTCAAACTCCAATACTCTTATGCAAATTGAACATTTTAAAAGTTAGAAGGCTTGAAGATTAAAATTACTTATGAAAACATAGACCTCTAATCATCTGTACTTCACTTAAAAACACCAAAACATATGAACATCATCAGAACATATACTTCTAAGGTCTCCTCCGTTTATTTGTGCTGCTAGCAAGGCCAAAAGTTTTTTCATATGCAAAGCCGAAGATAATAACTTTGAACACTTACAGAATATCTACAAAAACAACAGTGCTAGGGAATATACGTCACTTAAATTAGCCTTAAGCAAATCATGATTATCTAAAGGATATGTAAAATAAAATTTAAACATTAGACATACAGAAACATATTTGTTTACCACTCACGAAACTGAGATACTGGATCCAAAGACACTATGGAAATAAGGAATAAATAAGGAAGGTTTAGGGCATGCTAGGCGATCCAAAATACTTACCTCCAAGTCTCCAACAGCTAATGCCAAACAACAACAAAAAAGACTTTAGCACAAACCTCACATTTTTAAAAGAATTAGTAAACACCTGAACAAAAGAGAAGACTTTAGTAAGCACATATATGAGGCATAGACAAAAAATCAGAAGTGCAGCCCAGTAAGACTCAAACCCTGGTAACTCATAAAAACATATATAGAACCCTCTACCATCGAGCTAGATGTACTGATCACAAATTAATCATACCTACTACTTAATAGGTTAGTAAATAACAAAAGAAGACAAAAAACCATGATGCAAAATGTAAAACCGAGATACGATCTTACTACTGCGTGTATCAATCAATGTAATGAAACCGAAAGTAAATAAGCTTTGTTCTTATTAATCACTTGAGGATTACAAGAAGTAAGCTCTGGTTTCTCTCTCTCGAACATACACAGTGAAAACTCATAGAGCGTCGGATCTAGTGATTTGTACACCGAATTTGGACCGAAAGATGATCGAAAACTCAATAATGCAACTATGTAAATAAACTCGGTTTATAGCTCGAATTGATCAAAAGATTACATGTAATGGACTCGATTGTAGCTCCTAATCACTGATCTAAACAAGTTCTTTCATGAAAAACAAAATCAAAAACTCCTCACTCTAGAATCGGATCTCAGGGAAACAGTTATGGGAGCTTCTCGGCTGCTCCGAACCTTCAAAACATATATATAAGTGATCCAATTTGTGAGGGCCGAACTTGAGGTTCGGCCTCCCTTCGGTTGCTTCTCGGATCAAGGTCGGATGTATATCGGACCTCCGATGATCTGCTAGCCATGTACACTTTATGATAAATTTGTTGGTTTGATAAACCAACCCTCCACTTTATTATATTGACACAAACTACCCTCTAACTTGATTTAACTATTCTAACTATCTCAACTAACGACACTAACTGGAATACACACACATCACACATATTTTGCACCAACAAACTCCCCCTTGACGTGTGCTGTATCACATCTTCAAACACTTTGAATCTTGTTGTTAGTTGATGTAGGGTAGACATGGCTGGGACAGGACTAAGTCAACTGAACCATTTCTGAAAGTGATAAACTCTTTGACACCTTCATAACCATGCTTGCAATCCATTCTGAGATCTTTATCTGAAAGAATTTGATGATTTCAATCTGCAGCCTTTAGAAGACAAAAGTGTGGTTTCTCTTTTCCAAACATAACTTTAATCTTGGAAACAAAACTCTCCTTTGGAGAAACCAAGAAATTTAATTTTGAAAATTTGTTGTATCCCGTGTCGATCAGATCAAAAACAAAGAAGAAAGAAAATCTTTTTGGATTTTACAAAGTTTATATCAAAACACACTGAAAATCTTTTTGATTTTTCATAAACTGAAACATTAATGCAATATAGTATTAAACTCTATTTTTGTTTTTGGTGAGAAAGATCACAACATGAGATCATATCAGACATAACGCATCGTACACACTACAATTTCAAAATACTAAGCATGCAAGCCATGTAGACTGAGAATACAACCATTTGGTTTATTTCAACTAAAGCAGGTCATTGTCTATAGCTTTCTGATATGAACTTAAGTGTATTTATCGAGCATTGATAACATGGTACCCACACAATCAGGAATACTGGCAATCCGCTTATTTCATATTTTTTTTTCTTTTATTCAAGCCAAGTTACTCGCAGCAGATTTCTCATACTGATATTGTAAACTTGCTTATAGAAAATCAAATGCCACAGAGATATCAAGTTCATGGTGTTTCTTGCAAAAAGAAAGCAGAACCCTAAACAAACAACAATCAGGTCGGCCGGTAGGCACGCAGAGAAAGTCCGATTGTTTAGGAAAATAAGAAATAGAAAATAAAGCAGAAGTTGTATAACCCAACAACAATCAGGTCGGTGCTCCCGCACACGCAAAGAAAGTCCGATGAGTTATACGAAACACCAAAGAAAATAAAGCAGAATGTCAAACGAACAACAATCAGGTCGATCTTTCGATACGCAGAGAAAGTCCGATCGTTTGACAAAATAAAGAAAATCAAACAAGTTGAAATCTTTCAAAATAAAGCAAGCGTACACCAGAACATCTCTTTATTCTGTTTTTGATACTTTCTTATTTTATTTTGCCAGATATGCACAGTACCCATCATGATTTGTAACCACAATTATCAAGCAAGCGTTATCTTTATATCATACTCGCATATATCAGACTACTCAGCACATTCAGTCAAGTCAAGCAAGTACCTACAGCCTTTCTTTCTACTTTATTCATGGCAGATAACGTATGCTGATGTACCATCATTTCTCATACGGTTGGATCAATTTCTCTTTTTAATATTTTTCATTTTTTTATTTTTTTATTTTTTTATGAAACAAACATCACACTATTTTTGTGTTTTTCAAATATTCTCCCCCTAAAATTCAACAAACTCTATTTTTTAATTTTCCAAAATTTCTCCCCCTAAAGATACGAAAGAAAGTAAAAGGAAAGAAAATAAAATTGATCGATCAACACGGATACCTCGCATTCTTAGATTTTGAAAAATCATTTTTCTCAAAAATGTTTGTGAAATATCAACTCTGTGAAGCGCTAACTTAAGCAAAATACTCCACTATCAGCAACTTTGCAATCACTAATAGGTCTTCTTGAAGTACCTGCACACAACCTCAAACAACTTTTAGTTAAATACGGGAACCCAAACCGGCTTGGGTCGACCCGTATCCTCAACAAAATCGTTTCCCGCCGAGGTTGCCATTTTCTGTTACCAAGAACGAAATGGTTTAGACGGTTTCGCCCGATGCGAATCAGAACCATTAAAAAACTTTGACTTGTTGAAAACCATATTCAACAACTCTTCGACCAACATTTTCTCAAGTTTTGAGTGATGTTGTCGATGCCCATAATATGAAAACTCATTTGAATAAGGCATTTTAAAATCATTATTGAAAAATTGTTTTCTTTTTGAAAAATGTGTTGCTTTTGAAAACTGTTGTGACGCCCACTTCCAGACTTGGCTCCAGAAGGGGTCACTAATCGGATTTACTCATGAACACAAGGTAATAACAGAGATTACTAAGCAGCGGAAATTTGAAACTTTTATTTATTTGCCAAGTACTACAAAGTAAGAGATAATTTACATAAGAAAATACTATCTGTCACTACGTTTTATTGTTATAACTATGCCAGCTTGCCAACACCCTCCTTCCGTCCGATAGCTTGCCCGTCTAATCCCTTATCACCAGGGCCTTCTCATAACTAGTCGAAGCCTCACCCTGACCTGACATACATACATTTTTGGAAAAGGTCAGCTTACGCTGGTGAGTTCTATATTTTAAAAGCTTTACCTCGACGTGAGGTTTAAAACCCTTGGACCTGCAAGATCCCTTTTTCACAGACAAACATTTATCAAGTATAATATATATCACAATTATACAACAAGTAATATTCCTTAACAGGAAACACCCCCTATAACCATTTATCCCACTATCCCTTTCTACAACCCCAACATCTATTACCAGTGTAAACCCTGCTAATAATAGACAGAGATATCATTATTGCTGACTGCCGAGTTTACCCTTCTAGGGTATTCCCTATAACGGTCAGTCGCCCCGCTTCCCTTATCTGCTAACTGCCGAGTTTACCCTTCTAGAGCATTCCCTGTAACGGACAGTTGCATCGCCTTTCCCTATTTGCTAACTGCCGAGTTTACCCTTTTAGAGCATTCCCTGTAACGGTCAGTAGCTTTCCCCTTTTTCTATTTGTAGTGCCCTTAACCCCATTGAGTAACACTACTTCTTAACTCCTCATGTACTACTACCCGCTCCTAGTTAAATACCCAAGTGACTTAAGATTATTAGTAAACAGTGATAAGGTCTTCATATACTGCAACAAGTGGACATCCCCCAATTTACCGTTGGTGTATGTATACAGGGCGTATCCTCCACACTTTTGATATACCGGGTAACTAATATCATTATGCTTATATATAGGAAGTACCAGCGGCGTATCCACCACATAATAATAAAGTGAATGCATCACCTGTTCTCATATAATCATACATATTCACTATAACGTTTACTAATAATTCCTTCATCACTTGACTATTTAAAAATAAGCATAGCACATATCATATCACAGTTATTATAATTACGTTATAACACGTATAAATGATTTAATATCATTTTCATAGCATATCATATATATATTTATCTATATATATATATATATATATATATATATATATATATATTATCCCAAAAGCCTTTTAACAGTTTATCAATTCAAGATATTTCACGTATATGCATTCCCACAACAGTCCACGTATATATATCAATTCAATAACAATTTTAACAGTTCAACATATCCATTAACAATTAGCACCTAGCGGTTTGATATATATATATTCATTTAAAGGCAAATCAACAGTTTAATACTCCAACAGTTCAGATAGGCAACATTTCAGTCATAATTCATTTAAAAGCATTTTATAACATCTGTATGTATATCAGCCCGAAAACATTTAAAATATTTAAAACATTTAAGAGTGGGCTCATAGAACTCACCTTATGTCTTTAACTCGTTACACGAACGGAACTTCCGCAACGATTCCCGATTTAACCTAATTTGCGTATCGTATGGCGTTAACGCAAGGTTTTATACAATAAACACTTCCTATGTTTATTTTAACATCTTATTATCTTAATAATGTTCAATTATTAAGTTTATCCCTTTTTAAAGGTCAAAATGACCAAAATGCCCTTTAGGCAGTTATCCTTTTCTTTAATTGATAATATGAAGACGCGCATTCCTATAAGTAAACGCTCACTCCGGGATCGCCCAGTGTTGGGATGCCATTGCCCAGATGGGATGGCGACACCCCCGCTTTTGCCAGAAACCCCAGAGTACAGGCGCTTACCCTTCCGGTCCGCACGAACTTCTAAATATCCGATTAACTCGGTATCTTTAATACTTTATTATTTCTCCATATTAAACCCATATATGTTTATTATATATATAAACATGTTACCATACCAAAATTCAAGTCCCCATACCCTCCGGATTATTTTATATTAAATAACCTTATTCCGAAACCCTAATTTCACAAAATTCCCATTTTATTATCAAAACTCATTTTTATTCAAAACCGTCTTAGGGTATTATCCATTATAACATTATATAATATCCTTTAAAATGGCAAAGCTTAATTCAAAACCGTTTGCTCGATTTGGGCAGAATAACGACATGAAAACCCTAATTTTTGACCCGTTTACAAAACCCATACCAAACCTTTACCAATTGTGAAAAAAACTTAGGGCTTTCTTATATAACATCATTTTAAGAGTACCTACAAAAATTCAGAGCCTAACTCCCACCCGATCACCCGATTTTGACAATTTATGCTCAAGAACCCTAATTTTATGCATAGTTTTAAAACTCATATCTAGACAATCGATATTAGCCGAAATCTGATAGAGGGCTATTTTAGATCATACCTAGAGGATGCTTGACTGCTGAGTTTCGGCATCCTAACTCCCCTCCGTTTGATGCGAATTGCTCCAGATGAAGATTCCGGACGAGATATAGGGTTTTTAGGAGAAGAAAATCGTGAATTGGTGCGTCATAATCGAACGATTTCGTCGTCTATTTATACTGTTGGAGGTCGCAGGGGGCTTAGCACACGTGTATAGGGTGATTCAGCAGCAAAAACGACACGTTATGGGTGAGTATTTGGATCAAACGTGAGCAACAAGTCGAACAAAAGCGAGCTGTCATGAATCTGCGTCGCCGGTGGGCTCGCGTATCGCGCCGGAGCCAGGGATGGTTCCGCGCGTACCGCCTGGCGAGCTTTGAGCAAATGACAGAATTGGTCCCTGTCTTTTATATTTACATTTTAAGCCCTTAACTTGCTATCAAACTGTTATTTTATGTACCGAACTATTATAAAACATGTTAAATAAAGTTTCTAAGGCTCGGGACACTCTCGATGATATACGTATACATACGTATATATTTTTATATATATTTATATATATTTTTCATTATTTACACTTTTGGCCCTTCAAACTTTACAATACATATCATTTTATGTTCCGAATCATTTTAGGACATTATTATAGTATATTATAAGTCTCGGGGTACTTATAAAAGTTATACATACGTATAATATCCGTAAGTATTCATAACTTTAAATAAATTACACTTTTAGCCCTTTAACTTTTATCTTATGCATATCAAACCCTAATCTTTTGATGTAACCATCATTTTATGTCTTATAACCTTCCTAAACATGCTTCTAACATTCTTGAAGGTTCGGGTTATATATAATCATGTATATACATATATATATTTGTGTATTTCCATAATTTACACTTTCTACCCTTCTACTTTCTTGTTAACTAATTAAGCATGCATTTTTCACACGTATAACTATCCAAACACGTATTTCCACATATATATCCATCAAATGAATATTTCACATGTATTTATACTATTAGTCATATATCTATACATGATTTCAATATCATGTAATCGTGTAAACCTATTTTCTCCCGGTTATCATTTATTTCCATCATATAAACGTTTAGCTACGTTTTTCATGCTAACATCATATATATCAATTATCCTTGATATAAAACACGTATAATTTCATTTCCTTAATTCATTTTACCAATCAACACGTGTATTATTCATGCAACATTATCTTTTATCGATTTATTACCCGGTAATGGGTAAACATGCATTCTTCAAACGTTTTAACACGTTTAGCTACCTAATACATATATCACATGTATTTATCATAGTAGCTACGTATTCTATCAAATTTTGGGATGTTACAACTCTACCCCCCTTAAATAAGGTTTCGTCCCGAAACCTGCTTCGTTTACGAATATCTCATCAGCGAGATATCCATAACTTACCCCTTTCTTTTCTAGGTTGATTTAAGAATCTTACCTAGGCATTCATAACATTCTAGCTAAAGGAACTATTCTGTTCCTAACCCTTTCCTCTAGTTGCGATTTAGAACCGCAACACGCATTTCTATGTACGATAACCTGACATCTAATACGATTCTATCGAAAGATATCATTTCTGGCCCGTTCGCTTCAACACTGCAACGATCTTTCAGACGATATATTCAGCTAACCCCTTGGAAGAACGCGTCTCTGTGAGACTTTTACTGCTCCATTTTACCCTTTGCGTACGTTGAACGTTTATCTACACTTTGCATGGCTTGATCTTTATCCTTGAATTCCAACAGCCTTTCATTTGCTTACTAATAAGTGATCTATATTCATAAATCCTACTGATTTGTTTTCCACAGTGGCCCGTACTATCTACTTACACGAGACTAACTCTAGTCTACTTCTCGTTGTATCTCAGGTGTATATATATAAGATGTACCAGCGGCGTATCTACCACACCCTTGATACAACCAGAGGTGTACTAGTCCTAGTCCAGTGTAGGGCGATATTACTATTCTAACCACAACAAGGTCAGTATAATTTATGACTATTTATCACTTACTTTCAATAAACTAGTTGGACATCCTGTGTCTGCTTTCATTTCCCGAGTGTAAACACTATCGCTGCAAGCTTCAAAGTTCTCGGATGATTTCTAACGTTTAACGTTCGTTTTTCTAAGGCAGTTACGATCTAAAGGATTCTCAATCCTAACTAACGGTCTATCAAGCGATTCACAAAACTAATCGATAGAACTCATAATAATGTTAAAATCATAACACGAATTCAAGCAACCTATTTATCGAGAAATGTACCTGAGGTCACATCAGGTCCTTCGATAGCAGTTAGGTTGTAAACTTTACCCTTGGTTCCTGAAGCTGGAACTGCCCTTAGCGGGACTCGGGTTTCTTACTATCTTAGGGCAATTTGCTTTAACATGCCCCGGGCTCCCACACTCGTAGCATTTCTTAGCTTCCGGACAACTGTTAGAGTAGTGTCCTTCCTTTCCACATCTATAGCAACTTGTTGGTTTTACCCAACATTCTCCGTGATGATACTTGTCACACTTACGACACTTAGGCTTGTCGCTTTTTGAATCTTTCTTCTTCTTGTGAAAATCTCGGTCATTCTTCTTTGAACTTTCTCCAGTCTCAGATATCTTCCTCTTAACTTCTCCCGGTCTTCCGTTGTCGCCATATTCTTCTTCGTAAACCATAGCACTGATGTCGATTGCTTCCTGGTACGTCTTTGGAACATGAGGCCTAACTATCTTCCTTACAGCAGCAGGAAGGGCCTGAACGTATCTCTTCACTTTTTCTTCCTCGGGTGTCACCAACCTTGGCACTAATCTTGCCATCTCGTCAAACTTGCTTGTGAACTCCTGATGGGTCATAGTACCTGCTTCTAACTTCAGAAAGTTAACCTCGATCCTCTCCAGCTCGTGTCTCGGGCAAAACTTGTTCATCACTAGCGTCTTTAAGTCATTCCACCTCATAGCAGCAACAGCTTGCTCGTCTCGGGATTGTAGAATCGAGTCCCACCAGAATAGTGCTTCCCCTTTGAAGGAATGGGTTGCATACTTCACTGCTTGATCAGGACGACACTCACTAATACCTATCACAGCTTCCATCTCTCGAATCCAACGAACAGTCGAACCTGCATCTCTCTGCCCTTCGAATGTCGGAGGCCTACATCCACTAAACGATTTGAAGGAACATCCGTGATTGGCATTTCCCGCACCTTCAGCAGCATCACCATTGGCTCCTCCGGCTCCAGCTCCGTTTGCACCTCCACCAGCAGCTCCATGAAGTTGAGCGATTAGATTAGGCAAGGCCGCCTGAAACATTTGATTCACCTCTGCCGCCATAGCTGCTCGTTGCTCGTTAGTAAAGACGTTAGCTCTCGCGTTATTCTCTCGTTCGGGATTCGCACGCGCACGCCTTCCTGTACCGGTTGCTCTACCGGCACCCCTACCTCTACCACGTCCGCCTCTTATCATCATCATCCTACATTCCAGGTGAATGACATCTCAGAATTTATGTGACGTAAAGTCCTTGAACTTTTGAATACATGATAACCAGATAAGTACCGGTACCAAAGCAATTATATAGTTATGATGTGTTCAAAAACCCAGTTACTTATATCACAATCCTTCTAAATGTCCATTCTTCTCTTTATCCTTCTACCGGTAACTCTAAGTTAAAACCGGTTCTTCAAGTCATCTCGCTCCCTAATTATACCGTCTCATATTTTCTCTGCACTTGGACATACAATAGTTAGGACCTAGGGTTTGTTTATGTGGCTAATACCAAATTGCAGTAGCTAATTGCAATCCGGTCTTTTCCACACTTCACATACTCTAGATGCTATTTACTATGTCCCTAATGCATTCTCATTTCTACGGGCATAAGCTATCCTGGCTGGCATCTACATTCCTTATCTCATCTTACTTTGTTTTCCCAGAGTCCTAGTTTAAGTCTAGATACTGCATTAGTACCTAAATCTCTTAAACCAAGGCTCTGATACCAACTTGTGACGCCCACTTCCAGACTTGGCTCCAGAAGGGGTCACTAATCGGATTTACTCATGAACACAAGGTAATAACAGAGATTACTAAGCAGCGGAAATTTGAAACTTTTATTTATTTGCCAAGTACTACAAAGTAAGAGATAATTTACATAAGGAAATACTATCTGTCACTACGTTTTATTGTTATAACTATGCCAGCTTGCCAACACCCTCCTTCCGTCCGATAGCTTGCCCGTCTAATCCCTTATCACCAGGGCCTTCTCATAACTAGTCGAAGCCTCACCCTGACCTGACATACATACATTTTTGGAAAAGGTCAGCTTACGCTGGTGAGTTCTATATTTTAAAAGCTTTACCTCGACGTGAGGTTTAAAACCCTTGGACCTGCAAGATCCCTTTTTCACAGACAAACATTTATCAAGTATAATATATATCACAATTATACAACAAGTAATATTCCTTAACAGGAAACACCCCCTATAACCATTTATCCCACTATCCCTTTCTACAACCCCAACATCTATTACCAGTGTAAACCCTGCTAATAATAGACAGAGATATCATTATTGCTGACTGCCGAGTTTACCCTTCTAGGGTATTCCCTATAACGGTCAGTCGCCCCGCTTCCCTTATCTGCTAACTGCCGAGTTTACCCTTCTAGAGCATTCCCTGTAACGGACAGTTGCATCGCCTTTCCCTATTTGCTAACTGCCGAGTTTACCCTTTTAGAGCATTCCCTGTAACGGTCAGTAGCTTTCCCCTTTTTCTATTTGTAGTGCCCTTAACCCCATTGAGTAACACTACTTCTTAACTCCTCATGTACTACTACCCGCTCCTAGTTAAATACCCAAGTGACTTAAGATTATTAGTAAACAGTGATAAGGTCTTCATATACTGCAACAAGTGGACATCCCCCAATTTACCGTTGGTGTATGTATACAGGGCGTATCCTCCACACTTTTGATATACCGGGTAACTAATATCATTATGCTTATATATAGGAAGTACCAGCGGCGTATCCACCACATAATAATAAAGTGAATGCATCACCTGTTCTCATATAATCATACATATTCACTATAACGTTTACTAATAATTCCTTCATCACTTGACTATTTAAAAATAAGCATAGCACATATCATATCACAGTTATTATAATTACGTTATAACACGTATAAATGATTTAATATCATTTTCATAGCATATCATATATATATTTATCTATATATATATATATATATTATCCCAAAAGCCTTTTAACAGTTTATCAATTCAAGATATTTCACGTATATGCATTCCCACAACAGTCCACGTATATATATCAATTCAATAACAATTTTAACAGTTCAACATATCCATTAACAATTAGCACCTAGCGGTTTGATAATATATATATATTCATTTAAAGGCAAATCAACAGTTTAATACTCCAACAGTTCAGATAGGCAACATTTCAGTCATAATTCATTTAAAAGCATTTTATAACATCTGTATGTATATCAGCCCGAAAACATTTAAAATATTTAAAACATTTAAGAGTGGGCTCATAGAACTCACCTTATGTCTTTAACTCGTTACACGAACGGAACTTCCGCAACGATTCCCGATTTAACCTAATTTGCGTATCGTATGGCGTTAACGCAAGGTTTTATACAATAAACACTTCCTATGTTTATTTTAACATCTTATTATCTTAATAATGTTCAATTATTAAGTTTATCCCTTTTTAAAGGTCAAAATGACCAAAATGCCCTTTAGGCAGTTATCCTTTTCTTTAATTGATAATATGAAGACGCACATTCCTATAAGTAAACGCTCACTCCGGGATCGCCCAGTGTTGGGATGCCATTGCCCAGATGGGATGGCGACACCCCCGCTTTTGCCAGAAACCCCAGAGTACAGGCGCTTACCCTTCCGGTCCGCACGAACTTCTAAATATCCGATTAACTCGGTATCTTTAATACTTTATTATTTCTCCATATTAAACCCATATATGTTTATTATATATATAAACATGTTACCATACCAAAATTCAAGTCCCCATACCCTCCGGATTATTTTATATTAAATAACCTTATTCCGAAACCCTAATTTCACAAAATTCCCATTTTATTATCAAAACTCATTTTTATTCAAAACCGTCTTAGGGTATTATCCATTATAACATTATATAATATCCTTTAAAATGGCAAAGCTTAATTCAAAACCGTTTGCTCGATTTGGGCAGAATAACGACATGAAAACCCTAATTTTTGACCCGTTTACAAAACCCATACCAAACCTTTACCAATTGTGAAAAAAACTTAGGGCTTTCTTATATAACATCATTTTAAGAGTACCTACAAAAATTCAGAGCCTAACTCCCACCCGATCACCCGATTTTGACAATTTATGCTCAAGAACCCTAATTTTATGCATAGTTTTAAAAGTCATATCTAGACAATCGATATTAGCCGAAATCTGAAAGAGGGTTATTTTAGACCATACCTAGAGGATGCTTGACTGCTGAGTTTCGGATCCTAACTCCCCTCCGTTTGATGCGTATTGCTCCAGATGAAGATTCCGAACAGAAATAGGGTTTTTAGAGGAAGAAAATCGTGAATTGGTGCGTCATAATCGAACGATTTCGTCGTCTATTTATACTGTTGGAGGTCGCAGGGGGCTTAGCAACGTGTATAGGGTGATTCAGCAGCAAAAACGACACGTTATGGGTGAGTATTTGGATCAAACGTGAGCAACAAGTCGAACAAAAGCGAGCTGTCATGAATCTGCGTCGCCGGCGGGCTCGCGTATCGCGCCGGACCAGGGATGGTTCCGCGCGTACCGCCTGGCGAGATTTAGCAGAAATGACAGAATTGGTCCCTGTCTTTTATATTTACATTTTAAGCCCTTAACTTGCTATCAAACCGTTATTTTATGTACCGAACTATTATAAAACATGTTAAATAAAGTTTCTAAGGCTCGGGACACTCTCGATGATATACGTATACATACGTATATATTTTTATATATATTTATATATATTTTTCATTATTTACACTTTTGGCCCTTCAAACTTTACAATACATATCATTTTATGTTCCGAATCATTTTAGGACATTATTATAGTATATTATAAGTCTCGGGGTACTTATAAAAGTTATACATACGTATAATATCCGTAAGTATTCATAACTTTAAATAAATTACACTTTTAGCCCTTTAACTTTTATCTTATGCATATCAAACCCTAATCTTTTGATGTAACCATCATTTTATGTCTTATAACCTTCCTAAACATGCTTCTAACATTCTTGAAGGTTCGGGTTATATATAATCATGTATATACATATATATATTTGTGTATTTCCATAATTTACACTTTCTACCCTTCTACTTTCTTGTTAACTAATTAAGCATGCATTTTTCACACGTATAACTATCCAAACACGTATTTCCACATATATATCCATCAAATGAATATTTCACATGTATTTATACTATTAGTCATATATCTATACATGATTTCAATATCATGTAATCGTGTAAACCTATTTTCTCCCGGTTATCATTTATTTCCATCATATAAACGTTTAGCTACGTTTTTCATGCTAACATCATATATATCAATTATCCTTGATATAAAACACGTAAAATTTCATTTCCTTAATTCATTTTACCAATCAACACGTGTATTATTCATGCAACATTATCTTTTATCGATTTATTACCCGGTAATGGGTAAACATGCATTCTTCAAACGTTTTAACACGTTTAGCTACCTAATACATATATCACATGTATTTATCATAGTAGCTACGTATCCTATCAAATTTTGGGATGTTACAACTGTGGTGACCAATCATCATAATTTGAGGTTCTACCAACAACCGGCTTCTGATGAGCTGGCTTTCGTTGGTTTTTCTGATTTTGTCTAATAGGTACCTCATTAAGAATCATTAATTCAGATGATGACGATCGATATGAACCACATGAAAACCTTTTTCGAGTATCACAATCACGAATCACATGTCCCGTCTTGTTGCAGTAAAAGCAAGCTCTCCTATCAACCGACTTAGGAGATGACATGGATTCTGTTGACATTGTAGAATGTTGAGAAGAATCACTCTTTAGACTCTCTAACTTAGAATTCGTTGACAGAAAATCAGCATCAGGTTCACACAAGATATGATTCTCAACTGGAATCTCCTTTTCTTTGTGAACCTTGATATCCTCCACAATTTCTTCTATCTCAAGCACTTCTTGGAAATCATTTCTAACATTCACATTCTTGTCTTTACTTTCATATCCCAGACCACCATTCTTTTTAGATTTATCTGGTATCGACTTAGGTTTCTCATGACCTTGTGAAGCAAGTCGAGAAAACTCATCCTTGATGGCATTTAAATCATCTTTATTGTAAAGCAAAGATTCATCAATCACAATCTCCGAGAATTTGTCGACTTTTGTTAGGAAAAGTTTCTGTGTGTGGCCGTTACTGTACGAATAGAATAGATTGAATGTATAGGGTTTATTGTATATGGTGATGTCAACATATCAACCAGCGTACCAGTTGGTACGCCGGACCAACTGGTCCGGCGGACCATATGGTACGCCAGCTGGTTTCCTATAAATAGGACTGGTATGTTGATCATCTCTAAGTTTGTTCATTTCATTCTGTGTGGTCTGTGTGAGAGAGAGGAGGTTCTGTCCAAACCTCCTCCAGAGCTTAATTGATGTATACTCTCTCGGTATTGTAATCATTTGACTATAATTGAATGACAAACTTCCGTCTCTATCATTCTATGATCTGGAAACGATCCATATACGGTTTTACAACTTTCACTTTTCATGGATTGCCGTCAAAAACCTTTTCCTTATCAAGCAATATGGAACTTGAAACAAATTTAGTTCGCTTGTTAGCATCAAAATTCTCTTCATTTTTCTTCTGCGACTTTGACTTCTTCTTCTCAGAAGAATTATCAGCAAACTTTGAATAATCATGAACTTCTTCTGTTGCTTTCAAAGTATTGATAGAATTTTCAATAACCACAGGAGGTGGAACATTTTTCAGAATAGCATCGCCAAAAATCTGTTGAAAATTCTCCTTTTTGCACAAAAAATTTGTGAAAGACGATGAATTATTGAGATTATGCAACTGTCTTTTGAAATCACACACCTCAATCTTCATATCTGCAATTATCTTTTGCGCTTCAGCCAAATCTTTTTGTGTTGCAATAAGGTCTTCTGTTGTTCTATTCAGAGTAAACTTTTCTCTCCTCAACTGATCATGAGCATCATATGTTTCTTGAACAACATTTTCCCATTTTTGTTTATAGATCTCAACATTCTGCTTCAAAAGCTTGTTTTGTTAGAGTATATTCCTATGCTATGAGTGTCTCGTGTATTGTATCTATGTGAGCGAGTCTTAGAATGAATTGTAGTGACTATTTGGTTAGCGGCGTACCACATGGTCCGGCGGACCATGTGGTCCGGCGTATCAGTTTGATACGCTGGGTGATTAGTCACTTAGTATAAATAGGTTCGTGTTAGAATGTGCAAGTAACCAGGAAAACCAGTTCAGTCATTCTACACCTTTCTGTGTGTGTTTCTAGAGAGAGAAACTAGAGAGAACTTCATTGTATCTTCAAGTGATCAATAAGATTTCTCTTATTTACATCCGTGTTCATTATGTTTGATCAAAGCATGTAGTAGTAAGATCGATTCTCGTTACTACAAGTGGTATCAGAGCTTTTGGTTGCTCTACTGCTGTGTTTTTGATCAATTTTCAGAGTTTTAGAGAGAGAAAGCTTGGGTTTGGTAAGTTTTTCTTCAATTTCTTCCAATTCTGAGTGATTCCAAGGATAAAAATGATTTTTGTATGCTCCTGGAGTATTTTCGCATCATATTGATCCAGTTTTCAGCTTAAATTGTCAAAATTTGTGAAAATCAGTCAATTTTTGAGTTTTCTGTGACTGGTCCGCCCAACGAGCAGTCTGGTCCGCCGTTTGATCCGCTAGGCAAGCTTCATCAGTCTGATCCGCAGCAGTTACAGCGTATCAGTGTGATCCGCTGAAAATTCTGGTTCGCCGTACCAGTTTTGATCCGCCGTATCAAAATCTGATCCGCCAAAGACTTCTGGTCCGCTCGAACATTTTTGGTCCGTTGAGAGTATTCTGATCCGGTGAACAAATTTTGATCCGCTGGTTGATCTGATACGGAGTTTGGTCCGCTGGAATTTGTTTTGATCCGCTGGCAGAAAACATGATCTTCACTAAAACTGACGTAACTTGCAAACCGTTTGGAGTTACGAAACCCAATACCAGCCAAAACGTTCGTCTTTCCGAGATCTAGGACTTGTACCCGCCTACGGCCAGTACCGAGCAGTTTTGACCCCCAAAATCCGCTTGGAAGACCTTCATTTTTGAGTTCGAAGTTTTTGAAGTATTATTTTACAGTGAAAAGATGTCAGATTTTCATTCATTTGCGGCTATGCAAACCACGATGCAAGCTATGATTAACTTTGATAATGAAATAGGAACAAGTCAGAAAGTTCCCAAGTTGTTAAAATTGGAAGATTATCAAAATTGGAAGCAACGTTTTTCTGCATACATCAGCACAAATGCTATTGATTTGTGGATTCCGATTCGAACGCTGTATGTGCGTCCAACTGACAATGGAGAATATAAAGAGATTCAAGATTTTGATAAGGATGAACGAAGAAGTTATGAACTTGAACAAAAAGTTTATGGTTATCTTACCATGGCTTTACCTACTGAGCTGTTACATCAATTCAGTACTTGCAAGAAGGCTAAACAGTTATGGGATGCTTTATCTGCTCGATGTGAAGGCAATGATCAGTATAAGAAGAGTCGAAGGAAAGTGTTGAACAAAGAATTTGAAAATTTTCAACAATACGACAAAGAAAATATTTCTGCTCTTGTTTCAAGATTTTCACATCTAATTAGTGAGATGAAAGTAGTCAAGATTGAAAAGACCGAGGAAGAATTGAAAGAGAAATTGATGGAAGCATTACCAGAGAAATGGGAAAATTATGTGTTGTTGCTTACTCATGACAAAGACTATTCCACATTATCATTTCATGATTTGACTGGAAAGCTTCATGCTCGAGAAATGGAAATGATGAATTCAAACAAGTCCACTGCTCAATTACAAAATCCTGAGTTATATCATGGACAAAATTCTGCAAGTATCAATGCAAAATCTAAATCATCTGGTTATGATACATCAAATCCACCTCAAACAGCATTTGTTGCTGATCATGGATCAGGAAAGTATGAAAGTTCATCAAGGAGGTGCAGTTTCACTACTCCTGATAGATCATCTGCTAGTTCGATTAATGGGAAGTCAGCTGAAGATTTAGTTGCGTTGTTATCTGGATTCATATCATCTTCTTCTGGCGATATATTTAGTCAAATTGGTAAATCTTGTCTATATAGAGAGGATTTAGATCATATGGATGAAGATCAGTTGAACAAATTAGATTTGGAGTGGCAGTTTGCTATGCTAACTGAAAGAGGTAGAAGGTTTATTAAGAAACATGGAACGACATCTATTTTTCAAGGAGACAAACTTGGTTTAAATAAGTCACAGATCAAATGTTTCAAATGTTCCAAATATGGTCATTTTGCTCGTGAGTGTCCCGAAAAAGAAAAGGTGGTTCAGACAGCTGAATAAAACTGCTTCACCTCAAATTGCTTTGACTGCTATTTCTTCTGCATCAAAAGAACAAACATCGAATGAAGGTTATGATTGGGCTGCTGATTTTCCTGATGAGTCTTGTTTTGTTGCTCAGATTGTTCACAGTGATGACGAAGAAGAGATAACAGATTCTGATTCAGATGTTAGTAGTTATGGAAATAGTGGTTATGAATCTGTCTGTGAGTTTTGTTCTCAAAAAGATAAAATGATTCAAGGTTTAGTTAAGGAAAAAGAAGATTTGATTGCTGATAGAGAAAAGTTTGAAGGTATGATTCAAGAGTTCGAATCTCAAAAAGAAAAGCTTTCAGTTTTTCAGACAGAGTTAATTGAAAAAGAGTTGCAGTTTCAAGGTGTTGAGCAGGAATTTGAAAAGAAATTTACAAAATTATCTGCAGAAAAGGATGAATTAGTTCAAGAAGTGAAGAAATGGAAAGATGAAGCTGAGGATACTGCAAAAGATTTTCAAAATCTTTTTGATAAATCAAAGTTCAGACTTGATACTCTTACTCAACTTTCTGCTGATCAAGCTACTAAGATTCAATCTTATCAGACTGATATGGAAAAGTTACTTGATGAGAAGAGGGAGTTGGTTAGAGTGAACAAGTTGCAAAATGCAAATTTGGATATTCAGAAAAGAAATGAAGATAAACTCGAGAAGGAATTGGTGGCCGGATTAGATGAGTTAAGATTGCAAAAGTATGAAACTAACAAAGTGGCAAAGAAGCTCATTGCAACAGAAAAAGAGTTGGCTGAAGCTAATCAAAGAATTTCTGAATTAAAGATTGAAGTCATTGATTCAAAACGTCTTTTGAACAATGTTACTAACTCACAATCTTTTACAAGTTTTCTGGCCAAAGATGAAAATTTTGAGAAGATGTTTAACAAGACAGTCTCGCCACCAGGAAGTCTCAAAGAAGGCGTTCATGATTTGAAAGACAAGGCTGAGATTGGTGATTATTCTGAGTTTGTTGGTTCCAAATCTGTTGAAGAAAAGCAAAAGGAAAAAGGCAAAAGTACTGAAGCTTCTGAAGCTCAAAAGGTTGTGTCTGGGTCTTCGTCTTCAAAAGCTGACATTGATGAAACGATTCTCAATGCTCCAAAAGATCTCAAGAAAGTTAAAGCTGAATTTTCTAGGTTGGCAAAGAATGGACATAAATCTACTGGAATGGGAGAGAAGGGTTCAGGAAAGAGTGTTGGTTTGGGATTTGAGGGAAAAGCTGCTCATGGTGGTAGTTCAACAGTACCAAAACCACAACAACTGAAAAGAGTCAATGTGAAGCAAGTAAAGAAAGATGTCTTCAAAGCTGATAAGGTTCAACCTGAGAGATTCTACAAGCTCAAGGGTTCGGAACAAATATTTTCTGACAAAGAATTCCCGCTACATTGTGTGGATGCTCAGAAAATTGCCGAGGTATTTGTGAAGACTGTTGATCCAAGGAACAAGAAGAATCAGTCTGCTAAATATTCTTCTGGAGGTTCCAATTCTACTCCAAAGAGCCCGACATCCAAATGGGTTCATGATCATCGTTTTCAGGTATTTGATAATTTTTATGATCATTTTGGAGATGAATATGTTGGTGAAGCTTTGCAGATTCCCAAACGGCGAAATGTAAACAATCGCTTGTGTTATAGTTGCCGACAAAAAGGGCATATGGCACAAGAGTGTCCAGTGTCTGCTGCTTCTAGTTCAACAAGAGGAAAGGTTCCATTTGTTGGTAAAGCTGCCAAACAACGATTCATTGATGAATATGGCAGAGTATTTGATGAATATTCACAACCTACATTTTTCAAAACTCAAGGAAGATTTATTCCTTGTTTTCAAAATGTTTCATCTGTAGGTTGTTCGTCACAATCAACTGTGACTGGTTCATCAAATACTGATTTACCAAAACAACAACACTGGAAACCTAAAGTGGTTTCGAAAGGAAACCAAGATACTGGTCGACCAGAAGCGATTTGCTTCGGGTCATTTATAAACTGATGTGTTTGACCAGTGTGCAGGTACTTCTAGAAGACCTATCGGTGATTGAAAAATTGCTGATGGAGAAGTATTCTGCTGATTTAACTTAAATTACATGTGATATCAAATTTCAAAACTGAAATTTTTTTGAAAGCTAAACCTAAAAGGTATCCATGTCGAAAGGTCAATTTTCTTTCTTTTACATTTCGTATGTAGTTTAGGGGGAGAAAATTGAAAACCAAAAATAGCGTCTTTGTGTTTTTGTTGGTATTAAAATGAAAATCCAAAAATAGAGTTTTCATTTTAAGGGGGAGAAAAACAGAAAATACAAAAATATTGAAAAAATAGAAAAATACAAAAACATTGAAAAATGAGAAATTGTATCCAACATAATTGGGAAATGATGGTACATTGGCTTACGTGTCTGACTCGTGGATAAATTAGATGAAAAAGCCATAAGATCATTGTTTGATGTACTTGGTAGGCTTGGCATTGAATCAGAAAGTATTCAGATGTGATAAACACATTAAATATTAATGCTTGACCAAGTGGACAACATTTTGATGCATATCTCATGATATCAAAGAAAAGATATGTGAAAAGGAAAATGAGAAGTCACTGTGTATACATGTGTTCATTTTGCAAAGATTTAAACTTGTTTGATTTTCTTTATTTTGTCAAACGATCGGACTTTCTCTGCGTGTCGAAAGACCGACCTGATTGTTGTTCGTTTGACGGTCTGCTTTATTTTCTTTGGTGTTTCATATAACTCATCGGACTTTCTCTGCGTGTACGGGAGTACCGACCTGATTGTTGTTGAGTTATACAATTTCAACTTGTTTTATTTTCTTATTTTGTTAAATCCGAGGCCTTATCTGCGTATCGAAAGATCGACCTTTGTTGGGCTAGGCTTATTTAAGGCATGAACATTTGTAATTGGGCTTAGTTTATATTAGTTTTGGGCTTATAATTTACTAGTTAGTGGGCTTGTTTAGTGTTTATGATTGGGCCATGTGGGCTTCCATATAGTTTACGATTTGTAATAGTGGGTAGTATATAAACCCACTTGATTATGATTGTAACTAAGCTTTTCCAATACACTTTTCACAGTTTACGATCTCTCTCTCTTGTGTGTGTTTACGATCAGCTTCATTCAAGTAGGGTTTCTCATTCAAGACTCGATCTTTACATTAGATCTAGTCTCTTTCTTCTACTTGGTTCTTGAATCAAGCTTATACGAGGATTCCGCACTCGTATTTGTCTAGATATCGTGTTGTTTGGTTGATTTCGGACCTACAATTGGTATCAGAGCCAAGAATCATTCGATTCGAGGCTCACACGATATCGATTCAAGCAGTTTTCTGGGTTAAAGTGCTGGTTTTTGAAGATTTGAAGGTTTTCCGGGTGTTTACGACCATTGCTGCTGCTGTTCTTCGAGATTTCTGGGTTTTAAGTGTGTTTACGATCTGTTCTCTTTGAAGATTGCCTGTTTACGACGTCAAGAAAGCATTTTTGAGTGTTTACGATTTGAAGAAAAGGAGATTACGATTGTACTTGTTATCGGAAACGGGGTTTACGATTTTGCAGAATCGTAAAGGGTGTTTACGACATTTTCTGATCGGAAATAGGTGTTTACGACTTTGTTTCTATCGGAAACGGTGTTTACGACCGCCGGGATCGTAATCGATAATCGTAATCAGGTTTACGATTATTTTAAGGCGGTTTGGTGTTTGCGATTGTGACGTGTAATCGTAATCTGTATTTACGATCGTAATCAGTGTGTTTGGATCGTAAACGACTTTTTGGATCATAATCGGGAGTGTTTTTAATCGTAAACAGTGTTGTTTGGACGTTTGGACTTTAGTTTTAAGTTTCCTAAGCTATTGAAATGGATTTTGAGCCGAGCATGTATCAGAAATTGGACTTCGAGATCGGATCTATAACTCGCCCGCCAAGACTAACTTCAGCGGACAATTTCTTAGAATGGAAATACAGATTCGAAAATCATTTGAAGAGTGTGGATCTGAGGTTATGGAGGGCTGTTGTGAATGGACCGTTTACACCTACTCACGCAACAGGACCAAATGCAGGGAAAGAGAAGAAAGAAGATGAGTATGATGATGATGACTGGGAGAGGTGCAACAAGGCTGAAAGGGCATTTGCGATAATGACTATGGCCCTAACTCCAGATATTGCTCAGGGATTCAAACACTGCAAAACAGCAAAGCAACTGTGGAATGCCTTGGTTGTTGCTTATGAAGGGAACCCTGATATTAAGGCTAGTCGGAAGCAGATGTTGAAGCAGAAGTTTAACTTGTTCAATCATATTCAGGGTGAATCGTTTGAAGCTCAAGTTCAGAGGTATGTGTCACTGATGGCAGAGATGTCAAGTTATGGAGTAGAGCCAGATACTGAAGACAAGAATTTGAAGTTGCTGAACAGTCTGCCTAAATCTTGGAACACCAATATATCAATCATCAAAGACAACAATAGGCTGAGTGAAGTGACTTTGGATGAATTAATCAACAAGCTGAAATCCAAGATGATCGATGATAAGCAGAGAGAGCTGAACCACATAAGTTCTCTAAGTTTGGCTGGAAAGTTGAATCAGGCTTTGCTATCGGAAGAAGTTGAGGGTAAGCATGAAGGAAAGTTTACAGGAAGTGGATCAAGCTCAGCTCCTATGTCTAGTGCTTTTGTTGCACAGCCTCAAGGTAGTTCAAGCGGAGGTGTCAACTCTGAAGATGTCAATGATCCTAACTTTGCCCTTGGTATGGGTTTCATGAACAGCTATCATGCCCTTGTGGCCGGGAATCTTGTGCCTTCTGATATGGTGGCTGGTGATCTTAATCAGATAAATCCTGAGGACGTGGAGATGCTGGATGTCTCTTGGCAAATGGCCATGGCTGTCTTCAGAGCCAAGAAATTTATGGCCAAAACGGGAAGGAACGTCTGGAAGGATCAGGATAAAATCAGAATGGGGTTTGACAAGTCGAAGCTAAGGTGCTATAATTGTGATGAGTATGGTCACTTTGCCAGGGAATGCACGAAGCCCAAGAAGGAAAGAGCTGAAGAAAAGAAGGTTGCTGAAGTGAAAGGAAAGGGTGATGCCAAGGCACTGGTGGTTCAGGAAGGTGGTGGTTATGACTGGAGTTCTCAGATGAAGGATCTTAGTTTGTCACATGCTTTGATTGCTACTGCAGAAGAGGATAATGAAGAAAATCATGCCTTTGTGGTCACTGATGAAGGAAAGCCTGAGGAGAGTCAGATAGAAGACAAGGAAGCGTTCGTTGCTGATGCTGAAAACCTAAAGGTATGTTCTGATCCCACTTGTGCTCGTATTATTCCTGGTCTTAGACAAATCTGTAAGAATTATCAAATAGAATTGTTTGAGGTCAAGTGTGAGAGGAGCTCATTTAAGGGTAGATGGGTAAAAAATGAGGAAAAGGTTAAGGCACAAAAGCTAGATATAGTGAAGTACCAACAGATAGCAACTGAGAAATCTATCCTGTATGATAATGCCAAGTTAGAAATAGCTGACCTTAGAAAACAGGTAGATGAATTGACTCATAAGACTAATGAGATGCAAGTTCAGTTAGATATGAATCAATTAAGAAACAAGAGAATGCTTCAGGCAGGTAAAGAACTATCTCAGGCAGTTGTTTGTGGACAAGTAGGAAAACACACACCAGGTTTTGGGTCAGAAAAGTCTGACAAGTCCGTGGCCGCAAATGTTATAATTCCCCCACCTATCCCTAGAGATATCATAGGAATGCTCTATGAGGAGGACCAAGTAGATAGAACTAGCTCAGGATATCATGAAGCTGGTCCTCCTATAGATAGCTTGATGGTTGGTGTGACCCCTATGACAGAAGTAGAGAAAGAACAGGAGAAACTTGGTTTATATGGGACAGGTAGTCAGAACAATGTAGTTGACCTCACAACTAAACCAGGTTCTTCCCAGGAATCTTTAAACAATAATGTTAGTTCTTCTAATGTTTTTGTTACATGTGCAGATGTTGTAGGCATTGAAGATGTATCTGGGGAGGATGCTGAATGCTTGAGAGTCAATGAGTGTCATGAGTCTAGTTGTTCTGTTTCTAGTTTACCTAAGGATGACGTTCTGGCATCTGTGTCAGAACTTGAAGCATCCAAGTCCAATCAAATTGTCTTGTTAAAACATGTTTCTAATCCTAATGAAGTCGTTAGTTCTTTTAAAATGCGTGTTCCTAACACAAAGATTGGCCGTAAGTCTAAGCCCAATGATTTTGTTCCGTATCCCCAGGTTGTGTCAACTTATAATAGAACTGATAAATCAAAATCTGAACAATTTTGTTTAATAACACAACCTGAAAAACATTCAAAACGTGTGATACACAAATGGGATGATCAACCGGAATGGAAGTCGTCTTACCCAAGACGCTCATACTTGTGTAGCAACGTCAATGGGCCTAGACAAATGAATTGTTTTCAATGTGGTCAACCAGGTCATTTTGCTGCTAATTGTATGAACAGACCCTATGAGCCATATTATCCGCAGAACAAGCGAACAAATATGCTTGAGAAAATGATGAGGGGTGAGAACAGAAATCAAAAACAGCAAGCATCGTCACAGGGGAAGCAAAGTTCTGAACCAATGAAGACTCAACAGTCTAAGGTTCTAAACACAAAGGCCCCAGTGACGAAGCCTGTCAATGAAAGGAGAGATGTGGGCCAAACTTCCAAACCTGCTTATGCAGCTAAAGGAGTTTTCAACAAACCAAATAAAATGAAAACAAAACCTTTTGAGAAACAAGTACCTAAAGTCAATCAGGCTGCTAAGGGTAAAGCAGTTATGGAACAACCAAAAACTGTCACTCAACCAAAACAAATGGTTTATACCAAATTAAAACTTGAGTGGACACCTGTCATCAAAACAAAAGGTAAAAAGGCCACATCTCCTCCAAGGAATGTTTCACCCACAAAGAACTCTGCTAGTAGTTCTAACTCCCAAAAACAACCAAATTGGAAACCAAAAGTTCATGCTAAAGTTATAAATGAATCCAAATCAAAAGCAGGAATGTCTTTCAAGATGGTTAATTACATTGACTCCAAGGGAGTGCCCAGATCTGTTATGACCTGGGTACCTGACTCTAACTGATTTATGGTTTGTGTAGGGACAGCCGAGAAGATCTGTCAACAATCTCTGGTATGTTGATAGTGGTTGTACCCGACATATGACCGGAGATCTGTCGTTGTTAGATGAGGTTGAAGATTTCAATGGAGGAAGTGTTTCTTTTGCTGGAGGTGTGGGAGGAAGTATTTCAAAGAAAGGAGTTGTGAAGAGTGGAAGTCTGACTTTTTCAGATGTGCATTATGTAGAGGAGCTGTCCCACAGCTTGCTAAGTGTGTCACAGATATGTGATCGAGAATACTCTGTGATGTTCAACAAGAAGGAATGCATCATTCTTAAGCCTGGTGTAAAAATTCCTGAAGAATGTATCTTAATGCGTACACCAAGGCACGGAAATTCTTATCTATTGAACATGGGAAAGCCTCCATCATCTGAAGCAGCTTGTCTAATTTCAAAACAGACTGAGAATCTTGCATTGTTGTGGCATCGTCGTCTGGGACATGCAAACATGAAGAATCTATCCAAGCTAGCTAAAGGAGAGCATGTCAGAAATCTTCCGATCACAGATTTCTCTTCAGTGGAGAAGTGTGTGGCATGTGCTAAGGGGAAGCAGCACAAACTGCCACATCGTCCAAAGGTTACAAATTCTGTTTCTTCTGTGCTTCAACTCTTACATATGGATTTGTTTGGTCCCATGCAGGTACAAAGTGTCAGCAAGTTTTCATACTGCCTCGTGATAGTGGACGACTACTCGCGGTTTACTTGGGTCTTTTTCTTGTCTAACAAGTACGAAACTCCGGCCCTAGTAAAGCAGTTTGTGACTCTTATTGAAAACCAGCTGGATAAAAGAGTGAAGGCAATCAGATCTGACAATGGGACGGAATTCAAAAATGCTGAGCTGAATATGTTTTGTGGTGAAAAGGGGATTGAAAGGCAGTTCAGTGCTCCTTACACTCCTCAGCAGAATGGAGTTGCCGAAAGAAGAAATAGGACACTCATTGAAGCGGCTAGAACAATGATGTGTGAAGCAAAATTACCGATCTTCTTTTGGGCAGAAGCTGTGAATACTGCTTGTTATGTTCAAAACAGAGTTCTTCTGAACAAGCGTCACGAGCAAACTCCATATCAGATCATTTATGGAGAGAAACCGAAGGTGGGTTATTTCAAGACGTTCGGGTGTCCGTGCACGGTGCTGATCCAGTCCGATGTAGGGAAATTCGAAGCGAAGGCCGATGAGTGCTATTTTGTTGGTTATTCAGCAAATAGTGCTTATCGTGTGTACAACAAGACCACTGGGTTGATCATTGAGGCATTCAATGTAGATTGGATGGAGGACAATCCTACGGATGCGGGAACTGGACCTGATTGGATCTTCAACTATGGATCATTGTTTGAGGGATTTAATTTCTCGAATGTTTTCCACAATTTGGGCGAAGAAGAAGACATTGTAGCTCCCAGTGCAGATGTAAGACCTCATGTGGATAGAGCATCAGCTGAATCTTCTCGGAATGCAACTGCTGATATTCCAGAATGTTCAGGAACACGTGATGCTCCAGTGGATTCTCAAGGCTCAGGTATGTCTGAAAATGTTGTTAATTCTAATCTGCCTGTTAATGTTTCAGTGCCTGATGTCCAAGAGAGCAGAATCAACAAGGATCATCCACTGAGTAATGTTGTTGGGCCAGTGACAGCGGGCGTCACCACAAGAAGCCGAACAGGACACATCAACTTTTGTATGTTTTCCTGCTTCATCTCCCAGATAGAACCTCCCAATGTGATGGTTGCTCTGAAAGATCCAAACTGGATGGAGGCCATGCACAATGAACTCAATCAATTTTCAAAGCTGGGAGTGTGGCGTCTTGTGAAGCGGCCAGAAGACAAGAAGGTGATTCCCACGAGATGGTTGTACAAGAACAAAAAGGATGACTCGGGGATCATTGTGAGAAACAAAGCAAGGTTGATAGTACAAGGGCACAGGCAAGTCCACGGTATCGACTATGATGAGGTTTACGCTCCGGTGGCAAGATTGGAAGCAATTCGGATCTTTCTTGCTGTGGCTTCGTATCTTAATTTTACCGTACATCAGATGGATGTGAAGACTGCCTTCCTGTATGCAGAGATGAACGAGGAAGTCTATGTTGCTCAACCACCAGGGTTCATAGATGAAGAAAATCCAGATCACGTTTATCTGCTGGATAAGGCTTTGTACGGTTTGCATCAAGCTCCTAGAACCTGGTATGAAACGTTGTCCAATCACCTGGTGGAGAATGGATATACAAGAGGAGTCGTTGATCAAACATTGTTTAGGAAAAGGGTGGGAGAAGACATTATCATGGTGCAAGTGTATGTAGATGATATTATCTACGGATCGACAAACGAAGAATTGTGCACCGAGTTTGAGGAGATCATGAAGAAGAAGTTTGAGATGAGTGACCAAGGCGAGATGAGTTTCTTTCTTGCACTTCAAGTCAAGCAGAATGATTCTGGGATTCTTATTCATCAGGAGAAGTATGTGAATGAGATTCTGGACAAGTTCAAGATGCAGGATTGCAAGCCCATCGCCACTCCCATGGCATCCAGACCACTCTTGTCAGCGGATCTTAACGGGGAGTCTGTGAGTGAGTTCCATTATCGGTCGATGATTGGATCACTAATGTACTTGACAGCAAGCAGGCCAGACATCATGTATGCAGTTTGCGTGTGTGCTCGATATCAGGCTAACCCTAAACTCTCTCATTTAGCTGCTGTTAAGCGTATCTTCAGGTATCTGAAGGGCAAGCCTAGGCTTGGTCTTTGGTACCCGAAGAACACTGATTTTCAATTATATGCTTTTACTGACAGTGATTATGGAGGTAGTGACCTTGACAGGAAATCTACTACTGGAGGATGTCAGTACCTGGGAGATAGGCTCATCTCTTGGCAGAGCAAGAAGCAGCATACCGTATCCAAATCAACTGCCGAAGCTGAGTACGTGGCCGCATCTGCCGGTACTTCACAGGTAGTGTGGATCCAAAACCAGCTCACGGATTACGGTATGGAATTCGTTAACACTCCCATATTTTGTGATAATGCTGCTGCTCTTGAGATTGTGAAAAACCCTGTCCAACATTCCAAAACCAAGCACATTGATATCAAGGTACATTTTATTCGTGATTGCTTTGATCGTGAGCTGATTCAGCTTCAAAAGGTAAGCTCCGATCAGAATGTTTCGGACATCTTTACAAAACCCCTTCCTCGTCCTAACTTTGAATCTTGTGTTGAAGGCCTGAAGATGATTGCCTTCGAGGAATGATCTGATCATCTATGTTTTTGTACAGAGTTTTTGATTTTTAAATTTTACTTAAAAAAATTATATTTAAAAAATAGAAAATGACTGAAAAATTGAGTCTTGTTTCAAAAGCCTCACAAAAACAGGGGAAGAAATGGTGCTGGTTAAACTGAAAGGTTTTTATGATGTCTTTTGATAGGACTTAAATGCTTAATAACGGTTGGAGACTGACACGTGTAAGGCTGATGTGAAAGACTGCTCGAAGATGATATGTCGGTAAGCTCAACCAAAACAATGATCATCTAAGTAAGTGCAGTAATCTTAAACTCTATACATGTTTAGTTTCCCATCCTAGTCTACATGGTTTAAAAAACTGAGTCCCGACAAAAACGGGTTGAGAGTGGTATTTACCTAGTATTCACTCTCTCACACGCCATGCTTATACTGTATAAGACAACACCACAGCAAAAAGGAAAAAGAAAAAGAAAAAGAATTCAAAAATTGAATATTCTGAAAAAGAAAAAGAAAAGAAAATAAAATTATTCAGTTGGTCTTCTCTGCGTGCTTATGCGGCCGACCTGATCATCAACTGATAATATATGAAAATCAGAAATAAGTGGTAGTCAAAAACAGTGTTGCATGGTTCCTCAAGTTGGGGGTTTGTGAATCCTCAATAAACTCTGAGGTTGGGTAGGTTTTGCTATGGAAAATTGGGTGTGGGGACGGTTAAACATAACGGTAAATCTGTACAATATTTAAGCACTTTACTGGATGTAAGTTTCTGTGTTCAAACCACCTGACAATTGTCTAGAGTGTCTAGTAACAGAAGCTGAAAAGGGTTCCTCAGTCAAAGACCTGTCGCAATTATCTGTGAAAAATACCAGCACCAGGTATGTGAATATTTTAAATTTCTGAGGTAAGTTTGTAAATATTTTAATTTATTTTTGATTTTATCTGTTTTAAATTATAATTTTTTTATTATTGATCATGATCGGATACTCGGGTATGACTCTGAGGGGAAGTTTTGTAAAATTCTCAATGTTTTAAATTTTTCAAATCTTTTGAGAATTATCAATTTTGTTAAGTTTGGGGTGAACTTAATGTGTTTTTGAAACTTGAGGGGTCAAAGTGAAACTTTTTTATATAAAAACCCCATTTCCGATCCATTCCCTCATTTACGATTGTCTCTCCTCTCACCGTTTACGATCTCTTCCTGAAACCCTAGCTCCGCCTAAATCTCACCGGAAAACCATTTCCAACCACCTCCGGCCATAGTCTGGTCCAACCAAGTGCACCATTACCCTCGTCGTTCATTTCCGACCAAAAACCCCATCACAATTGCCTGATTACACAAGTTTTCTCTCGATCTATTCTAGTGTGTTGTGGTTTGGTGCCCTAACTCGAAGATTACTCTCGGATTTTTTCTGCATTCGAGTCTTTATAGTGTAATTTGAAGTCGGCTGTATTGTTAAGTCTCTTTAAAAGGTAGTCTTGGTTGTCTGCTTGCGATTAATTGAGTTTTAATGTGTTTCCGAGTTTATTTGCAGGTCTGTTAATGGTGGAATTGTTGTTTACGATGATCTCGTGAAGAAGACGACTGTTGGGGTGTTTACGATCGCTGATTACGATCAACGATTACGATCGGTGTTTCCGATCAAGTTTACGATCGGCGATTCCGATCCATGTTTACGATCCCTGTTCACGATGCTCAGCGTTTACGATTGGGCTTCGGGTGTTTTTGAAGGTTTACGATTGGACTTTGTGTTTGCGATTGGGCCGCAATTTAACCGATCGTAAACTCGATTTAAATATCGTAAACTCATTTCTTGGATCGTAATCTCTTATAAGGACTTGTACTCTTAATTTTTTTTAATCTCTTCAAACGTAAACATGTTTAAGCTAAAATTTAGGGTGTTTTGTTAACATGTGATTCAAAATCAAATATTTGTGAGCGTGTGTTTAAATCAATTATTTTCCTAAAATGTTCAAATTGAAATTTTGTGAAGTTCAAAAAGTAAAATGTGATCGTCAATTGAACACGTTAAGGGTAAATAATCATAATTGCTTAATGAACAAGTCTGATGCATGTGTCTTGTCTGTCTCAGATGGCGGAAGAAATGCTTATTGGAGACATAAAATATGAACCAGATCACTGTATGCCGGCATACCTAGAAGACCCGCCAGAAAAACACATGGAGTTATTTTACTCACTGGTGGCCGGGATGAACACATGCAAAATAAATTATGCCCTGAGGACGAATGTGCTCATCGACGAGATGCTGGTCAGAGAGTTTTGGGGGTCTGCTAGAGTGAATTCTGACAAGACTAGGATTACTGCAACGGTCAGCAACAGACAAATTGTTATTGAAGAAGAAGACATAAGGCAGGGCCTAAACATAACAGATGAAGCTTCTGATCCAATCTCATACACAAAGGAGGTAGTTCTTGCTGGTGCACAATCTATGGGGTACGAGGGGAAGTTTCCGCCTATTTTCAAGAAGCTGCTGCCTCATTATTGGAGGTGCTTAGCTCATTATATGCAGAAGTCTTTCCTAGGGAAGAGAACAAGTTTCGATCAGTTGAATTTCATTCACGGAACAGCTCTTGTAGCACTTGCCTTGGATTGGAAGTTTAATTTTTCAAAGATGATGCTGCTAGACTGGGCAGGCAATGCCATGCTGAGCGCCAGAGAGCAAATTTTTATGACTCCTAGGTTTGTGCAATTGGTGGTAATGAAGAAGTATCCGATGATAGAGGAGAGAATTGAGAAGCTTGATGTAAAGGTCATGGATAATGGGGTCTTTGGGTTGCAAACCCAAGATAGAGCCGGTAAGCAAACATTTGAAGGAAGACTGGAATGGGTTAAGAGAGGTGCATTTCCAGAAGTGGCTCGGGAACAAGTGTTGGATGACTCTGAGCCTGAGGCAGATGTTCCTGTAGTTAATGCATCGATTGCCGAAGACCAAGACTTGACAGTAACTCCAGCTGTCAATGTTCAAGAAGATGATGTCATTCCATCCGATGAAGAAAATATAGTGGATGACATCCTTACTGGCCAGGGCATAACTGAAGATGATATTTATGGGGACTTGTAGCCACTAACCCATAAAAGGTCAAGAGAAGATATGATTGGGTCGTCTGGCAGTGATGATACACCTCCTGAGCTGAATTTAAACGTTGATGAACCTTTCGTAGAAGAACCCGTCCCTGCTCGTGAACCATCTCCACGAAAGAAATCTGATCCTAGGAGCATACGGTTCAAATTCACCAAGACTAGCTCGAGCCTAATGATTGTAGAACCAACTGGACCCAGTTCTGAGGGTCCCAGTGGTCAAGAAGAATCTGTTAATGAAGCCCTTCAAGAGCAACCGTCTCTCACACAGACTGAAGATGGTGATGATCAACCTGCCCCTGTGCAGCAAGCCAGTCCGATTCTGAACGTGCAAAGCCCTGTACGTGAAGATAGGCAATTTCTGGAGGTTGAGAGCACCTTCGTTGTTCCAAGTCCGGTTAGAGTGAGCCTCTCTACCGCTACCAGCCAACCACTTGCGGCTCCAGGTTTCCGCCCATTGATGGCTGCTGAACTTCCAGTTGATTTGAGGATTAGTGCTGATCCTCAGATCAACTTCCTGATCTCCCAGAATAGGACCAGACAGAATGAGATCAAGGCTCTCATGGAAGAAAACCAGCGTTTGAGAGAGAAGGAGGAGGCTAGCAGCAAATATATGAGAGAGTATGAGGTGGCAGACAAGGCAAGAATGGAATATCTTTTCAAGATGATAAAGGACCTGAGAAGGAAGGTTAATGAACTGACAGATGGTGCAGGGCCTAACAACACGGGTGCCTCGGGTCAAAGCTCTTCGACTCAAGGTAAAAATGAAGCAGCTGAGGATGATGGAGATGAAAACATAGAGATGTCAGATTACGCCCGAAGTGGCAGAATCATCTCTAAAGCCCCTGCAGGACACGACAACTGGTTCCGTGAATTCTATCAAGGACCAGCCCCCACAAAATACGCCCTCGATGTTGGTGAAAGCTCCATTGACAAAAGGGGGAGTCGTGAAGCCATCTTGTGCTGGCACTATGACACGGAGAAGAAACTGTTTGCTGTGATCCGTGACGGCTACAGTCCAGTTGAGTATTACAGAACTCGTGGATAATTCCACTCATGGACTGAGCCTGAGATCAGAAGTTTGCTCCGAGCTCCTTTCATCAACAGGTGGAACAGCTCAGATGGGGATCTTATCAGAAACAACCTATTAAGCCATCTGGAAAACAATTTTGCTGACTTTGACCTGAAGCAGGTGAGATGGGTTGAGACGGGAACTGACCCTGTGACTGGGGATACAATTGGTGAAGCTAGAAGACCACCTACCAAGCGCACAAGGGTGATTAACATGTTGGATGAAATCGAAGACGGTACGCTGGTCAAAAACTTTGAGTGCTGGTGCTATGATCCAACAACTCACGAGGTGGTGGTTCTATGCAAAGGTTTGAGACAGTTTCGCTTCTATGATCCAGTTGATCTGCTGCGTTTTGGAGAAAGAGACATAAAGCTACTCGCCTCACAGCCTATACTTGGTGATGAAAATGATATGGAGAATGCTGTGAGGGTGGGAATCTTTCATGGGACTGCAGAGCGGTTTGTAGCGAACAAGTGGTGGTCAAACAACGTTCAGAACACATTCAGATTTGACCTCCTGCTGCCGTAGAAGAAAAGTTCAAATGATTCATGCCTAGGGGAAGATTGTTGGGCTAGGCTTATTTAAGGCATGAACATTTGTAATTGGGCTTAGTTTATATTAGTTTTGGGCTTATAATTTACTAGTTAGTGGGCTTGTTTAGTGTTTATGATTGGGCCATGTGGGCTTCCATATAGTTTACGATTTGTAATAGTGGGTAGTATATAAACCCACTTGATTATGATTGTAACTAAGCTTTTCCAATACACTTTTCACAGTTTACGATCTCTCTCTCTTGTGTGTGTTTACGATCAGCTTCATTCAAGTAGGGTTTCTCATTCAAGACTCGATCTTTACATTAGATCTAGTCTCTTTCTTCTACTTGGTTCTTGAATCAAGCTTATACGAGGTTTCCGCACTCGTATTTGTCTAGATATCGTGTTGTTTGGTTGATTTCGGACCTACAACCTTAAGGTAGACGATTTAACGTTCTTATTTCTTTTTGCATGGAACACAGTTGACTAAATCATGAATACAATCATTATGTGATTAAATCACAAATGAAATCACAAAGTGTGATATAAAAGCAAAATCGTATCTGAGTATGTCTGATAGTGTGGGGTACACTGGTCAAAGCAAACTTAATCAATACAATAACATATCCAGATGTTATGAGTATGATTGTGCCTGAGTTTAAGATGGACAAATTATACCAGTAATCGACATGACTTGTGTGCTGAAGTAATTGAAATTGAAGTATAGTTCAGCATGATATGACCAATATGATCCCAAGTTGTGATCTTTCTTGCAAAAGACAAAAATAGTGTCTGATTCAGTATTGCATTTATGTTTCATATCTGAAAAAGTTCAAAAAGATTTTCGGTGTGTTTTGATGTAAAGTTTCAAAAAGCCAAAAAGATTTTGTTTCTTATTTGTTTTCGACCGATCGATATGTGATACGAAATTAAATTTTCAAATCTATATCTTGGATTCTCGAAGAGAAGTTTTGTGCCAAGATTAAATTTAATTTTTCAAAAGAAAAGGAAACCGCGTTTCTGTCTTCTGAAATTGCAGGTTTGTGTGTCAAGACTCAAGCATGGTGAGAGGGGGAGTATGAAGTATCTTTCACAAGTGGATCTTGAAGTGCAAAGATAATTAAAGTGTGATCCAGCCATGCAAGCTCTATTTCTGACAAGATTTCAAGTCAAAGATCGGATGCTGCAATGTTGAAGATTGAAGACTGAAGTTTAGTTAGAGAATAGATACACTACACGTTAAGGGGGAGTTTGTTAGAGTATATTCCTATGCTATGAGTGTCTCGTGTATTGTATCTATGTGAGCGAGTCTTAGAATGAATTGTAGTGACTATTTGGTTAGTGGCGTACCACATGGTCCGGCGGACCATGTGGTCCGGCGTATCAGTTTGATACGCTGGGTGATTAGTCACTTAGTATAAATAGGTTCGTGTTAGAATGTGCAAGTAACCAGGAAAACCAGTTCAGTCATTCTACACCTTTCTGTGTGTGTTTCTAGAGAGAGAAACTAGAGAGAACTTCATTGTATCTTCAAGTGATCAATAAGATTTCTCTTATTTACATCTGTGTTCATTATGTTTGATCAAAGCATGTAGTAGTAAGATCGATTCTCGTTACTACAAGTTTTCACGAAGCAATTCAGCTTTAGCATCTAACAACTTCGTGTTATCCTCTTGATGACTTAATTTTTTAGCAGTAAGATCAGCAACATCGTTTTCTAGACCTTCAAGTTTGATCTTTGATTTTGCAAACAAATCATCAAAAACTGCAGCCATATCATTTGCTTCTTTCTTCCATTTCTCAACTTCCTTTATCAAATCATCATTTGTTTCAGTTAACTTTGAAACTTTTACAATCAACTCCGCATTCTCATGCTTAAGCTTCAATTCATTCTCAGCAGCTTCACATTTAGAAGAACCATCTTTTTGAACTTCTTCCATTGGAATGTCTTTGTTTTTGTGAACCTGGACATCCTCAAACACTTTTTCTATCTCGATCTTTTCCTTGTCATTTTGAATACCATTGACAAGTCTATCTATTTTCTGAAGAATTTTGTTCTCTTTCAATGCAATCCTTTCAGAGAATGTCAATGATATGTCAGAAGATAACATTTGAACTGGAAACATCGTAGTTTCTTCCAGAATAACACCGTTTGTGTTTTGTTCTTGATAACTGTCAAGTTTGGTAGTATATTCAGTACACGTTTTTGTCAGAATCTCACAATTTGCACAGGGTTTAGATTTCTGAATGTCAATCTTCTTTCCGGATTCATTCATTTCAGCATATTTCTGAGCAAGAGCATCCCATAACTCTTTAGAAGTTATGAACTGTTTGAACTGACAGAGGATCTCTTTAGATAATGCCATCATCAAAGCATAATAAGCTATCGTTTCTCTATCATGATCTATAACCTCATATTCAATCAACTCTGATAGTATCTTTGGTGGTGATATTCTTAGACCTCCCTTTGTTATATTTTTAATAACTGGGAACTCATATCCATCTTGAATTGGATTCCAAAGATATTTGTGTATACCAACCAAGAACACTTCAAATTGACCTTTCCATTTGCGATAATCATCAAACTGAAGTAGCATTGGAACTTCACTGTCAATCCTTTTGAAAATCATCAAAATATCAGAAAATGAATACCGGTAATAACCTGCCATGTTTTGTTTTGTTTTGTTTTTTTTTTGTTTTTTTTATGAAAGAAATAAGCAACGAAAATTTATGTTTGTAAACCGATTCCACAAACACAAAAATATTTTGCGTTCACAAAACAATTCAACAAACACAAAAAATTTGTGTATTCTATATTTTTTCCTAAATTTTGTTTATTAAAACTTGTGAATTTTTTAAAAAAATAGTTTTTTTTTATTAGAAATTTGTGTAAAGTTTTTTTTTTTAATCTCTTAGAACTAAGAGGACTAATATGGAAACTATTAGAAACAAGACAAAATAGTCGAATCACTTCACAGATTTGGCGACACTTTTCCGATCAATATTCCGGCGGATCTACAATTTTCCGGTGAAGAAATCATCATCCTTCAATCTCTGATATCTTTCTCAGTTCTTGATAAAAAATTAAACCGTAAGTTGCATTAGATTCGTACTGAAAAACCGAATCCATAGAGATCCATTGTTGATAGGTTATAATTGACGAAACACGTTGAACAATGAGGATGAAGGTGACGCCATTGTTGCTTAAAAAAACCTGATGAATACCAACACCAATTCGATCTCAAACAGTGATGAAACTAAAATCTGACTTCACCAATGGATTAGTGCTTCAATTCCGAACATATACATACCAGATTTGATAAAAAACAATGAAAAATCACGAAATCACCATTAATGAACATGAAGAACACGTGAAGCTCTGTGAAAACGTGATTCTGAGATAAACTGAATGAAAATGAGATCTGAGACTTGCTATAGGTTCGTGTGTTGATGTATTGAAACTACCGAAATCGTTCAATAGCTCAAACAAACATGAATTGAGACCCAATTTCAGAATCAAACTCAACAGTTTGACTTTGAAAAAGTCAAACTCGATTCAGATTCACCAAATTGAACCAGATTTCGATCAAAAATAGGTGTAGAATCACGCCTGGAATGCTCTGATACCAATTGAAAACTCATAGAGCGTCGGATCTAGTGATTTGTACACCGAATTTGGACCGAAAGATGATCGAAAACTCAATAACGCAACTATGTAAATAAACTCGGTTTATAGCTCGAATTGATCAAAAGATTACATGTAATGGACTCGATTGTAGCTCCTAATCACTGATCTAAACAAGTTCTTTCATGAAAAACAAAATCAAAAACTCCTCACTCTAGAATCAGATCTCAGGGAAACGGTTATGGGAGCTTCTCGGCTGCTCCGAACCTTCAAAACATATATATAAGTGATCCAATTTGTGAGGGCCGAACTTGAGGTTCGGCCTCCCTTCGGTTGCTTCTCGGATCAAGGTCGGATGTATATCGGACCTCCGATGATCTGCTAGCCATGTACACTTTATGATAAATTTGTTGGTTTGATAAACCAACCCTCCACTTTATTATATTGACACAAACTACCCTCTAACTTGATTTAACTATTCTAACTATCTCAACTAACGACACTAACTGGAATACACACACATCACACATATTTTGCACCAACACACAGAAAGGTGTAGAAATGACAGAAGTGTTATGCTATCATTCTAACACACGGTATTTATAGTTAGTGACAATCTGGCCTGCATACCAACCGGTGGACCAATTGGTACGGGCGTACCAATTGGTACGACGTCCCAGTTGGTACAACACCATTGATATTGCCACTACAACTCACAGACTCGCTCTAATCTAGATACAATACACGAGACACATTGTAGCATAGGAATATGCTCTAACAAACTCCCCCTTAACGTGTAGTGTATCTATTCTCTAACTAAACTTCAGTCTTCAATCTTCAACATTGTTGCATCTAATCTATGACTTGAAATCTTGTCAGAAATAGAACTTGCATGGCTGGATCACTCTTGAATCATCTTTGATCTTCAAGATTAACTTGTGAAAGATACTTCAAACTCTCCCTTTCACCATGCTTGAGTCTTGACACACATAACCTGCAATTTCAGAAGACAGAAACGCAGTTTCCTTTCTCTTTTGAATATTAATTTAATCTTGATGCAAAACTTCTCTTCGAGAATCCAAGATATAGATTTGAAATTTGATTTCGTATCACATGTCGATCGGTCGAAAACAAATAAGAAACAAAATGTTTTTGGCTTTTTGCAACTTTATATTAAAACACACCTAAAATCTTTTTGATTTTTCTAAGTTTATGCTAAAACACACCTAAAATCTTTTTTGAATTTTTTAGATATGAAATATAAATCAATACAGAATCAGACACTATTTTTGTCTTTTGCGAGAAAGATCAAAACTTGGGATCATATTGAACATAACATGCTGAACTACACTTTAATTTCAATTACTTCAGCATATAAGTCATGTCGATTATTGGTATAATTTGTCCATTTTAAACTCAGGCACAATCATACTCATAACATCTGGATATGTTATTGTATTGATTAGATTGTTTTGACCAGTGTACCCCACACTATCAGACACACTCAGATATGCTTTTTATATCACACTTTATGATTTAATCACATAATGATTGTATTCATGATATAGTCAACTGTGTTCCATTAAAAAAGAAATCAGAACGTTAAATCGTCTTCCTTAAGGTCTCTTTCGATATGCAGATAAGGCCTCAGATTTAACAAAATAAGAAAATAAACAAGTTGAAGTTGTATAACTCAACAACAATCAGGTCGATACTTCTGTATACGCAGAAAAAGTCCAATGAGTTATACGAAACACCAAAGAAAATAAGGCAGAACGTCAAACGAACAACAATCAGGTCGATCTTTCGATACGCAGAGAAAGTCCGATCGTTTGACAAAATAAAGAAAATCAAACAAGTTTAAATCTTTACAAAATGAACACATGTTTACACAGAGACTTTTCATTCATTTTTTTTCACATATCTTTTCAATATCTTGAGACATGCTTCAAGATGTTGTCCACTTGGTCAAGCATTAGTATTTAATAAATATCACATTTGAATACTTTCTGATTTAATGCGGAGTCTACCAAGCACATCGAACAATGATCTTGTGGCTTTTTCATCTAGTTTATCCACGAGTCAGACACGTAAGCCAATGTACCATCATTTCTCAATTATGTCGGATACAATGTCTCATTTTTCAATATTTTTGTATTTTTCTGTTTTTCCATATTTTTGTATTTTTCTCTTTTTCTCCCCCTTAAAATGAAAACTCTATTTTTGGATTTTCATTTTAACAAAAACACAAAGACACTATTTTTGGTTTTTCAATTTTCTCCCCCTAAACTACAAACAAAAAGCATTAAAGAAAGAAAATTGACCTTTCGACATGGATACCTTTCCGATTTAGATTTCAGAAAAATTTTAGTTTTTGAAATTTGATGTCACATGTAATTTAACTTAAATCAGCATAATACTCCTCCATCAGCAACTTTTCAAGCACCGATAGGTCTTCTAGGAGTACCTGCACACTGGTCAAACACGTCAGTTTATAAATGACCCGAAGCGAATCGCTTCTGGTCGACCAGTGTCCTGATTTCCTTTCAAAACCACTTTAGGTTTCCAGTTTTGTTGTTTTGGTATGATCCAGTCACAGTTGATTGTGACGAACAACCTACATATAGAGCATTTTGAAAACGAGGAATAAATCTCCCTTGAGTTTTGAAAAATGTTGGTTGTGGATATTCATCAAATACTTTTCCATATTCGTCAATGAAGTGGAAATTCTTTATCAGAAAATATTTGTTCCGAACCCTTGAGTTTGTAAAACCTCTCGGGTTGAACCTTTTCAGCTTTAAAAACATCTTTCTTTACTTGCTTCAACTTGACTTGCTTTAGCTTGACTTGCTTCAGCTTCTGTTCCTTCTGACCTTGAACCCCATCAACTTTAACATTCGTGGTTTTAAACCCTAACCCAATATGTTTTCCCGAAGCCTTTTCTTCAGAACCAAATAATTTATGTCTGTTCTTTGCAAGACGAGAAAACTCAGCTTTCACTACTTTAACATTCTTTTGTTTATAAAAAATTCTTTCATCAATAACAGTCTTCTCAGTTGAACTTGCTGATTTCTCTTCTTCAATAGATGTAGATTCAAACATAACCTTTTCATCTTTTTGTTCTTTCTATGACTTCACAACCTTTCCCCCATCAGATTTCTTATCAACAAATTCAGAATAATCACCAGTTTCTATCTCTTCCTTCAGAACATTAACACCTTCTTTGAGACTTCCTGGTGGTGAAACTGTTTTGTTAAACATCTTCTCAAAATTTTCATCTTTGGCCAAGAAACTTGTAATAGATTGTGAATTAGTAACATTGTTCAAAAGACGTTCTGAATCAATGACTTCAATCTTTAATTCAGAAATTATTCGATGAGCTTCAGCCAACTTTCTTTTCGTAGCTATCAACCTCTTCGCCACCTTGTGAGTTTCTTACTTTTTCAATCTCAACTCATCGAGTCCAGCTCATAATTCCTTCTGCAACTTATCTTCATTTCTTTTCTGAATATCCAAATTTGCATTTTGCAACTTGTTTACTCTTGCCAATTCCCGCTTCTCATCTAACACCTTTTCCATATCAAGCTGATATGTTTCAATTTTAGCAACGAAATCATCAGATGCCTTGGTAAGCAAGTCAAGTTTATTCTTGAACTTGTCAAACAGATTCTTAAAGTCATTTGCAGCATCCTCAGCTTCAGCTTTCCATTTTGCAACTTCCTTGATTAAATCTTCATTGACTTCAGACAATGTTGTGTACTTTTGTTCAAGATCCTTTTCAACGCTTTGAAATTTCAATTCTTTCTCAACAGACTCTGCCTGAAAATTTGAAAACTTTTCATTCTGAGATGAAAGTTCTTGAATTAGACCTTCCAACTTCGTCTGGTTACCTGTTGTAGGTCCGAAATCAAACCAAGAACACGATATTTGATCGTAAATGAGTGCGGAATCCTCAAAAACGATTGATTCAAGAAACAAGTAGAAGAAATAGAGACAATCTAAGAGAAAGATTGAATCTTGAATGAAGAACACACTTGCTTGAAGCTGATCGTAAACACACAAATAGAGAAAGAAATCGTAAACTGTGATATGTGTATGTTGGGTTTTAAGAACTTTATCAAAGCCATTTTAACTCCTTAAAATGTAAAAACGCAGCGGAAAAATCAAAAGAATAGTTTGATTAGTTGATGTTAAAACCGATTTTAACACTTGATTATAAAACCCAAAACCAAGGATCCAAATATGTATGCATGCTATCAAAACTAAAACCAACCATAGGGGGTTTTAGATATACCTTCTTCCAAGCTCAAGATTGTGAAGAAGATGATGTGGATGAACCGGCTTGCTATCTAACTTGAAAGCCTCAAGTGATGATACCCACGAGCTCAAGCAACAACCACCCTTGTTGCTAGGATTTCTTGAAGACTAACTCTTCCTTCCTCTCTTGTTGAATCCGAAACCAACAAGATCTTGGAATCAATTTCCAGATTTTCTAGCAAGAAAAGTGTTCTTGCAATGGAAGAAGAGAGAGAAAGAACTTGAGTATTGGAGAAGGCAAAATGCTATCAATGACTAGTCCCAATCTCAAGACCATATGTCTTGTTTAAATAAAAAGGCTCAACCACCCTCATAAAGAGGGTGGGAGGCCGGCTCTAGAGGGGGAAAAAGGAGGGGGAAAATGGTTTTTGAAATCTTTTAAAACCCTCCAATGAACCTAGTCCATTTTCTAGTCTTTGTTCATTTAGACACTATGCTTAAGTCATGTAACACATTACATGTTGTGTACTAAAATGAAGTATAACATATAACCTTTTATATGTTGTGTAACATGTTATTTAACCAATTAAATAACATTTTTATCTTGCTTCTATAATTTAAATCATCCACATGATTTAATACAAGTTCAATTAATTAGAAACCGATTTCTAATTATCTTCTATAAGTGACATTTATTTAATTGATCATATCTAAATAAATATCCATTGGGTGTTTGTCTAGCTCGTTATTGGGTATGACCCGTCTTGGATCATAACGTACTAGCCACATCAATCTAGTATGTGTCTTGGGCAGACCGAGTCCAACAATCTCCCACTTGCACAAGATTCATAGAAGATTGATGCAAGCAACAAATACCGCCTAACAACGGTTTGTTACCCCTAATACGCATGACTTAGTGCCATTCAATAACATCATCTCCTTCAAGTCACCACTTGAAATGTTTTAGGTGAAACGATCATTTATCCTTTTGTCACAAATGTCATGTTAAATCCTAGAGACATAGAGTGATCACTCTCTATTAGATTTAACTTAATTCAGGCCTTAGACATTTAACTCTCAACGAATAAGAGGGACAAATTCCATCTTGACTACATACGTCTCTCACAAACACCTAGTATCATGCTTGAGCTTAGCCTTATGTACTGCCATGTTTCAGAACAGCGAAGAACTAAGTCAAAGCATAATGCTTGGTGAATATCAAGACCCAATATGTATCTCAGGTCAGAGGATACAAATGATATTCTCCTTTACTCAAGCTTACTTATGATCAATCAATTAAGATTCCATGGGGTAAGACTTGAGAGCGGGTCGTCCAATATTTGTCTCCCACAAATATCTATGAACCTTGGTAGCAACCCATTGCTCCATATTCATACCTTATGAATATCCACCAATCCAAGTTCATAATAGTCTTACCTTCATATTCGTTCCCACAAATATGATCGACTACGGACATTTAGAATAAGTAACTTATTCACGGATTTAAACATGCAAAAATGGAACACTACACAATTTAAATGAAATCCCACATTCATATAAAAGTGTCAAAACAAACATTGTTCCGATATCGAAATACAAAATATAAATCATATCCAATCACTAGAATGTCGAAGTCCCATAGCACAAACATGACCCTCATGCTTTGGGCGTTCTAGGAGCTTCGTGAGTGGATCAGCGACATTGTCATTGGTGTGAACTTTGCGAATACATATCTTTCCCTTTGCAACTTCATCCCTTATGTAGTTGAATCTCCGCTCGATGTGCCTTACCTTTTGATGATCACGAGGTTCCTTGATTTGAGCAATCGCTCCCTCGTTATCACAAAGGATCTCTAGGGGTCCTTGAATGGTAGGAACAACCCCTAGTTCGGCAATAAATTTCTTCAACCATGCGGCTTCTTGCGCGGCCAAAGATGCGGCGATGTATTCTGATTCCGTAGTGGACAACGCAACCACATCTTGCTTTGAGCTCTTCCAAGAGACCGCCCCTCCATTCATAATGAAGATATACCCCGATTGTGAACGAGAATCATCTCGATCCGTTTGGAAACTCGCATCCGTGTAACCCCTTACAACGAGTTCCTTCTCATCGGATCCATATATTAAGAACATATCCTTAGACCTTCTAAGATATTTTAATATACTTTTGACAGCCATCCAATGGCTATTTCCTGGATTCTGTTGGTATCTACTTGTCATGCTTAAGGCGCATGACACGTCCGGTCTAGTGCATATCATAGCATACATAATCGATCCAATAGCAGACGCATATGGGATTCCTTTCATTTTGTCTTGCTCAACCTTTGAGCTTGGACATTGAGTCCTACTCAATATAGTCCCCTTTTGAATAGGTACCAAACCTTTCTTAGAGTTCTCCATCTTGAACCTTTTCAAGACTTTGTCAATGTATGCACTTTGATTCAAACCTATCAGGCGCCTTGATCTATCCCTATAGATCTTTATTCCCAAAATATAGGTGGCTTCACCAAGATCCTTGATGGAAAAGCAACTTCCAAGCCAGGTTTTTACACCTTCCAAGGTTGGAATGTCATTCCCAAATAGTAGTATGTCATCTACATACAATACTAGAAAAGTTATTATACTCCCACTAGCCTTCTTATACACACAAGCCTCATCCTCGTTCTTGATGAAGCCAAATTTCTTTATTTCTTCATCAAAACGCTGATTCCAACTCCTTGATGCTTGTTTCAATCCATAGATTGATTTCTTTAACTTACACACTTTGTTAGGATGTTTTGGATCGACAAAACCCTCGGGCTGAGCCATATAGACATCTTCCTCAAGATATCCATTTAGGAAAGCCGTTTTGACATCCAATTGCCATATCTCATAATCATAATGGGCGGCTATGGCAAATAATATCCTTATCGACTTTAGCATTGCTACAGGCGAGAAAGTTTCATCATAATCAACCCCTTGAGTTTGAGTGAAACCTTTTGCTACAAGTCGAGCTTTAAATGTGTCTAAGTTTCCATGCATGTCGGTTTTCTTCTTGAAAACCCACTTACTTCCAACTACCTTGGAGTTAGGAGGTCGCTCTACCAAGTCCCATACTTGGTTATCATGCATGGATTGCATCTCAACGTTCATGGCTTCCAACCATTTTTCCGATTCGGAATCGGACATTGCATCACGATAAGTGGTTGGTTCATCCGAATCTACCACATAGCATCCCTCCATGAAAAATCCATATCTTTCGGGTGGACTACTAGTTCTACCGGATCTACGAACGTTGTTTGTGTTTTGATCAACCATTTGATCATCTTCAACAATTTCTTGTTGAGGGCTAGTTTCAACCAAACGTGTATCGGCTTGTGGTTCTTGATCCTCCTCAAGTTCCACCGTTCTTGCACTAGTTCCTTCCATAAGGAACTTAGTTTCCAAAAACTCGGCCTTTCTAGCTATAAATACCTTTTGCTCTGTTGGATTGTAGAAGTAATATCCTATAGAATCTCTAGGATATCCTACAAATATACACTTAGTGGATCGGGGTTCTAGCTTGTTTGAAGCATCATGCTTTACATAAGCTTCACAACCCCACACCTTTAGATAAGATAAGGATGGAACCCTTCCATGCCATAACTCAAAAGGTGTCCTTTCCACTTTCTTGGTTGGGGCCATATTCAAAATACGGGCCGCTGAGAGTAGGGCATAACCCCAAAATGATAGAGGTAAGGAACTTCTACTCATCATAGATCGAACCATATCCAATAGGGTTCGATTCCTCCTCTCCGATACACCATTATGTTGTGGTGTTCGAGGTGGACTAAGTTGTGAGACAATCCCACAACTCCGAAGATAGTTTTGAAATTCATTGCTAAGGTATTCACCTCCTCTATCCGAACGAAGGATCTTTATTGTCTTGTTGAGTTGATTTTCTACTTCATTCTTGAAGATTTTGAACATTTCAAAAGCTTCATCCTTGTGTGCTAACAAGTACACATACCCATAGCGACTATAGTCGTCGGTAAAGGTGATGAAGTATCTTTCACCATTCCTAGATGTTGGCTTAAAAGGTCCACATACATCCGAATGTATGATCCCTAGAAAATCTTTTGCTCTTTCGGTGGTGCCACTAAAAGGTGCCTTAGTCATCTTGCCTTGTAGGCAAGATTCGCATACTTCATAGGAATCACTATCATTTGTTTTCAAAAGACCACTCTTTTGTAACGCTAGTATGCGGTTCTTATTTATGTGACCTAGGCGGCAATGCCAAATGTAGGTGTCACTCAAATCTCTTTTGAGTCTCTTGGTGTTAGTTTGATACATTGAGCTATTGTATGATGTGTTTTCATGAACCAATTCATAAATACCATTTAAAGGGCTAGCTTTAAAATAAAACACGTCATTCATTGAAACATGGATATCATTGTTAACAAATTTAAAATCATATCCAAAATGTCTTAAACGGGAAACGGAAATTATGTTCCTAGTCAAACTAGGAGCATATAATACATTATTCAAAATTACTTCCAAACCACTTGGAAGTTCCAAAATGTAGTCTCCTTGGGCTTCAACTTGAACTTTCGCTCCATTGCCCATGAAGAGACTAACTTCTCCCGCCTTCAATTGCCTATTTCTTTTGAACCCCTGCAACATATTACATATATGAGTTCCACATCCGGTATCCAATACCCATGTGTTAGAAGAAATGGCATTAAGCTCAATATAAATCATAAAGGTCTTACCCGAGGTTTGACCTTCATTTTTCTTTTCTTTCAACCCTTTGAGATAGGTTGGACAATTCCTCTTCCAATGTCCTACCTCACCACACTCAAAGCATGGATCATTTGAAGCAATCTTTTGCTTCTTCTCCTTCGGTTTGGGGTTTTCTTTCTTGCCCTTCCCCTTGACGAATCCCTTTCCTTTGGCAACCTTTGCCTTTGAGGAACTAGAGGTAGAGCGAGACCTTTTCTTGCTACTACCTTCATTGATCGTTAGAACGGGCACAACACTTTTGCCCATCCCTTGCTCGGCCGTTTTGAGCATCCCATGAAGCTCGGGAATGGTCTTCTCCCAACCATTCATATTGTAATTCAATACAAAAGTGTCAAACTTCTTTGACAAAGAGTTGAGGATCAAATCCGTAGCCAACTCTTTTGAAACAGGACAATTGAGCCTTTCAAGACGATCAATGAGGCTCTTCATCTTAAGAACATAGGATGAAACCGTTTGTGACTCGTCCATACGACATGCATGGAGTGCTCGAACCGTTTCGAAGCGCTCGGTTCTTGCCTTTTGTTGGAACATTTCCTTCAATTGGCATATCATGTCGTATGCCCCATGATTCTCTAAATCCTTTTGTAGCTCGGGGATCATACTTGCTAGCATGAGGCATGAAACTTGGACGGAGTCCTCGGTGTACTTCACCCAATCGGCATAAGCCTCAACGTCTTCGACATCGGGTTCGTCGGGGATAGGATCGTCCAACACATAAGACTTCTTTTCTTGTTTGAGAACAATTCTCAAGTTGCGGTACCAATCCACAAAGTTGTCTTGGTTGAGACGATTCTTGTCTAAGATGGATCTTAGCGATAGGTTATGGACGTTTGTGGCGGGGATGATTTCGTTATTATTGGCCATCTACAAAATTTAACAAAGTTCTATTAAGTATCTTTGATATCAATATTAACCTTTTAATTTAATTAATACCCTTTTATGTCTCATAGACAATTAATAAATTAAAACCTAGAATCCAACGTTACATTTAAGTTGTGGTTAGGTGACCTTTATCCCATGACTTAAATTAACAAGGTAGTCAACGTTTGACAATTGCAACTCTTTGCAACTTCTAGTAGTATGGGATCGATTAAAACATCTTATGTTTAGTTGGCATGTTTAATCCCATCAATGCCTTTGGTTCCCCATGCTTCGGTGACCCTATTCACATGGTCCCCAAATCAAGTTGTCCTACTTATACACACGTGTAAATTTACACATGTAAGTGGTTAGGTGACCTTTATCCCACATACATGGTAAACCTACCTCAAATATACAAGTTCCCTCAAATACGGTTAGGTGACCTTTATCCCATAAAGAGTTTACAAGCAAATTGAGTGTTGTACAAAAGGATGGCGTTTAAACTTGTTTTCAAAAGGGTCGTTTTTAGTTTTCATAATTCTAGTGTAGAAAACTCTATGTACCATACAATTCACATGCATTCAAATGTATGGTACCCTAGTGTTGTTTGAAATCCATATTTCATGGTTCTTTTAATAAAACCCATTTTATTGATAAATCATCATCAACTTAATAAAACCCATTTTATTAGTCTTTGTTAATGATATTTTAAGAACCGGTTTTAGCTTGTTAATGTTTATTAGTTTGTTTTAGCATGCATATCCAAATATCATCCAAACATGAAAATAAACAACCACACAAGCATAATAAAATAGGTGCATAGCCATAGCCAACTATTGACAACACCTGCTAGCCGTAACAGGAGTGTGTCATGGACAACACCTTTTAGCAGTAACAGGGGTGTTTCTGGGACAACACCTGTTACCTGTAGCAGGGGTGCAGAAGCACTCCTGCTATTTAAAAGGAGTGTCTCGGTCTCTCCTAAGGGACAAAACACAAGTGATGTGTTGTGAACTCCCACTTGACCCCGCATCCAAATGCTTCAAGTGACCTCCTTTGGTTGTGTTTTGCTTGACTCCTTTGGCCATCCAAGATCCTCCATCTTGTGCATTCTTCCCTTTTACAAAATATGGATCCCAATACATTTTTCTAGTAAAACAAAATGCACCTAATCTATTACATTACATACCAAATGAAATAAATAGATTACATGCCCAAAATGAGGAACTTGAAATTATTACAACTTTTGAATAATTACAACAAGCACAAACATTCACCACAAACAATCACAAGGTCTTTTGGCTAGGCTTTATGCACCAAACATATATCTAAAAATACATCCATATGTACAAATGGTTCCCTTTTAACCCATTTCCCTTTTCGGTCCAACACAAAACCGAAAACGTGGGTTTGTTGTCCAAACAACAAAAACAACAAAATGATAAAATGCTTTAATCTTTCAAGATAACCACATGCATGTTAGTGAAGCATCTTGAAAGACAAAGGGAAACCATGAACAAAACTTTCGGTTTGTGGTATGAGGAACCAAAACCAAGAGCTTTGTGGAGCTAACCAACTAGCTCTTTGAAGCATGCATCCATATAAGCGGCTCTAGATGCCATTGTTGGGTTTTAAGAACTTTATCAAAGCCATTTTAACTCCTTAAAATGTAAAAACGCAGCGGAAAAATCAAAAGAATAGTTTGATTAGTTGATGTTAAAACCGATTTTAACACTTGATTATAAAACCCAAAACCAAGGATCCAAATATGTATGCATGCTATCAAAACTAAAACCAACCATAGGGGGTTTTAGATATACCTTCTTCCAAGCTCAAGATTGTGAAGAAGATGATGTGGATGAACCGGCTTGCTATCTAACTTGAAAGCCTCAAGTGATGATACCCACGAGCTCAAGCAACAACCACCCTTGTTGCTAGGATTTCTTGAAGACTAACTCTTCCTTCCTCTCTTGTTGAATCCGAAACCAACAAGATCTTGGAATCAATTTCCAGATTTTCTAGCAAGAAAAGTGTTCTTGCAATGGAAGAAGAGAGAGAAAGAACTTGAGTATTGGAGAAGGCAAATGCTATCAATGACTAGTCCCAATCTCAAGACCATATGTCTTGTTTAAATAAAAAGGCTCAACCACCCTCATAAAGAGGGTGGGAGGCCGGCTCTAGAGGGGGAAAAAGGAGGGGGAAAATGGTTTTTAAAATCTTTTAAAACCCTCCAATGAACCTAGTCCATTTTCTAGTCTTTGTTCATTTAGACACTATGCTTAAGTCATGTAACACATTACATGTTGTGTACTAAAATGAAGTATAACATATAACCTTTTATATGTTGTGTAACATGTTATTTAACCAATTAAATAACATTTTTATCTTGCTTCTATAATTTAAATCATCCACATGATTTAATACAAGTTCAATTAATTAGAAACCGATTTCTAATTATCTTCTATAAGTGACATTTATTTAATTGATCATATCTAAATAAATATCCATTGGGTGTTTGTCTAGCTCGTTATTGGGTATGACCCGTCTTGGATCATAACGTACTAGCCACATCAATCTAGTATGTGTCTTGGGCAGACCGAGTCCAACAGTGTATGGAAAAGCTTAAGTGACAATCGATTACAATGAGGTGGTATTTATACCACCTCATACAAAAGCTTGGCCCAATCATAAACACTAATCTAGCCCAATCATAAACATACAAATGGCCCACATGGCCTATTAACTAAGCTAGATTAAGCCCAAATACAAAAGCCCAACTAATGTTCATGCCTTACATAATATAGCCCTACAATCTTCCCCTAGGCATGAACCATTAGACCACTTCACGGCAGCAGCAAATCAAATCTGAATGAGGTTTGAACGTTGTTCGAACCACCATCCCTTCTCTACAATCTTCTTAGCTGCTCCATCAAATATCCCAACCCTTATAGCATTTGCCATATCATTCTCGTCTCCAAGTATGGGTTGGGTGGCCAGAAGCTTGATATCTTTCTCACCAAATCTAAGCAAATCCACCGGGTCATAAAATCTGAATTGACGCATCGGCTTGCAGAGAACCACCACTTCATGTGTTGTTGGATCGTAATACCAGCAATCAAAGTTTCTTACCAGTGTTTCATCCTCGATCTCATCCAACATATTAATCACCCTTGTGCGCTTAGTTGGTGGCCTCCGTGCTTCTCCAATAGACTCCCCTGTCACAGGGTCAGTCCCGGTCTCTCTCCACCTGACCTCCTTCAGCTCGAAATCTCTGAAATCATTCTCCATGTGGCCAAGCAGATTATCTCTGATCTGATTACCTTCTGGTCCATTCCACCTGTTAATAAATGGAGCTCTCAGAAGGCTCCTGATCTCAGGCTCAGTCCAGGAGTGGAATTGAGCACGTGTAGAGTAGTACTCCACTGGACTATAGCCGTCACGGATCACGGCAAAGATTTTCTTCTCCATATCGTAGTGCCAACATAAGATTGCCTCACGACTCCCACGCTTATCAATTGAGCTTTCACCAACGTCAATGGTGTACTGTGTGGGAGCTGGTCCTTGGAAAAACTCCTTGAACCAGTTTTCGTGGAAACTTGGAGCCTTTGAGATGATCCTGCCACAGTGGGCGTAATCCGGCATCACAATATTCTCATCACCTTCGTCAGTCTCCATTGCATCAGCAGCTTGAGTTCCCTGAGATGAACTCTGACCAGAGGCACCCGTGTTGTTAGGCCCTGCACCATCTGTCAGTTGATTAACCTTCCTTCTCAGGTCCTTTATCATCTTGTAAAGATATTCCATTCTTTCCTTGTCTGCCACCTCATACTCTCTCATATATTTGCTGCTTGCCTCCTCCTTCTCTCTCAAACGCTGGTTTTCTTCCATGAGAGCCTTGATCTCATTCTGTCTGATCCTATTCTGAGAGATCAGGAAGTTGATCTGAGGATCAGCACTAATCCTCAAATCAACTGGAAGCTCAGCAGCCATCAATGGGCGGAAACCTGGAGCTGCGAGTGGTTGGCTGGTCGCGGTAGAGAGGCTCACTCTAACCGGACTTGGAACAACGAAGGTGCTCTCAACCTCCAGAAATTGCCTATCTTCACGTACAGGGCTTTGCACGTTCAGAATCGGACTAGCTTGCTGCACAGGGGCAGGTTGATCATCACCATCTTCAGTCTGTGTGAGAGACGGTTGCTCTTGAAGGGCTTCATCAACAGTTTCTTCTTGACCACTGGCACCCTCAGAACTGGGTCCAGCTGGTTGTACAACCAAAAGGCTTGAGCTTGTCTTGGTGAACTTGAACCGTATGCTCCTAGGATCAGATTTCTTTCGCGGAGATGGTTCACGAGCAGGGACGGGTTCTTCTACGAAAGCTTCATCAACGTTTATATTCAGCTCAGGAGGTGTATCATCACTGCCAGACGACCCAATCATATCTTCTCTTGACCTTTTATGGGTTAGTGGCTCCAAGTCCCCATAAATATCATCTTCAGTTATGTCCTGGCCAGTAAGGATGTCATCCATTATATTTTCTTCATCTGAGGGAATGACATCTTCATCTTGAACATTAACAGCTTGAGTTACTGTCAAGTCTTGGTCTTCGGCAATTGATGCATTAACTTCAGGCACATCTGCCTCTGGCTCAGAGTCATCCAACACTTGTTCCCGTGCCACTTCTGGAAACGCACCTCTCTTTGTCCATTCCAATCTTCCTTCAAAAGATTGCTTACCCGCTCTATCCTGCGTTTGCAAGCCAAAGACTCCAGAATCCATGACCTTCACATCAAGCTTCTCAACTCTCTCCTCTATCATCGGATACTTCTTCATCACTACCATCTGAACGAACCTTGGCGTCATTAGAAACTGCTCTCTGGCACTCAGTTCTGCATTGCCTATCCAATCAATCAGCATCATCCTTGAGTAGTTAAAATTCCAGTCTAAGGCCAATGCTACGAAGGCAGTTCCATGGAGTTGGTTTAACTGATCAAAACTCGTTCTCTTGCCTAGGAAAGATTTCTGCATGTAATGCGCCAGGCACCTCCAGTAGTGCGGCAGAAGCTTCTTAAAGATGGGCGGAAATTTTCCTTCATACCCCATTGATTGCGCACCTGCCAGAACTACCTCCTTCGGATACTTGATAGGATGTGAAGCATCATCAGTGATGTTCAGCCCCTGCCTTATGTCTTCTTCTTCAATGACAATTTGTCTGTTATTGACCGTTGCGGTAATCCTAGTCTTGTCAGAGTTTGCCCTGGCAGTTCCCCAAAATTCTCTAACCAGCATCTCGTCGATGAGTACATTTGTCCTCAAGGCATGGTTAATCTTGCATGTGTTCATTCCGGCCACCAGTGAGTAAAATAACTCCATGTGTTTTTCTGGCGGGTCTTCTAGGTAGGCCGGCATACAATGGTCTGGTTCATATTTTATATCTCCAATCAGCATCTCTTCAGCCATCTGAGTAAGACAAGACATATGCATCAGACATGATCATTAAATAAGCAATTATGATTATTTACCCTTAACGTGTTCAATTGACGATCACATTTTACTTTTGAACTTCACAAAATTTCAATTTGAACATTTTAGAGAAAATAATTGAAGTAAGCACATGCTTACAAACACTGACAAATTTTATCTCAAAACCGTTCAATTTTAATGAGATTCTTAAATTAATTAAGAGTTAATACTTTTAAAAGCTCATTTTATAAATGTTTACGATACAAATTATGTGTTCACGATTCATTAACTGGGTTTACGATCAATTAATTGGGTTTACGATCCAAGATTGGGTTTATGATTGGGTCATCATAATATCTTTCGTAAACAGCCTGGTCCAATCGTAAACTCTCCGTTAAGCCCAAATTCTGATCGTAATCAGAATCGTAAACCGTCGCTCGTAAACAATGATCGTAAACAGACATCGTAATCTCCTGTCGTAATCTACGATCGTAATCAACGATCGTAGACACTCAAACGTCGTCTTCAACATCGAGCTTATCGTAAACGCTTAAATCCGCCATTGTTAAGACCTGCAACTACTCGAAAACACATTAAACACCTCAAAAATGTTAAACAAGCCAACCAACACTACCTTTCAAGTATTCCAAACACGATTCCGACTTTGAATCACCGAGAAATCGACACAAACACTTGGTTTTCTTGACCGATTGAAATCTAGGGTTCGAAACACAAAAACCGTGAAAAGGTCAATGAAAAACTTGGGGAACGAGCGATTAAAGGGGGTTTCACGGTCGTAATTCGATTGCGAGGATGATGGTGTGCTCGGATTGTTCAGCGGAGGTCGGAGATGGTCGGAAACAGAGGTTCCGGTGAAGTTTTGCGGCGGTTTAGGGTTTTCTCGAAAACGAATCGTAAACGAGAGAGGAGAGGAGATCGGAAATGGTATAAAGGGATCGTAAATAAGGTTTTGTTTAAAACAAATTGCACTAAGGCCCCCTCCATAACCGTTTCACATAGCATTTACAAATAACACCCTAAACCTCTTAAAATCAAATAAGTTCTCCAAATATAACAAAAACGTTTGAACTTTATAAAACTTTGAGAATTTTACAAAGCTTCCCCTCAGACTCATACCCCGAGTATCTGATCATGATCATAAAATTTTTAAAAGATAAAACAGATAACATCAAAATCAAATTAAAATATTTACAAACTTACCTCAGAAATTTAAAATATTCACATACCTGGTGCTGGTATTTTTCACAGATAATATCAGACAGGTCTTTGACTGAGGAACCCTTTTCAGCTTCCGTTACTAGACACTCTAGACAATTGTCAGGTGGTTTGAACACAGAAACTCACATCCAGTAAAGTGCTTAAATATAGTACAGATTTACCGATATGTTTAACCGTCCCCACACCCAATTTTCCATAGCAAAACCTACCCAACCTCAGAGTTTATTGAGGATTCACAAACCCCCAACTTGAGGAACCATGCAACACTGTTTTGACTACCACTTATTTCTATTTTTCATACATTATCAGTTGATGATCAGGTCGGCCGCATAAGCACGCAGAGAAGACCAACTGAATAATTTTATTTTCTTTTCATTTTCTTTTTCAGAATATTCATTTTTTGCATTCTTTTTCTTTTTCTTTTTCTTTTCCTGTGGTGTTGTCTTATACAGTATAAGCATGGCGTGTGAGAGAGTGAATACTAGGTAAATACCACTCTCAACCCGTTTTTGTCGGGACTCAGTTTTTTAAACCATGTAGACTAGGATGGGAAACTAAACATGTATTTCAGTTTAAGATTACTGCACTTACATAGATGATCATTGTTTTGGTTGAGCTTACCGACATATCATCTTCGAGCAATCTTTCACATCAGCCTTACACGTGTCAGTCTCCAACCGTCATTAAGCATTTAAGTCCTATCAAAAGACATCATAAAAACCTTTCAGTTTAACCAGCACCATTTCTTCCCCTGTTTTTGTGAGGCTTTTGAAACAAGACTCAATTTTTCAGTCATTTTCTTTTTTTTTTAAATATATATATTTTTAAGTAAAATTTAAAAACCAAAAACTCTGTACAAAAACATAGATGATCAGATCATTCCTCGAAGGCAATCATCTTCAGGCCTTCAACACAAGATTCAAAATTAGGACGAGGAAGGGGTTTTGTAAAGATGTCCGAAACATTCTGATCGGAGCTTACCTTTTGTAGCTGAATCAGCTCACGATCAAAGCAATCACGAATAAAATGTACCTTGATATCAATGTGCTTGGTTTTGGAATGTTGGACAGGGTTTTTCACAATCTCAAGAGCAGCAGCATTATCACAAAATATGGGAGTGTTAACGAATTCCATACCGTAATCCGTGAGCTGGTTTTGGATCCACACTACCTGTGAAGTACCGGCAGATGCGGCCACGTACTCAGCTTCGGCAGTTGATTTGGATACGGTATGCTGCTTCTTGCTCTGCCAAGAGATGAGCCTATCTCCCAGGTACTGACATCCTCCAGTAGTAGATTTCCTGTCAAGGTCACTACCTCCATAATCACTGTCAGTAAAAGCATATAATTGAAAATCAGTGTTCTTCGGGTACCAAAGACCAAGCCTAGGCCTGCCCTTCAGATACCTGAAGATACGTTTAACAGCAGCTAAATGAGAGAGTTTAGGGTTAGCCTGATATCGAGCACACACGCAAACTGCATACATGATGTCTGGCCTGCTTGCTGTCAAGTACATTAGTGATCCAATCATCGACCGATAATGGAATTCACTCACTGACTCCCCGTTAAGATCCGCTGACAAGAGTGGTCTGGATGCCATGGGAGTGGCGATGGGCTTGCAATCCTGCATCTTGAACTTTTCCAGAATCTCATTCACATACTTCTCCTGATGAATAAGAATCCCAGAATCATTCTGCTTGACTTGAAGTGCAAGAAAGAAACTCATTTCGCCTTGGTCACTCATCTCAAACTTCTTCTTCATAATCTCCTCAAATTCGGTGCACAATTCTTCGTTTGTCGATCCGTAGATAATATCATCTACATACACTTGCACCATGATAATGTCTTCTTCCACCCTTTTTCTAAACAAAGTTTGATCAACGACTCCTCTTGTATATCCATTCTCCACCAGGTGATTGGACAACGTTTCATACCAGGTTCTAGGAGCTTGATGCAAACCGTACAAAGCCTTATCCAGCAGATAAACGTGATCTGGATTTTCTTCATCTATGAACCCTGGTGGTTGAGCAACATAGACTTCCTCGTTCATCTCTGCATACAGGAAGGCAGTCTTCACATCCATCTGATGTACGGTAAAATTGAGATATGAAGCTACAGCTAGAAAGATCCGAATTGCTTCCAATCTTGCCACCGGAGCGTAAACCTCATCATAGTCGATACCGTGGACTTGCCTGTGCCCTTGTACTATCAGCCTTGCTTTGTTTCTTACAATGATCCCCGAGTCATCCTTTTTGTTCTTGTACAACCATCTCGTGGGAATCACCTTCTTGTCCTCTGGCCGCTTCACAAGACGCCACACTCCCAGCTTTGAAAACTGATTGAGTTCATTGTGCATGGCCTCCATCCAGTTTGGATCTTTGAGAGCAACCATCACATTGGGAGGTTCAATCTGGGAGATGAAGCAGGAAAACATACAAAAGTTGATGTGTCCTGTGCGGCTTCTTGTGGTGACACCCGCTGTCACTGGCCCAACAACATTACTCAGTGGATGATCCTTGTTGATTCTGCTCTCTTGGACATCAGGTACTGAAACATTAACAGGCAGATTAGTATTAACAACATTTTCAGACATACCTGAGCCTTGAGAATCCACTGGAGCATCACGTGTTCCTGAACATTCTGGAATATCAGCAGATGCATTCCGAGAAGATTCAGCTGATGCTCTATTCACATGAGGTCTTACATCTGCACTGGGAGCTACAATGTCTTCTTCTTCGCCCAAATTGTGGAAAACATTCGAGAAATTAAATCCCTCAAACAATGATCCATAGTTGAAGATCCAATCAGGTCCAGTTCCCGCATCCGTAGGATTGTCCTCCATCCAATCTACATTGAATGCCTCAATGATCAACCCAGTGGTCTTGTTATAGACACGATAAGCACTATTTGCAGAATAACCCACAAAATAGCATTCATCGGCCTTCGCTTCGAATTTCCCTACATCGGACTGGATCAGCACCGTGCACGGACACCCAAACGTCTTGAAATAACCCACCTTCGGTTTCTCCCCATAGATGATCTGATATGGAGTTTGCTCGTGACGCTTGTTCAGAAGAACTCTGTTTTGTACATAACAAGCAGTATTCACAGCTTCTGCCCAAAAGAAGATTGGTAATTTTGCTTCACACATCATTGTTCTAGCTGCTTCAATGAGTGTTCTATTTCTTCTTTCGGCAACTCCATTCTGCTGAGGAGTGTAAGGAGCACTGAACTGCCTTTCAATCCCCTTTTCACCACAAAACATATTCAGCTCAGCATTTTTGAATTCCGTCCCATTGTCAGATCTGATTGCCTTCACTCTTTTATCCAGCTGGTTTTCAATAAGCGTCACAAACTGCTTTACTAGGACTGGAGTTTCGTACTTGTTTGACAAGAAAAAGACCCAAGTAAATCGCGAGTAGTCGTCCACTATCACGAGGCAGTATGAAAACTTGCTGACACTTTGTACCTGCATGGGACCAAACAAATCCATATGTAAGAGTTGAAGCACAGAAGAGACAGAATTTGTAACCTTTGGACGATGTGGCAGTTTGTGCTGCTTCCCCTTAGCACAAGCCACACACTTCTCTACTGATGAGAAATCTGTGATCGGAAGATTTCTGACATGCTCTCCTTTAGCTAGCTTGGATAGATTCTTCATGTTTGCATGTCCCAGACGACGATGCCACAACAATGCAAGATTCTCAGTCTGTTTTGAAATTAGACAAGCTGCTTCAGATGTTGGAGGCTTTCCCATGTTCAATTGATAAGAATTCCCGTGCCTTGGTGTACGCATTAAGATACATTCTTCAGGAATTTTTACACCAGGCTTAAGAATGATGCATTCCTTTTTGTTGAACATCACAGAGTATTCTCGATCACATATCTGTGACACACTTAGCAAGCTGTGGGAAAGCTCCTCTACATAATGCACATCTGAAAAAGTCAGACTTCCATTCTTCACAACTCCTTTCTTTGAAATTCTTCCTCCCACACCTCCAGCAAAAGAAACACTTCCTCCATTGAAATCTTCAACCTCATCTAACAAAGACAGATCTCCGGTCATATGTCGGGTACAACCACTATCAACATACCAGAGATTGTTGACAGATCTTCTCGGCTGTCCCTACACAAACCATAAATCAGTTAGAGTCAGGTACCCAGGTCATAACAGATCTGGGCACTCCCTTGGAGTCAATGTAATTAACCATCTTGAAAGACATTCCAGCTTTTGATTTAGATTCATTTATAACTTTAGCATGAACTTTTGGTTTCCAATTTGGTTGTTTTTGAGAGTTAGAGCTACTGGCAGAGTTCTTTGTGGGTGAAACATTCCTTGGAGGAGATGTGGCCTTTTTACCTTTTGTTTTGATGATAGGTGTCCACTCAAGTTTTAATTTGGTGTAAACCATTTGCTTTGGTTGAGTGACAACTTTTGGTTGTTCTATAACTGCTTTCCCCTTAGGTTTAGCAGCCTGATTGACTTTAGGTACTTGTTTCTCAAAAGGTTTTGTTTTCATTTTATTTGGTTTGTTGAAAACTCCTTTAGCTGCATAAGCAGGTTTGGAAGTTTGGCCCACATCTCTCCTTTCATTGACAGGCTTCGTCACTGGGGCCTTTGTGTTTAGAACCTTAGACTGTTGAGTCTTCATTGGTTCAGAACTTTGCTTCCCCTGTGACGATGCTTGCTGTTTTTGATTTCTGTTCTCACCCCTCATCATTTTCTCAAGCATTGTTGTCCGCTTGTTCTGCGGATAATATGGCTCATAGGGTCTGTTCATACAATTAGCAGCAAAATGACCTGGTTGACCACATTGAAAACAATTCATTTGTCTAGGCCCATTGACGTTGCTACACAAGTATGAGCGTCTTGGGTAAGACGACTTCCATTCCGGTTGATCATCCCATTTGTGTATCACACGTTTTGAATGTTTTTCAGGTTGTGTTATTAAACAAAATTGTTCAGATTTTGATTTATCAGTTCTATTATAAGTAGACACAACCTGGGGATACGGAACAAAATCATTGGGCTTAGACTTACGGCCAATCTTTGTGTTAGGAACACGCATTTTAAAGGAACTAACGACTTCATTAGGATTAGAAACATGTTTTAACAAGACAATTTGATTGGACTTGGATGCTTCAAGTTCTGACACAGATGCCAGAACGTCATCCTTAGGTAAACTAGAAACAGAACAACTAGACTCATGACACTCATTGACCCTCAAGCATTCAGCATCCTCCCCAGATACATCTTCAATGCCTACAACATCTGCACATGTAACAAAAACATTAGAAGAACTAACATTATTGTTTAAAGATTCCTGGGAAGAACCTGGTTTAGTTGTGAGGTCAACTACATTGTTCTGACTACCTGTCCTATATAAACCAAGTTTCTCCTGTTCTTTCTCTACTTCTGTCATAGGGGTCACACCAACCATCAAGCTATCTATAGGAGGACCTGCTTCATGATATCCTGATCTAGTTCTATCTACCTGGTCCTCCTCATAGAGCATTCCTATGATATCTCTAGGGATAGGTGGGGGAATTATAACATTTGCGGCCACGGACTTGTCAGACTTTTCTGACCCAAAACCTGGTGTGTGTTTTCCTACTTGTCCACAAACAACTGCCTGAGATAGTTCTTTACCTGCCTGAAGCATTCTCTTGTTTCTCAATTGATTCATATCTAACTGAACTTGCATCTCATTAGTCTTATGAGTCAATTCATCTACCTGTTTTCTAAGGTCAGCTATTTCTAACTTGGCATTATCATACAGGATAGATTTCTCAGTTGCTATCTGTTGGTACTTCACTATATCTAACTTTTGTGCCTTAACCTTTTCCTCATTTTTTACCCATCTACCCTTAAATGAGCTCCTCTCACACTTGACCTCAAACAATTCTATTTGATAATTCTTACAGATTTGTCTAAGACCAGGAATAATACGAGCACAAGTGGGATCAGAACATACCTTTAGGTTTTCAGCATCAGCAACGAATGCTTCCTTGTCTTCTATCTGACTCTCCTCAGGCTTTCCTTCATCAGTGACCACAAAAGCATGATTTTCTTCATTATCCTCTTCTGCAGTAGCAATCAAAGCATGTGACAAACTAAGATCCTTCAGCTGGGGGGTCAGATCCCTCAGTTGGGGGGTCCAGTCATAACCTCCACCTCCCTGAACCACCAGTGCCCTGGCATCACCCTTTCCTTTCACTTCAGCAACCTTCTTTTCTTCAGCTCTTTCCTTCTTGGGCTTCGTGCATTCCCTGGCAAAGTGACCATACTCATCACAATTATAACACCTTAGCTTCGACTTGTCAAACCCCATTCTAATCTTATCCTGATCCTTCCAGACGTTCCTTCCCGTTTTGGCCATAAATTTCTTGGCTCTGAAGACAGCCATGGCCATTTGCCAAGAGACATCCAGCATCTCCACGTCCTCAGGATTTATCTGATTAAGATCACCAGCCACCATATCAGAAGGTACAAGATTCCCGGCCACAAGGGCATGATAGCTGTTCATGAAACCCATACCAAGGGCAAAGTTAGGATCATTGACATCTTCAGAGTTGACACCTCCGCTTGAACTGCCTTGAGGCTGTGCAACAAAAGCACTAGACATAGGAGCTGAGCTTGATCCACTCCCTGTAAACTTTCCTTCATGCTTACCCTCAACTTCTTCCGACAGCAAAGCCTGATTCAACTTTCCAGCCAAACTTAGAGAACTTATGTGGTTCAGCTCTCTCTGCTTATCATCGATCATCTTGGATTTCAGCTTGTTGATTAATTCATCCAAAGTCACTTCACTCAGCCTATTGTTGTCTTTGATGATTGATATATTGGTGTTCCAAGACTTAGGCAGACTGTTTAGCAACTTCAAATTCTTGTCTTCAGTATCTGGCTCTACTCCATAACTTGACATCTCTGCCATCAGTGACACATACCTCTGAACTTGAGCTTCAAACGATTCACCCTGAATATGATTGAACAAGTTAAACTTCTGCTTCAACATCTGCTTCCGACTAGCCTTAATATCAGGGTTCCCTTCATAAGCAACAATCAAAGCATTCCACAGTTGCTTTGCTGTTTTGCAGTGTTTGAATCCTTGAGCAATATCTGGAGTTAGGGCCATAGTCATTATCGCAAATGCCCTCTCGGCCTTGTTGCACCTCTCCCAGTCATCATCATCATACTCATCTTCTTTCTTCTCTTTCCCTGCATTTGGTCCTGTTGCGTGAGTAGGTGTAAACGGTCCATTCACAACAGCCCTCCATAACCTCAGATCCACACTCTTCAAATGATTTTCGAATCTGTATTTCCACTCTAAGAAATTATCCGCTGAAGTTAGTCTTGGCGGACGAGTTATAGATCCGATCTCGAAATCCAATTTCTGGTACATACTCGGCTCAAAATCCATTTCGAATAGCTTGGGAAACCTAAAACTAAAGTCCAAAAGTCCAAAATATGAGATTACTATAACCAACCCTTGATTACGATCGTAAATGGCTAATTACGATCGTGAACACTGTTTCCGATAATACTCTAAATCGCAAACACAAAAGCCGCCTTAAAATATCGTAAACGTCGATTACGATTACAGATTACGATCCCTTAGTCGTAAGCACCAGATTCCGATTAGAGAAAATCGTAAACGTTAATTACGATCCAACTGATCGTAAACTACGATTCCGACCCTTGATTCCGATACTGCAAAGTCGTAAACGCCGAATACGACTTGGAAATGTCGTAAACTCCAAAAGTACGGATCGTAAACTCTCAAAGACTCAGTCTTGAAGTCGTAAACGCCCAAATTGATGAATATCTTCAACTGGAACTGTCGTAAACGCCAAGAAACCCAGAAAACTCAATCGCAAACACCAAAAATCGAAGAACACAGCAGCTGCAACAGTCGTAAACCCCGAACACCTTCAAATCTTCAACCAAAACACGAAAACAACCCAGAAAATACTCGAATCAATATCGTGAGAGCCTCGAATCTAAGATTCTTGGCTCTGATACCAATTGTAGGTCCGAAATCAAACCAAGAACACGATATTTGATCGTAAATGAGTGCGGAATCCTCAAAAACGATTGATTCAAGAAACAAGTAGAAGAAATAGAGACAATCTAAGAGAAAGATTGAATCTTGAATGAAGAACACACTTGCTTGAAGCTGATCGTAAACACACAAATAGAGAAAGAAATCGTAAACTGTGATATGTGTATTGAAAAGCTTAAGGAAATCGATTACAATGAGGTGGTATTTATACCACCTCATACAAAAGCTTGGCCCAATCATAAACACTAATCTAGCCCAATCATAAACATACAAATGGCCCACATGGCCTATTAACTAAGCTAGATTAAGCCCAAATACAAAAGCCCAACTAATGTTCATGCCTTACATAATATAGCCCTACACCTGTCAATTCTTATATCTTCTTTTTATTTTCAACAACCAACACCTCATTTTCCTTTATCAATCTTTGAATCTTCTTGTCTTTGTAAGAACAAAACTCACAAACATATCCATAGCCACTATTTCAAGAACCACTTATTTCAGATTAAGAATCAGTTATTTCTACTTCGTCATCACTATGTACAATTTGAGCAACAAACGCAGAGTTGGCAAAAATTGCAGACTCATCAGGAAAGTTAGAAGACCAATCATAACCTTCATTAGATGTTTGAGCTTTTGACTCAGAAGTAATAGCAGTTAAAGCAATTGGATCAGAAGTTCGTCCCCAGTTATATTGTTTATCGACTTGAGATACCAAAGCTGTTGGAGACTTTGATGAAGAAGCATTTGATTTTGAACATTCACGAGCAAAATGTCCAAAATTAGAACATTTAAAGCATTTTTCCTTGGATTTATCTATGCCAACCTTGCCATCCGGATTTAAACTTTGGAATCCAGTCTTCTTCTTGAATCTTTTGACTCGTTGAGCTAACATTGCAAGTTGCCAATTAATATCCATTTGTTCAAGATTATCTGGATCGATTTGATCAAAATCTTCTTCAATCAAATTAGATGTCGTCAAGCCACCATTCAGCAATCCATAATATGAAGATAATAGAGCATAAATTAATACCAAATGTTCATCAGGTGTTTTTGCAGAAAATGAAGTCTCACTTGAATGATTTGGAATACTGAAGTTACACCCTCTTGATAAATTTGCAGAATTTCCTGAACCAAGACTAGCAGCAAATGCTGTTTGAGGTGGATTCGATGAATCAACACCAAAGGATTTAGATTTTGCATTAAGTGTTGCTGAATTTTGTCCATGATATAACTCCGGATTTTGTAATAGTGCAGTTTACTTGTTTGATGTCATCATTTCCATTTCTCTAGCATGTAACTTCCCGGTTAAATCATGAAATGAGAATGTTAAGTATTCCTTATCATGGGTAAGTAGTAGGACACAATTCTCCCACTTTGCTGGTAAAACTTCCATCAGTTGCTCTTTCAGTTCCTCCTCGGTCTTCTCAATGTCCACCACTTTCATTTCACTAATCAGATGTGAAAATCTGGATACAAGCGCAGGAATATTTTCTTTATCACAGTGTTGAAAATTTTCAAATTCTTTATTCAACACTTTTCTTCTACGCTTCTTGTATTGATCATTGCCTTCACATCTTGCACATAGTGCATCCCACAACTGTTTTGACTTTTTGCAGGTACTAAACTGATGCAACAATTCAGTGGGCAAAACCATTGTTAGATAACCAAAAGCTTTTTCTTCAAGCTCATAGAGTTTTCTTTCAAAGGCATCGAAATTGTGAATTTGTTTAAAATCTCCATCTTCCTTTGGATGCATGTAAAGCTTGTGAATTGGAATCCATAAATCGACATTATTTGTGCTGATGTAATAAGAACACTTGAATGATACTTTAAAAACTACGAACTCAAAAACAAATGTCTTCCAAGCGGATTTGCATTGCACTTTGCATAGCAACGAACACTTGAAAATCAGACATTGTTCACCGAAAATGATACTTTAAAAACTACGAACTCAAAAACAAATGTCTTCCAAGCGGATTTTGGGTACCAAAACGGAGTGTACTGGCCGTTAGGAGAGTAAAATTCTAGATCTCGTCGAGACGGTCGTTTTGGCTGGTATTGGGTTCCGTAACTCTTAACGGTTCGCAAGTTACGTCAGTTTTAGTGAGCACAACTTTTCTGCCAGCGGACCAAGTAGCGGACCAAAAGAACCAGCCTACTAATGACCTTCAGCGGACCAACAACGTACTAGAACTTCAGCATACCAACCCACGGACCAGAGTAAAGCAGCGTACCAGTGAACTTAGCGTACCAGTTTGGTACGGTGTAACCGTCAGCGTACCAACCAGTCACCGTCGCGAACCACGGTTGAAGATTGCCTTGCGTACCAGGTAGCGTACTAACCAGCGTACCAATTACTGGATGAAGATTGCCTTGCATACCAAACGACGTACCAGAATGTTCATCCGGCGTACCACATCATTTTCGACTAGTTTTTTCAGAATTTGACTGTTTTTAGCTGTAATTTGCTAGAATAAGGCACGAAAACACAATAGGAATGTTTTGAAATCATGTTTAGCACCAGAAACACTCAGAATTGGAAGAAATTGAAGAAAAACATGAAAAACCCAACTTTCTCTCACTACAAATCCGAATTTGATAAAAAAACACAGCAGTAGAGCAACTGAATGCTCTGATACCACTTGTAAAACCGAGATACGATCTTACTACTGCGTGTATCAATCAATGTAATGAAACCGAAAGTAAATAAGCTTTGTTCTTATTAATCATTTGAAGATTACAAGAAGTAAGCTTTGGTTTCTCTCTCTAGAACACACACAGAAAGGTGTAGAAATAACAGAGGTGTTATGCTATCATTCTAACACACGGTATTTATAGTTAGTGACAATCTGGCCTGCGTACCAACCGGTGGACCAATTGGTATGGGCGTACCAATTGGTACGGCGTTCCAGTTGGTACGGCACCATTGATATTGCCACTACAACTCACAGACTCGCTCTAATCTAGATACAATTCACGAGACACATTGTAGCATAGGAATATGCTCTAACACAAAACATTGTAGCTAACATTTTCCAATCTGAAGCATGCTTTTCTATGCAATTTTTAAGGTATAAAATCGAGGTCTTGACAACAATATAAATAAGAACTAGACAAAGGAAATACACAATAAAATAGAAATAATATTTACTGAATGGCTTATTTGGTGCTTTTGTGGGTGTTTTATTTCCATGGGCTGAAGATGTTCTTTGGCACCTTCAGGCTTAGCTAGGCTTGTTTACACCTAGTTAGCAGGAAAAAAAGTATTTTTTCTATAGATAGATAATTTAGGTTCAGACTTGTAGCTACAACATCAAGAGCAACAGATGCTGGCATGCTCCTACAGGCAGATAATTTGTAATTACAAATCAGAATTCATTTTCATGTGCATGATGGTATAAAATATACACAGAGATAACAGAGACCAAATTAACACACTAATAGGTAAATTATAAATGCGTAGCAATGCTACCTCCATGAAACTTGAATGATGATATACACTCAGCAACATAGCTGCTAGATGTAGGATGAAATTTTTAGAAGGGTCGTAATAAATTAAAAAAAAACTGAAACACGCAATGATTCCTGTGAATGATCTAGAAAAATAAAGACAAAATATTTTCCATAAGATACTTTTGAAAGAGTGAATGGTGACACGGACAATTGTGGCATAATCTATCACTAATCTAACACTATCATTGAGCCTTGAAATACAAATAACAGAACAGGATGAGAAAACCAAAACCAATTTACCAATTAAAGATGGGTACCTGTAAATTTGGCTTGAGACACTGACGCAATTCTTCGTTGTCCTCTTTGTTTTTTAGTCATCTCCTAGAGAAAGAATGGGCTCAACTGATTAAAGCCATCAAATGAAGCCTCAAATCAGAATCAAAACCTAAGTACTTGAAATTGTAAGCAAAATCTCAAAACCAAAGAACCAAATAATCAGGCCTTTATAAAATATCTGCTTATTTATCAAATAGTTGTACTAAAAATTGTGGGCATTCCAATTAAACGTATGTGCATAGTTTGATATCAATTTCACAACTATCATGGTTCTCTTGTTCATTTTATATGACATAAGGAAGGGATTACGATGACGGCGATGAAAGCTGATTGAAAGAGATAACGAACTATATTACTAATGATTGTTGATTTAGAACATAGATTGAACAATAAAGAATAGCAATGATGTTCTCCTAACTTGAAAGAGACAACGAATCAACAGAAAATAAAACACAATCGAAGAGGATGATAGTTTACCTTTTTGATTTGGATCGTGAAGAAATCAGAAATGGACCGACTGAAGGAAGAAAGATGGTTTGATGGTTGTCCTAATCCTCGTCGATGGAAGAACTGATGAGGGAATGAAACGTCAGTGGTGAATTTTAGGGTTATGAGAGGGGCAGAAGGGTTATGATAACAGCGGGTCACGAAAGTGGGGCGACCGAAGATCTGCGCGTGCTTTAGAATGACAGTAGGAATGGGCGGGAAATCAAAGCCAAGAAGGGTTGTGGTGATGCCACCTTAGTATCAAGAATTTTTTTTATTAAAATAGATGATTCACTTTTTTAAGGGTCGCTTTCAAAAGAATTAATTAAGTTAAATATTTAATATGTATAGTTTTACTAAACAAAATCTTAATTTTTAGTGCTTTATTTATGTATTTGTGACAAGTAGGTCGACCCATATTAAAAAGTACGATGTATTACTCACTAACCATATGTTTGTGAGTTCGAGTCGGGAGGACACCCAGTTTTACACCTTGCCTTAAGCGGGGGTTTTCTGAGGATTGGAAATCGGGGGCTTCAGTCACCCAAGCACCCAAGAGCGCATGGCTATTATAAGGACACAGATTGATCTTAGTACTGCGTGAATCAATCAATCTAGTGAACACGAGAATGTAAATAAGAGGTTTCTTATTAAATCACACAAGATTACAAAGAACTCTCTCTAGTTTCTCTCTCTAGAACACACACAGAAAGGTGTAGAATGACTCAGAGTGTTAGACGTGTTCAACTCTCCTTCTAACACAACCTATTTATAGTAGCAACATATAAGCATGCGTACCAATTGGTACGACGAACCATGGTGCTACCAATGGTATGCTTCCCTTGGTATGTTGACACTCAGACTCACGATCACACGCTCACTTAGATACAATACACGAGACACTCTATAGCATTGGAATATGCTCTAACAATGTTGATACATAATCTGTGCGTCATGTGAAGTATCTGAACGAAATGATGTGAAGATTCAAGACAAGTTCATGCTGCTCGCCGAAGTAGGTCCGAACCTGAGGTTCGGATCGGGCGAACTTGGAGTTCGGCGGAGGTTCGGCCCAGACCTGTATAAATAGGAACTTGTGCTTTGAATGTTGGAATGATGAGAGACTAGTTGAGAGACCAGATCTTAACTATGTGTTTTCGAGAGTGTTTCTCTAGAGAGCTTCATTGAGAGTTTGTAATTGAGTCTTTGTTGATTTCAATAAAATAAACTATTATTTACATCTCGTTTTCATCTCGTTCTCACTCTACGATCAAGCAAACCTCTAGTAAGATCTGTCTTACGGTTTGTCAATTGGTATCAGAGCAAATCCACGTTGCTCTATTGCGTTTGCTTTGATCATGTTGGTTTTCTTGGTAAAACCGAGTGTTTTTCTATCAAAAACAATTCAATCATTGAGTTTTTCGAGTGCAATTTATTCTTGAAATCTTCCTGTTGCTAAAATCACGTTGACTACTGAAAATCTCGCTCAAATATGCACAAAATCACGATTTTTGACGAAAAAACTTTGTTTTGGTCGAGTTCTTGAGTCTGCCAAATAACTGTCCTCCGAACCCCAGGTTCGTCGAAATAACCGCTCCGAACCCAGAGTTCGTCACTATAACATTCCGAACTTAGAGTTCGTCTAATGTTCGTCTGAAATTTTAAGTTCATCGAGAGTTCGGTTGACGCTTGGAAAACTCAGAGTTTATAGGGAGTTCGTCGGGAGTTTGTCAAGAGTTCGTCGGTAGTTCGTCGAAACAGTAAATTTCAGAATTTAAAAATGTATGAAATTGAGGTATTCATTGAGCGCCATCGTCAGAATTTACCAAAGTTGATAACTCTTGAAGATTATCATGGGTGGGCAACAAATTTTAGAGCTTATATTGTTGATTTGGATAAAAATTTGTGGATATCGGTTACGAATGAATTTCAGTATCCAACTCATTATGGTGGTGATTTTAAGGAGATGCATAATTGGTCAAGTGAAGAAAGAAAATCGTATGAGCAAAATGAAAAGGCCGTTGCACTTCTTCTGTTAGCTTTGCTTATAACTTTTAAAAGTAAAATCAGGAAGTATCGAAAAGCAAAACTGATATGGGATTTTGTTAAGACACAGTGTGAGGAACATATGTCTAAACTTTCTCTGAAAACAGTTGAAACAGTTGATCAAGTTTTGAAGTTTAAAGGTAAAATTGAAGAGTTAGAGAATAAGGTGGGAAAGTTGACTGAAGAGAATATTTTTCTGACAAAGGAAGTGGAGAAATAAAAAAATAAAGTTTGTGATGGTTTAGCTTCCGAAATTCAAAAGGATGTGTTTGCATCATGTGCGAGTTGTTTGGAATTTGCACATATTAAGGAAGAATGGTTGAAAGAGAAGAATATGTTGATTGAAGAATGTAATAAAGCAAAAGCTAATGAAAGGATGTCATTGAAGACTTTGATGCATTATTTGCAAAATGTTCTCCTCTTCAAGAAAAATATGAAAACATTCATAAAATTTCTGTCGAAGCTGCTGATAGAATAATTCACCTTCAGGAGGAACTCACAAAGTTGCGTGATGAAAATGGTAAGGTTCAAAGTCAAAATAACATTTTGAAACAAGATGTTGTCTATTATAAGAAACAGGTTGAGAAAGTTACTACAGAAGTTCTGGAAGAGTGCCACTTGAGAGAATGTTATAAAATTAATTATAACAGATTGTCGGACAAGTACATTGCTTCACAGAAAGAGTTGATGGAAGCTAATACGAAAATAGCTGAACAAAAGATTGAGATTTTTGATTTGCAAAGGAAAACTAAAAATGCAAGTCTTCATCAAGTTCCTGCTCCTGTGGATATCGAAATGTCTATTCCAGCTATACCATCTGATATTGAACAACATGATTATTCAAAATTTGCTGATACTAGTTCAAGAAAGAAAACCAAGTCAAAATCTAAGAAGAATAAAAAGGTGATTGATTATTGCAAAGGGTTGAAGTTTGATTTCAAATCTACATTTCTTGAAAAAGAAAAGGTGTTTAATGGAAATCCAGGAAATGTGAAAGTGCCAAAGTTTTTTGAGATCGTGATCGATGATACTTTGATTTCTGGGAAGAATGATCTGAAAGGTATCAAGTCTGAATTTACAAAGCTTGCCAAACAAGGTCATGAGATACCAAATTCTGTTCAAGATATATTCAAGCAAAAGAATGGTGGTTTGGGGTTTGAAGAAAAAGAAATGCCGGTTAAGGATTTCAACAAGAAGGAATTCAACGCAAAGAAGATAAAGAAGCAGAAGGTGTTTTCAGATAAGAAGCCACAATGTTGGAAGAAGTAGGTATCTTCACCAGATGAAAATCTTTCTTCTAAAGAGTCTTCTTGTATATCTGATGCTACACCACAAGGCGGTAACAATTCAGATTCATTTCATTATGCTAAATCGAACAACTTTTATCATAAAGATAAATTCTTTAGTTATGGAGATGATTCTGGTTTTTCTGATTTTCCAAAATGTTTTCCAAATTTTCAAAAACCAAAGAAACCTAAACCTGTGTTTTCAAAAGTTTATGATGAATGTTTGACTGATCAGTTTGGAAAACCAATTTCAATCAACCCAACTGGCAAAAGACTTTGTTATGTTTGTCGTAAGAAGGGTCATTATGCAAATAATTGTCCTACGACAACTAACAATTCATCATCAAATGCCAAACATACAATGTATGTTGATCTTGATGGCATTATTTTTAGTGAACCAATACCCAACACTAACTTTTTCTGGAAAAAAAAAAGATTACTTTGGAAAAGTTGGGTAGTAGTTCTGATTGTCACTCATCAGTTGACAATGGTTCACTAGAAATCATAAAACCAAAACCGGAATGGAGACCAAAAGTTGTCTCCACGGCAAACACTGATTTTGTTGAAGACACTGGACGACCTACCATCGTTGGGGATGAGGGTCGAGGTCTTAAGAACTTATTTTTTTCCAGTGTTTGCAGGAATTTCAAGAAGACCTGTTAGTAATCGCGAGATTGCTGACAGTGAGATACTTGTGGTTTTAAGTTCAAATGCATCGTTCTTATCTTTGAAAAACTAATTTTCAAAAATATCATTTTCAAAAATGTGTCAAGTGTTGATCGATCATTCTTATTTTTGTTATTCATTTTCTTTCGTTCATATATTTTAGGGGGATAAAATTTGAAAATTTAAAAAATAGTGTTTGTTTGAATTTTAGGGGGAGAAATTTGGAAAATATAAAAAATGAAAAATGAGAAATTGATCCGACAGAAGCGAGAAATGATAGTACATCAGCATATACATTTATCTGCCATGGATAGATTAAGTCTAAAGGCTGTAGGTACTTGCATAATATATGAATGTGCATGACTAATCTGATTTCTGCAAGTAAGATATAAACATAATGCTTGCCTGATGATCTTTGGTTATTTGCTTCTTGATGATTTTTGTGTAATGATTCTGACAAAAATAGAATAAAGAGATATCCTGATGAATGCATGCTTTTACTTTGAAAGATTTAAACTTGTTTGATTTTCTTTATTTTGTCAAACGATCGGACTTTCTCTGCGTATCGAAAGATCGACCTAATCGTTGTTCGTTTGACATTCTGCTTTATTTTCTTTGGTGTTTTCGTATAATTTATCGGACTTTCTCTGCGTATACGGACTTATTGACCATATCGTTGTTGAATTATACAACTTCAACTTGTTTTGCTTTCTTATTTTCTCAAATACTTGGGCTTTCTCTGCGTGTCCACAAGACCGACCTGATTGCTAGGTATTTGAGGTTCTGCTTTATTTTTGCATGACTCATCAAGGATCATTAAGTCTCTAAGAAAATTTGCTTCTATATAATAAACATGATGATTTGCCAGTATTTCTGATAGAGTGGAGGCCAAGTTATCAGTGCATGATAATATTACCTCAAGCATATCTGAAAACGATAAAAATAATTGGTGCATACTGAAATAAACATAAATGTTGTATTTGCGATTATCTTGGCTTGCATGCTGATTAAGACCGAATTGAAATCTGTTAGATGCGTTATGTCTGGTATGATCTTGCGTCATGATCTTTCTCGCAAAAGACAAAAATAGTGTGTGTTTCTATATTGCGTTTACATTTCATTTCAGAAAATATCAAAAAGATTTTTGGTGTGTTTTAGTATAAAATTCATAAAATCCAAAAAGATTTTACTTCTTATTTGTTTTCGATTGATCGACACAAGATACAAAAAACATTTTCAAAAATATATCTTGGATTCTCGAAGAGAAGTTTTGCGCCAGGATTATCTATGTCGATAAGGTTGAAAGAAACTATGCATCGTCAAGTATTCAAAGATCAAGCTACCATCAAGTTGAGGGGGAGTTTGTTCGAAGAATATGTTTTAACTGGTGAACAAATACTGTACATGACGAGGGGGAGTTTGTTGATACATAATCTGTGCGTCATGTGAAGTATCTGAACGAGACGATGTGAAGATTCAAGACAAGTTCATGCTGCTTGTCGAACTAGTTCCGAACCTGAGGTTCGGACCGGGCGAACTTGGAGTTCGGCGAAGGTTCGGCCCATACGTGTATAAATAGGAACTTGTGCTTTGAATGTTGGAACGATGAGAGACTAGTTGAGAGAGACCAGATCTTAACTATGTGTTTTTTAGAGTGTTTCTCTAGAGAGCTTCATTGAGAGTTTGTAATTGAGTCTTTGTTGATTTCAATAAAACAAACTATTATTTACATCTCGTTTTCATCTCGTTCTCACTCTATGATCAAGTGAACCTCTAGTAAGATCCGTCTTACGGTTTTTCAAACAGCTATGCCCTCTGTACTCTCAGGTGTGGGTGCCTTTTCTCCATTTAAGTTAACCTGGTTATTTCACCGTCAAAAAATGATTATTAAATTTCAAACCTTATGAATCAATTAATTTATATTCAAAATTGTATCGTTTTCTTAACAATAATACCAAATAAACCAACCCATTAAACACTATAAGGTGCATCCTATTTAAAGATTATTAAATATTTATAAACTATCTATACTATTATATAAATACAAAGATTTATGTTGGGATGACATCACCACAGCCCTCCTCGAGTTTATTTTTCCGCCAAAAAGTGGTCTGTTTGGTCTGCTTTCTAAAATACGTTGATCTAATATTTGGCCCTACCGACTTCTTATGATCCGAACTTCGTTAAACTCTAACCAATTTTCAAATTCACTCAATCGCTTCCCAGTAATCGACTTTCCCTTCCATTTAGCTTCCAAAAATACTCGGCTTGAAGATCTTAAAACTATTATGTATTACTATTTTAATTAATTTATATTGTTATCTATCGGGTTATTTTGACACCCTCTATTTTTGTTCAAGATTAAAGGATGCACCGAAGGGTTTTGTAGACTAGTTGATCAGAAGTAAAGATTTTGGAGGAAATTAGGGTTTTGGGGATGAAAATAATGGGTAAAGCTATTGCAATAAACTTTATCCGTCATGGATTTAAGGTCTGTGTTTGAAATCGCTCAGTTTCCAAGGCATGTGTTGGGCTTTGGTGTTGTTTTTAGTGTTATTGATTATTGGATTCATGTTTGATTACCTGATGATTTTGATGATTGATTGTTTAATTTAGATTCTTTTGGTAAAAGGTTCTTTTTCCCTAAGATTTGACATGGGTTTTTGGTGCATTTGAACTTTGAGTATGCGTTTTGTTATCCCAATGATTTTGACAGAATAGAGGTCTAAAAATGCTGATGTTAATTGTTTCACACATTTTTTTGTGTGTCTAATAGTTCCATATTCTTTGATTAAATGTTTCAGTTACTAAAAAAGAGGTTTAAGTATGTAATAGCCCAACCCTATAACAAACATAATTTTAAAGTGTTACTATATTGGAGAAAGTAGTATGGTTTGAGAGAAAGAAGCTTAATTTGTATTTAGATTTTTGTGTATTGCAGAACCATAAGAGGTATCATCTTTTCATGGTGTGTATTTTTTCACTCTGAAATTTAATTTCAATTCATATTTATGATTGATGTTGTTAAAACCTAAATTTGGTCTTCAAGATACGATCTTTGTGTATTTACTCTTTCATTTCGACTATTCTTTAAGGTTGCAGCTCTAAAGAAGAGCGTAAGCATTGTAAACTGAAGGTGAAGTTATTCACTTAAGGTGATGTTAAAGAAGGTCAACATATGTTTATTATAACTTATATGTCTTTTTTATACTTCATAATTTAAACCGATGAATCTATATAAGTTGTGTTTTAACCTCTAAGTAAGCTCTCATTTTTTATGAAATTTAATTAACTGAAAGTTGCGAATTGGTTTTTTTTGACAGAGAGAAGCAATTAGGCATTATTTTCTATGGAGTTTTCGCGTGGCTAATGATAGGAATGGTCATGTTTTCTGCATACTTTAGTAGGTTGAAGTACTTGAGAAGAGTAATGAAGCCAAATCATACCGTAAGTTTCTAGATTCCCTACACTTTCTCATATGTTAGTTTATGGTTTATTGTTAGTACTTAAAAGGGTTAAATATAATTTTTCTAGCTTTAAACTTCTTAATCTCTGTTATCCTCATTTGAGTTAAATGTCGTTTTGTTAAATTCTCAAGTAGGTTGACAGTTTGCTCGGGGGCCGTGGAGGGGGACCCGATCATCAACCTACCAAAAGATTGGAGAAATGAGTTTATGTCAATGTGGGATGGATTGAAGTCAAAAGATAATCAAATGATTCTCACTCTAACTGAAGCAATATATATTCTTTTTTTGTACCGCGCAGAAGCAATATATGTTATGTGATTTGTGAATGATTAACTACAAGTCTCTAAGATTCATAATCATCAAGTGGGCTTTGAAAAGTTCATAGACTGAAGTTTAATATTTAAATTATCCTTCCAATTTTTATGATAAATTCTTGAAACCAACCATTTGTCATGAAAATTTATTTTTAAATTTAACCATATATTCCTATTTTAACTCCCTTTTTCAAATTTAAGTTGACTCTTCCAATCATTCATATTGTATTTGACAAGTTAACCGAGTAATTATACAAATTACAGTAAAACCTCTTTAAATTAATAATGTTGGGACCGGGATATTTTATTAATTCAGTGAGATATTATTATATCAATAAATTAATAAATTATTAATTCAAAGAGTTAGCTTATATTCGTGAGCAACTCTCAAATTAATGCATCAACCTTTAAAATTTCCGTCGGTCCACTTTACCTATTTGAATAAAACAGAAACAAGGACCTTTAAAATTCCATATACATTCACACATTAATGAACTTTTCAAGTTTAATGTACATATATCTAGATTTATCACTATAAAATGTCTAATGATACCGTTCAAAATCCGGTTGATGATGAAGTTGATGATGATTCAGTACCTTTGGAACCGGTCACTCGTAAAGAAGCATTGCGAGCGGAAACAACTCTTCACAACTTTTTGTTGCGACATGAGAATATAGCGCCTCAACTCTTAAGTGCAATGAGTAGATTTAAAAATGAACTCAATATAGATTTGAAGTTTACAACAACAACAACAAAAAAAAAAACAGTGACTATAGATTCGTTTTTTAACAAGACAATCCTAGAATTTTGGAATATTCTAGTAATTATTAATTTATAGTTTCGCTGGGACTAATATATTTACATTGGGATTTAAAAAAAAATTATTATCTTATTATTTTATCGATTGGGGTCCAATTTTGTACTGGTCCCAAGTTGGGACCGAACAAATTATTATTTTATCAAAGTTATTAATTAATTGAGTATTAAATTATAGAGGTTCTACTAGGCTAAAATTATTAATTTTCCTAGAATTTTTCAATTTATTTTGCCAAATTTTCAAAACTTTCCTATTTAACCTAATTTTGATCATAACAATTTATAAATTATTTCTTATTCTTATAGCAATTTTTTTTAGAAAAATTAAATCCTTTAATTCCGGGAAATAATCCCAGCTTTCAATTATTGGCGGCAACAATCCCATATTTAAAAATCCTCTTCACTAGTC
>JBCNJP010000006.1:18432364-18450741 GCA_039602395.1 Deinandra increscens subsp. villosa | reverse complement strand
ATACATATATATATATACTAGTCGTGTGCCCGCGCGTTGCGGCGGCGACAGTTTATTGTTTGTTATTCGTCATTCATTCGCATATTACGGCGACACGACAATTTACATCATTGTATCTTGTTTCTGTGGCGGCGATAATCAGTCAATGCAGCACTTGTTTTTGTTAGTTTATTAATCGTCTCTTGATATATTGTATTACAAATTTACTATATTACAATCGTGAAATCCGGCTAAATGGTTGAATGATATTGTCGGGTGAAAATCATGTCAAAGAAGTTTGATTTGTGTTCTTTTACTAAAAATTTATGAATTTTCTTTTTAAGGTTAAAGAAAGTAGTGTTGACTTCAATGTTGAATAACGATTCATGATCTTTGCAAGTATATGCCCATCATGTTATGTTGCTCTGCTCCAAACGCTTGTCTACAAAGAATTTGGTTGCATTTCACATTCCCAAGTGCAGGTCAAAACATCTCATAAAAATTTAAGTAAAACATGAAGTTTCTATGCAACAAAACCATTCTCTCAGACTTAAGTTGAGTTTGACCCATTTTGACATATTCCTTCAATTTGACCCATTTAGGATGATAAGAATATTCAAAATCCTAATTACCAATTCATAAGGATAAGGAGATAGATTAAAATTGTGACCTCTAACTCTTGCCTAACAAATGTTTTATTTTAAAGTGATGGATCCCACACATCTCGTGCCTATCCCTATTCAGTATTTCAGTGGGCACAAAGCTTGACTCCGTGGAGTGTTAAATCTTGCATAGGTCCTTAGAAAATGGTTCACAACCATCAGCCATAATGCTGGACGGGTGAGCTAGGTTGATTAAATGAGTGAATGGGTACTATACATGCCAAGATGAGCCAAGTAAACCCCCAAACATGTATGTTTATTCTTTTACAGATAATCAAAATAGTAAATATGATTGCAAAGCCTAAACTATTGAAGTAATATAGAAACATGAAAAGAATCCAATTTGATCTCTTTGATATCAGAGGAAAAACATTAGAATTACATTTAACCAGAAACCAAACTTTGAAACAAAAATCTTATCGGATCACATGAAGAACATCAAAATCACATCCATTGTTACCGTCTTCCTTCGAGCGTGCTCAGTGTAGGTAACAGCGTCACGAATAACATTTTCCAAAATGATCTTCAGAACACTACATGCCTCTTCATAGATGGCCCGCCGACAGGGCCAGCTCAACGTATTTTGGGGCCCAAGCAACATTTTAATTCATGGCATGTTTCGCAAAGTTTTCTTATAGCTTATCTATTTATATATTTTTAAATGTTTCTAAAACAAATTATAGGGATTTTTTTTTTTTGAAAAGGCATCGATCATGCGACCTTGGTCTCACGTGTAAACCTACCCTTGCAGGGCTATGTATAGAAAACTTTAATACACATGTTTTCCAAATAGGTCCTAAAAAGACACATCAAATAGCCAACATGTTGAGTATACTAAGCTCCTCACAAACTATAAATTTTAGTCATGAGAAGCTGCAAACTTATCAAAAAATGCCTTCTCTAACTACCTAATTAATAGGTGCCATCTACATACCTTTTTCTCGTTGGAAGGGTTCGATGAAGACGACTGTATGATGGGGTAAATCTCAGTGCCGAATCCAGCTTCCATCGGTCTCTACGTTTAACCCTTTGAAGTTACCAACCAGCGCAAGTTGTGATTACCTAGTCCCATTAGATTTTCAGTCAGAGGAAGTTCTGAAGTTGGGCTGACCTATAAGTGGTGTTTACATGGTCCCATTGAGAGGAAGTGTATTGGTGCCCACAATAATTAACAGGGATAGACTACTCAAGTTCTGAAGTTGACCAGACCATTAATGACATTCTTCTACAAGACCATACAATCCTTCTAAATCTGAACCACTTAACGGGATATGAGGTTAGTATAATTTAGATGGAATTTCTAAAATCATAATGGCTTCATTACTCACTCCAATGGCAATAATAAATTGTCCACCTTAAGGAAAAAGGTGAAGCTTGCATGTGGTTACAAGTAAATTAATGAAAAATAGCAAGCACGATTAAGTTTTATAGCAGACCATTTCTCAACTTGACATCAATAAAAATGATGGTCTCATTGGTTGGATATAAAATGACAACAGAATTGCAAGGAGAGTTATAACATTTGTAGCATTTGGTTGGTGTTCACCATATGACTTTCTATTTTCTTGTTGACACAATGTACCATTTATCTTTATTTTATATTTATTTACAAAATATAAAAAACAATAAAATCTCTTTATACATATTTTCAGGTTACCATCAGAGGAAACAAGCTGTGTGAAATAGAGCATGCACATATTTTCATAGCTTCCTTTACCAATCACCTTCTCTATTTCATACCCACTCTCAGATCCTTATAACTATAAAAATAGAAAAACAGGAACTAAATACTATTTGTTATGTTTTAAGTCCTATAATATGTCTTTAGTTCACACCACCCCTCTTATAAATTAAAATTTCTAAAGTCAAATAGTAAAAGGTAAACTTAAAAATCTCCACAGGATCAAATAAAACATTCAAATTTTATATCTTGTATATAAAAAACGCAAACTGATTTAATGCAATTCGAAAATATGAGTATAGTGCATATACCTTTTGATTAAAACCCACATGAGACGGGAGATTAAAAAACCGCATACCTGAAGCCTATAAACACAAAGAAGCAACAGTTAGGAATAATCCTATGTATTCGTATTTATTTTTGTAAGAAATAGCTGCTTACCAATCAATATATGAACAATTGCAAGCATGAATCAGTCAGCTCCATTTATGTCTGGCAATTGTAAACTTGTTCCTGGTGGAACCTCCTTAACCCGCAGATCAATAAACAATCAATTAAAACGACACAGTTTGACGATTAAACAATGGAGTCTTTATATCTACTAAAAAGAACAAATCTGGTTCATAAAATTATGAAGACTAAGATCAATAAATAATGAATTAAAACGACACAGTTTCAAAAATTATGAACACTAAGAATAAAGACAACTTGTGGATTCATTTACAAAATCAATAGACAATGTTTCATCCCTCCTCCCATGGCTGCCATAAGAATTTAAATCTGGTTCATCTCTATTCCTATCGAAGCAATTAACTATCCTTTTGCAATTATCACTTTTAAAAACTAAAAAGGCTGCACAAACTAACACACTTGTAGAAGAAAAGACAAAAGCACATGCTGATTTTGTATAGTAAATACCTATTCCAAAGAACGATGAAACAACCATATCGTTTTGTATAAGCAAGTCAATGTAGGAATTTAAGAGCCTGATTTTCTGTGACATCTTATGCACCTTTTTGCACACACTTTTAGAAATGCAAATTTAGTGAAAAACACAAATCAATAACTAAAATTCAACATAGAAGGTACATGTAGTGAGATTAAAAGCAACCTGAAATTTATTTAAAATCAAAGAAACTTGTAATGTTAGTCAAATGTGACCTATAGGCCAATGATTCATTCAGAGGACAGCCATAAGCCCTGCAAGTAAGGTCTTTGGTTGAATCGAGAAATAGCTGTATACCATAATTTCCAGTTTAATGAAGCAAAAAACAGCAAACTGTAACTTCCGTATCACAAATTTAAATTTATAAATACAAACTGTAGACACATACCTTCACTCAATGACACGAAGTAGTAGATTTCAGCTGGAAAAGAACTTAAACATTTGGATGAGAGAATCATGACCTATCAATTGCACTAAGATAAGTCGTAAAATTATATTGGTAAAAATAAATGTCACAAACATTAAAGTTATAAATGTCTACCTGAAGTTCTTCCACAGATCTTGTAACACTTTGCTTGTAGTTTTAGGCTTCTTGATCAATGATCTTCATTTGAAGAATGAACCTCTCAACTACATAAAAAAAACTGAAATTAAAACCATAACTTCTAGCAAAGGAGCTAAAGAAACCTATCCCTAAATCTAACCAAGATCCAAACCTGCAAAATAGAAACAATACCACCAAATCTATGAAAACATAATGCTTACGAAGATAAGTGCAGTGGGTGATTCTTTATAATCACCCTCAATAACACAAACACCTAAATTACTACCAAACCTAAAATGTTAGAATCATATCAAGAAAATGGTTTATGCAATTGATGAACACAAAATTCCAAATACTTGACAACTTCATGGGTTTCATTCCTGCATATGAAATTTGGCAGGGAGAGCATCAATATATATATATAAGAGATGGATGATAAATATGAAAAAGATTCTATGAAATTTTATGACCATTGAAACTAAGACTACTGTTAATTTTAACATCTCAACATTCTCAATGGGAGTTCTGTTCGTTGGACTAAAAATAAATCAATTCAAGAAGGCAATGATATACCTTATAGAGACCTTACAAACCCAAAGAAATGTATAAGAACCAAACAAAATAAACTTATTAATTTTAGCGCTTTGTAGGTTCTTAGCCCAGGTAGGGATACCCAAACAGCTTACCATAACTCTTCTTGGTTCTTTGTCTTCGGTTGTTGACCCATCTAAATTGAAAAAATCTTAAACAAATAATACTTCATATCCATATAAAATGGATGAAGTTTAAAAGCACATTTTGTATCAGAAAATAAACTTAAGAGGAAAGTGTGAACTTATAGAGGCTGATGAATTGAAATTTTGAATTGAGATTTGAATTAGGATAATGCCACAGTAGAGATGTGATACAAGAACGATCTTCAAGCTCAATTTTAAAGAGCAACGAATGAGAGATTACCATTTCGGAGACAGGCGACAGCAGAGAAAAATCACCAAATTGACTTCACTATCTTGCTGATCCTGTCAAAAACCCTAAACAAAGACCCAAAAATCAAAGAGTTAGGGCTCTTATAGACCTAAGAACAATTGAAATATTAATCTTTGAGTGAAAGGTAAACCAATATGAGATAATGGTACCTGCGATATAGAGATCTGACGGAGCCGATTCATACAGAACTATCTTCACTATTCACTTCCATCGAAGCCGATTCATGGTGGTACTGGAGAGAGATTCATGGTGCTATACAATTCAAATTTCAAATTTTCTAGCCAATTCAATCTGAAAGTGGCAACTTTAAAAAAATCGAAAAAGCATATGTATGCAGATGGCGTTTTTCCAAAATTAGGGTTACATAGATTTTGAAGATGAAAAGTAATTGAAGACTTACACAAAGAAAGAGAAGATTCCCTAATATTCCAGCGTGGAGCAGAAAGAAAACGATGGATCAAAAGCATGTCTGTGACTTTGTGTGTAAATGAACGATTGATGAACGAATGTAATGTTTGAAAAGCATATGAGCCAATTTCCCAATTTATGTTGGTGTGCACTTCAAATATCAAAAGAACAGAAGAACCATTCTCTAAAAGAAGATCTGTTTGTTGCTTTTCCAAGTTCGGGTCCTGCAACTCTGCAGAATCTCTTCTATGTATAGAATTAGGGTTTATTTTGAGAAGGGCAGGTAAGGTTGAATTGCTGCAAACACTGGAATGGGAAATAAAAGTAGGGCGAGTATGGATCGATGATCAGATTGAACTCAAATAGGAAAGCGTCTTAAAATTAAGACGCTTGTAATTACAAAAATGCCATTTTGAGCAATATACATTATATAGTAGTATAGATAACCGATAATGTATATATTACAACATTGAAAGATATATATATATATATATGCGTGTGTGTATGTGTCTGTGTGTGTGTGTGTTTGTGTGGTGTGTCTTTAGTACTTGACATCTTTTTTTTCACGTTAGGTATACAAATTCATAAGGATACAATTATCATTAAATTTATTGCTTAACATTCCATTTTCCATTTAAAGATCATTTTAAAGGTATGTTTAAAATACTATTATCTATGTTTAGAATTAATTGGGTTTTTAAATCCGAGAAATGCTAACGTCTTATTGGCTGAGATATTTTCACCCGGATTAATCCCCAAATTACTTCCTACCAGTTTTTGTCAAGTTTCCCTAAAAAAATTTCACTAACCCAAATTCATTGATCAGTTCCTATTCCCTCTCACCAAAATTTTATCACCAAAACGATTCATCACTCTCTTCTTCCCTACCACTAAAAATTCCTCTATACGATTCATCACACTATCATTTTCAGGAGATCACTACCTAATTCCCGTCAGTATTAATTTCACTGTCATCTTCAGGAGATTATTTGTTTCATCTCAATTATTTCATCTAATTAATTATTATTCCATTGCATTTATTTCATTCTCTATTTATTTCATTTCAGGATTCATCTAGCTCATTTAACAATGGATCATGAAGGAGGTGATACACTGAATGATCTTTATTATAACAATGAAGGCGAATACAATGATGATTCTTCAGAAACGGGTGAAGAAGATGAAATGGATAACAATGATGATCATTATTCGAGTGATCAAGAAGATGAAATGGATAACAATGATGCCCACGTCGACAATGATGCCCAACTCGACAATATCGATGCCTAACTCGACAATGATGATCAAGTCGACAATGATGCCCAACTCGACAATGATGCCCAAGGAAACAAGAGGGGGTTGACGCGGTTGGCAAAGTGGCGTGCCAAATTTGAGAAAAATGGTGGGGAAAAATGGCCACTAACATTTGATGCGCTGGGAAGGGTTGGCGGGGAGCATAGACCAAAATTTCGAGTTTTTTGGGAGACATTACAAGGTCAGAGGTTGGATTGAGGTATCTAAAATGGAAAAAGGTGCCAAAAGAGTACAAGAACAAGATGTGGGCAGGGATTCAGGTTATGAAACAGTTTAAACATTTTCTCATATTAAGTTTGTTAAGTTATTGAATTCCTTGATGTGACTAAAACATCCTGTCATATGTTATTTTTTCATCAATTATTCAAAATTGATGATTGTCGAAGGGGTCCTATAATGGTATGGCTTGTTAGGTTGCTAAGGAGTTTTAGAAGAAACATGTTCAAGAAACTTAAAGAGTTTGTCTAGGTGGTATCTTTCTCTGTTTTCATCCTAAAGTTTTCTTGTCTTCCATTGTTGGTTGAAGTAGTTAGTTAATTTAGTTAAATTAATCTTTAAAACCAAATCTCTCAAATTCCATTCCATAGGTCTTAAGGTTAAGTCTTCTTACATAGTGTCCTTAGGTTCAATATTTGGTCTTCCGGAAGTTGTCCTACAATCCGTTATGTTGAAAAAGCAAGAAAGGATCGATTCTATGGTAGATAACATCGAGACGAAAGGTTTGTCATATATTGTGTTGAATGATTACATAAATCGAAGGAGTATACAACGATTAAGGACCGGGGGAGGTTGGACAGAACCTCCCCTCTCAACACATTGATCTTGATAGAAACTTACAAAGAATTACAAATACGAAACTATTTATACTCGTGTAATTCTGTCCGAACTGGGATCCATCCGAACCCTATCCGAACTCATTCGAACTCAGGTTCGGATAAACTTCGGACGTACACGAACTTCAGTTCGGCTGGAGTTCGGATCCCAGTTCATGTCCTAGTCAACTCAGTCTATTTTGACAACGGCTACACAAGGTTCATGTATTAACATAGGTCCACTTGCCTTAGGATTCGGTTAAATTTAAGATTTTCGATAAAATTAGGTGTGTCTAGGTCTAGGTTAGGTCTACGTTTAATAAGTCATTTTTAAGTGTACTTCCTAACACATCAAATTTTTGGCGTCGTTTTCGGGGATACTTGGCAATAGCAGGATTTACTTAGGTCATGATTAGGAAATTTTGAGTCTTTTTAGGTTTTTCATGTGTAGAGTCTTTAGGATTTCCTTTCTTGAGTCTAGGTTTTAGGTTTTTATTTTTCTAGTTTTTATTTTTAATTTTTCCTTCCATTTTATGCCACACACCCGTTCACAGGGTTAACCTGCGTTTTCACCACTTTCCGATCCCGATCGTGACATTCGTGAACGGTTTCGTGTACTTCGCGCGGAATTAGAGGACTTCATGACCACCACTACTCGTTCTCAAGCATCCACTTCTACACCCACTTCATGTGACACTTCTAATTCCATTCCATACACCAATCTTTCCACAATGGCAGCCCGTGTCACCGTCCAGGAGGAAGCGAGCGCCGGCGACAACGACGTTGGGTTTACAATTGCTCAAACTACCATCGCCAAGACCGTGAATTGGCAGGTACCATCACACATCATCAACGCACTGACGAATTCCATACAACTTAACAGTCATGATGATGAAGACGCACATGCGCACTTGTCTTTCTTTGTTCGTATCTACAACACATTCAGACTCACGGGAGTCGCAAATGATGTAATCTATTTGCGATTGTTTCTGTTTTCCCTCGCATCTCGAGCCGCCATTTGGCTCGAGACTCTTCCCCCAAATTCGATCGCCACCTGGGCTGATCTGAAGAGTAAATTCCTGAAGAAATATCATCCCCCAGCAAAGGCTTTGCGTACTCGAGAGGAAATACACTCCTTTCGGATGGATCCCGACGAGCCTTATTTGGCAGCTTATGAGTGCTTTAACATTCTTCTGGGCAGATGTTCGCAACACGGGTTGACAGACTGGGCTATCATCGAAAGTTATACAATGGACTTCCTTACACTGTTCAGAAGGATTTTCACATTTCAGTTGTTGGACATATGATGGAGAAGCTCACCGTTGATGAGTGTAAACAACTTTTGAGAGCTTCGCAATTGTCGGACAGCAGACACCTAGAGATCAGAGAGCCACCTTGGCGCCATCTATATCATTTGTTCATTCTACATCTACCCGAGGTGTCCATCACATTGGCTCAGAGACCATGACTCCCAAGGAGCCCGTGAATATCTAAAGGGTGATAGAAGAAATTTGACTCCCCGTCAAAGCTAAATGTGAGCTGTGTAGAGGCGCTCACGACACCCGAGGCTACCCACTTTCCTCTGCGGAGTAGGTAGATTATATCAGTAACCAAAACAAGTTCAGTAATTCATTCCAGTCCGGGTAGAGGAGCGGACAAAATTCAGGATGTCGAGATGGAGGAAACCCACCTGGTTTTTAACCGAGGAATACTAACTATGGGGGAGGAGATGATGGGTCTGGTATGAAGGACATTAGGGAGCTTATAGCGAGCCATACCCAGATCCCGATGCATATTATTATAAGAGATGAGTCTACGCAGAAAAAGTTGCTCGAACACGACACGCTACTTAGGAACAAGCAAGCTTTATAAACTCCAATGCATCGGTTATAAACTCCAATGCATCGCTACTTAGGATCTGTAGCGCTCGGTAGGTGATATAGTGAAACACCTAAAGGAACTGAATAACCCAGGGGGTCAGTTTTCTGGGAGCACATTTATAAACTCCAATGCATCGGTTAATGCTCTTACCACAAGGAGTGGTTGAGTCGTTGAGAGTCCATCACTAGCAGTAGTAGAGGAGGAGCCCGTTGATGAGGAGATTGAGCTAGAGATTCCTGACGGGAGGGTGCACCCGATCGTAAGGCCAGAAAGTACCGCACCAAACGTTGAGGCTGAAGGAGTAAAAGAACCGCCACCAGCTACAGAGAGACCCTTGAAGTGGGAGGAAGCAAGGGAGAAGAAGAAAGTGAGGTTTGCGAATTAGCCGATTACATCAGATGACTTGAAGCGTGTGTAGTATCTTGAACGCCTAATTCAGCAAAGGAACACGCATGAATATGGTCAGTTTCTAGAACTTCTTAGGTTACTTAGGATCTTGTTACCTTTTATCGAAGTATTACAAAAGATACCTAAGTACGATAAAATTTTGAAAGAAATGTTATCAAATAAAAAGAAGTTAAAAACTTTGTCTAAAATAACCCTTGATGCGCCCAATGTTCTACATTTGTCCAGAATAAGGTGCCCGAGAAGCTTAAGGATCCAGGGACATTTACCATTCCTTTTAAATTTGGTAGCTCGTCTGTGACACATGCTTTGGCAGATCTTGGTGCTTCAATAAATGTCATTCCTTATTCTATATTTTCCGCACTTAGGATTAGGAGATCCCGCGCCTACCCGTATGAACATTTCTTTAGCTGATCGGTTGTTGTGCAACCTCGGGGAATTGTAGAGAATGTGCTTGTCAAAGTTGATAAATTTGTATTCCCTGTTGATTTGCCCTTTGATTCTAGGTAGACCTTTCCTTAGGACTACCCGTGCTTTAGTTGATGTCTTTGAGGGTACTATCACTTTGGGGGTTGGTGAGAAGAGTGTCCAGTTTAAGGTTGGTAGGTTGGGTGACAAGAACAACGAATCCGTAAATTTTCTAGAATCATTCATGTCTTTTGTGGATAGCTGTGTTAGTTATGTCACGGGTGAAGATTTGGTAGTTGGAAATCGGTTGGAGGGTGAAGGTGAACCAGTAGTGGAGGATAAGTGTGGGGAAGATCCCGGGTGGTTAGGAGAGTTAGTAGAAAGAGTTGCAATTTTTTACCCATTAGGAGAATCTGGGAGCGAGATAGGGAATGCTGAGGTGTTAGTAGTTGAAGCTCTTGCTAGGAAAGCCACACTTGATGTAGGTAGCTTTGATAAAGACACGGTGTTTAGGCCAAGTGTGGGGAGGTCATTGGTAGTTGTTTGTGTGAATGACCCGGAAATGAGTTTTATAGGTAGAATTAGAGTCCTTCTGGGTCGTGACAAACATTGGAAGGTTAAAAATACTTTGGATTTAGTGGCTTGTGATAGTTGGTTACTTAGGTTGGTAGTTGGTAGTTGTAGGGGTAGAAACTGGGTAGTTGCCGGTAGTTGTCTAATGAAGGATATGAAATCATAACCTCCGGATATTGGAATGGGAGGTTGTTTGTTTGTTTAGAGCTAAATTGATTAGTGCCAGATGAGCCCGTTTCAACTTATTTTTTATTTTTATTTTTATTTTTGTTCTTATTTATTTTTCTTTTTCGAGAGTCGTTGCTTTTCGTCGAGTGTGTTATTTTTATTTGCCGATTCAATGATATTCATGCTTTCACGACTATAAAGATTCAATGGAGAACCTGCGGAGCCAACTCGCCCTTCATTCATCCAAATTAAAATCAGGGGAGTTTGTTTCGATTTATCTTTCTTTTTATTTATTTATGTATTTTCTTTTATTTTCCATTTTATTGTGCTTTTTTATTTTTATTTTTATTTTATTCTCATCTCACATTGGGGACAATGTGTCTTTTAAGTGTGGGGATGGGAAGCCTTGCGTTTTGAGTCTGTTTATTTTTATTTTTAATGTGTTTTAAAAAAAATTTGAAAAAATTTCTAAAATCCCAAAAAATAAAAACATTCAAAAATTCAAAATATATAAAAATGTCCTTGATTTATGCTGCATAATAATGGGAAATGATAGTACAAATGGGGGTCAATTATCTAAATAAATGTGCTTAATTGCTAAATTATTCAGTAATTGGTTCTTTGTTAGCTAGTGTCGATGGTAGCCCAACTGATCCTTTAGGCTTAAAAATCCTTATGTGTCGGTTATGAATAAAATAATAGATAAGTAATAAATCATGATGCTTTTAATGGGTTCCCGTCTTAAGTTGGTCGATGTAACTCAAACCATCAAAAAATAGATGATAGGTACCTTAAACATTTTCATAAATATGTTGTCTCTTAAATATTAGCACGCCTCTATCTTTTTATGAAAATAATTTTGATATTGGTGGCGCTTCCATTTGCATTTCCATTTTTTTGAGCTAGCTATAATATATATATATATATATATATATATATATGTATATATATATATACTAGTACAGTGCCCGCGCGTTGCAGCGGCGACAATTTATAGAGCGTCATTAGTCTATTATTCATGCGTTGCGGTGGCGTGATAAATTACAACGTGGTATTTGATTCTGTTATGCGATACAATGCGACGATAATTTATAACACGGTACTCATTTTTGTATTTGTGCAATAAAGCAGCAACGAAAAAAATAGACTCTATACAAAGTGAAATGTGACAGTTTAGACTGTATTTAAATGAATCCAAAATTCATTTGAATTTGAGTAAACTACGGATTACGTCCTTTATAGTTATTGAAATTATGGATTTTAATCTTTCTAAAAACTAATTACACAAGACAACCTTTAAAGTTATTTTCTTTTCAGAAATTAACCTTTTTACTAACTGGCATCCAAATTAACCGTTAAGTGGGCACATGATTGGCACATGCTAGGGTATAAAGGTAATTTTACCCTAAAAAAAACCCAACACCTATAATCCCGATCGTTTTATTTTATTTTATTATTTTAAAAAAAACAACAATCTCACAATCATCTTCTTTCATTTATAAAGACACGATTTTTAGGTCCTTTACATCTTTAAAATCTTGAACCATTATCTCTTTTTCAATATTCATAATTCCCAACACATTCATCTATCTCGACCCCGTGAACTGTGAAGCATTCTCTCTATTTTTTTTCTTTCAAAATCTCGATCCCTTCATCTTTGTACATTCGAATCATCTCGATCCGCCTCGAGTTAAAAGTATGAAAATGATCGTTTTCCTTAAAACTAACATGAGCATCATTTTTCTTTACATCAATTTTAATACTTGATCAGGATGAGTGAAGTTGCCCCCATGATTTAAAGGTAACATGAAATTGAATCTATGTTCCTTAAAACTAAATTCAAAGAAGCAACATTCATAAGCTTACGGTACACAGCTTCAATTTCATCTGGAAGGAGTGATGAGCGAATGATCGATTTTTCCATGGTTCCCAATTTCTTGGAGGAGCAAGCGTTTAATCAAGGGGTGGTTTTATGGGATCGTAGTTCAAAAGAAATAACGGTCTATCAATTTTTAAAGGTTTATCACGACGGGGTTTTTTTAAGGGTAAAATTACCCTTTTATCCAAGCATGTGCCAATCATGTGCCCACTTAACGGTTAATTTGAATGCCAGTTAATGAAAAGGTCCAATTCTGAAAAGAAAATAACTTTAAAGGTTGTCTCGTGTAATTAGATTTAAGAAAGGTTAAAATCCATAATTTGATAACTATAAAGGACGTAATCTGTAATTTACTCTTTGAATTTTAATGAAAATAAACATATTCCTAACACTCGCTTTATCTTAAAAGAGAGTCTTTGGATGCTTTTTTGACTTCTAAATAATTTTATTTACCAAAAAGAAGGAAGTTACTATCTTTATCGGTAATCTGTCATATAAAATAAGAAAACTCAATCAATCAATCAATTAAATGATACTTATATAGTTATAGGATTTACTACCCTCACTCCGCATGCGGAGGCACTATATCGGTAAATGGTAGAGCGCGGGGAAAATGCCAGGGTGAAAGCCGTCTCATGAATTGTACATAAATTTAACAACCTTGAATGACCCGTTTCGTGAAGCTAGCTGAGTATGTTTCAATTGATATATGACCAATGTTTTTAGAACCAGACCGGATAATGAATCGTTCGTCTTACTGGTTCACTGGTCGAACTGGTTAAATTATATATATATATATATATACAAGTGTTTGATACCCGTGCGACGCACGGGCGGTTTAAAAAAAACGAATACAAAATTTAACATATTATAAAAATATAATTCGATAATTGGAATTAAAAGAAAATTAACATTCGACAATATAAAAAGTTATAAATTTGAAAATACAAACTTATAAACAACATTTGAAGTTTTGTTTGTCACTTTTCCGTCTTCATCCAATATGAGAAGTTTTAATTCATCCCTGCTCTTAACCCTTGATAATACAACATAAAGCTGACCATGACAAAAACATGGATTCTTCAAATAAAGTCCAACTCTTGAAGTTTTCTGATAATATTCATCTGATTTGTTATACATTAAATGGTCTTTCTGTATTTCATCAACTGTTTGTTGTTGAATATTCTATCTAATCCATTTTTTCGGATAAAAACAATTGTTTTATAGGAGATGTTTAAATATGGGCAATTAATATTTGGGATACAAAAAATTATGATGTCGATGTTTAAGAGTTGTTGAAAAAAAAATCGTTTTTCATCAACTGTTTGTTATTGAATATTCTATCTAATCTATTTTTTCGGATACAAACAATTGTTTTATAGGAGATGTTTAAATATGGGGAATTAATATTTGGGATACAAAAAATTGTGATGTCGATGTTTAAGAGTTGTTGAAAAAAAAGTTTCGTTTTATATATTGTGTAACGAATAGATTTAACGAACCGTATACATGAAAAACGTTTTTTCGATATATAAATCTAACGTTGATGCTTACATAGTCATTTAACGAAACCGTATATATCTAACTTTGAAATCGTTAAACATTAACGAACCGTATACATTTAAATAGACATATGTGTAATTATTTATGATAAACGTTGCATAAGAAGTAAAAATCTTTATGTTTTACATAACAATCATAAGTAACAATTTAAAGTAGATTAAAGAATGAAATTTGAAAGTAAAGAGATGAATAGAAATAACTAGAAAGAACTTGAATATCAAGTAAGAAGAAGGGGAATAGTGATGATGATTATGAACTCGAAGTGAAACAGAAGATTATGATGTTTTAGAAAACCTCTGTTGGTGATGATGATTATGGTCTTTACGAACTCGAAGTGATTGTATACATATATATAGATTTTTAAAAAGATCATAGCGCAATCATGAAATTCGGATTTTGTTTAAAAAAAAGATTTTACATTAAATTCGGCTATATATTTAGGGAAATTAGTTGAATTAATTTGAAATTTTAAAAATTTTAGAAATTTGATTGTTGAATTTTTAAAAATTGAATATTTGAATTGGTAAATGGTCAACATCCTAAAATTATGCAATTTTGTTAAATTGTAACCGAAAATTGTTTAAAAGATATAGAAATTTGAATTTAATGTGTAAAATTTTCGGATATAATTTTGCAAGTACTTTTTTGTGAAATTAAAATGTTTAAACAATTTAAATTTTTGGATGTTTACTTGCAAGTTATTTCCGTGATTTTCAAATTATTTTTACAATTTGATTAATTATTTAGAAAAATATATACATTTAATATTTAATATGTTTATATAATTTTCTTTTGGATTGGTAAATGTAAAATTTTAAAATTATTTTAGAAAAAACATTAGTAATTGATATGAATACTTGCAAAAACAAAGTATTCATATCCTCATTTATTATGAATTAATTTCAATAATTGATATGAATACTTGTCAATTAGTCAAACCAATTAAAAAAAGTATGAGGCAAACCATTTGAGCGGAAAAATGAAAAAATGGATTGTTGTGGTGATGCCATGTGGCATTCAATCTTTTCATATATATATATATATATATATATATATATATATATATATATATATATATATATATGGGGAAGGTTCATGCGTAAACACATTTATATTGCGAAAACGCGTAAACACATATTAAAACCTCTATAACTTCTTAATAGGTTAACATTTAAAAAAAAAAATTGCACCAAAAGTGTTAGAATTATGTTATCTTTAATTCTGGAAGTTTTTTAAAAAAAAATTAATGTTTCGTTTTTTTTCGTGTGATGCACATGTGCAGCAAAAAAAAAAACTCGTACTTTTAACATAAGTTAATATATTTTTTTCTAAGTCACACCATATATCTTATATTTCAGTTATTTTTACGTATTTTTTTTGTATTTTTTTAATGATGCACATGTGCATCACACCAAAAAAACCCTCATACGTGTGGTATACATTAATATTTTTAATAAGAAATTGCACCCTAAATCTTATAGTTGTGTTATTTTTAGATCTATAGAAAAAAAATAACATTTATATTTTTTTTATTCTATGTTGCACATGTGCACTATGTACCACTATCATTAGTACAATAAATATTTTATTGTTTTTTATAAGATTTTAACATAAGGAGTGTTTTTTCGCATGATAATTCGTCTTTGTGCAGTACTAATGATAATGATGCACATGTGCAGCACACGAAAAAAACACGAAACGTTAATTCTTTTCTACTTTTTTTCCAGAATTAAAGATAACAACTTTCTAATACTTTTGGTACAAATTTTATGAAAAAACATTAACGTATGAAGAAGTTATGTAGGTTTTAATTTGTGTTTACGCGTTTTCGCAATAAAAAGTGTTTTCGCATGATCTTTACCCTATATATATATATATATATATATATATATATATATATATATATATATATATATATTGGGTTAGGTTCAAATGAGAACTTTTTATTTTGAGAACTTTTGAGAACTAAATCTCAACCACAAATTTCAGGGGGGGGGGACCACTACAATTCATGGGAGGGGGGATACATGTAATAAACATGTGGCTCAAATTAGTTCTTTTTAGTTCTCAAATCAAATTGGTTCTCAAATGATCCTCTCCCTATATATATATATATATATATATATATATATATATATATATATATAGTATAAAGATATATAGGGTAAAGATCCTACGAAAACTCTTTTTTTTGCGAAAACTTAAAAACTAATACTAAAACCTTCATAACTTTTTCATACGATCATATTTTTTAAAAAAAACTTGCACCAAAAACCTTACATTTATGAGTTCTTTAATTCTGGAAAAAAATTAAAAAAAAAACTTTAACGTCTCGTCGTTTTTTTATTAGTGCACATGTGCACTAATAATAAAACTCATACATATAGTATGCGTTAATGTTTTTTTAGAAAAATCGCATCAAATACGTTATAATTTTGTTAGTTTTTCGTGGATTTTATTATTAGTGCACATGTGCACTAATAATAAAGCACTTTAAACGTGTCGTATACATTAATATTTTAAAAGAGAAATTGCACCATAAATCTTATAATTGTGTTATCTTTAACTCTGAAAATATATTTAACGTTTTAAATTTTTTTAAATTTTATGCTACACATGTGCACTATAACTAATAGTTATAGTGCATATGTAGAATTATCATTAGTTCTATGAATACTTTAGTTTTTGAAAGTTTTTTAACCTAAACAATATGTTTTCGCATGACAATTCTCATTTGTGTAGTACTAATAAAAATGGTGCACATGTGCACTAATAATACACATGTGCACTAATTTTTTTTTTGAAATATCAATTTTTTTCCAGAATCAAAGACAATAGAATTTTAAGATTTTTGGTGCAAGTTTCATAGAAAAATATTAACGTGTGTAAAAGTTGTAAAGGTTTTAGTGTTAGTTTTTAGGTTTTCACAAAAAAAAAGAGTTTTCGTAGGATCCTTACCATAGGGTAAGGATCATGTAAAAACCACATCTTTTTGCGAAAACCTAAAAACTAATACTAAAACCTTCATAACTTTTTCATACGATCATATTTTTTAAAAAAATTTGCACCAAAAACCTCAGAATTATGAGTTCTTTAATTCTGGAAAAAATTTTAAAAAAACTTTAACGTCTCGTCGTTTTTTTATTAGTGCACATGTGCACTAATAATAAAACTCATACATATAGTATGCGTCAATGTTTTTTTTAGAAAAATCGCATCAAATACGTTATAATTTTGTTAGTTTTTCGTGGTTTTTTATTAGTGCACATGTGCACTAATAACAAAGCACTTTATACGTGTCGTATACATTAATATTTTAAAAGAGAAATTGCACCATAAATCTTATAATTGTGTTATCTTTAACTCTTGAAAATATATTAAACGTTTTAATTTTTTTTAAAATTTGCTACACATGTGCACTATAACTAATAGTTATAGTGCATATGTAGAATTATCATTAGTTCTATGAATATTTTAGTTTTTTTAAATGTTTTTAACCTAAACAATATGTTTTCGCATGACAATTCTCATTTGTTTAGTACTAATGAAAATGGTGCACATGTGCACTAATAATACACATGTGCACTAATTTTTTTTTTCCGAAATATCAATTTCTTTTCCAGAATCAAAGACAATAGAATTTTAAGATTTTTGGTGCAAGTTTCATAGAAAAATATTAACGTATGAAAAAAGTTATGAAGGTTTTAGTGTTAGTTTTTAGGTTTTCGCAAAAAAAAGAGTTTTCGCAGGATCCTTACCCTATATATATATATATATATATATATATATATATATATATATATATATATATAGGGGAATGATCAAATAAAAACAAGATGTTATTGCGAAAACACGAAAACAAATATTAAAACCTCTATAACTCCCTCATACGTTAATATTTTTTAAGAAAATTTGCACCAAAAGTCTTAAAATTATGTCACCTTTAATTCTGGAAAAAAAAAATTAAACATTTAAAATTTCGTGATTTTTTTATTATTGCACATGTGCAATAATATGTATTAGTTATATTACACATGTGCAATGTCAACAAAAAGAACGTTATTTTTTTTAACTTTTTCCAGAATTAAAGGATAACAGAATTATAAGATTTATGGTGTAATGTTTTATGAAAAATATTAACGTATGAAAAAGTTATAAAAGTTTTAA
>JBCNJP010000006.1:18276360-18431864 GCA_039602395.1 Deinandra increscens subsp. villosa | reverse complement strand
TCAGGTCGATCTTTCAATACGCAGAGAAAGTACAAATATTCATTTAGATAAGAAAATCAAACAAGTTTAAATCTTTGCAAAATGAACACAAGTATACACAATGACTTCTCATTCTGAATGTCACACTTATTTTTCTTTTTGTGTCATGAAATATGCATCAAGACGTTATCCACATGGTCAAGCATTAGTATTTAATGTATATCACATCTGAATACTTTCTCATTTGCCGAGTCTATCAAACATATCAAACAATGATCTTATGGCCCTTTCATCTGTAACACCCGTGTCCGACCCAATTACAAAACCCGACCCGAATTTGAACTTGTCACGCAAATCGAAATTTTGATTTAACAATTACCGGAAGAATTTATCCAAAATATACAATTAAATTATGTTCGGGATACTCGATAATCATTTTTGAAAACAAAATAATAAATTTACAAGGTTTTAGGTTAAACAATTTGATTAAAACGAAAATAAACCAATTTTTGGTTTTTACGCGATTTCGGTATTCGATTTATCGTTTACCGGGAATCTCGGGGTTTATATCTCAAAATATATCATTTTAAATGTCCTACAATCATTTTATAACATTAAAAACCAATTGGTTAAATTTTGGATCAATTTTGTTAATTATTTCGCAAATAAATGAATTTATCATTTTTCGTGCAAATCCGTTAATAACCGGGAATCACGTAAATTTCAAAAAAAATCATATTTTAATGTTCCTTGGTGTTTTATAAGGTCAATATAAGTCACCCGTAAATTTTTAGAGGTTAACGAATTAAAACAAGCACGAACGGTTAAAAAGAAAATAAATATATATTAAATACGTATTTTTATACCTCGCTATGCATATCTCGGGACTTAGAAATTCATGAGAAATATATCTCCACACTATTTTTGGGCATAAAATAATAAGTTATCATGAAAGTTTAGGGGTCAAAACAATGCAAAAATAAAACTACAGGGACCAAAAATGTAAATCTGCCAAAGTATGGTCCAAAATCACGGCATGCGGCCCGCATGCCATACGCACACCGAGCCATGCGGCCCGCATCGTAACCAGCAGCGTGTTCTTCAAGTTTTTGCCACGTTCAGTCCGAGTTTGATCCATCCACACGTCGTTTTTGAACGATTAGTCACCCCATACACCTGTAGGATACTCCTGCGACCTTGGTAACTATAAATATAACCTCCGATCGTTCCTAAAACCTCACCAATTTACGAATTCTTCACCTTAAAAACCCTTATCACGCAACAGAAACTTCATCATCAAAATTCGAGCAATCCAGAAAGAATCACGAAGCTGATCTCCTGCAGTCCACCATAATTTGGTATGCTCTACAAAAGCCCTCTATCAATTTCTGTTAATCTTGTTGTTATAATCGACTTCTAGATCTATGCTTAAAATTAGGGTTCTTAACTTGTTTCTTTAATTCTGGCTAATTGGGAAGGAGTTAGGGTCTGAGTTTTTGAAGGATATGATGTTATAACATATATTAAAGAACCCCTAAGTTAATTTCATGATATCTAAACGTTTGGTATTTTATATAAAAATATGCCAAAATTAGGGTTTTCGGGTCGTTGTTCTGCCCAAATTAAATAAACGGTATTGAATTAGGGTTTACTATTTTAAGGAATATTATAATATATCATAATGAATAAAACCCTAAGTTTTTACAATTTTATAAATTGTTTTGGTATTTATTTAATAAAATCATCAAAATTAGGGTTTCCTCGACGTTATTTTGTCAAAATTAAAGCAAACAAGTTAATTTTAGGGCAAATCTCTTAAAATATATTATAAAATAATATTTTAAGTAAAAGCCCTAATTTTATTTGATTTTATAAATTATTTTGCTATTTATTTAATAATTATTTCAAAATTAGGGTTTTGAATATGATTAATTAAATATCAAACAAACCGGAAGGTATTGAAACTTGAATTTTGGTCTTAGAACATATTTATATATATAATAAGTGTATATGAGTTCAAAATTGATAAATGAATTAATTATTGGATAAATTACTAAAACCCTAATTTTCCAAAAAGGGCAAAATGGTCTTTTAGCAAATAAAACCTAAACACTCATTAAGTTCCTCGTGTCCTTAGAACTATAATCATTATCATTCCCTATGTTCATTTAGCATGTTCGTTTCATTAGGATAATCTCCGGATTGTTATCTCTCGCGATTGGTTCTATCTCTCGTTTCCGATCTACTTATCAGGTGAGTAACCACTAAATCCCCCCTCTTTTAATATTATGGGATGTGATGCGATATCAACTCTTATTATCATTACGAAGGGTGATTCCTTCAAATGATAATTTGAGTAGTGAGTATTCACAAACCTTCTCTTTTAACCTTTTTGGGGTGTAACATGTATCTTTATTCAAAATCATTTACCCTAAACACAAACGCGATTATATGATGATTTGATGCGTTCTATGTATGTTAAATATGTGTGGATTATTGTGATTGGTTTGATCTAGCATCGGTTACTATCTTTATCTAGCATGCGTACTCATTAACATACCGAGCCGGGGTAACAATAATAGATCTATTGGTTTGACAGCCCACTTGGCATGCTTCGCGTGTAGCGCCTTGTGATTGGAAGCCTAGTTGTCTAGGGTTTGATGCGCTTATTCATTAGCTTTAACTCATTACTTATTTGACTATACATACGAGAATATCTGATTAGACATATATCGCTGTTATTGATATTATACTTATATTATTTAAACATGTGTTTACTCACCAACTACTTTTGTAGTTGACACTTTATCTTATACATGTTGCAGGAACTTATACTTGAGCTATGTTGTGATCACGCTAGGATTGCTGGACCTAGATTAAAGACTTTAAATCAATTTGATATGTATTTTCCATGTTTAACTTTATTGTACAATATCTTTAGTTGATTAATGAAAAAGGGCATGTTTAAGTATTACAACTTAATTTTAGTTGTCATGTGCATCTGGACAATCATTGCGCCCCGACATATTCCGCCGTCGGTTGGGGTGTGACAGATTGGTATCAGAGCCTTGGCTATAGGGATTTAGGTTATTAGAACCGGATAACCTAGACTATATGCCTTAGGTGTCCTACATGATTAACTCATGTCTATATGCCTATTATTATATGTCTATAGATGCTGCTTAAACTTGCCTCCCTTAGATCTCATCATTACCTTAACACTTGACACACACATATATCCCTTCTGGCTTCCTAGCCTCTATCCTTAGTAATGGTGCCTTACGTGCCATTTTAGGATTTTGAAAATTTTGATTTTGAAAATTCCGTCGGAGTTAGGTTCCTAGCAGTAGACATGTAGTAACTGGAAGGGGGAAGGCACCGGTAGCTCGGAGATCTATCTAGGCAGGCATTTCGTATATAACCTGATCAGCCGTGTGGATCGGGATGCCTACCTAGAAGTCTTTGGTGAGAGTGTTGGAACCTATTAGGCCAAAGCATGTCATTTACTGCTACGGATCCCAACTAACTCTGATTAGTCACAGGTTGTAGTTTCTCAATCGAGGAACGAAAGCCATTCCATTGTGTTTTACTAAAACAACATGATTTCTTCTCTATCCCTTGTTTAAAACCTCATGATTTCTAAATTCTGATGTTTTATAAAATATTCGTCATCATGATCTCGAATTGATTATCGTATCCCTTATCTCTTAAACATTTTCCATCAGCATGAATTCTGACAATCAACAAATGGCCCGACAAATTTCTCAACAAGTGGCAGCTTTCATCTCCAACATTTTCCGACAAGCCCTCAATGATAAGTTTGGTAACAATAATGCTACTGCAAATCCTGCTTGCTCTCCCAAACACTGTAAGGCGTGTAACTCTCTGAAGTGCAGTGACTCTGAAAATCCTACTGAACTACCTCAAGGACTAGAAGTCATCAAACGTTCCGCTGCCAAAACCAAGAAGAGGAAAAGGAAGGCTAAACATCTTGATGAGACAACCACACCTGCAAAAGCTGTTATTCCTGCTACTCAGAAGGCTCCCGATACTCGGCCAGCTAAGAAACCTTATACTGGAGCTCACCCTCTTTGCAAAACATGTAAATACCATCACTCCACTCAAACCCCTTGTTGGCGTTGTCTCAATTGCGGCAAATTTGGTCATCTCATAAATATTTGTCGTCAACCTCAGCCCCCGATGGGCCAGCCTGTGATACCTACTCAAACTTCCATTTTACCTTATCGTGCTTGCTATAACTGTGGTCAACCCGGTCACTTTAGAAACGCTTGCCCTCTGCTTGCTGCTGCTGTTATTCCAAACCCTCTGGCCAACTATGTAGACCCTAGAACCCAACCTCCAATAGTCCAAACTATGGCACCTACTCCTACTCATATCCCTTCTCCTATCCCGATGCATTGTTGTTATCATGGAAACCCTAATCACTTTCGAAACATGTGTCCTCATCCAGCCACTAATAGAACTCTTCTTCGCAACAATTGTCAACCTCCAAGCAACTGCTGGAACTTTCAACGTGAATGATACCTGGAGGAAGTAATGAGGATGCTTGAAGATCGTTTGGACTCTGTTAATATTTGAATAAATCGATTACCCTGTAATTGAAGTTTGTAATCTTTCCAATCAATGTTTATCTTGTATATATATCAGAATATGAGTTTTACTCTTTACTTCTTGTCCTCCTACTTACTCAATCATTTCTTATATTCATTACCCTTAAACCTCTCATTATGATTAATCAGTAGACAAGAAACCTATTATCCTCAATTTCCGTTATCCTTAATTGTAACTCAATCCCTGACAAACATATTTGCGCCTCTCGGGAAAATCAAACATCATCATTAAATTGAGTGTCTCAAACATCACGTAGAATTTGTTCCTCGTTCAGATAACCCAGACTTGACTATCCGTTATCCAGTAAATTAGAAACACGCGTCCTTCATCAAAACCCATAAGTACCTACACATGACAATTCTGGTATTATTCCTGTTGTGAAAATCACTTTATCAAAATTCATTCGATCTAGTTCCCACCTTAAGAAACAACAATTCATTAAAGATGATACATCTCGAATGTACATCACCAGTCCGATGGACTCAATCACCAAATATCAAAACTCTTATATTAACGACATCTTCAAGAGAATTCTCAGAATCATCTATCTCCTCAAAATCAATTCTCGTTATCCCTATACGGAATAATTATCCGTTAAGTGATTCCTGAACTTTCTCAAAACCATGATTTAATCTGGTCTTGATTCCCCTATTAATCTTAATAAAGGAAAGATAATGATATCTAAATTGCATTATCATTCGAATGGTGATTCATTCAAATAATGATATGCACTTCAATATCAAGTGGTTAATTCGTATTATCATTTGAATGGTGATTCATTTAAATGATAATTTCGTGTTATATCACTATCCTTTCCTCAAATGGATTAATCAAATATCTCTGTTGAAAACGCTTCTCTCACATTATCACCGCCGTAAAAGACGATGATTGAATTTGCTCTAGATAATAAAGAATCATTAATTTATCTGGCCAGTCCAAGACTTATACGTACTACACCTAAACACTTGTGTGTGATGCTAGCTTAGCATACATTTGGTTCTGGTCATAGACGTTAACCTTGGATCCTAGTCAATTTCTAATCCAGATTATTAACAAGACCTCGCGTCCCGTAGGTGAATTAAATGTGGCTCGCTACCCATTTAGCTCACCAATACTCGACACGTTCTCTCATTAAGAAATCTGTGATCCCATTTAATTGTGTGAAATGATATTCTTGACTTAATGTCAAATTATCAGTTTCAGCAATTTGAAAGTAAATCATGTTACCCCCACCACTCTCTTCATATTCCACCGGTCTTTTCCCTGAAGTAGGGGAGACGGTGATAAATCAAATCCATAATCTGTTTATTCAGTTGCTCGTATAATCATAATCTTAGCTTTAGAATCTAATCATCTTACAATCCATCATATCTGATGTTATTCAATCTCTATCACGATCTTAAAATCATTCGTTATTATATGGAAATGGTAGTTCTTCGTAAGATGACTAGCGCATTCTTAAAGTATTACAGATGTGGTGGGTTAGCTGCGGTACACCCTATATATAAGCATCGAAGGTACTTTAAAAATGAATTAGGAATCGAACTTAGAACTGACCATTGGTTGTTTGTTTGTATCAAATTCCCTATCACCATTGATATATTCTTTCCTCCTAACTCGAATATCTCTTCTAATTTCGGGACGAAATTTCCTGAAGTAGGGGAGACTGTAACACCTGTGTCCGACCCAATTACAAAACCCGACCCGAATTTGAACTTGTCACGCAAATCGAAATTTTGATTTAACAATTACCGGAAGAATTTATCCAAAATATACAATTAAATTATGTTCGGGATACTCGATAATCATTTTTGAAAACAAAATAATACATTTACAAGGTTTTAGGTTAAACAATTTGATTAAAACGAAAATAAACCAATTTTTGGTTTTTACGCGATTTCGGTATTCGATTTATCGTTTACCGGGAATCTCGGGGTTTATATCTCAAAATATATCATTTTTAAATGTCCTACAATCATTTTATAACATTAAAAACCAATTGGTTAAATTTTGGATCAATTTTGTTAATTATTTCGCAAATAAATGAATTTATCGTTTTTCGTGCAAATCCGTTAATAACCGGGAATCACGTAAATTTCAAAAAATCATATTTTAATGTTCCTTGGTGTTTTATAAGGTCAATATAAGTCACTCGTAAATTTTTAGAGGTTAACGAATTAAAACGAGCACGAACGGTTAAAAAGAAAATAAATATATATTAAATACGTATTTTTATACCTCGTTATGCGTATCTCGAGACTTAGAAAACCATGATAAATATATTCTAAACTATTTTTGGGCATAAAATATTAAGTTTCATAAAGTTTAGGGGTTAAAACTGCACAAAAAACCAAAGTTCAGGGGCTAAAATTGTAAATATACAAACTGCAGGGACCAAAACTGTCATTCGGCAATAGATGGCCCGGCGATCGCGCCATACGCTACAGCCCATGCCACGCGATACGCGAGCATCGTAACCAGTTCAGCGTGATTCTTCAAGTTTTCGCCACGTTGCAGTCCGACGTTTGATCCATCCACATGTCGTTTTTGATCGATTAGTCACCCCATATACGTGTCTAGCATACTCAGCTGCGACCTTGATAACTATAAATATGAGCTCCGATCGTTCGCTAAAACCTCACCAATTCACGCAATTCTTCACCTTAAAAACCCTTAATCACGCAACCGAAACTTCTTCTTCAAAATTCGAGCAATCCAGAAAGTATTTGAAGCTCGATCTCCTGCAGTCCACCTTATTTTGGTATGCTCTACAAAAGCCCTCTATCAATTTCTGTTAATATTGTTGTTTTAATCGAGCTTCTAAAACTATGCTAAAAATTAGGGTTCTTAACTTGTTTCTTTAATTCTGGGTAATTGGGAAGGAGTTAGGGTCTGAATTTTTGAAGGATATGATGTTATAACATATATTAAAGAACCCCTAAGTTAATTTCATGATATCTAAACGTTTGGTATTTTATATAAAAATGTGCCAAAATTAGGGTTTTCGGGTCGTTGTTCTGCCCAAATTGAATAAACGGTATTGAATTAGGGTTTACTATTTTAAGGAATATTATAATATATCATAATGAATAAAACCCTAAGTTTTTACAATTTTATAAATTGTTTTGGTATTTATTTAATAAAAACATCAAAATTAGGGTTTCCTCGACGTTATTTTGTCAAAATTAAAGCAAACAAGTTAATTTTAGGGCAAATCTCTTAAAATATATTATAAAATAATATTTTAAGTAAAAGCCCTAATTTTATTTGATTTTATAAATTATTTTGCTATTTATTTAATAATTATTTCAAAATTAGGGTTTTGAATATGATTAATTAAATATCAAACAAACCGGAAGGTATTGAAACTTGAATTTTGGTCTTAGAACATATTTATATATATAATAAGTGTATATGAGTTCAAAATTGATAAATGAATTAATTATTGGATAAATTACTAAAACCCTAATTTTCCAAAAAGGGCAAAATGGTCTTTTAGCAAATAAAACCTAAACACTCATTAAGTTCCTCGTGTCCTTAGAACTATAATCATTATCATTCCCTATGTTCATTTAGCATGTTCGTTCCATTAGGATAATCTTCGGATTGTTATCTCTCGCGATTGGTTCTATCTCTCGTTTCCGATCTACTTATCAGGTGAGTAACCACTAAATCCCCCCTCTTTTAATATTATGGGATGTGATGCGATATCAACTCTTATTATCATTAGAAGGGTGATTCCTTCAAATGATAATTTGAGTAGTGAGTATTCACAAACCTTCTCTTTTAACCTTTTTGGGGTGTAACATGTATCTTTATTCAAAATCATTTCCCTAAACACAAACGCGATTATATGATGATTTGATGCGTTCTATGTATGTTAAATATGTGTGGATTATTGTGATTGGTTTGATCTAGCATCGGTTACTATCTTTATCTAGCATGCGTACTCATTAACATACCGAGCCGGGGTAACAATAATAGATCTATTGGTTTGACAGCCCACTTGGCATGCTTCGCGTGTAGCGCCTTGTGATTGGAAGCCTAGTTGTCTAGGGTTTGATGCGCTTATTCATTAGCTTTAACTCATTACTTGTTTGACTATACATATGAAAATATCTGATTAGACATATATCGCTGTTATTGATATTATACTTATATTATTTAAACATGTGTTTACTCACCAACTACTTTTGTAGTTGACACTTTATCTTATACATGTTGCAGGAACTTATACTTGAGCTATGTTGTGATCACGCTAGGATTGCTGGACCTAGATTAAAGACTTTAAATCAGTTTGATATGTATTTTCCATGTTTAACTTTATTGTACAATATCTTTAGTTGATTAATGAAAAAGGGCATGTTTAAGTATTACAACTTAATTTTAGTTGTCATGTGCAGTGTAAACCAACAACAATCAGGTCGGTACTCCCATACACGCAGAGAAAGTCCGATGAGTTATACGAAACACCAAAGAAAATAAAGCAGAACGTCAAACGAACAACGATCAGGTCGATCTTTCGATACGCAGAGAAAGTCCGATCGTTTGACAAAATAAAGAAAATCAAACAAGTTTAAATCTCTGCAAAATGAACACATGTATACACAGTGACTTCTCATTCTGAATTTCACACTTATTTTTCTTTTTGTGTCATAAATATGCATCAAGATGTTATCCAAATGGTCAAGCATTAGTATTTAATGTATATCACATCTGAATATTTTCTGATTTGCCGAGTCTACCAAACATATCAAACAATGATCTTATGGCCCTTTCATCTACTCTATCCATGAGTCAGATACGCAAGCCAATGTATCATCATTTCCCAATGATCAATTTCTTACAATTTTTTTTATATTGTTCATGTATTCACCTTCCTTCGTTATATATTTGGCATGTATCACCTTCTTCCCATAACATGCTTTTTTCTCAATTACTCCCCCTTATTTACAATTCTCCCCCTTAAAATGAAAACTCTATGTTTGGATTTTCATTTTACACAAAAACAAGACTCTATTTTTGGCTTTTTGAGAAAAACTTGTAAACAAAGAAAATTGATCAATCAACACGGATATTTTTCAGTTTTAGAATTCAGAAAATTCGCAGATTTAGAAAATTTGATCATGAAATTAAATTATGCAGAATACTCCTCCATCGACAACTTTGCAATCATCAATAGGTCTTCTAGAAGTACCTGCACACTGGTCAAACTGATTAGTTCATTAATGACCCGAAGCGGATTGCTTCTGGTCGACCAGTGTCCTGGTTTTGCTTTGAAACCACCTTAGGTTATCCATTGTTGTGATTTTGGTAATTCTGTTTTTGATGAACCTATCACAGATGACTGTGATGATGAACCTATATTTTGAACCTGTTGAAACATTGGAACAAAACGTTTTTGTTTTTGAAAGAATGTAGGTTCAACTTCATTAAACACTCTGCCACGTTCATCAAAGAATTTCTGTTGGGCAGGTTTACCAAACACTGGTTTCTTATGAAACCTTTGTGAGGAATCAGCAAGTAGTGGACAATCCTTTGCCATATGTCCTATTCGGCGGCAAACATAACAAATTCGCTTTGTCTTGTCCCACTTTTGACGTACCTGTGATGAATTACACATAGGAATATCTCGAACATGATCAGAATGAGAATCATATACCTGATGTCTGTGATCATGGACCCATTTGATGTTGGGCTTCGAGATAAAGAACCAGCAGAAGAAACTTGATCTTTCACAAACATTTCAGAAATCTTCCGAGCATCTACGCAATAAAGAGGAAATTCTTTATCTGAGAAAAGCTGATCAGAACCTTTGAGCTTGTAGAATCTCTCAGGTTGAACTTTTTCAGTCTTAAACACATCCTTCTTCACTTGCTTCAGCTTCAATTTCTTCAAATCTTGAGATGATTCTGGAGCCTTCTCATCGGTTACATCTTTTGCTTTAAAGCCCAGACCCACATGCTTTCCACCAACTTTCTCTTCAGAATTAGAATGTGCATTCTTTGCTAACCGAGAAAATTTAACTTTCACTTCAGTCACATTCTTTTGATCATAAAAGATCTTTTCATCAAAATCAGATTGAGACTGAAACTTGTCACTTGAAGTAGCTAATTTCTCATTATCAGCAGAAGATGAACCAGACACAAACTTAGGAGCTGGAAGAACCTCAGATTTCTTTTCCTTCTGCTTCTTATTCTTCTTTTTTATCACAACTTTATCTTCCTCAGCAGTAGATGATGAAACATTTGAATAATCAAATTCAGGAACTTGCTCTTTCACTTCTTTGAAAGCTTCTTTGATTTGAGCAGGGGGTGATGCAGTTTTATCAAACATCTTCTCAAAATTAGCATCATTAGCTAAGAAACTTGTGAAAGCTTGAGAATTTGAAACATTGTTGAGCAAGCGATTTGCATCGATTACTTGAATTTTGAGATCAGAAATCTTATGTTGTGCTTCAGCCAACTCTTTTTCTATACCTATCAAATGATCGGCAACTTTATGAGTTTCAAACTTTTGCATTCGAAGATTTTCCAATCCTTCAAACAACTCTTTCTTTAGTTTAGTTTCATTTCGCCTTTAAATTTCCAAATTTGCTGTTTGAACTTTATTCACACTAACCAACTCCCACTTCTCATCCAACAACTTTTCCATGTCAACTTGATATGTTTTAATCTTGCTAGCAGATTCTTCAACATTCTGTGTAAGCAAATCAAGTTTGATTTTGGACTTTTCAAATAAATTCTTGAAGTCATTAGCAACATCTTCAGCATTAAACTTTCATTTTTCAACCTCTTTTACCAACTCATCCCGTTCTTCACAAACCATTGCTCTGGCAACTTCAACATCCTTCTTATCTTGTTTGAACACTTCTAAAACTTCATTCAGCAATTTGATCTCAGTCATTAAACATTCATTCTTCAAAACCAACTCTTTCTCCTTTTCCTTAGAAATCTTCAAACATGAATTAATCACATCAAATTCCTCAGACAGTTTTTGAACTTTATTTAACAACAAAGCATTTTCTTTCATCAGACTCTCTAAGTTTTCAGCGGATTCATAAGAACTTGGATTTGAACTAGTATCGGAACTAGTATCTGAATAAGAATCATCTGATTGAACATGAGTGACAATCAAAGCTGATGAATCATAACCAAACCTTTGACCCCAATCATAAATAGTATCCTGTTGAACTGTTAAAGCTGTTGCCTTGTCTGTGTTACTAGAAGATGGCTGAGTAAAACCAGGTTTGCTTGATAAAGGAAAACCAGACTTGCTAAGATTTGCTTGTTGACATTCTTTGGCAAAATGCCCAAGCTTTGAACACTTGTAGCACTTCAATTTTGATTTATCAAAACCCAATTTCTCACCAGAAATATTTCTTCCATGTTTCTTGAAAAATCTCTCCGATCGTTGGCATAACATAGCATATTGCCAAGATATATCCAATTCAGTTAGTTGATCATCATCAAGTGCATCAAGATCATCGCTGGTTAACTTTGCATCAGCAACATTCTTGATAATCAACCCAAAGGATGAGGAAATCAATGCAGAAATCATTTTGGCACAATCATCTGTTGATTCAACAGAAAACGCATTCTGACTTGATGAATTTGGAATTGTAAAGCTACAACCCCGTGAAGAATTGTTATCAGAATTTCCTGACTTTCCTGACAAGAAAGCAACACTTGGTGCAGAACTCAAATTTGGCTTAGCTTTTGCATTCATGCTTGCACTATTCTCACCATGATACATTTCAGGATTCTGCAAAGTAGCAGTTGACTTTTTTGAATTTAACATTTCCATTTCCCGAGCATGGGGTTTTCCAGTAAGCTCGTGAAATGTCATTGTAGAATAATCCTTATCATGAGTCAGTAGGAAAACATAGTTTTCCCATTTTTCAGGCAAAGCTTCTAAAATCTTTTCTTTCAAATCAGCATCAGTTTTCTCAATCCCAACCACCTTTAATTCACTAATCAAGTGTCACAACCTTGAAACGAGAGCAGTAATGTTTTCACTGTCATAATTCTGAAAATTATTGAACTCTTTGTTTAGAACTTTCTTCCGACTCTTCTTGTAGTCATCATTATCTTCACACCTCGCTGATAAAACATCCCATAATTGCTTAGATTTCTTGCAAGTGCTAAATTGGTGAAGCAACTCAGTGGGTAATGCCATTGTAAGATAACCGTATGCTTTTTGTTCAAGCTCGTATGATTTTCTTTTAGCAAGATCAAAGGTATGAACTTCTTTGAAATCTCCCGCATCTGTTGGATGTTGATAAAGCTTCTTAAGCGGGATCCAAAAATCGATATCATTTGTACTTATGTAAGCAGAAAATCGTTTCTTCCAATTTTGATAATCTTCTAGCTTCAACAATTTGGGAACTTTCTGACTTGTTCCGATTTCATTGTCAAATTTTAGCATAGTTTGCATCGCATTCTGCATCGCCGCAAATGCTTGAAATTCTGACATCGTTGAAAAATTTGAATCCCGATCGGCCAAACTCTCTCTGAACTTGTCACAGTGCTCCGAACCTCCACCGAACTCCCTCCGAACCTAAATCTATAGGCCGAACTTTATCTGAACTTCAGAACACCACCGAAACTCGACCGAACTTGCTAAACTCCGAACTCTCACCGAACACTGACCGAACTCTCACCAAACTTAAACTTCGGAGCTCCGAACTTGAGCTTCGGAGCTCCGAACTTGAGCTTCGGAGCAGTTATGCCGAACTTGACCAGAAACCTCCGAACCTCAACATAAATTTTCAAAAACATTTGATTTTCGACGAATTTTGATGAGATTGGCAGCAGTAGGACAGAAAAACTGATTAGAAACGAATTAAGAACAAATTTGACACGAAATGCAGGACAAAAATGATTGAAATCACGTAAACCAACTTGAGAAAATTTCAAAAACGTTCAAAAATCCGAAAATAGCAACCATAGATCAGTATAGAGAACCAGAAAGCTCTGATACCACTTGAAAATGCGTGAGCATCAGATCGTTTACTCGATCTAGCTAATCGGACATCGAAACGTAATTAACCGATTGTTTTATTGATCAACGAAGAACAATTACAATCAGTAAACACTTAGAAACACAACACAGAGAAACACCTTAAAAACACACACTGAGCAGAAATCTCACACGCTCAGGACTCTGAATTACAATGTCCAAACTTCTATATATACCCAGCTGGCCGATCCCTGTCCGAACCTCAGGTTCGGCCAGTCCGAACTTAAAGTTCGGACCAGGCTCTGCCAGACCTAATTTGGCATGAACTTGAACATTGTTTGATACTTCACACGACGCACATATCATGTATCAACAAAATAACGATAATGTATTGCCACCCATAGATACATGTGACAATGCTTACCATAGAGCTGACTGTACTGGAATGATATTACATAAAACCGATTAATTGATCATTGTAATGTTTTTGAATGTTAGCAAATTACAGTATTAACAATATTTGGTTTTTTTCTTTATGTATTCTGGAATATTATGGATCTTAATTTTGAGTCAAGTGTTTCCTTTTTTTGATTGTGCCTGCAGGTCTCCTCTCTTTGACCAAACCAGAGTCAATGAAAGTCAAAAATATACAAACAAAATCAATTGCTTCTTTAATAAACACAATTACATACATAATTCAAAGGGTATGATTCCATTAATACATTGATATAGGAAATTACAACTGAAAAACTACTAACTTAAAAGGGAGAAGAAGCGGCTGAAGAAAAATCCCTCTTTGCTTCCTCACATGCACTTGCTTCTGATCAAGTGAAAAGAGAGAACAAGTCCCTCTTTGCTTTCTCACATGCACTTGCTTCTGATCAACTGAAAATGGTGAAGAAGTGGCAGAAGAAATATGGGGTTCATGGGCCCACAAGGGAGAGAAGCACCTGAAGAATACAAGTGCTGCAAACCTCAACATGTGCCCTTACTGATGACTGTTAAAAAATTACACAATAACTTAAAATCTGCTCTCAGTAAAGCATTTGTATGAACCATTAGAGACTCCTCGTCTCCATGGTTTCCACAATAAATTAAAATCTGCTCGCAGGAGATACAGAGTGCAATCTTTCCCTGAACAAGAAAAAATTACCAAATCTAAGACGAAAATTTCAATCGAATTTTAGTGGTGAAGATGATAACTTACCGTTTTCCACATACGGATGACGCCAATTCCACATTTTATGATGGCGATGATGGACGAAAAACAGAGAGAGAAAGACTGGGAGAAAAGGGTCATGGTGGAGATGACAATGAAAACTGATATAGAGATTATAAAGTATATATCGATACTCGAGGGGTGTGGTAGATGGAGATTTGAAAGATAAAGTAAATGAAAAAGTAAATGAAATAGTAATGATTACAAGCGCCATCCACTTTTATCAAACTTATAGCCACCTAAACATATAATATACTGTGACCATTTGTCATAATTTGTCACGCAACCAATGTTTAATATGAGTGGCCATATGACAAGATAATCAAACATGATAAACATATATAACCATCATATATTCAATTATAACTACTAATATCATAACTAAATAAACATATAAAATATTGTTCTTAATTTATTCATAATTAAACATAAACATCCATTAATTAATAATCCGGATCACTGCAATCTTCGGATATGTATGATCCTGAACTTGCATCGTCATCATCATGATCATCATCATCATCTTCTTCATCTTCTTCATCTTCTTGATCTTCTTCTTCATCTTATTTGGAGTCAAATTCATTGAATTTTGTATCAAGGACACGGAATAATTTCGTTGCCTCAACAAAGTAGGCAAAACAATCAGGAATCTTCTGCGCATGGAGTTGCCTCAGGATGTTCTCATCATTGTGTTTAATCACAGATTTGTGGGACTTGAAAGATCTTCTTCTCCTGTTACTATAAACAAAAAAAATACGGTTATTCTTCACATACAAGTAATTAAGGGAGCGTTGATTATCGGCCATTTGATACCAGAATTGGTGTAAACGAATTGGTGTAGAGAATTTGAGATCAAGAAAGGGATGACCGTAAAGGAAAATAACAATGATGATGATATATAGGGTAGCAGATTTTAACCCGCTCGAAAATTAAAAAAAAAAGCGCGTTGTTTTAGAGGGAAACAAATCCATCTCTTTTTCGCCACGCGTTTAATATTTTATCGTGACCATAATATTGATTTTTGTCACTCACAACCTACCATTTAGTCACGTTTAATATATGTGGCCATAGGTAATAGATTTTTGTCACTCACAATCTACTATTTAGTCACACAACCTAATAACAGTGGCCATATGTACTAGCTTTTAGCCACATAACTAAGTAAAAAGCGTGGCCATTGCTCACATTTAGCCACGCATAATATATACTTAATAGTTTTTTTTTCTTTTAATTTACTAAGTAATAAAATCTACTCTTCCGTCACACAACATTATTTAAGTGTGAAAAATAAGTGCCACATGTTTTTGTAAAACAGTGGCTAAAGCCACTGCACCTGATTGTTTTTGTCACATAAACAAAAAAAATATGTGGCTAAAAGGGTCCAAAGGCTATATATTTGGCCACGGGTACAAAATATGTGTGGCTAAAACAAGTGTTTCTTACATTTGGCCACGTTTTTTTCAAAACAGTGGCTATGCGTAATCAAAAAAAACCGTGGCCAAAGCCACTTTTTGACGTAGTGTGTCTTTGTGAGGATGTCTATTGTGAGCTGACACTGAACACATCAATGTTGCTTGTTTCCAAGTTTCATTGACTTCTAGAGTCTCCACTTGTTGTTACATCATCTTCACTGACTGAGTCCGAGAAGGTATTGTGATGTGTGGCTATGATCGGAATGTCAAGGTGGGGTGAGTTGGTTGTTTGAGATTGAAATTGGGCAAAGGCTTCTTGGAGGGATGTTTGTGGTGATGAATGCTGGCTTTTGGTATGATTTGGAGAGTTTTGGTTTTCTGGAGAGTGTTGGGCTGAGAAGATTGGCTCATGTGGTGTATGAGGGGGACATGGTGGGGTTTCCTGTTGTTGTGGGTTTTGTTGTTGTGGAGGAGAGGAAGGGTTGTGGTCAGCCATTTCTTCTGATGGTGATGTTGTGGTGTTTGTTGAAGTAGGTGACTGATCAGGGTTTGACTTGAACTTGTTGGCTTTGATGAGATATTTATGAACTGGGTTGTTGTATTCTAACTTAACTGTCATGCCCCATGGAAAATTGCAAAAATCTATATGTCGATACCTTTGATGTGATACATTTCGGTTGTATGCATTTTTTCATTTTCCTTTGCTCTTACTTTATATTTGATCATTTGTGCTAGAAATCTGACGTAGGGCACATATTCTGACTTCTTGCCTTTTGATTTTTCTTTGACTCTTTTCTCCATATCTTTCCAGATTAGCAGGCCATGTCAATTTCTTCACTAAAGCGTAGACTGTAAAGAATGGCGAGAACATTTTTGTTGATTTGATCCATAGAGCCCTTCTTGGATGTCATGGTGTGGTTGAGTAAGTCATTAGTAAATCTCCAGGCAGGCTTTAGCTGACTTACTCTGAGATTTGAGATTTGACCTTATTCTTCAAACTTGCCTCCGGTGATTTCAATGATCAGTTCTATCAGGCTGGATCTTCTGGATTAAGAGAGAAGGATGATAGGTTATCTGGTAATGGGAAGTCCTTTCTCAAATCAGATAGTTGGAGTGTGATGTTGGTATCTGTGTTCACCTTTCCTTTCATGTCTCCATCTATCATCTTGACTGTTGCCCATAAATTTAGAATGGCTGATTTTGGGTATGGTTCGTTGAAGGTTAAGACTGTGGCAAGTTGAGAAGAATATTTCAGGGCTTCTATGATCAGCTGGAGGTTTGATGAGTATGCAGATGGGTTCAGATCGCACGGTTGGTTAAGGGTGTCTATGGTGAAATTCCGTCTGGGTGGTGAGTCGAAGGATGAGGAATCTAGGTTTAGGGTTTAAGCAGAGGGGTTTTGAGGGATTTTTTCCTTTGGAACGAGTGTTCATCATAGGGGTTGCAGATGAGGATGCCATTTGTGATTTCTCAGGTTTGTGATATGAACAGTGGGATTTGGAGGAGAGGGTTGATGTTCTTTTATAGGTATCTCCTGATGTCGTTCCAATTTTCAAGGTTCTCCTATACCGGCTATACTTAATTCGAACGGACGCTTTTATTCTGAACGGTAACAAAAATTATCTTTGGCTTCTATGTGAATAATTAGCGAATTAATTATCGTATTTATCAGAGCCAAAAAATGTTTTATTTATTGCTCAGATATTTTGGATAATTTTGATTTTCTTAGGAGACATTCTACAAAATTTCTTATCAAGAGAATAAGAATTTAATTAATCAGAAAATTTATACAGAGAGTTTAAGACAGGTACAGATGTCTGTACACGTGCATCTATTCTGGTCTCTGATGTGACTAGGAGTTTTGAAGGCTTTGAATCTCGTTTCCATTTGAAAAGAGATATAAGGATGCAAAGAAGTTTGCCTTCCTGTGGATGGGAGAAAATATCCATTGGAGTCTGGAAGTCCGGAAATTGATAGTCCACCAGGAGATATTCCCTTTTGAGATACTACTTTGCTTGTTTTGATTCTAGAAATTTGAGCTTTTTGTTTAAGAAGTCAACTTTTCAGAGAAGTTATTTTAGAGTACAGGAAAAAAATGACAGGTAGTTATTGAACTGGCTCCCCTTCTCCCCCCCCCCCCTTTATTTTATTTATTATTTTTTTGTTATTATTATTATTATTATTATTATTATTATTATTATTATTATATATATAAAATTTTAGTTTGCAGTCATGTTTAGCATCCCCAACTTGCTTAGTAAAAATAAGAATCTCTTTTCATCTAAAGGTTTTGTAAAGATATCTGCAAGCTGGAGTTCAGTTGGGACAAAGTACATTTCAGTGTGTCCTTTTTCAACATGATATTTGATAAAGTGATACCTGATGTCGATGTGCTTTGTCCTTGAGTGATGGACAAGATTGGATGTGATGGCGATAGCACTCTTTGAATCACAGAAAATTGGTATCTTAGTGAGATTTATCTCGTAGTCTTTGAGTTGGGTTTACATCCATATTACTTGAGAGCAACAGCTGGCAGCAGCAACATATTCAGCTTCAGCGGTTAAAGTTGATACACAGTTTTGTTTCTTGGATGTCCTGCATACCAACTTACCTCCTAGCATCGGACAGCTTCCTGATGTGCTCTTTCTGTCTAGTCTACAGCCTGCATGATTAGCATCTGAGTAGGCTGTTAGAGAAAAATCAGTGTCCTTGGGATACCAGAGATCTAGGTCAGCTGATCCTTTTAGGTATCTAAAAACTCTTTTGACAGCTAACATGTGAGACTCCTTGGTTTTACATTGATATCCTGGCAAGGAAGCATGTGGAGAACATGATGTCAGGCCTACTTGCTGTAAGATACAAAAGTGAGCCTTTCATTCCTCTGTATGTGTGCTCATCAACATTTTTACCATCTTTGTCAGCATTAATTTTCATGTTTGTGGCCATTGGTGTTTTGAAAGGAGAGCAGTTTGAGAGAGAGTACTTAATGAGGAGATTTTTGATGTATTTTGCTTGATTTATAAAAATTCTTTCTAGAGTTTGTTTAATTCGGATTCCCAAAAAATAGTTTAGTTCTCCCATCATGCTCATTTTAAAGTTTGTAGTCATAAGTTCCTGAAATTCTTTACAAAATGATGGACACGTGGATCCAATGATGACATCTTCTACATAGATTTGTACAATCAAGAGATGTCCTTTTCTTTCTTTTAAAAATAATGTGATGTTAATGGATCCCTTTTTAAAGTTAGCCGATAATAGAAACTCAGAGAAGGTGTCGTACCATTCTCTAGGTGCTTGTTTTAGACCGTACATAGTTTTTTTGAGTTTACAAACGTGACTTGGAAATTTTTCATTTTCAAATCCTGGAGGTTGTTCAATGTAAACTTCCTGATCAATTTTTCCATTTAAGAAGGCGCATTAAACATCCATTTGATAGACTTTGAAACCTTTGTAGGCTACGAATGCCAGAAATATCCTGACAACCTCAAGTCTTGCGACTGAGGAAAAGGTTTCATCGTAGTATCCTTTTGCTACAAGCCTAGATTTGTTTCTAATTATGGTACCTTATTCGTCTGTTTTATTTCGAAAAACCCATTTAGTTCCTATAACAGATTTGTTGTTAGGTCTTGGAACTAAATTCCACACATTATTTCTTTCAGTTTGTCCTAGTTCTTGTTGCATGGCTAGGATCCAGTGGGGATCCTGAAGGGCTTCTTCATAAGTTTTTGGTTCTATTATACCGAGGAATCCAACATAGAGACTCTGATTGGCTGAGGCTGATCTGGTTTGGACATTTTTGTTTTGATCAACAATGATTAAATTTATGGGATGATCTTCAGTCCATTTTGTTGCTGGAGGGAGAGTGGCTAACTCTTCACTCCCAAGCATTTGATCAGTTGTGTCAGTGTCATGACACTCCCCCTCAGCTGATGGAAAGTCAGCTGAGTGCAAGATCTCAGTTACAGAATCATTTAGGAGCTCCGAAGTGGAGTTCTGTAATGTTTCTGTAGTTGCACCCTTTTTATTCAAGAGTTGAGAATCAGGAATTTCATTATTTTTCTCTTTTGAATGGGAATTTTCATTTTGAATCACAGTTTCTTTGCTCTCTTTGTAGAGATCTTTTGTGATAACGTTTTTTGAAAGAGGAGAAAATAAGGGAAAGTTATTTTCATCATCAAAGTTTTCTTCGAAAAATTCGTGATATGCTTCTTTTTCCTTTTCTGAGATTGTTACTTCAGGGATGCAATCTTTATTATTTGGAGATGTGGTGCTAACATGTATAGCCATTTTATCATCACTAAATGACACATTTATACTTTCTCTTACCACTTGAGTTTTTAGAACAAAAACGCTGTATGCTTTTGACTTGAGTGATTATCCAATGAAGATTCCTTTGTCGGCTGTTCTGTCGAATTTTTCAAGGTAATCTTGATCGTTTAGTATGTAGCACCTGCATTCGAAGACATGAAGAAATTTTAAGTTAGGAGTTTTCTTATTGATTTCTTGGTAGGGAGTTTGATTGATCCTCTTGTTAATGACAGATCTATTTTGAGTGAAGCATGCTATTACACTCGCTTCAGCCCAGAAGTATATGGGAAGATTTGCCGAGGAAAGCATGGATCTGGCGGCTTCTACTAGAGTTTTGTTTCTTCTTTCTGCTATCCCATTTTGTTGTGGGGTCATTGGTACAGAGAACTCATGAGATATACCTTTTCTGACTAGATATGTGTCTAGTTTTAAGTTTTTGAATTTGGTTCCTTTGTCAGATCTTATTCTTCTTACTTTTAAGTGCATTAGTTTTTGTATTCTTCTTATAAAGTTAATGATAAGATCTGTTGTTTAACTTTTTAATTTCAAATATTCGACCCTTATATATCTGGAGAAGTCATCCACCATAACTAGGATGTACTTCTTTCCACCAAGGCTTTCTCTGCTTATGGGTCCACAGAGATCCATGTGGATTAGCTTTAGTGGTTGACTTACTGATATATCTTGAAGACTTTTGTGAGAAGTTTTCTTCATTTTTCCCATTTGACAATCTTCACATATTTCTTCAGATTTTGAAAAAGTGGTTGAAAGACCTTTTACCATCTTTTTACTTTCCAGTTCAGCAATTATTCTAAAATTTAGATGGGATAGTCTTCTGTGCCAAAGCTCAGATTCCTTGTTAGAGAATATTGACACGAGACAGAGAGACTCATTTGAAATAAGATTGTTGAAGTTTATAAAATAGAGACTCTGATTTATTCTTTTTCCCGTTAAGTAAATTTTACTGTCGTTTAGTCCAACAAGTTCATACTTGTTGGAGTAAAGAGTAAGTTTGAAGCCTTTTTCACATAATTGTCCACAACTTAATAAGTTGTATTTTAGACCTTGGACATGTGAAACATTTTTAATTGTGACTTCACCATTAGTAATGGTTCCATACCCAATGGTTTTGTATTTTATACCATCACCAAAGGTTATGGATCTTCCTTTTCTCTTCACATAATTGTTTAACAGTTTTATTTCCCCAGTCATGTGGGTAGAGCATCCAGAGTCACAATACCATATTTGTTGTATGTGATGCTCCTTGCATTTAGTTTAATCCTTTTGACTGTTGTGTAAAGATTTTTCTGTAATAAGGTATAAAAGAGGTTTAAGAGTTTCCTTTTTGTGCCTTATGATTTCAGAAAACTTTATCTCACAATGATGGTATTTGTTGGCTATGCAATCCAACAAGGAATCAACAACTTGTATTGGAAGGTTGGTAATTCTAGATCTCCACTGTGGATAATCCTCCCTAGCAAGCATAGGGGGTTAGCTAGTGAGCCAAGAGATTTCCCAGTGTTCTGATTTGAGGACATTTTAAAGAGAAGGATCTTTGAATATTGATTATTCAATCTGCTCTGATACCAATTGTTGGGTTCCTTGAAGGCCTCTTTACCAATGTTGGCACAATTTGATTTAAACAAAATAAGTAAGTTGCAGAAAGTAAATTAAATTGGAAGATAGCAATTCATAAGAGGGTTATTCTGTATATCTCAAATGTAAATAATGGTATACACGAGTTTATAGTATAACTATGTATCAACAGAAATAGCTTTTCTATGGGAGTGATGTTGTAATTGCTTTGAAAAGATATTGAATTGTATGCTTGATGTCCTACTCTGTTTGGTGAAGTCAGCTTGCTTTTTCAACTGTCTTCAACCGCCTTCTTGATTAATGGAAAGTTAACATTCATTTTTCTTGTTCTTCACACAAAGATAGAAATTGTCCTTCTTGTAATATTTATCTTCTGATAATCCAGAACTCCTTCTGGACTCTTCTTTGAAGACTGTTGATACTACCCATTAGAAGCTTTCTACAGAAATGAAGATTTCTGTAGATTTTAGTCTGTACAAAACTACTTCAGAATTTCCGGAGTAGTTCTGTATGAATACAGAAATCATACAGAAATTTATAATTCGTACTGACTTTTTTATCCTTTCTCCTTAGAGGTTATATCTTATCTTTTCTTCTAATACTTGACTGTTTTGTGTTACATTTGCATTGTGTTCTAACATTGTTACTTGATGATTGACTAACAAAACAAGTTGTTAGTAAACTTATGCTTACTTTGATGGAATTATTTCATGGATTATCATATTGCTTTTAAAAATCTAAATGGTGTTATAATATTGTTATGGCATAAGTAATATATGTAGTAAAATCATATTAAAAAACCATCATGAAGTATGAAATCTTAAAATGTTAGTATGTATATATTTCTAGATACATGTCATAAAATAATATGCATATATGTATTTTGACAAAGTGACTAGAATAATATTCACATTTTATAACATTATATATATTTTGACACATGACTAAAAATAAGGTTATATTTTTCATAATATAAATGAGTCATGTTAAATATGACACAAGAAATGTGTGTCATAAAGATGTGTTTATAAAAGTCTACATATAACATCCATAACTTCTCATTTTGTTTAGTATTTTGACAAAATAAATTACTAGTAGTCATTTTATAAAATTAAAATGCTATTTTGTTAAAAGAAAACTAAACATAAAAGTATATTTCAATAAATGATTTTTATGACTTAAAAATCATAAAATATGGATCATTAGTGAAAACAATTGTGACTAACTTTATGATGTATTTGAGACCTATAAAATGTATGTTTATAACTTGCCAAATTAGTTTTCATAGTCACATTTAAACCCGACACGTTACACATCCACAAATGGAATATTCGAAACCCGTAACGCAACTTTTCGAATTCAAATATTTGGAAATTTTGAACTATGTTAGACTCTGGTTCAGAACCATAAATAGGATCATTTTCATATATAAAAATGTTCCATGAAGTTCAAAATTAGAAAATAATGATTTAGAAGTAAACTGGACAAAAACTGTGACTTTCGGTAACTCAAAAACACTAATTTTTGCAAGTTAAACTTCTGCTGACACACTTGGTAATTCAAAACCATAAAACACATCAAAACAGGTCAACAAACATTTACTAAGTGTTTAGGAACTCAAAACATCATAAAACGTGTCACAATGATCATACTGGTTAAGCCAACATTCTACCGGATAAACCGACAATCAGATTTTTCAAAATATAAATTCTAATATTTTGGAATCATTATTTCATAAAAATAAATATTTTTTTATGTGTCAAATGATATTTTCATAAAATGCGACAAATACCGTGTACTGACGCGCGGTAGAAAACGCGCGTTCGAACCTTAATATATGAAAGAACTTATTTATTATTTTTGGAGGTTCAAAACCTTACAAATATTTAATGACATTAAATATTTATACTTTTCGTGTCATTTTTCTATATGCGAAACACCAAATATTATTTATTTATTCAAGCAAATAATTATTTTCATAACTTTATATTATTTGTTTGCCAACAAATAATAATTCAAGATTTCCATTAATATCTTCTGGTAATTTCTGTCAAGACTTGACCTTGAACATTGGGTGACGTATTCACTTACCCAATATAGCCAACCCTAAGTGTCTTGATATTATATTGTATATGCTTGCTAGGCTGCTTCATTTCAATTCATATATGTCAGTTCATCATCATTTCATGTGAGTTTTCACGGCCCCTTTTCACTCTTTCTGTTTTCTAAACTATGGGGGAGAATTCATTGAATGCCAATTCAAATTCATTTTTGTCTAATATTATTGATAGTTGTAACACATACTGATTGCATATTCTTTTCATATAACCCAATCTGTGTATTCATGTTGATTCATGTTATATACCTAAATTCCCACTTTTAATTGATTTCAATTAGTTCATTCGAAACGATATCTTGTGAGTAGATCTATTTGGGTTGACGACGCTGCCCTGACTTGGTCGCTCCAGTCCTAACTCCATGGTTATAGTTAAGGGGTACATGTAGTTATTCTGGTCATTCGGTGTACTTGGGGTAGAACACCAGGAGTGGGTAATATGTTAGTTTTTGAATTCAAGGTTCTTGTTCAATCTTTACAACCTTAGCATCAACTATATAATATCATGACGGCCAAACATTTCAAACATTCTATCAAACATTTTCACGTGTCATTAAACCTATGAGCTCACCAAAAATTCTGTTGACTTTTTAAAATTATTGAATTCTCAGGTAATTAGTGATGCATTTCAGTGAACATGAGTCAAGGATCCTGCTTGTCTTTTCATTGTCTGCCTGCAGCATATTCATGCATGTCTTTTGGAGATTTAGTTGCATTACACCTAGGGCTGTTAATCGGGTCAACCCGTTCGGGTTTCGGGTTATTAGGGTCGGGTTGATCGGGTTTTTTTTCTAAAAAAATATCACCCGCTACCCGACCCTATTAAGGTTCGGGTTAGTAGGGTTCGGGTTATTCGGGTTTCGGGTTATTAGGGTCGAATGAGTCGGGTTGGTCGGGTTTCACATCTATTATAAATTAAAAATGTTGGAATTTTGGTGTCTATTGCTTGCAAACTAGTTGCTTGTTGCTGTTTGTTTTCTCTTTTGTTGTGGTGAATTAAAATTTTGCCTTTTAAAAAGAATGTAAATTAATAAATTCTAATATAACTAACATATCATAAATCACAATTATAATGTAAGAATACAAAATGAAGAATTTTTAAATGTGATGCTGCGATTTAGATGAATTACTCCCTGTGAGTAAGAGGTTAACATATTAATTATACAAGTTTTAGGTGAAACTTGAAAGGAGACTTGTAGTAGGACGTACGTAGGATGGATTACGAATAATTTTTTTTGAAGAGTTATGAAAATACAAATTTGTATTACAAAATAATATTAAATTTTGTTATGAAATTTGAATCTAAATAAACCCTATTTAGAAAGGCTCATTATAATCTTATCACTATTCGGGTTATTCGGGTTAACCCGTAACCCGATTATTTTAAAAAAGTCAACCCGAAACCCGACCCTAACCACAATTCGGGTTTGTTGGGTTAACCCGAATAACCCAATTAAGCATTTTCAACCCTATAAGACCCGATCCTAGTTACCTTATTCGGGTTCGGATTGGGTCGGGTTAGTCGGGTTCGGGTATTTTCGACACCCCTAATTACACCATAGGGCTGTTATGTTTTTAAATCTCAAAACTATGTCTTTTGAAACTTAAACTTGCAATCACAACTACTATTTTCCGCTGCCACTATTTAAATGTTTTAAATAAAATATCTAAGACTTATGTTTCAAAGACAATGGCTTTTCTAAATGTTCATTTAGAGGTCGTTCATTCATAACCATGACCATGATGCCAATCTGTCACATGCCCACTTTTCGCCATTTCTGGGGGTGTGACAGACTTGGTATCAGAGCCATGGTTGTAGTGAATTAGTATGCATCATTCTGCACCTAGTCTATAACCTATGCTCTGCATTATTCATTTGTGTGTGCATTCATGCATTGCCTTTGTGTGTGTGCCAACTTGCAAAATGTTCTGTCTGCTTATTCAAGCAACTTCCAATATATATATATAGTACATATATTATTGTTACGGCTTGGAATTTGTCATGTCATGTCACACAAGGAGAGTATCATGGTACCTTCTGACTCAGAGCCAGAGTATGAGTATACGCTGACGTCATCGGAGTACACTCCTCCATCCCCAGACTACACTCCCTCGTCGCCGATTTCTGAGATGGCTACTATTAAGGATTCACCTCACCACCCCTCATAGTAGAGGGCACTGGAGCCCATCATCTATGACAAAAAAAGCGAGGATGACCCAGATGAGTCCATTCCTATTACGTTTTCCCCACTTGTTACTATCATGCATGTCCCTAAGACTCTTGTTTCTATCCATGTCATTTCTGATTCTGTTCATGTCGCCCCTGTCGTGGATCCTTCCATTGTTCTGACACCGTCTCACCGTTCATTTCTCTTTTCCCCTGACAGCCTTAGGCTAAAGCACACGCATAGGAAATTTATCACTCTATACCGTTTTCGCCGCTTTGTTACTTCTGCACTAGATGATAGCCTGCCCCTAAAAGGCAGTGAGTATCCGATTCCTCTGTTCTTCTTTCTATTCATGAGGTTGGAGAGTCATCCGCCTCTGATGTAGCCCGCACCTCTACTATTCTAGATGGTGTTCTTGCGAGTCTGCCCGATCTTGTTTCTATTCAGTCTTGTTTATCCAAGCATGACGACGTCATTCTTCATTTGATTTCTGAGTTTCGTTCTTTGTTGGCTCATGGTGCTATTCAGATTCTTGAGTCGCACTTTTCGATGATTGAGGATTGTTCTGTCGCTGCTTGATTACTATGGACTCTTTGCATACTCATATGACAGATGTTTCTTGCCCCGTTACTACCATATTGATGTTGAAGTATTTTGAACTGGCATATGCTATGCCATGGGATAAGATGAGACAGCTACTAAGAGGCGAGTATTGCCCACATGAGGAACTCCAAACACTAGAAGTTGAGTTTTGGAGTTTAACAATGAATGAATCTTAGATAGCGTTTCCATGAATTCACCCACCTCTGTTCTCAATGGTGACACCGTTATACAAGAAGATCGAGCGTTATGTTTGGGAATTATCTCCTAATATTCAAGGGAATGTGATATCTTCCAAGCCAACCACTCTGCAAAGCGCCATTCCAGTTTGACTTATTAGGCTGTATGTCAAGGCGCATCCTTCACCAAGAAGACTTCTGAACTCAAATGTCTGTTCCCATTCTTCTTCTGTCAAGAAATCTGACCATAAAGGAAAGCGTGGTTACCATGGCAAAAAAAAATTCCGAGAACAATTTAAAAAGGCCCCTATGCCTGAGAAAGATTTTGTTACCACTGCCCCCTTTTCAAGAACAGAAGAAATCTGGCTACACAGGGAACTTGCCTCTATGTTCAAAATGTGACCTTCATCGTACCTTGGATTGCAGTAACACCTACTACAATAACTACAAGACTAAAAGGTCACCTTGCTAGAGGCTGCCCTTCGAGAATCCGCTTTGCTTGTGGTACTATCGGTCACATGAAGAACCAGTTCCCTAGGAAGAATCAGTCACCTGGTACTGCTGCGGTAGAGATTTTGTGATGAATGCTGGATAAGCATCTCATGATTCAAATACGGTCACCGTTACGTCATCCTTAACGATTTATATGCCTCTGATTTGTTTGATACCAGGGCCAAGAAAAGCTTTGTGTTTACTGATTTTTGCCCTGTACTTAAAATCAACCCAAGTGCGTTAGACATTAAGTACCCCGTAGAACTAGCAGATGGTAGTTTAATTAAAACCAACAAGGTCTACCGAAATTATTCTTTACGTCTTTCTGATCATTTGTTTAACATTGACTTGTTTCCTGTCGAAGTGGGAAGTTTCGATATCGTTATTCGCATGGATTGGTTGTCAGAGAATCGCGCAGAAAGTGTCTGTCACCAGAAGCAAGTCAAAATTATATTGGTGAATGGTGAAACTCTAATTATTCAAGGAGAAAAGAGTGGAGCTAGATTAGACATTATTCCTGTATGAAAGCCTAGAAATATCTTTGTAAGGGATGTCATGCCATCTTGGTCCATATCGCGGAAAGGGGATTCATAAGAGAAGTCGCCTATTGATGTTCCCATTGTTCGCGAATATATCGACGTATTTCCTGAGCATTTGCCCGGACTGCCGCCGTCTAGGGAAGTAGAATTTCAAATTGATATTGTTCCTGGAGCTCGTTCCCCTTACCATCTTGCTTCCTTGGAATACAAGAATTATCCAGTCAATTGCAAGAATTATTGGATAAAGGATTCATCTGACCCAGTCGCCCCCCCCCCCCTTAGAGTGCTCTGTTCTTTTGACAAGAAGAAAGACGGATCCTTTCGCATGTGTATTAACTATCGCGAACTGAACAAATTAATTGTAAAGAACCATTACCCGCTTCCAAGAATTGACGATTTATTCGATCAGCTCCAAGTGTCATCAAGTTATTATTCGAAGATCGACCTACGGTCTACTCATAACTAGTTAAGACTTCGTGAGGAAGATGTTGCGAAGACCGCATTCAGAACCCGTTATGGTCACTACGAGTTTCTAGCGATGCCCTTTCACTTGACCAACGCACTAACCATATTCATGGATTTAATGAATCGTGTGTGTAAGCCATACTTGAACAAGTTCGTTATTGTGTTCATTGACGACATCTTGATCTACTCGCATAGTAAAGAGGAACATGAACAACATTTAAGACTCATCTTGGAACTTCTTAAGAAGAAAAAACTTATACTCGAAGTTCTCTAAATGTGAATTTTGGTTTCACGAAGTGCATTTCTTAGGTCACGTGGTCGATAAGAAAGGCATGCACGTGGACCCATCGAAGATCGAAGCAATTCATGATTTGAAAGCGCCTTCAAATCCATTCGAAATTCGTAGGTCTTGCCGGCTACTACCGAAGATTCATCAAAAACTTATTCAAGATAGCCCAGCCTTTGACTGCCCTCACCCAAAAAGACAAGAAGTTTGTCTGGGATTCTAAAACTGTCACAATCCATCTTTTCAGGTCAGTTCCCGACATTAACTGACAGTAAACCATATTAAATGTTGTGCGAATATTTATGTGTTGACTATGTTCACTTTAGCAATTAGGGTTTTGTCTAATCATCACTATATGAGCATGAACTAAGTTCAAATGTTTGATATTTTATGATTTCACTTTATGGTTTTATGTGATATATTTGTATATATTCGCATGTTATTTTATCATTCTATGTGAGTTTTAATTATTAAATCATATATTTATATTTATGATTCTATGTAAACCTAAAGTATATATATACCTATAAACTTTTAGTCATAACTTTACGAGACTTTAAGGATATAGATTACAACTTAAATATATAATTTTGGAATTATATCCTATGATTGTATGTGAGTAAACTAGGATTTATATTCTTATAAAACATCAAACGCTAGAGATATATTGATAAATACTCGTTCCATCATTGTTTACATTCTTTCAGTTAACTCCGTTATGATACCGTTATCATTTTACAACTTGAGGGACTCTTTCTGCTAATTCATCAACTTCATTTTATTTGATAAAATGTGGAGGACTGTTTCTGTAATTGCCTAAACTATGTACCCACCTTTGTAATTACCAAAACTTGAATTAATGACCAGTTACATTTATGTGAAATCCAGAATCCGATGATCGGTTTCGACCGATCATCATTCCTCCGTCGGTTTCATTTGTGCCATCAAGACCAGTTTTAATGATATGTGGATATCATTTGTCTAAACACAAATCTCACCTCTCTCTCCCGTATCCTGTTGGGCTATACATTGTAAGGCATGAACATTAGATTGGGCTTTCATTGATTTGGGCTTAAGGTGTTTACGATTTTGGGCTTCTTGGACCGATTTCTTTATGTTTATGATTGGGCTTAGGGTTTTGTAGAGGGTAGTATATAAACCCTCATAGTGTTTATGATTAGGTAGCTTTTGAGATTACGATTTCTCTCTCTCTATTTGTATTCACGATCGGTTTCACTAGCTCAAAGAAAGTATTTGTGTTTCATTCAAGATTTGATCTTTGTTAAATATATTTTGTGACGACCCTAAAACTTTTGCTTTCTTTCCCCAGCAACGACAGCCGATGCTGCGAACGCTACGACGCAAGAATAATTTTCGGGACGAAAATTCCAATTACAAGGGGATGATGTGACATCCGAGAATTCCAAGGTTAACTTCCGTTAGACAAACCCCGTTAGTTACGTTATAAGTGTTAACTTAGTAACTAATGCTTAACTAGGCCGAATACGTCCACGTCCTTTGGTTGATCACCGAACCCGCCCATATGTGCTATGTGTTCATTTATTGTTGTCATTACGTGCAATGTGATTTATACGCATGATTTAATATTATGAATAGCATGACAAATTGTAATTCCTTGATTATGTGAAAATTGCCTGAGTTGTGCAGCCAGCGAAACTACCGGGCGAAACTGTAGTGTCGCCCGGTAGCCAGCTAAACCAAATCAGTTAAATGTGACCAGAGCTAGTTTCGCTTAGCCAGCGAAACTGCCAGCGAAACTAGCCCCTGATATAAATAATCTTAATAAACCCTAGTTCTCCTATTTGCCTCATTTACACCACAAACACACACATTCTTCTCTGGAAATCTGGTCAGCCGAAAACCATCAAGAGAAACCAAGATCTCGGCCCAAGACAACATCCATTCGATTCCCTGATCGAATCGTGAGTCCCAAAACCTTCCTTTATGCCATTTTTATGTGTTTTCTATGTATTTCTTCATAAAGCATGCTTAAACCTTCATGATATTGTTAGATCTTCTGTAGGAATGCCTAGTAATGCTAGATCTACCATAAAGTTGATAACTTTACGTGTAAAACTGATCCATGATAAAGATTTATGCTATTTTAGTCATTTTAGGGTTTTAAATGATTTGAGGATCAAAATGCATGTTTAAGGTGTTAAAGCTTACTGATTTATGTTGGTAAATGCCTATGTATGCTAAACAATGAATTGCATGTAAAATGGAAGCTGTTAGGTTGATTTTTAGGCTGATCCGTATGTTTTTCGCGACCAGCGAAACTGTGGTGTTCTCTGGGCGAAATTGTCCAGCGAAACTATGTATATCTTCAACCAGCGACACTATGCAGCGAAACTGCAGTGTCGCCGGGTAAACCAACCAGACCAGCTCGAGCGAATCTACCGAGCGAAATTCCCTGAACGAAAGTTCAAACCAGTTTCGGGCGAAACTAGGCTAGCGAAACTGTGTCAACAGTTTCGAGCGAAACTAGCCTAGCGAAACTGTGTCATCGGGTATTGCCTAGCGAAAGTGCTGCCCGTGCACACAGCGAAACTGACTAGCGAAACTGCTAGCGAAACTGAGACCAGAATCCAAACTTGTGCAATTTGCTTGAATGTTATGCCATGACTTACATGATTATGCCATGATGATACATGCTTTGATTTCTGATATATATGAACCCTTGTTTATGATCAACCATCGGTGTCGTGTGTCTGTATGTCGAGTCATAGTTCCAACGTGCTATGTTATGGGCCATAGTGACGTTAAGTAAAGATTAGATACAAAACTAATACTTAAGACCTAAACGTGTTCATAGGTCTTCGTTAAGCAAACTTGGATATTATAGCAAGTGTAGCAGTGCAACCCAAGGTGAGTGTCACTAACCCGATTACCGTGAACCCGTTTGGGTCACACCGAATACCTAAAAGTAAAACAATGCTGACAACTCGAGAGTGCTAGGCACCTCCCTGATAAACTTGAAAACTTGGAGTGCTCGGCACCCACTTGATGAACTTGAAGTGCTTTATGGGAAGCACTTGCGAATTACCAAAACAACGATTTCTAAAACGAAACTGAAAACACTTTTGAGGTTCATGAGAATCCAGTAAACCGCTTTAATATGGCTAGTGTAGGTTAAAGTCTAAACCACATGATATCACATGATTTCTAAGGATGCCTTGAAAACTTAAAAGTCCTCAACTAATTGTACCATTAATTGTAAAGCGAGGGGATGTTGGGTAGATCTACTGGAGTTTGACAAACTCCGCCCCGTGGCACGGGGAGTGCACGGAGGTACAATATCAGCCTATTTGACCGTGATCCCGAGAGGACACGGGGGAGGCAAAACCGCGATGACGTAGGTCCGCAGTACTAGATGGCACGGCCACTACAATAATTTATAGTCAGCTTTGGTGCAAACTTCCTTAGTGCATGGAACAACGGATTAGCTACCCGCGATATCGGTTGAGCACTTTAACTTTACAAAACTAGTTCATACCCGATGACGTAGGTCACGGACAATTCCTTTATAAACTAAGACATAACATTTAGTATTGCTTTTCACAAACGAATACTATGTAAGTATACCTTGATACAAATTATGATTATGAGACCGGGCCAATGCATGACAAGCCCACTGTGAACTCACCAACCGTTAGGTTGACACTTGCGTGGTTTAAACTTTTGCAGATCGCTAAGGAGTATCCGGAGCGGGTTGGCATGGCACATGAAGACTTTTATTTTAATTAAACTAAATTGGGATTTAATACACTGAATTGTAAAGCACGTGGTTAGTGCTAAAGACAATATTTATTCCGCTGCGTTTGTATTTGAGACTTTACTTTATAACTGGTTTTGAACTAACTCTGATTCATTTAGTATTTGTAACTAATGGTTGTGGATCCTGGTCTAGCCGCACCCCTTAACGGTATAAACTCCGTTGGTGGTTATTTGGGGGTGTGACAGATTGGTATCAGAGCCATAGGTTGCAGAGAACTGGAATCATTTTTGAAAACGATTTGGAAACTGCAACTTGAAAACCTTAGTTACAACGAACAAACAAATTCTCAAAACCCAAAATAATTACGTGCCAACCTGGGATACTCGCTCTGCTGTGTAAGTAAAAGCTTAGTACGTATGTATATATATATATATAAATATATATATAGACCGTGTCTAGGAAGTCTAACGGAAAACCTTAGGAAAAATTTTCACACACGAATACGAAACGCGAACGCTAATGCGCGCACTATGCCGGGGGAAAGCAACAACGAAACGATACTACACGCTACGTCCTGATTTCTACTACGATGACTACGCCGACGGTGACTTTTATGGGAAAGCCGACTTTCGACGATAGCTACTTACGACTTACGACGTTCCTCGACGACGCCTCGATTTCGCACAAAATTTTTCTGGACTAATAGTGGGATAACGGGAACTGGCTAATATACATATTATGGGATATGTATAAAATATAACTGTGACTGAGCACTGGCTACTTTAACTGTTCAGCAAGATGTCTGGAAGAGGACACGGAAGGAACAACATCAACATGACGCCTGCACAATTGCAAGCCATGATCAACGAACATGTGCAAGCCGCGGTGGCAGCCGTCCAAGCTGCATACGCCGCACAGGGTAACTATTATGCCGGTTAAGGCACAAAACGAATTATATTTGACCTGTTTAAGTTTGAAACCCGAACTATTTATGCATCAGGAAACCACCACTGCACGTTTAAGTCCTTCATGGACTGCAAGCCACTAACATTTTCCGGCGAAGAAGGAGCAGTAGGACTCCTCCGGTGGATCGAAAAATCTGAGAAGGTCTTCTCCATGTGTAACTGCCCCGCTGAAAGCAAGGTGAAGTTTGCTACTGGTACCTTCGAGGGAGCTGCACTCTCCTGGTGGAACGCCGAGATCCAGATGATTGGGATTGATGCGGCTAACAACATGCAATGGGAAGCATTTAAGGAACTGATCATGGATGAGTACTGTCCCCGTGACCAAGTGAAGAAGTTAGAGGGCGAATTCTTGAACCTGAAGATGTCTGGGTCTGAAATTGAACAGTACACTGCGCGTTACCATGAGTACGCGGTCCTGTGCCCCACAATGGTGGATGCTGAGTTCAAACGCATTGAGCGTTATCTGGAAGGCCTCGCGCCTCAAATCAAGAGTTTGGTGACCGCCAGCAACCCCGCAACCGTGCAGCAAGCCATCCGTTTGGCTCACAAACTTACTGATCAGGAGGTTGAGAAGGGTACACTTCCTGCGAAAGCCACTGAGAAGACTGCCTTAAGTGGCAAAAGAAAAGCTGATGATGAAGCTCCTGAGAACTCAATGAACAATCAGAGTGTTGGAAACAGCACTGGGAGGTCTTTCAACTCCCAAAGCCAAAGCAAGAGGTCTGGGAACAACAGTGGTAACTACCGCCAGGGTGGCAATGGCCAAAGCAACTACAGGGGTAACCTGCCTCTGTGCAACAAGTGCGGAAAGCATCATGCTGGTAATTGTAGGAAGAATCTGAGCTGCGAAAGGTGTGGCAAGGGAAGCCACGAAGCAAAAGACTGTTGGGCAATTTTGCCCGAGCAACAAAACCGCCCCAGGAGGAACAACAACAATCATGGAAACAACAACTATGGGAACAATCGGGGCAATGGGAACAACAACGGTCAGAACCAGAACAACAACAATGGGGGAGCCCGTGGCTGCTTTGAGTGTGGTGCTCAAGGCCACATTAAAAGAGACTGCCCGCAGCTGAGAAGACAGGGTAATGGAAATCAAGGAAATAACGGTGGGAATGGTAATGGTGGAGGAAATGGTAATGGGAATGGCAACGGAAATGGTGGAAATGGTAGAGGCCGAGCTTTCGTCATGGGTCAGGGTGAAGCTCGCAATGATGCCAACGTGATTAACGGTAAATTCATCCTTAACGGTTTCTTTGCTACTGTATTGTTTGATTCTGGTGCTGAGAAAAGTTTTATTTCTACAAAATTTGCTAAATTGATTAATGCTAAACCAATTGCCCTAGACGCTAAGTATGTGGTAGAGCTAGCAAATGGTAAACTTCATGATACGACTCAGATAGTTAAGGACTGTAAGTTAGAACTAGCTGGCCATACGTTAGGAATCGACCTTATGCCTTTCCCGATTGGTAGTTTTGACGTTATAGTAGGAATGGATTGGTTATCTGAGAATCGAGCTGAAATCTTATGTAAAGAAAAAGTGGTTCGTATCCCACTCGAAGGAGGAGAAGTGTTAACGGTCCAAGGTGAAAAAGGTGGAACAGTAACTGGTATTATTTCGTTTCTCAAAGCTCAAAAGTGCCTTCGTAAAGGTCACTTCGCGATTCTTGCAAACGTCACCGATTCGACACTTCCCGAGCGCAGAATCGACGACTACCCGATAGTCCGCGACTTCCAAGATGTATTTCCTGAAGATCTGCCTGGTTTGCCTCCATTTCGACAAGTGGAGTTTGGAATCGACTTAGTTCCCGGAGCGTCTCCGATTGCACGCGCACCCTACCGTTTGGCAGTAAGTGAACTCAACGAACTCTCCGCACAACTTCAAGAGCTACTCGACAAGGGGTTCATTCGTCCAAGTTCGTCTCCATGGGGAGCACCAGTATTATTTGTTAAGAAGAAGGATGGAACGTTCCGAATGTGTATTGATTACCGAGAGCTTAACAAAGTTACGATCAAGAATCGGTATCCACTTCCTCGAATCGACGATCTATTCGATCAGCTACAAGGTTCGAGCTACTTCTCAAAGATTGATCTACGGTCTGGATATCACCAGCTTCGTGTTCGAGATGAGGATGTCCCCAAGACTGCTTTCAGAACTCGGTATGGTCACTACGAATTCCTGGTCATGCCGTTTGGGCTAACCAATGCACCGGCCGTATTTATGGATCTGATGAATCGAGTGTGCAAGCCGTACCTCGATAAGTTTGTGATAGTTTTCATTGATGATATCTTGATCTACTCTAAGACAAAGGAAGAACACGAGGAGCACCTACGTCTTATCTTGGAATTGCTCCGCAAGGAACAGCTTTATGCTAAGTTTTCAAAATGCGATTTTTGGATTCGCGAAGTCCAATTTCTTGGACACATTGTCGATCAGAATGGGATTCATGTCGACCCAGCAAAAGTGGAAGCTATCAAGAATTGGCCTACCCCAAGAGCGCCGACCGAAATCCGACAATTTTTGGGACTCGCCGGATACTATCGAAGATTCATTAAGGGTTTCTCGCAACTGGCTCAACCTTTAACGGCTTTAACGCACAAAGGAGTGCAATACAGATGGGGTGAAAAAGAAGAACGCGCGTTTCAAACACTTAAGGATATGTTATGTTCAGCTCCAATTCTCGCGTTACCCGATGGGATTGACGACTTTGTGGTTTACTGTGATGCATCCATTCAAGGACTCGGTTGCGTGTTGATGCAACGAGATAAAGTAATTGCCTATGGGTCCAGACAACTGAAGGATACTGAAAAGAATTATACAACGCATGATTTGGAATTGGGAGCCGTTGTTCATGCACTCAAGATTTGGAGACACTACCTCTACGGAACAAAGTGCACAATATTTACCGATCACAAAAGCTTACAGCACATCTTTAATCAGAAGGATCTCAACATGCGACAACGACGGTGGGTCGAGCTACTGAATGACTACGACTTGGCGATTAAGTATCACCCGGGAAAAGCCAATGTTGTGGCTGATGCCTTAAGCCGGAAAGAGTATGAGAAGCCTCGACGGGTGCGAGCGCTGCAACTTACCATCCACACGGGATTGCCGGATCGGATCCGCGATGCCCAACAAGAAGCTCTAAAGGAAGAAAACTTCGCAGCTGAAGCACTGCGAGGGATAGATGGTAATTCTGAAGTTAAGTCCGACGGACTCAGGTATTACAATGATAGAATTTGGGTTCCTTTACTTGGAAATCTTCGTGAGCTCGTGATGGACGAGGCTCACAAGTCGAGATATTCGGTGCACCCTGGATCGGATAAAATGTACCAAGATTTAAAGAGTTTGTATTGGTGGCCGAATATGAAAGCCGACATTGCTCGATACGTGGCTAAGTGTTTAACATGCTCAAGGGTTAAGATTGAATACCAAAAGCCTTCTGGGCTATTACAGCAACCCAAGATCCCAGAATGGAAATGGGAGGATATCTCCATGGATTTTGTAACGGGATTACCTCATCGATCAAATCGACCGGATGCGATTTGGGTTATCATTGATCGATTAACCAAATCTGCACATTTTATCCCGATGAAAGAAACTGATAATATGGATAAGTTGACAAAGCTGTACATTGACCGAATTGTGGCACGTCATGGAGTGCCTAAGACTATTATTTCCGATCGAGATCCTCGATTTACTTCCCGATTATGGCAATCAATGCAAGAAGCACTGGGAACCAGACTGGATATGAGTACAGCTTATCACCCGCAGACCGACGGTCAGACGGAACGAACTATTCAGACTTTGGAAGACATGCTCAGAGCTTGCGTTCTCGACTTTGGTAAAGACTGGGAGGCTCATCTTCCGTTGGTAGAGTTCTCCTACAACAACAGTTATCATTCAAGTATCGGTGTCGCACCTTTTGAAGCTCTTTATGGCAGAAAATGTAGATCACCCGTGTGTTGGGCCGAAACAGGTGAGAAAGGACTCACTGGACCAGAAATCATTCATGATACGACTGAACGGATCATTCAAATCAGAAAGCGGATAGCCGCAGCGCGTGACAGACAAAAGAGCTATGCCGACAAACGCCGTAAACCTTTGAAGTTCGAGGTAGGCGACAAAGTGTTATTAAAGGTATCTCCCTGGAAAGGTGTGATACGCTTCGGAAAGCGTGGAAAGTTAACTCCTCGCTACATCGGTCCTTTTGAAATCATTGGGGAAGTAGGCCCGGTGGCCTACCGATTACAACTCCCTGCAGAACTCGATGGAGTTCACAACGTGTTTCACGTTTCGAATCTAAAGAAATGTCTGGCTGAAGACATCGAAATAATTCCCTTGGAGGAATTGGAAATTGACGAACATTTGAGATTTATTGAGCAACCAGTAGAAATCATGGGACGCGAGGAGAAAGCCCTCAAACGTAGCAAGATTCCGATCGTCAAGGTGCGATGGAACTCAAAGCGTGGACCTGAATATACTTGGGAACGAGAGGATCAAATGAAGAAAAAGTATCCTCACTTGTTCGAGCAAACGTCCACGGAAACTCAAGGTATAATTTAATTTTGGGGACCAAAATTCCTGTAACAGGAGGAGGATGTGACGACCCTAAAACTTTTGCTTTCTTTCCCCAGCAACGACAGCCGATGCTGCGAACGCTACGACGCAAGAATAATTTTCGGGACGAAAATTCCAATTACAAGGGGATGATGTGACATCCGAGAATTCCAAGGTTAACTTCCGTTAGACAAACCCCGTTAGTTACGTTATAAGTGTTAACTTAGTAACTAATGCTTAACTAGGCCGAATACGTCCACGTCCTTTGGTTGATCACCGAACCCGCCCATATGTGCTATGTGTTCATTTATTGTTGTCATTACGTGCAATGTGATTTATACGCATGATTTAATATTATGAATAGCATGACAAATTGTAATTCCTTGATTATGTGAAAATTGCCTGAGTTGTGCAGCCAGCGAAACTACCGGGCGAAACTGTAGTGTCGCCCGGTAGCCAGCTAAACCAAATCAGTTAAATGTGACCAGAGCTAGTTTCGCTTAGCCAGCGAAACTGCCAGCGAAACTAGCCCCTGATATAAATAATCTTAATAAACCCTAGTTCTCCTATTTGCCTCATTTACACCACAAACACACACATTCTTCTCTGGAAATCTGGTCAGCCGAAAACCATCAAGAGAAACCAAGATCTCGGCCCAAGACAACATCCATTCGATTCCCTGATCGAATCGTGAGTCCCAAAACCTTCCTTTATGCCATTTTTATGTGTTTTCTATGTATTTCTTCATAAAGCATGCTTAAACCTTCATGATATTGTTAGATCTTCTGTAGGAATGCCTAGTAATGCTAGATCTACCATAAAGTTGATAACTTTACGTGTAAAACTGATCCATGATAAAGATTTATGCTATTTTAGTCATTTTAGGGTTTTAAATGATTTGAGGATCAAAATGCATGTTTAAGGTGTTAAAGCTTACTGATTTATGTTGGTAAATGCCTATGTATGCTAAACAATGAATTGCATGTAAAATGGAAGCTGTTAGGTTGATTTTTAGGCTGATCCGTATGTTTTTCGCGACCAGCGAAACTGTGGTGTTCTCTGGGCGAAATTGTCCAGCGAAACTATGTATATCTTCAACCAGCGACACTATGCAGCGAAACTGCAGTGTCGCCGGGTAAACCAACCAGACCAGCTCGAGCGAATCTACCGAGCGAAATTCCCTGAACGAAAGTTCAAACCAGTTTCGGGCGAAACTAGGCTAGCGAAACTGTGTCAACAGTTTCGAGCGAAACTAGCCTAGCGAAACTGTGTCATCGGGTATTGCCTAGCGAAAGTGCTGCCCGTGCACACAGCGAAACTGACTAGCGAAACTGCTAGCGAAACTGAGACCAGAATCCAAACTTGTGCAATTTGCTTGAATGTTATGCCATGACTTACATGATTATGCCATGATGATACATGCTTTGATTTCTGATATATATGAACCCTTGTTTATGATCAACCATCGGTGTCGTGTGTCTGTATGTCGAGTCATAGTTCCAACGTGCTATGTTATGGGCCATAGTGACGTTAAGTAAAGATTAGATACAAAACTAATACTTAAGACCTAAACGTGTTCATAGGTCTTCGTTAAGCAAACTTGGATATTATAGCAAGTGTAGCAGTGCAACCCAAGGTGAGTGTCACTAACCCGATTACCGTGAACCCGTTTGGGTCACACCGAATACCTAAAAGTAAAACAATGCTGACAACTCGAGAGTGCTAGGCACCTCCCTGATAAACTTGAAAACTTGGAGTGCTCGGCACCCACTTGATGAACTTGAAGTGCTTTATGGGAAGCACTTGCGAATTACCAAAACAACGATTTCTAAAACGAAACTGAAAACACTTTTGAGGTTCATGAGAATCCAGTAAACCGCTTTAATATGGCTAGTGTAGGTTAAAGTCTAAACCACATGATATCACATGATTTCTAAGGATGCCTTGAAAACTTAAAAGTCCTCAACTAATTGTACCATTAATTGTAAAGCGAGGGGATGTTGGGTAGATCTACTGGAGTTTGACAAACTCCGCCCCGTGGCACGGGGAGTGCACGGAGGTACAATATCAGCCTATTTGACCGTGATCCCGAGAGGACACGGGGGAGGCAAAACCGCGATGACGTAGGTCCGCAGTACTAGATGGCACGGCCACTACAATAATTTATAGTCAGCTTTGGTGCAAACTTCCTTAGTGCATGGAACAACGGATTAGCTACCCGCGATATCGGTTGAGCACTTTAACTTTACAAAACTAGTTCATACCCGATGACGTAGGTCACGGACAATTCCTTTATAAACTAAGACATAACATTTAGTATTGCTTTTCACAAACGAATACTATGTAAGTATACCTTGATACAAATTATGATTATGAGACCGGGCCAATGCATGACAAGCCCACTGTGAACTCACCAACCGTTAGGTTGACACTTGCGTGGTTTAAACTTTTGCAGATCGCTAAGGAGTATCCGGAGCGGGTTGGCATGGCACATGAAGACTTTTATTTTAATTAAACTAAATTGGGATTTAATACACTGAATTGTAAAGCACGTGGTTAGTGCTAAAGACAATATTTATTCCGCTGCGTTTGTATTTGAGACTTTACTTTATAACTGGTTTTGAACTAACTCTGATTCATTTAGTATTTGTAACTAATGGTTGTGGATCCTGGTCTAGCCGCACCCCTTAACGGTATAAACTCCGTTGGTGGTTATTTGGGGGTGTGACATATTTCTTCTACTTTCTTCTTGAATCAATCACTTACGAGGATTCCGCACTCGTTTGTGATATCAATATCGTGTTTGGTAGATTTTCTGGACCAACAATTGGTATCAGAGCCAAGAATCACTGATTCGAGGTTCTCACGGTATTGGATTCAAGTGTTTTCTGGAAAATTGTTCGATTTTTGAAGGTTTTGAAGGTGTTCTTGGGGTTTACGATCAGGCTGCTACTGTGTTTGAGGGTTTACGATCTTTTTCTAGGTTTGTTTGGGTGTTTACGACTGCAAGTGTTTGAAGATCTTCATCGGAATCGTGTTTACGAGTTCAAGCTTCAATTTATATCCGTTTACGACCAAGAAACTGGTGTTTACGACTTTTTCTTATCGGAATCGAGAGTTTACGACTTTTATTTGCCGGAATCATCAATCGTAATCGGAGTTTATGATTTACTCGGTCGGGATCGACGTTTACGATTTGCTTCCATCGTAATCGGTGTTTACGATCCGGTGTTTACGACTTGTTGTGGTCTCGATCGTAATCGAGTGTCTCGATCGAATCTCTTTTTCTTGGACATTTGGACTTTAGTTTTTAAGTTTTCCTAAGCTTACGTTATGGATTTCGAACCAAGCATGTATCAGAAGTTGGATTTTGAGATTGGATCCATCACTAGTCCACCAAGACTCACATCGGCGGATAACTTTCTGGAATGGAAATATAGGTTTGAAAACCACTTGAAGAGTGTTGATCTAAGACTATGGAGAGCAGTAATTCATGGGCCATACACGCCTACATATTCAGAAGGAGTTAATGCGGGGAAAGCTACAAAGGAAGACGAATATGATGATGATGATTGGGAAAGATGTAACAAAGCTGAGAGGGCGTTTACTATCATGACTATGGCACTAACACCAGATATTGCACAAGGATTTAAGCACTGCAAGACTGCAAAGCAACTCTGGAATGCTTTGGTAGTGGCATATGAGGGAAATCCAGACATAAAGGCAAGCCGTAAGCAAATGCTGAAGCAGAAATTCAATCTGTTCAACCACATTCAAGGAGAATCCTTTGAAGCACAAGTGCAAAGGTTTGTGTCTCTGATGGCCGAAATGTCAAGCTACAATGTTGAACCAGATCAGGAAGATAAGAATCTGAAGCTGCTGAATAGCTTACCCAAATCCTGGAATACCAACATCTCTATCATTAAAGACAACAACAAGCTGAGTGAGCTATCTCTTGATGAGTTGATCAACAAACTGAAGTCAAAACTTATTGATGACAAGCAGAGAGAGTTGAACCATATAAGCTCTCTTAGTTTGGCGGGAAAACTAAACCAAGCACTGTTGTCAGAAGAAGTGGAGTCTAAGCAAGATGGAAAGTCAACTAGGAGTGGACCGAGTTCTGTCACAAAGTCAACTGCATTTGTGGCACAACCTCAAGCAAGTTCAAGTGGAGGTGTCAACCCTGATGCTACAAATGATCCCAACTTTGCCCTCGGAATGGGATTTATGAACAGTTATCATGCTCTTATGGCCGGAACTTTAGTCCCTACTGATATGCTGTCGGGTGAGCTAAACCAGATAAACCCTGAAGATGTAGAGATGTTAGATGTTTCTTGGCAGATGACAATGGCTGTTTTCAGAGCAAAGAAGTTCATGGCAAAGACTGGGAGAAATGTGTGGAAAGATCAAGATAAGATAAGGATGGGGTTTGACAAGAGCAAGCTGAGGTGCTACAACTGTGATGAGTACGGGCATTTCGCAAGAGAGTGCATCAAGCCGAGGAGAGAAAGAGCAGAAGAAAGGAAAGCAGGAGATAGCAAAGGAAAGGCAGAGTCAAGTACCTTGGTTGTACAAGAAGGAGGTGGATATGACTGGACTACTCAGATGAAAGAGCTTAGCCTGTCGCATGCAATGATTGCTGCTATGGAAAAGGATGATGAGGAAGAGCATGCATTTGTTGTCACCGATGAGAAACCTGAAGAGAACCTGGTGGAAGACAAGGAAGCCTTTGCTGCTGAGGTTGATAACATCAAGCTATGTCCTAATCCCACTTGTGCACGTGTAATTCCTGGACTTAGGCAAATTTGTAAAAATTATGAGATAGAACTGTTTGAGATAAAATGCGAAAGGAGTTCATTCAGGGGTAGATGGCAAAAGAATGAGGAGAAGGTAAAAGCTCAGAAACCAGACATTGTGAAATATCAAAAACTGGCAACTGAGAAAACTCTCCTGTATGACAATGCTAAGTTAGAAATAGCTGAGCTTAGGAAGCAGGTAGATGAGCTCACACATAAGAATAATGAGTTGCAAGTGAAACTAGATGTGAATCAAATGAGAAGCAAAAGAATGCTAGAGGCTAGTAAATCTTTGAACACTTGCATAACTGAGGTTAGAATGGGTAAGGACAAAGGTGGAATAGGAATTAGCTTCTCAAACAAAAACAAGAACGATGTTGCTCAAGATAAAACTAGAGATATAATAGGAATAATCTTTGAGGAGGATCAGGTAGATAGATCTGAAACAGGAACACATGAGATAGGACCTCCCTTAGATAGTGTTCTGGTAGGAGTGACACCTATGACTGATCAAGAAATAGAAAATGAGAAACACATGTCTTATGGGTTGGGTAATCAGGATAAAATTGTGACACACACTTGTGAACCAAAGCTCAGATTATTCTAAAATTTAGATGGGATAGTCTTCTGTGCCAAAGCTCAGATTCCTTGTTAGAGAATTTTGACACGAGACAGAGAGACTCATTTGAAATAAGATTGTTGAAGTTTATAAAATAGAGACTCTGATTTATTCTTTTTCCCGTTAAGTAAATTTTACTGTCGTTTAGTCCAACAAGTTCATACTTGTTGGAGTAAAGAGTAAGTTTGAAGCCTTTTTCACATAATTGTCCACAACTTAATAAGTTGTATTTTAGACCTTGGACATGTGAAACATTTTCAATTGTGACTTCACCATTAGTAATGGTTCCATACCCAATGGTTTTGTATTTTATACCATCACCAAAGGTTATGGATCTTCCTTTTCTCTTCACATAATTGTTTAACAGTTTTATTTCCCCAGTCATGTGGGTAGAGCATCCAGAGTCACAATACCATATTTGTTGTATGTGATGCTCCTTGCATTTAGTTTAATCCTTTTGACTGTTGTGTAAAGATTTTTCTGTAATAAGGTATAAAAGAGGTTTAAGAGTTTCCTTTTTGTGCCTTATGATTTCAGAAAACTTTATCTCACAATGACGGTATTTGTTGGCTATGCAATCCAACAAGGAATCAACAACTTGTATTGGAAGGTTGGTAATTCTAGATCTCCACTGTGGATAATCCTCCCTAGCAAGCATAGGGGGTTAGCTAGTGAGCCAAGAGATTTCCCAGTGTTCTGATTTGAGGACATTTTAAAGAGAAGGATCTTTGAATATTGATTATTCAATCTGCTCTGATACCAATTGTTGGGTTCCTTGAAGGCCTCTTTACCAATGTTGGCACAATTTGATTTAAACAAAATAAGTAAGTTGCAGAAAGTAAATTAAATTGGAAGATAGCAATTCATAAGAGGGTTATTCTGTATATCTCAAATGTAAATAATGGTATACACGAGTTTATAGTGTAACTATGTATCAACAGAAATAGCTTTTCTATGGGAGTGATGTTGTAATTGCTTTGAAAAGATATTGACTTGTATGCTTGATGTCCTACTCTGTTTGGTGAAGTCAGCTTGCTTTTTCAACTGTCTTCAACCGCCTTCTTGATTAATGGAAAGTTAACATTCATTTTTCTTGTTCTTCACACAAAGATAGAAATTGTCCTTCTTGTAATATTTATCTTCTGATAATCCAGAACTCCTTCTGGACTCTTCTTTGAAGACTGTTGATACTACCCATTAGAAGCTTTCTACAGAAATGAAGATTTCTGTAGATTTTAGTCTGTACAAAACTACTTCAGAATTTCCGGAGTAGTTCTGTATGAATACAGAAATCATACAGAAATTTATAATTCGTACTGACTTTTTTATCCTTTCTCCTTAGAGGTTATATCTTATCTTTTCTTCTAATACTTGACTATTTTGTGTTACATTTGCATTGTGTTCTAACATTGTTACTTGATGATTGACTAACAAAACAAGTTGTTAGTAAACTTATGCTTACTTTGATGATATTATTTCATGGATTATCATATTGCTTTTAAAAATCTAAATGGTGTTATAATATTGTTATGGCATAAGTAATATATGTAGTAAAATCATATTAAAAAACCATCATGAAGTATGAAATCTTAAAATGTTAGTATGTATATATTTCTAGATACATGTCATAAAATACTATGCATATATGTATTTTGACAAAGTGACTAGAATAATATTCACATTTTATAACATTATATATATTTTGACACATGACTAAAAATAAGGTTATATTTTTCATAATATAAATGAGTCATGTTAAATATGACACAAGAAATGTGTGTCATAAAGATGTGTTTATAAAAGTCTACATATAACATCCATAACTTCTCATTTTGTTTAGTATTTTGACAAAATAAATTACTAGTAGTCATTTTATAAAATTAAAATGCTATTTTGTTAAAAGAAAACTAAACATAAAAGTATATTTCAATAAATGATTTTTATGACTTAAAAATCATAAAATATGGATCATTAGTGAAAACAATTGTGACTAACTTTATGATGTATTTGAGACCTATAAAATGTATGTTTATAACTTGCCAAATTAGTTTTCATAGTCACATTTAAACCCGACACGTTACACATCCACAAATGGAATATTCGAAACCCGTAACGCAACTTTTCGAATTCAAATATTTGGAAATTTTGAACTATGTTAGACTCTGGTTCAGAACCATAAATAGGATCATTTTCATATATAAAAATGTTCCATGAAGTTCAAAATTAGAAAATAATGATTTAGAAGTAAACTGGACAAAAACTGTGACTTTCGGTAACTCAAAAACACTAATTTTTGCAAGTTAAACTTCTGCTGACACACTTGGTAATTCAAAACCATAAAACACATCAAAACAGGTCAACAAACATTTACTAAGTGTTTAGGAACTCAAAACATCATAAAACGTGTCACAATGATCATACTGGTTAAGCCAACATTCTACCGGATAAACCGACAATCAGATTTTTCAAAATATAAATTCTAATATTTTGGAATCATTATTTCATAAAAATAAATATTTTTTTATGTGTCAAATGATATTTTCATAAAATGCGACAAATACCGTGTACTGACGCGCGGTAGAAAACGCGCGTTCGAACCTTAATATATGAAAGAACTTATTTATTATTTTTGGAGGTTCAAAACCTTACAAATATTTAATGACATTAAATATTTATACTTTTCGTGTCATTTTTCTATATGCGAAACACCAAATATTATTTATTTATTCAAGCAAATAATTATTTTCATAACTTTATATTATTTGTTTGCCAACAAATAATAATTCAAGATTTCCATTAATATCTTCTGGTAATTTCTGTCAAGACTTGACCTTGAACATTGGGTGACGTATTCACTTACCCAATATAGCCAACCCTAAGTGTCTTGATATTATATTGTATATGCTTGCTAGGCTGCTTCATTTCAATTCATATATGTCAGTTCATCATCATTTCATGTGAGTTTTCACGGCCCCTTTTCACTCTTTCTGTTTTCTAAACTATGGGGGAGAATTCATTGAATGCCAATTCAAATTCATTTTTGTCTAATATTATTGATAGTTGTAACACATACTGATTGCATATTCTTTTCATATAACCCAATCTGTGTATTCATGTTGATTCATGTTATATACCTAAATTCCCACTTTTAATTGATTTCAATTAGTTCATTCGAAACGATATCTTGTGAGTAGATCTATTTGGGTTGACGACGCTGCCCTGACTTGGTCGCTCCAGTCCTAACTCCATGGTTATAGTTAAGGGGTACATGTAGTTATTCTGGTCATTCGGTGTACTTGGGGTAGAACACCAGGAGTGGGTAATATGTTAGTTTTTGAATTCAAGGTTCTTGTTCAATCTTTACAACCTTAGCATCAACTATATAATATCATGACGGCCAAACATTTCAAACATTCTATCAAACATTTTCACGTGTCATTAAACCTATGAGCTCACCAAAAATTCTGTTGACTTTTTAAAATTATTGAATTCTCAGGTAATTAGTGATGCATTTCAGTGAACATGAGTCAAGGATCCTGCTTGTCTTTTCATTGTCTGCCTGCAGCATATTCATGCATGTCTTTTGGAGATTTAGTTGCATTACACCTAGGGCTGTTAATCGGGTCAACCCGTTCGGGTTTCGGGTTATTAGGGTCGGGTTGGTCGGGTTTTTTTTCTAAAAAAATATCACCCGCTACCCGACCCTATTAAGGTTCGGGTTAGTAGGGTTCGGGTTATTCGGGTTTCGGGTTATTAGGGTCGAATGAGTCGGGTTGGTCGGGTTTCACATCTATTATAAATTAAAAATGTTGGAATTTTGGTGTCTATTGCTTGCAAACTAGTTGCTTGTTGCTGTTTGTTTTCTCTTTTGTTGTGGTGAATTAAAATTTTGCCTTTTAAAAAGAATGTAAATTAATAAATTCTAATATAACTAACATATCATAAATCACAATTATAATGTAAGAATACAAAATGAAGAATTTTTAAATGTGATGCTGCGATTTAGATGAATTACTCCCTGTGAGTAAGAGGTTAACATATTAATTATACAAGTTTTAGGTGAAACTTGAAAGGAGACTTGTAGTAGGACGTACGTAGGATGGATTACGAATAATTTTTTTTGAAGAGTTATGAAAATACAAATTTGTATTACAAAATAATATTAAATTTTGTTATGAAATTTGAATCTAAATAAACCCTATTTAGAAAGGCTCATTATAATCTTATCACTATTCGGGTTATTCGGGTTAACCCGTAACCCGATTATTTTAAAAAAGTCAACCCGAAACCCGACCCTAACCACAATTCGGGTTTGTCGGGTTAACCCGAATAACCCAATTAAGCATTTTCAACCCTATAAGACCCGATCCTAGTTACCTTATTCGGGTTCGGATTGGGTCGGGTTAGTCGGGTTCGGGTATTTTCGACACCCCTAATTACACCATAGGGCTGTTATGTTTTTAAATCTCAAAACTATGTCTTTTGAAACTTAAACTTGCAATCACAACTACTATTTTCCGCTGCCACTATTTAAATGTTTTAAATAAAATATCTAAGACTTATGTTTCAAAGACAATGGCTTTTCTAAATGTTCATTTAGAGGTCGTTCATTCATAACCATGACCATGATGCCAATCTGTCACATGCCCACTTTTCGCCATTTCTGGGGGTGTGACAGACTTGGTATCAGAGCCATGGTTGTAGTGAATTAGTATGCATCATTCTGCACCTAGTCTATAACCTATGCTCTGCATTATTCATTTGTGTGTGCATTCATGCATTGCCTTTGTGTGTGTGCCAACTTGCAAAATGTTCTGTCTGCTTATTCAAGCAACTTCCAATATATATATATAGTACATATATTATTGTTACGGCTTGGAATTTGTCATGTCATGTCACACAAGGAGAGTATCATGGTACCTTCTGACTCAGAGCCAGAGTATGAGTATACGCTGACGTCATCGGAGTACACTCCTCCATCCCCAGACTACACTCCCTCGTCGCCGATTTCTGAGATGGCTACTATTAAGGATTCACCTCACCACCCCTCATAGTAGAGGGCACTGGAGCCCATCATCTATGACAAAAAAAGCGAGGATGACCCAGATGAGTCCATTCCTATTACGTTTTCCCCACTTGTTACTATCATGCATGTCCCTAAGACTCTTGTTTCTATCCATGTCATTTCTGATTCTGTTCATGTCGCCCCTGTCGTGGATCCTTCCATTGTTCTGACACCGTCTCACCGTTCATTTCTCTTTTCCCCTGACAGCCTTAGGCTAAAGCACACGCATAGGAAATTTATCACTCTATACCGTTTTCGCCGCTTTGTTACTTCTGCACTAGATGATAGCCTGCCCCTAAAAGGCAGTGAGTATCCGATTCCTCTGTTCTTCTTTCTATTCATGAGGTTGGAGAGTCATCCGCCTCTGATGTAGCCCGCACCTCTACTATTCTAGATGGTGTTCTTGCGAGTCTGCCCGATCTTGTTTCTATTCAGTCTTGTTTATCCAAGCATGACGACGTCATTCTTCATTTGATTTCTGAGTTTCGTTCTTTGTTGGCTCATGGTGCTATTCAGATTCTTGAGTCGCACTTTTCGATGATTGAGGATTGTTCTGTCGCTGCTTGATTACTATGGACTCTTTGCATACTCATATGACAGATGTTTCTTGCCCCGTTACTACCATATTGATGTTGAAGTATTTTGAACTGGCATATGCTATGCCATGGGATAAGATGAGACAGCTACTAAGAGGCGAGTATTGCCCACATGAGGAACTCCAAACACTAGAAGTTGAGTTTTGGAGTTTAACAATGAATGAATCTTAGATAGCGTTTCCATGAATTCACCCACCTCTGTTCTCAATGGTGACACCGTTATACAAGAAGATCGAGCGTTATGTTTGGGAATTATCTCCTAATATTCAAGGGAATGTGATATCTTCCAAGCCAACCACTCTGCAAAGCGCCATTCCAGTTTGACTTATTAGGCTGTATGTCAAGGCGCATCCTTCACCAAGAAGACTTCTGAACTCAAATGTCTGTTCCCATTCTTCTTCTGTCAAGAAATCTGACCATAAAGGAAAGCGTGGTTACCATGGCAAAAAAAAATTCCGAGAACAATTTAAAAAGGCCCCTATGCCTGAGAAAGATTTTGTTACCACTGCCCCCTTTTCAAGAACAGAAGAAATCTGGCTACACAGGGAACTTGCCTCTATGTTCAAAATGTGACCTTCATCGTACCTTGGATTGCAGTAACACCTACTACAATAACTACAAGACTAAAAGGTCACCTTGCTAGAGGCTGCCCTTCGAGAATCCGCTTTGCTTGTGGTACTATCGGTCACATGAAGAACCAGTTCCCTAGGAAGAATCAGTCACCTGGTACTGCTGCGGTAGAGATTTTGTGATGAATGCTGGATAAGCATCTCATGATTCAAATACGGTCACCGTTACGTCATCCTTAACGATTTATATGCCTCTGATTTGTTTGATACCAGGGCCAAGAAAAGCTTTGTGTTTACTGATTTTTGCCCTGTACTTAAAATCAACCCAAGTGCGTTAGACATTAAGTACCCCGTAGAACTAGCAGATGGTAGTTTAATTAAAACCAACAAGGTCTACCGAAATTATTCTTTACGTCTTTCTGATCATTTGTTTAACATTGACTTGTTTCCTGTCGAAGTGGGAAGTTTCGATATCGTTATTCGCATGGATTGGTTGTCAGAGAATCGCGCAGAAAGTGTCTGTCACCAGAAGCAAGTCAAAATTATATTGGTGAATGGTGAAACTCTAATTATTCAAGGAGAAAAGAGTGGAGCTAGATTAGACATTATTCCTGTATGAAAGCCTAGAAATATCTTTGTAAGGGATGTCATGCCATCTTGGTCCATATCGCGGAAAGGGGATTCATAAGAGAAGTCGCCTATTGATGTTCCCATTGTTCGCGAATATATCGACGTATTTCCTGAGCATTTGCCCGGACTGCCGCCGTCTAGGGAAGTAGAATTTCAAATTGATATTGTTCCTGGAGCTCGTTCCCCTTACCATCTTGCTTCCTTGGAATACAAGAATTATCCAGTCAATTGCAAGAATTATTGGATAAAGGATTCATCTGACCCAGTCGCCCCCCCCCCCCTTAGAGTGCTCTGTTCTTTTGACAAGAAGAAAGACGGATCCTTTCGCATGTGTATTAACTATCGCGAACTGAACAAATTAATTGTAAAGAACCATTACCCGCTTCCAAGAATTGACGATTTATTCGATCAGCTCCAAGTGTCATCAAGTTATTATTCGAAGATCGACCTACGGTCTACTCATAACTAGTTAAGACTTCGTGAGGAAGATGTTGCGAAGACCGCATTCAGAACCCGTTATGGTCACTACGAGTTTCTAGCGATGCCCTTTCACTTGACCAACGCACTAACCATATTCATGGATTTAATGAATCGTGTGTGTAAGCCATACTTGAACAAGTTCGTTATTGTGTTCATTGACGACATCTTGATCTACTCGCATAGTAAAGAGGAACATGAACAACATTTAAGACTCATCTTGGAACTTCTTAAGAAGAAAAAACTTATACTCGAAGTTCTCTAAATGTGAATTTTGGTTTCACGAAGTGCATTTCTTAGGTCACGTGGTCGATAAGAAAGGCATGCACGTGGACCCATCGAAGATCGAAGCAATTCATGATTTGAAAGCGCCTTCAAATCCATTCGAAATTCGTAGGTCTTGCCGGCTACTACCGAAGATTCATCAAAAACTTATTCAAGATAGCCCAGCCTTTGACTGCCCTCACCCAAAAAGACAAGAAGTTTGTCTGGGATTCTAAAACTGTCACAATCCATCTTTTCAGGTCAGTTCCCGACATTAACTGACAGTAAACCATATTAAATGTTGTGCGAATATTTATGTGTTGACTATGTTCACTTTAGCAATTAGGGTTTTGTCTAATCATCACTATATGAGCATGAACTAAGTTCAAATGTTTGATATTTTATGATTTCACTTTATGGTTTTATGTGATATATTTGTATATATTCGCATGTTATTTTATCATTCTATGTGAGTTTTAATTATTAAATCATATATTTATATTTATGATTCTATGTAAACCTAAAGTATATATATACCTATAAACTTTTAGTCATAACTTTACGAGACTTTAAGGATATAGATTACAACTTAAATATATAATTTTGGAATTATATCCTATGATTGTATGTGAGTAAACTAGGATTTATATTCTTATAAAACATCAAACGCTAGAGATATATTGATAAATACTCGTTCCATCATTGTTTACATTCTTTCAGTTAACTCCGTTATGATACCGTTATCATTTTACAACTTGAGGGACTCTTTCTGCTAATTCATCAACTTCATTTTATTTGATAAAATGTGGAGGACTGTTTCTGTAATTGCCTAAACTATGTACCCACCTTTGTAATTACCAAAACTTGAATTAATGACCAGTTACATTTATGTGAAATCCAGAATCCGATGATCGGTTTCGACCGATCATCATTCCTCCGTCGGTTTCATTTGTGCCATCAAGACCAGTTTTAATGATATGTGGATATCATTTGTCTAAACACAAATCTCACCTCTCTCTCCCGTATCCTGTTGGGCTATACATTGTAAGGCATGAACATTAGATTGGGCTTTCATTGATTTGGGCTTAAGGTGTTTACGATTTTGGGCTTCTTGGACCGATTTCTTTATGTTTATGATTGGGCTTAGGGTTTTGTAGAGGGTAGTATATAAACCCTCATAGTGTTTATGATTAGGTAGCTTTTGAGATTACGATTTCTCTCTCTCTATTTGTATTCACGATCGGTTTCACTAGCTCAAAGAAAGTATTTGTGTTTCATTCAAGATTTGATCTTTGTTAAATATATTTTGTGACGACCCTAAAACTTTTGCTTTCTTTCCCCAGCAACGACAGCCGATGCTGCGAACGCTACGACGCAAGAATAATTTTCGGGACGAAAATTCCAATTACAAGGGGATGATGTGACATCCGAGAATTCCAAGGTTAACTTCCGTTAGACAAACCCCGTTAGTTACGTTATAAGTGTTAACTTAGTAACTAATGCTTAACTAGGCCGAATACGTCCACGTCCTTTGGTTGATCACCGAACCCGCCCATATGTGCTATGTGTTCATTTATTGTTGTCATTACGTGCAATGTGATTTATACGCATGATTTAATATTATGAATAGCATGACAAATTGTAATTCCTTGATTATGTGAAAATTGCCTGAGTTGTGCAGCCAGCGAAACTACCGGGCGAAACTGTAGTGTCGCCCGGTAGCCAGCTAAACCAAATCAGTTAAATGTGACCAGAGCTAGTTTCGCTTAGCCAGCGAAACTGCCAGCGAAACTAGCCCCTGATATAAATAATCTTAATAAACCCTAGTTCTCCTATTTGCCTCATTTACACCACAAACACACACATTCTTCTCTGGAAATCTGGTCAGCCGAAAACCATCAAGAGAAACCAAGATCTCGGCCCAAGACAACATCCATTCGATTCCCTGATCGAATCGTGCGTCCCAAAACCTTCCTTTATGCCATTTTTATGTGTTTTCTATGTATTTCTTCATAAAGCATGCTTAAACCTTCATGATATTGTTAGATCTTCTGTAGGAATGCCTAGTAATGCTAGATCTACCATAAAGTTGATAACTTTACGTGTAAAACTGATCCATGATAAAGATTTATGCTATTTTAGTCATTTTAGGGTTTTAAATGATTTGAGGATCAAAATGCATGTTTAAGGTGTTAAAGCTTACTGATTTATGTTGGTAAATGCCTATGTATGCTAAACAATGAATTGCATGTAAAATGGAAGCTGTTAGGTTGATTTTTAGGCTGATCCGTATGTTTTTCGCGACCAGCGAAACTGTGGTGTTCTCTGGGCGAAATTGTCCAGCGAAACTATGTATATCTTCAACCAGCGACACTATGCAGCGAAACTGCAGTGTCGCCGGGTAAACCAACCAGACCAGCTCGAGCGAATCTACCGAGCGAAATTCCCTGAACGAAAGTTCAAACCAGTTTCGGGCGAAACTAGGCTAGCGAAACTGTGTCAACAGTTTCGAGCGAAACTAGCCTAGCGAAACTGTGTCATCGGGTATTGCCTAGCGAAAGTGCTGCCCGTGCACACAGCGAAACTGACTAGCGAAACTGCTAGCGAAACTGAGACCAGAATCCAAACTTGTGCAATTTGCTTGAATGTTATGCCATGACTTACATGATTATGCCATGATGATACATGCTTTGATTTCTGATATATATGAACCCTTGTTTATGATCAACCATCGGTGTCGTGTGTCTGTATGTCGAGTCATAGTTCCAACGTGCTATGTTATGGGCCATAGTGACGTTAAGTAAAGATTAGATACAAAACTAATACTTAAGACCTAAACGTGTTCATAGGTCTTCGTTAAGCAAACTTGGATATTATAGCAAGTGTAGCAGTGCAACCCAAGGTGAGTGTCACTAACCCGATTACCGTGAACCCGTTTGGGTCACACCGAATACCTAAAAGTAAAACAATGCTGACAACTCGAGAGTGCTAGGCACCTCCCTGATAAACTTGAAAACTTGGAGTGCTCGGCACCCACTTGATGAACTTGAAGTGCTTTATGGGAAGCACTTGCGAATTACCAAAACAACGATTTCTAAAACGAAACTGAAAACACTTTTGAGGTTCATGAGAATCCAGTAAACCGCTTTAATATGGCTAGTGTAGGTTAAAGTCTAAACCACATGATATCACATGATTTCTAAGGATGCCTTGAAAACTTAAAAGTCCTCAACTAATTGTACCATTAATTGTAAAGCGAGGGGATGTTGGGTAGATCTACTGGAGTTTGACAAACTCCGCCCCGTGGCACGGGGAGTGCACGGAGGTACAATATCAGCCTATTTGACCGTGATCCCGAGAGGACACGGGGGAGGCAAAACCGCGATGACGTAGGTCCGCAGTACTAGATGGCACGGCCACTACAATAATTTATAGTCAGCTTTGGTGCAAACTTCCTTAGTGCATGGAACAACGGATTAGCTACCCGCGATATCGGTTGAGCACTTTAACTTTACAAAACTAGTTCATACCCGATGACGTAGGTCACGGACAATTCCTTTATAAACTAAGACATAACATTTAGTATTGCTTTTCACAAACGAATACTATGTAAGTATACCTTGATACAAATTATGATTATGAGACCGGGCCAATGCATGACAAGCCCACTGTGAACTCACCAACCGTTAGGTTGACACTTGCGTGGTTTAAACTTTTGCAGATCGCTAAGGAGTATCCGGAGCGGGTTGGCATGGCACATGAAGACTTTTATTTTAATTAAACTAAATTGGGATTTAATACACTGAATTGTAAAGCACGTGGTTAGTGCTAAAGACAATATTTATTCCGCTGCGTTTGTATTTGAGACTTTACTTTATAACTGGTTTTGAACTAACTCTGATTCATTTAGTATTTGTAACTAATGGTTGTGGATCCTGGTCTAGCCGCACCCCTTAACGGTATAAACTCCGTTGGTGGTTATTTGGGGGTGTGACATATTTCTTCTACTTTCTTCTTGAATCAATCACTTACGAGGATTCCGCACTCGTTTGTGATATCAATATCGTGTTTGGTAGATTTTCTGGACCAACAATTGGTATCAGAGCCAAGAATCACTGATTCGAGGTTCTCACGGTATTGGATTCAAGTGTTTTCTGGAAAATTGTTCGATTTTTGAAGGTTTTGAAGGTGTTCTTGGGGTTTACGATCAGGCTGCTACTGTGTTTGAGGGTTTACGATCTTTTTCTAGGTTTGTTTGGGTGTTTACGACTGCAAGTGTTTGAAGATCTTCATCGGAATCGTGTTTACGAGTTCAAGCTTCAATTTATATCCGTTTACGACCAAGAAACTGGTGTTTACGACTTTTTCTTATCGGAATCGAGAGTTTACGACTTTTATTTGCCGGAATCATCAATCGTAATCGGAGTTTATGATTTACTCGGTCGGGATCGACGTTTACGATTTGCTTCCATCGTAATCGGTGTTTACGATCCGGTGTTTACGACTTGTTGTGGTCTCGATTCTTTTTCTTTGGACATTTGGACTTTAGTTTTTAAGTTTTCCTAAGCTTACGTTATGGATTTCGAACCAAGCATGTATCAGAAGTTGGATTTTGAGATTGGATCCATCACTAGTCCACCAAGACTCACATCGGCGGATAACTTTCTGGAATGGAAATATAGGTTTGAAAACCACTTGAAGAGTGTTGATCTAAGACTATGGAGAGCAGTAATTCATGGGCCATACACGCCTACATATTCAGAAGGAGTTAATGCGGGGAAAGCTACAAAGGAAGACGAATATGATGATGATGATTGGGAAAGATGTAACAAAGCTGAGAGGGCGTTTACTATCATGACTATGGCACTAACACCAGATATTGCACAAGGATTTAAGCACTGCAAGACTGCAAAGCAACTCTGGAATGCTTTGGTAGTGGCATATGAGGGAAATCCAGACATAAAGGCAAGCCGTAAGCAAATGCTGAAGCAGAAATTCAATCTGTTCAACCACATTCAAGGAGAATCCTTTGAAGCACAAGTGCAAAGGTTTGTGTCTCTGATGGCCGAAATGTCAAGCTACAATGTTGAACCAGATCAGGAAGATAAGAATCTGAAGCTGCTGAATAGCTTACCCAAATCCTGGAATACCAACATCTCTATCATTAAAGACAACAACAAGCTGAGTGAGCTATCTCTTGATGAGTTGATCAACAAACTGAAGTCAAAACTTATTGATGACAAGCAGAGAGAGTTGAACCATATAAGCTCTCTTAGTTTGGCGGGAAAACTAAACCAAGCACTGTTGTCAGAAGAAGTGGAGTCTAAGCAAGATGGAAAGTCAACTAGGAGTGGACCGAGTTCTGTCACAAAGTCAACTGCATTTGTGGCACAACCTCAAGCAAGTTCAAGTGGAGGTGTCAACCCTGATGCTACAAATGATCCCAACTTTGCCCTCGGAATGGGATTTATGAACAGTTATCATGCTCTTATGGCCGGAACTTTAGTCCCTACTGATATGCTGTCGGGTGAGCTAAACCAGATAAACCCTGAAGATGTAGAGATGTTAGATGTTTCTTGGCAGATGACAATGGCTGTTTTCAGAGCAAAGAAGTTCATGGCAAAGACTGGGAGAAATGTGTGGAAAGATCAAGATAAGATAAGGATGGGGTTTGACAAGAGCAAGCTGAGGTGCTACAACTGTGATGAGTACGGGCATTTCGCAAGAGAGTGCATCAAGCCGAGGAGAGAAAGAGCAGAAGAAAGGAAAGCAGGAGATAGCAAAGGAAAGGCAGAGTCAAGTACCTTGGTTGTACAAGAAGGAGGTGGATATGACTGGACTACTCAGATGAAAGAGCTTAGCCTGTCGCATGCAATGATTGCTGCTATGGAAAAGGATGATGAGGAAGAGCATGCATTTGTTGTCACCGATGAGAAACCTGAAGAGAACCTGGTGGAAGACAAGGAAGCCTTTGCTGCTGAGGTTGATAACATCAAGCTATGTCCTAATCCCACTTGTGCACGTGTAATTCCTGGACTTAGGCAAATTTGTAAAAATTATGAGATAGAACTGTTTGAGATAAAATGCGAAAGGAGTTCATTCAGGGGTAGATGGCAAAAGAATGAGGAGAAGGTAAAAGCTCAGAAACCAGACATTGTGAAATATCAAAAACTGGCAACTGAGAAAACTCTCCTGTATGACAATGCTAAGTTAGAAATAGCTGAGCTTAGGAAGCAGGTAGATGAGCTCACACATAAGAATAATGAGTTGCAAGTGAAACTAGATGTGAATCAAATGAGAAGCAAAAGAATGCTAGAGGCTAGTAAATCTTTGAACACTTGCATAACTGAGGTTAGAATGGGTAAGGACAAAGGTGGAATAGGAATTAGCTTCTCAAACAAAAACAAGAACGATGTTGCTCAAGATAAAACTAGAGATATAATAGGAATAATCTTTGAGGAGGATCAGGTAGATAGATCTGAAACAGGAACACATGAGATAGGACCTCCCTTAGATAGTGTTCTGGTAGGAGTGACACCTATGACTGATCAAGAAATAGAAAATGAGAAACACATGTCTTATGGGTTGGGTAATCAGGATAAAATTGTGACACACACTTGTGAACCAAGCACTTCCCAGGAGTCATTAAACAATAGTGTTGGACCTGCTGATGGCTTTGTTTCATGTTCAGATGAAGTAGGTATTGAAGATGCTTCTGGGGAGGATGCTGAATGTTTGAAAGTCAATGAATGTCATGTGTCTAGTAGTTTAATGTCTGATTTACCTGAGGACGATGTTTTGGCATCTGTGTCAGAACTTAATACGCCCAAGTCAAAACAATTAGTTGTATCTTTGTTATCATAACATGTTTCAGATTCCAATGAAAAAGTTAATGGTTTTAAAATTCGCGTGCCTAACACTAAAGTTGGTCGTGAGACTAAGCCCAAGGACTTTGTTGCTTATCTCCAGGTTGTGTCGACTTTCAATAGAACAAACAAGTCTAAATCAGAACAATTTAGTTTAATCACACAACCGGAAAAAGCTACAAAACATGTCATACACAAATGGGATGATAAGCCAGAATGGAAGTCGTCTTACCCAAGACGCTCATACCTCTGTAGTCATGTCAATGGGCCTAGACTCATGAATTGCTTTCAATGTGGAAAACCAGGACACTCTGCTGCTAATTGTGTGAATACACCATTTCAACCATACTATCCGCTAAACCCACGGACTAGTATGTTGGAGAAAATGGTGACAGGAGAAAAGCAAAAGCAAAAGCAACAAGCTTTGTGTCAGGGGAAGCAGTGTTTAGAACCAATGAAGACTCAACAGTCTAAGGTTTCAAACACAAAGGCACCGGTGACAAAGCCTGTTGTTGAAAAGTGGAATGTGGCCAAAACTCTAAAACCAACATATATATCTAAAGGAATTTACAAAAGAAATGATAAGATAAAACTAGAATTTGTTGAGAAACAAGTGACTAAAGTCAAAAGAGTTAATAAACCTACTGGCAAAGCAAAGGTTGAGCAACAGGTTTTTAAAACAAAAAGGTGTCACTCAAACAAAACAACTTGTTTACACAAAACTGAAACTTTAGTGGACACTTGTTAAAAAACCGGCTGGTAAAAAGGCCACATCACCACAAAAGAAACCTGTGTCAGTCAAGAACTCACCAAAGGTGATGAAACCACAGAAACACCCTGTTTGGAAACCAAAAGATAACAGTCAAAGCTTGAGTGCGACTGAATCAAAGCCAGAAATGACCCTCCAATTAGTTAATTACATTGATTCCAAAGGTGTGCCCAGATCTGTTATGGCCTGGGTACCTGAATCTCACTGATCTCTGATTCTTGTAGGGACAGCCAAGAAGATCTATCAACAATCTCTGGTACGTTGATAGCGGTTGCTCCCGACATATGACCGGAGACTTATCCCTTTTGGAAGATGTACAAGACTTCAATGGCGGAGGAGTATCATTTGTAGGTGGTGTAGGTGGAAGAATTAGCAAGACAGGAGTAGTGAGAAATGGAAGTTTGACGTTCTCTGATGTGCACTATGTGGAGGAATTATCTCACAGTTTGCTCAGTGTCTCACAAATTTGTGATAGGGAATATTCAGTCTTGTTCAACGGCAAGGAATGTATCATACTCAAGCCAGGTGTCAAAATTCCAGAGGAGTGCATCTTGATGCGTACTCCGAGAAGTGGAATTTCTTATCAGCTTAATATGGGTCAACCTCCAACCTCAGAAGTAGCCTGTCTTATATCCAAACAAAATGAGAATTTAGCTTTATTATGGCATAGGCGTCTGGGGCATGCTAACATGAAGAATTTGACCAAGCTGGCAAAGGTTGATACCTGATATGTGCGTCGTGTGAAGTTCAAGCAAGATCAAGATCAAGTCAAACTAGGTCTGGCTGAACTAGGTCCGAACCTGAAGTTCGGACTGGCCGAACCTAAGGTTCGGCCGAAGCTCGGTCAGCTAGTATATATAGAGGTTTGGTCTTTGTAATTGGAGAACTTCTGAGCGTGTGAGATCTTAAGTATGTGTTTCTGAGTGTTTATTTTCTGAGTCTATTTCTGAGTGTTTACTGGTTGTAATTGTTCTTTGTTGATCAATAAATCAATCGGTTAATTACGTTTCGATGTCCGATTAGCTAGATCGAGTAGACGATCCGTTGCTCACGCATTTTCAAGTGGTATCAGAGCTATCTGGTTCACTCTACTGATCTGTGGTTGCTATTTTCGGGTTTTTAAGCATTTTTGAAGTTTTCACGAGTTTCATTACGTATTTTCAATCATTTCTGACGTGTGTTTTGTGTCAAATTTGCTCTTAAATCGTTCCTCCTCATTTTTTTGAACTGACTGGTACGTTTTTCGTCAAAATCCATCAAAAATCGAACGTTTTTGAAAAATTATGTCGAACTTCGGAGTTTCCTGATCAGGTTCGGAGTAACTGCTCCGAACTTGAAGTTCGATCCATCTTCGATGAGAGTTCGGTGTTAATTCGGTCAAAGTTCGGAGTTTTCTGTGTTCAGTCACTAGTTCGGACAAGGTTCGGAGTTAAATCAAGGTTCGGAGGTAGTTCGGTGCTAGATCGGAGTCTCTTAGGAGTTCGGTCTGTTGATTTTGACTCGGAGCAAGTTCGGACGAAGTTTGGAGGTTGGTTTTAGGTTCGGACAGAGTTCGGAGCTTAGTTATAAGTTCGGAGAGAGTTCGGCCGGCAGAATCTAAAATCTTTTGAACGATGTCGGAATTTCACGCGTTTGCTGCAATGCAAAGTGCCATGCAAACCATGCTGAATTTCGATAATGAAATTGGAACAAGTCAGAAAGTTCCCAAATTGTTGAAGCTTGAAGATTACCGAAATTGGAAGAAAAGATTTTCTGCTTACATAAGCACGAATGATATCGATTTGTGGATCCCGCTCAAGAAACTTTATCAACACCCAACTGATGCGGGAGATTTCAAAGAAGTTCATACCTTTGATCTTGTTGAAAGAAAATCATATGAGCTTGAACAAAAAGCTTATGGTTATCTTACGATGGCATTACCTACTGAGTTGCTTCATCAATTTAGCACTTGCAAGAAATCTAAGCAATTGTTGGATGCTTTATCAGCGAGATGTGAGGGTAATGATGACTACAAGAAGAGCCGAAAGAAGGTTTTGAACAAAGAGTTTGATAATTTCCAGAATTATGACAATGAAAATATTACTGCTCTTGTTTCAAGGTTGTCACATATAATTAGTGAGTTAAAGGTTGTTGGAATTGAGAAAACTGATGTGGATTTGAAAGAAAAGATTTTGGAAGCTTTGCCAGAGAAATGGGAAAATTATGTTTTGCTACTCACGCATGACAAGGATTACTCTACAATGACATTTCATGAGCTTACTGGAAAACTTCATGCTCGAGAAATGGAAATGTTAAACTCAAAGAAGTCAACTGCTACTTTGCAAAATCCTGAATTGTATCATGGTGAGAATAGTGCAAGCATGAGTGCAAAGTCTAAGCCAAATCTGAATACAACTCAGAATACAGCACCAAGTGTTGCTTTTATAGCTGGAGTTTCAGGAAATTCTGATAATAATTCTTCAAGGGGTTGTAATTTCACAATTCCAAATTTTTCAAGTCAGAATGCTTTTTCAGCTGAATCAACAGATGATTGTGCTAAAATGATCTCTGCATTGATTTCATCATCTTTTGGTTTGATTCTGAAGAATGTTGCTGATGCAAAGTTAACCAGCGAGGATCTTGATGCTCTTGATGATGATCAATTAACTGAATTGGATATATCTTGGCAATATGCTATGTTATGTCAAAGATCTAAGAGATTCTTTAAGAAACATGGAAGGAATCTTTCTGGTGATAAACTGGGTTTTGACAAGTCAAAATTAAAGTGTTATAAGTGTTCACAGCTTGGACATTTTGCTAAAGATTGTCAACAAGCTCATGCAAATAAGTCTGGTGTTCCTCTATCACCAAAGCCTGGTTTTACTCAACCATCTACTAGTAATACTAGCAAGTCTACAGCTTTGACAACACAACATGATGGTGTTTATGATTGGGATCAACAATTTAGTTATGATTCATCAGCCTTGAATGTCACTCATGTTCAGTCAAATGATTCATATTCAGATACAAGTTCCGATACTAGTTCAATTCCAAGTTCTTATGAATCTGCTGAGAACTTGGAGAGTCTGATGAAAGAAAATGCTTTGTTGATAAATAAAATACAACAACTGACTGAGGCATTTGATGTGATTAATTCAGAGTTGAAGATTTCTAAAGACCATGAAAAGGAGTTGACATTGAAGAATAAGTGTTTGACTACTGAAATCAAAACATTAAATGAAGTTTTAAAAGTTTTGAAACAAGACAAAAAGGATGTTGAAACTGCAAAAGCTATGATTTGTGAAGAAAATGATGAGTTGGTGCAAGAAGTGAAAAAATGGAAGGATGAAGCAGGATACTGCTACTGATTTTCAAAATTTGTTTGATAAGTCTAAAATCAAGCTTGATTTGCTTACAAAGAACGTTGAAGAATCAAATGCTCAAATCAAAGCATATCAAATTGACATGGAAAAGTTATTGGATGAAAAGCGAGAGTTGGTTAGTGTTAACAAAGTTCAAGAAGCAAATTTGGAAATTTAGAAGCGCAATGAGAATAAATTGCAGAAGGAGCTACATGAAGGACTTGACAATCTTCGCATGCAAAAGTTTGAAACTCACAAAGTTGCAAAGCAATTGATTGCAAAAGAAAAGGAATTCGCAGAAGCTCAACAGCAAATTTCTGATCTTAAAATTCAAGTTCTCGATGTTAATCGTTTACTCAACAATGTTTCAATTCTCAAGTTTTCACAAGTTTCTTAGCAAATGATGCTAATTTTGAGAAAATGTTTGATAAAACTGCATCACCCCCTACTCATATCAAAGAAGCTTTCAAAGAAGTGAAGGAACATATTGACGAATTTGATTATTCAAAGGTTTCTTCATCTACTGCTGAGGATGAGAAAGTTGTGCCGAAGAAGAAAAACAGGAAGCATAAGAAAAAGAAGGAAAAGAAGTTTGAGGTTTCTCCTGCACCAAAGTTTGTATCTGGTTCATTTTCTGCTGATAATGAGAAGTCGGTTACTTCTAGTGATAAGATTCAGTGTCAACTTGAGTTTGATGAAGCAATTTATTATGATCAAAAGAATGTCACCGAAGTAAAAGCTGAATTTTCTCGATTAGCAAAGAATGGACATGGTTCACCTGAGGAGAAAATTTCTAGAAAGCATGAAGGATTGGGTTTTCACAGTATGAAAAACAAAGCTGAGAAGGTTCCAGTATCATCATCTCAAGATTTGAAGAAATTGAAGCTAAAACAAGTGAAGAAGGAAGTTTTTCAAGCTGATAAAATTCAACCCGAGCGGTTGAAGATCAATGTAGGGAGGAATTCATTGTTTTGTTTAGTTAACTTGTCTAGATTAGTTTCTCTGTAATTTTGGTCATTTTGGTAGTCAGCGAAACTACCGAGCGAAACTGTTGTTTCGCTCGGTATCTAGATTAGACTGACTCAGTGACAGTTTCGCTTGGCCAGCGAAACTACCAGCGAAACTGTCTACTGATGTGTATAAATTGTCGCCTTTGTGCATCATCTTGTAACTTTTGCAACTTTGAGAACCCTAATACAGAAAATCTGATTATTGGTAAGTTTGGTGACGGCTAGGAGCATTTCATATCATCTTTGTAGCTTGTATTCATCTCTTATCTTTCTTTTGGTTCAAGTTGTGATTGTTCAATACTAGAAACCCATTTTAGCTATTGAAAATCATCTATTGTTGTTATTTCATTGGTTTTCTTCTCAAAACATCATCATTAGCACTGATTAAGATCAGTGAGGACCAACAATATGGTATCAGAGCCTTTGTGCTCTTGATTTTTGGTGTTTTTGAGTGTTTTTGGTAAAACTTTTGAAAATCTATTTGAATCTGAAATCTGATTGTTTTGGACTGAAAATTGGTTGTATATTGTGCGTTTTGATGTTCTGAAGCTTATGCAATCAACTGATCATTGTTTCATAGTGATTTGAGTTGATTGTTGATCATTTCTTCTTCAAAAAGAGGGTTTTCTGTTCTGGGCGAAACTGCTGATTATTCAGCGAAATTGTACCTTCAGACAGCGAAACTATCAAGCGAATCTGTAGTTTCTCTGCGAAACTACCGGACGAAACTATTCTTTCGCCCTAAATCCGAAGCGAAACTATTGACATTTTTCTTGAACGAAAGTTCAAACCAGTTTCCAGCGAAACTAGCTAGCGAAACTGTGTGTCATCGGGTATTTTCGAGCGAAAGTGCTGCCCGTGCATACAGCGAAACTAGTTGGCGAAATTGCTGAATTGGTTCATTGTTCCCAAGCGAAACTGCTGGCGAAATTTTAAGTTCCAGCGAAATTATTCAGGATTTCCGAGCGAAATTGCTGGCGAAACTATCTCTTCCAGCGAAACTAATCAGATTGTCTTGTTCTTGTTTGTTTGTGTCTTTCTTATTTCAGGCTGATTTAAGATGGCATCAGGTACCAATGTTAGTGACACTGAAAGCATTGCTCCAAACCGACCACCAAGGCTGATCAGCGGAGACAATTTTGAAGATTGGAAACGATGTCTGAAATCGTTCTTTCTGTACACCGATTACAATCAATGGTTGTCGATCGTCGACGGACCTCATGTTCCAACCATCACTACTGGTGAAGTAACCCAGATCAACACCAAGCCATCTTCCTTTTCTGAGAAGGATTTGAAACTTATTGATCGAGATCAAAAAGCTCTTGGTGCTCTTTCTCTATGCCTGTCGCAAGAAATCTACAATCGTTTCGCTGAGCACACTGATGCAAAAAGCTTGTTTGATGCTCTTTGTGAGTTTTATGACGGTAATGAAGACCTTGTGAAGGACAAAGAAGCCCAAGCCACTAAAGAATTCAATTCATTCACAAGTATGAAGAATGAAAAGTTAATTGATTTGACAAACCGCTTCCTGACTGTGTCAAGCAATCTGAAGAAATATGATTCGAAACTCACTAACTCTGAACAAATCAAGAAGCTGCTGGATGCTCTTCCACCCGAGTGGAGCATACAGGTTCGTATGCTAAAACAAGAAAGAGGTTTCTCCGATTATAAGCTTATGGATGTAATTAACAAGCTTAAATCTTTTGAGTTGGATGTTCAAAGGAGAGAGTACAATCAAACCATGGGTCCTACTAAAGTCTATTCTCCGAATTCGGCTCTCATCTCAGCTGTTACACCCAAAGGAGCCTCATCTCAAATTCAATATGCTTATCTTGGATCTGGTTCATCCTCAACTGCTTCTGCCGCTGCTCAGCAAACATCCCAGATCTCACCCGAATACATGGGATTGTTCTCTTTGTTTACCAATAGTTATCAAGCTTTCGCTGCTGGAGAACTTCAAGGTTCAACTCTGACTGCTGAGGATATGTACTAAGTTGATCCAGATGATTTGGAAGAAACTGACCTAAAATGGCAAATGGCCATGTTGACTGTTCGTGCTAGAAAATTCTTCGAACGTACTGGGAGAAACACCTTCAAGAATCAAAATGGAAGAGTTGGTTTCGATAAGGCTAAGCTTAGATGCTACAACTGTAAGCAACTTGGCCATTTCAAAAGAGAATGCCCAAGTCCAATTGTTACTGAACCAACCTCTGAGCCCGCAACTCGTGTCATTCCTATCACTGACAAAGCTGAAGCCAAGCCAACCAAAGAAGTGGCTCTTCTGACTAACTTTGACTGGAGTTCGGAGGTTTCTGAAGCTGAGGAAGCCATCAATCAAGCTCTTGCGGCTCAAATTCATGAACAAAGCAATGACCACACAGTTAACAGTTGTCAGAAGGAAGAAGCTGAGAAGAAGATGAATGAGAAAACTGCAAGCACACCCGTGTGCACATGTGAAAAGGCTCTTGCTGCAGAAAAGGTTATAATGGATCTCTCATATGAATCTGTTCAAGATATGTGCTCTCATCCTTGTAGAATTCGTTTGTTCAGCATCTACAAGGCCAATCGATTGTTGATTGACACCAATAACGAATTAAAAACCATGAACACCCAATTAAAAGAAAATGAAGCAAAATATTTTGTGAAATTAAATGAGGCAATGCATGAAAATGAACATTTAAAACAAACTCTTCTTGCAAAAAATGTTGAGATAAACATGCTTTCTGAAAGAGTTACATTAGCCCAATTTGAAACCTCTCAACTTCAGACTAAGTTAGATAGATGGACCGTTTCTCAAATGAAAGTTGAAGAGATGCTCGTTAAACAACGAGGAGCTAAAATAAAAACCGGAATAGGTATGGAGAATAATGGGAATGTGTTTCCTAAGGTTTATCCTCCTCCTAGCACGCATTGTTATTCACCTACTCCGAAACCCCATCCCTTAAATGATTTAATTCCTAGTGATGCTAACAGTCTGCATGCAGGTCTAGAAGGAATGAACCATAAGGAGATCAGGGAGGATTATGATAATGGATATGGTAACACAAGTGGGCTTGGATGCGGTAGTCTTAATTCTAAGGAGTCTGTTTCAAGTAGTAGTTCTAATTCCAAGAAGTCTAGCTCAGATAGTAGTGTAGCTAGTAGTTGTTCTTCTTTAGATAGTAGTAGTGATGAGTCAGCGTCTGTTAATCAAGAAAGTTTTATTTCAAATGAAAATGATCAATGTCATGCAAGTACATCTCAAAACTGCTTCAACAAATTTCTTTCTAATCCAATTCCTTCTTTCACACCAATACGAATTTCAAAACCTACAGAAATTCATGTTTCTCAAAAGAAGAAATCATCGTTAAAAACTAATGCTAAGATTTCAACTGATAAAACAAAGATGGATTTTGAAACCAACAGTGATTCTGATTCTAACACATCAGATTGTGAGGAGGAAAGGCTTTCAGAAACTTCCTCCTGCACAAGTCACAAATCTCACTGTTTCAGATGTGGTAAGGATGATCATGTCGTTAAACATTGTAAAGAGAAATTAAATCGAACAAACCATGATAGATCCTTTGGCCACAAGGTAACCAGTTTTGTAAAACAATTCCTAGGGGGAATATTGAAGATCAATGTAGGGAGGAATTCATAGTTGTTTTTGTTTAAGTTAACTTGTCTAGATTAGTTTCGTTGTAATGTTGGTCTTTTGGTAGTCAGCGAAACTACCGAGCGAAACTGCTGTTTCGCTCGGTATCTAGATTAGACTGACTCAGTGACAGTTTCGCTTGGCCAGCGAAACTACCAGCGAAACTCTCTACTGATGTGTATAAATTGTCGCCTTTGTGCACCATCTTGTAACTTTTGCAACTTTGAGAACCCTAATACAGAAAATCTGATTATTGGTAAGTTTGGTGACGGCTAGGAGCATTTCATATCATCTTTGTAGCTTGTATTCATCTCTTATCTTTCTCTTGGTTCAAGTTGTGATTGTTCAATACTAGAAACCCATTTTAGCTATTGAAAATCATCTATTGTTGTTATTTCATTGGTTTTCTTCTCAAAACATCATCATTAGCACTGATTAAGATCAGTGAGGACCAACAATATGGTATCAGAGCAAAAGTTACAAATCCCGGAAATGCAAAAGTCTGGGTACCCATTATTAAGTAATTTCTTGTCTTGTATTGCCAGGCACTCCCGAAGAACTCTACAAATAGCTATTGGCATATTGATTCGGGATGCTCTCGGCATATGACTGGGTTGAAAGACCTGCTCACCAATTACAGGATCGTGGACGGTGGAGTTGTTTCTTTTGCAGGTGATAAGAGGGGTGGAAAGATGGTTGGTCAAGGAGATGTGTCATATGGATCTCTTACTTTGGAGCAAGTCAATTATGTTCCCGAATTGCAGTTTAATCTTCTAAGTGTGTCACAAATCTGTGACAAGAATATTCCTGTGCTATTCAAATCCAATGAATGTTTATTTCTGAAGCCGGGATTCAAAGTGCCCGAAGAGATGGTGGCAATGCGTGCACCTCGCATCAATGACACATATCTGCTGAATATGAAATCCACTGCATCTCACTCTTCGTCCATGACTTGTTTACTTTCAAAAGCTTCTGTATCTGAATGCTTCCTGTGGCATAGACGTTTAGGACACATAAACTTCAAAATTTTAAATAATCTTGTCAAAAACAATTTGGTCCGAGGTCTTCCTTTCAAAGATTTTTCTGTCGTTGAAAAATGTCTTTCATGTGCTAAAGGAAAACAACATAAAAAGCCACATAAGCCAAAAGTGGAAAATTCTATTTCAAGTCCTTTAGAATTGCTTCACACTGATTTATTCGGTCCTATTAGCGTTCAAAGTCTGGGAAAATGGTCTTACTGTCTTGTTGTTACTGATGACTATTCCAGGTACTCTTGGGTTAGGTTCTTGAAGCAAAAGAGTGACACGACTGAAGCTTTACAGAATATTATCTTGTCCGTGGAAAGCTCAAGAAGTAAGAAAGTCAAGGCAATCAGAAGCGACAATGGAACTGAGTTTCGTAATCAGATATTTGACTCTTTCTGTGCAAACAAAGGGATTCTTCGACAATACAGTGCTGCAAGAACTCCGCAGCAGAATGAAGTTGCTGAAAGGAAGAATCGCACACTCGTGGAAGCTGCTCGTACAATGTTGATTGAGTCAAAATTGCCGATTATCTTCTGGGCTGAAGCCGTGAACTGTGCATCTTATGTGCTGAACCGTGTACTAATCGTGAAAGATAAGATGAAGACGTCATATGAGCTGTATCATGGGAGGAAGCCACTGATCGATTTCTTGAAGCCATTTGGATGCTCGTGCACATTGCTGAATACCGAAGCTCAAATTACGAAATTTGGAGCAGTCTCTGATGAATGTTTCTTTATGGGATATTCTTCTTCTCAAAAAGCTTATAGGGTTTATAACAAACGTACTCGCATTGTGCAGGAATCTTACTATGTTGACTGGCAAGAATCAAACACTCCCAACACCGGGTCTGGACCAGAATGGTTTTATGATTCAGACACTCTGTTCAAGTCATTCAATCTTCCTATCCTTGCTGAAGCAAATGATAATCCTCCTCTCGTCGTTATCACCCCTCACTCCGAAATTCAACAAAACCCATCCTCACCCTCACAGCCTACGCATCAACCCGATTGTCCATCTTCCTCTCATGAATTATCCCATCAAACCTCCGAACCCGCTCCCCTCAACATTGACTCAAATTTCAAAACCATAAAAGATCATCCGCATGACCTCGTCATTGGTTCTATTACGGATGGAGTGAGGACTCGTCATCAGTCTGGATTGATCAATGAATGCTTGTTCGCGTGTTTTCTGTCTCAGATTGTTCCTAAAAATGTAGAGGAAGCTTTAGCAGATCCAAGTTGGGTGGACTCTATGCAGGCTGAGCTACAACAGTTCAGAAAGCTGAAGGTTTGGCAACTCGTGGATCTTCCAGAAAACAAGGTTCCAATTGGTACAAAGTGGGTTTTCAGGAACAAACCAGATGATAGAGGTGTTGTGATCAGAAACAAGTCAAGACTCGTGGTTCAAGGTTTCTATCAAGAAGAAGGCATTGACTACACAGAAGTGTTTGCACCGGTTGCACGCATTGAGGCCATTCGTATTTTCTTGGCTCATGCTGTACACAAAAATTTCAAGGTGTTTCAAATGGACGTTAAGTGCGCGTTCTTATACGGGGACATTGATGAAGAAGTCTATGTGAATCAACCTCCAGGCTTCGAAGACCATGAATTTCCTGACAAAGTGTACAAGCTCGACAAATCTCTCTACGGTTTACATCAGGCTCCCAGAATTTGGTACGAGACTTTGACGCAATATCTTTTGGGTAAAGGCTTTACACGTGGCTCCATTGACATGACGTTGTTTAAGAAAGAGGTCAACGGTGAAGTGCTGATCGTTCAAGTATATGTAGACGACATAATTTTTGGGTCAACAAATGAGAAGCTATGTCGTGAGTTTGAAGAAGTGATGAAGGAGAAATTCGAAATGAGTATGATGGGGGAAATGTGCTTCTTTCTGGGCTTGCAGGTGGAACAAAAGCCAGATGGTATTCTCATTCATCAAGAGAAGTACATTCTGGAAATGCTGAAGAAATACAAGATGAACGACGCTTCGGCTGAACTCACTCCTTTCACATCTCAGACATGTTTAACTCCCGACAGTCAAGGAAAGCCGGTCGACCCCAAGCTTTATCGATCAATGATTGGGTCTCTTATGTATCTCACAGCCAGTCGTCCGGACATCACCTTTCCCGTATGCTACTGTGCTCGTTATCAGGCTGACCCAAGGGAATCTCATGAAAAGGCCGTCAAGCGAATTTTTCGTTATCTGAAGGGTTCATCAAGATTGGGTCTCTGGTATCCTAGGGGTGGAAGCTTTGAACTTAACTCTTATTCCGACAGTGATCACGGAGGATGCAAGCTCGATCGAAAGTCAGTTTCTGGAGGATGCCAGTTTCTAGGGGAATGCTTGGTTTCATGGCAAAGCAAAAAGCAAACAACTGTCTCTTTATCCACAGGTGAAGCTGAGTACATCGCTGCCTCAAGTTGCTGTTGTCAAGTGCTGTTGGAATCTCCAAAAATCCGATTCATCATACAAGAACGAAGCACATCGAAACCAGGGTTCATGCCATCCGTGACGCTCAGGAAAAAGGGTTTATCAATGTTATTCCTATTGAAACCAAGTCCCAGAAAGCTGATATTTTTACAAAAACCTTTGATAAACCACGCTTTTATGAACTTATTAAGATGCTGGGCATGATTTCCTTTTAAATATATATATATATATATATATATATATATATATATTTAATAAATAAATAAATACATAATTTTAAAGATTTTGTACATATTCTTTTAACTTTGTTTTATTTTAAATTCGTCTTATTTAGATCTGCTTGCTAATTTCTCGTTTGTCTTGAAACAGGTGTTGATTGGCTAAATCCCAAAATCAAGAAATCAATGATCACGTCATCTACATTCACATGATTTCTGGCCAATCATCACTCGACATGTTCCAGGGAGTACTTTCGTTATATTTACCTTGCATTTCTCTCATAACTGCTACGAATGTCTTTATTATTATCTTGTGGGGGAAATTGGGGTAAATCACTCTAAACCTGCTTTAATCTCATGAAATATTTCACAAATATTTTCTTCGAAAGTGTCTCCCTTCAAGGGCTTTTCAAATTTGTGTCAAGTATCGATCGAATCATTTCGTTTTCTGTTTCCTTTTTAGTTTGCTTATTGAAAATCCAAAAATACAGTATTTGTGGATTTTGGGGGAAAATTAATCTAATCTGAATATTAGGTAAATAAATAAATTAAAAAAATGCATAAATGAGAAATTGATCCGACCTTGTGAGAAATGATAATACATCAACATGCGTTATCTGTCGTGGATAGAGTAGAAATAAAAGCTGTATTGTGCTCGTATGATCCTTGGGTGTGCATGACTAATATGATATCTATGAGTAGGATATAAACATAAAGCTTGCCTGATATACTCTAGTTTTCAGTTCTTGATAAGTGTTGCAAAGATTTTGAAATTAAGAGATGTTCTGATGTACGCATGCTTTGCAAATAAGGCTTTATGCCATTTTTACACTCAACTCAGTGGGTCTTCTTTGCGTGCTTTTGAGGCCGACCTGATCACCTGCTGATTGAGTTTCTGCTTTATTTTCTTGGTGTTTAGTATATATCATCGGACTTTCTCTGCGTGCCGATAAGGCCGACTTGATTGTTGTTGATATATACGTCTTCTGCTTTATTTTTCTTTTTTATTTTCCTAAGTGCATCGGGCTTTCTCTGCGTGCTTTGCGGCCGACCTGATTGCTGTTCACTTAGGGTTCTGCTTTATTTTTGCATGAAACATCATGAACGTATATCTCATTTTAAAAGGATAAAAGAAAAATCAAGATGAATATGATGATTTGTTAACTTCTTTGATAGAGTGAGGCTGAGTGATCAGTGCATGATTAATACACCTTAAAGCATATCCAAAAATGTTATATACTATTAGTGCATGCTTAAAATCAATGTGATGCATTCGGGATCTGCTTGACTTGCACGCTGATTAAGTTTGAAATTGAAATGTGTATGATGCGTACTGGTTGATATGATCTCACGTCTGGATCTTTCTCAAATTAAAATAGAGTTTGCTTGTACAGTTGTTTTACTTTTAATTGAAAAGCTCAAAAAGATTTTCTTTCTGCGTTATTTTTTATAAGATCGATACTTTGTGAATAGTATGATGATTTGTGTGAGTTTGTCGGCATTTCAAAGGTTCAAATATCTCATTAAGTCAAAATTTGATTTTTAGGGTTTCAGCGAAACTGTGTTTCGCCCGATTAGTTTCGCCGCATGGGCTCTCTGCGAACTTACTCTTCCGTTACCGGCGAAACTAATTTGTCTGTTCAACAGGCTTGAGCGAATTTGCTCATTCGCTAGGCGAAACTATTGTTTCGCCAGAGCGAAACTAAGTGCGAAACTGTGTTGTTATTTAAACCCGTCGTCGAGATTCTCGGTCATTTTCGCAAACCCTAACCGAACAAAAACCGCAACTAAACTCGTCTCGCGAAATTATCAATCTCGCCCAACTGTTTCATCGATTCATCGCTTAACCGATTTCGGTTCACAGTTTGTGTAAGTAGTTTATCATCTCCTGGGTTTGTCGCACCCGTAATCGCATCAAGATTTACAGTTTTTTTTTTGGGGGGTTTGTGTGTCGAATCGTCAAAATGGGTTCTCGGCCGTTAATCTGATGTTAAGAAACTGTTTGGAACCTGCATTGCACTCGTTTAAGTGTTCGATGAGTTCTTTTGTGGTTTGTTTTGCAAAAATGGACCTTTAAATCGATTATCAGTTTTTGAATTTTAAAAGTCGCGACCAGCGAAACTGTGAGTTCATTCGGCGAAACTGAACGAAAGTTCAACAGTCACGAGCGAAACTGTCAGCGATCATGCCCAAGTTTCGCCGACAGTGTCGCCGTGATTGCCAGCGAAACTGCTGTTTCGCCTTCGGCGAAACTACAGTATCGCAGCGAAACTGCAGTGTCTCGGCGAAATTGACCTTGTTAGTGTCGCCGAGATCAGTGTCGCGAATCTATCTGTTTCGCCGTATGTGACACGATGATCTCTTAGCGAAACTGTTATTTCGCAGCGAAACTATCATTCTTTTAATTTTTAAATTTAATTTCAAATTAATTTATTTAAGTTTGGTTTAACTCACAAATTTTTGGTTTTATATGCAGAAAAATGTCGTCTTTAAAGCATGAGCCGCGAAGTAATGTAACCGCATATCTGGATGATAGATCAGAGAAGGCCGTCGGTTTTAGAGATTGCATTGCTTGGTTGAAAAAGTCGTGCATTTTTCATGCAATTTCTCACATGCCAATCATCGACGACAGACACATTAGAGAATTCTGGCTGACAGCCGAGTATGATGTTAGAGCTAAACCAGAGTGTATCCGTGCGAAGGTCATGAAGAAAGACATTGTAATCACTATGAAAACAATCGCCGAAGCGCTCAAACTGGAAGAAGATGTCGGTGATGTTACTAAGATGAAAGAACTGGATGTGCTGAGAGGTTTTGAACGTGACATGGGATATGAAGGAGGAGAGTTGTGGAAAAATAAAAAGGAGATTAAGAAGTCCTTGTTGTCGAAAGAATGGAGATACATCGCCCATGTCTTCATTTCTTGCCTTGATGACAGGAAAGGTGGATCAGACGGTTTAAACCTGATTTGGGCTGAAGCTATGTTGTTGGTTTGTAGAGGCAAGAAGGCAAACATTCCTCAAAGGATTTTTGACGCTATGGTAGCAAATATTCAAGCTCTAAAGAAGTCTAGATGGCTGTTGTATCCGAGGTTCCTGGAAATGATTATAGAACACCTTGAGCCAGAATTGCCAAAGCAGAGTGTGGCTCTTGTTGTTAATCCTATGCATCCTAGAATCCTGTCCGACTGTGCGGCAAAGAGAGCTGATTTCTCAGGGTACACCACATACCTGCTGAAACATATGTATCCTGAGAAAAGGTATGAATACATTAAAAAACTAATTGAAGATGAGAAAAATAGGAGAACTGATGGAAAGGAAAGTGAAAATGTAAAAGGAAAGAGGAAGCAGTATGTTAGAAGCTCAGGAAAAGAACCTGCTGATGAAATAGAAGATGAACTTGAAAACCTGGCTCAACAAAGAAAGAAATCAAAAGAAAAACAGAGTGCACCAACAGAAGAAGAGGTAAGGGCATCTAAGAAAAGAAGGGTAGATCCCAGATCTGAGTTAGATGAAGATGTTATCCGAAATGTAAACACTTCTCTGTCAAATGAACTTGGAATGATTAAGACAAAACTGGTGAACTCAGAGATCAGAGAAAAGGAGAAAGATAAACAAATCCTGAACATGAATGGAATCATTGTAAAACAATCTTCTCTGATAAAAACTTTGATGATAGAATTGAATGAAATCAAGAAGCATCTGAACTTGCCAAATCAATTGAGTGAAGCTGAGATAAATTCAATGACTGACTTCACAAGGTTTACAACTGAAGAAGCTGGTGGGAGTGGTGCAGGTGGAAATGATGAGGCAGGTGGAAGTGGTGCTCCTAACGAAGAAGAATTGGAAGCCATCAATGTAAGCGATGTAAATCTTTACAGTTTTGAAACAGAGAAACAACCTGAGATCGTCCAGGCTCAATTTCTCCATCTTATTGACGAAAGCGATGAAGAGGGTGAAGTTGATGATCATTCAGAGCCTGAATGTTACTCTTTGAAAGAAAATTCTCTTACATATCAAGCTAAGATAAGCTCTGTAAGCGAGGAAGTCATTGATCTAAAAAGAGAAGAATGGTTCACTAAGCCGGAAATTGAAGATCAGACCCCTCTATTTCAAAATATCTCACATCTAAGGAAGAAAGATTCTGATAGGCACATCATCAGCTGGAAGTTCAATACTGATGTTCATGCCTTTATGATTAAGAGAAGAGGGGGTAGCATCTCCTATATTCGAAAACGTGATAGTTTCAAAACCCTGCCCAGATGGGATCTGAGGAGGTTGGCAGAGCTCCCCCTCATCGATGAAGACAAAAGCATAAGGGATGAAAATTTGAGAATGATGCTTCAGCAGGCAGCAAAAGACGACTTTGTATCTTTTGGGTATATGAAAGGTCAAAGGATGAAGTCAAAGACTGAAATCGATGAAGTGACCGGAAAGCCTAAGGTTTATTTGAAGTTCAAACCGGCTAAAACTATGAGCAGGATTAGAATCCCGGATCAACAGATGTCAAGGCTGCAAACATTCAAAAAATGGTTCTATGACAATCAATCCGGTGAAGCTGTTATAAGAATTGGAGAAGATGCGGAGATAAGATTGTTTGATCCAATGGAAGTCCTTTCTTTTAGCAACGATGACTTAAAGACCTTGTGCGAGAATCCTATCAGATATGGGGCTGGAGATGACACTGCAGAAGAGGCAAACTTGTTTGTGAGGGTTGCCAACAAAGCCCGGGGAATTATTAAAGAAATCAAGGACTTAGCACTGAAAGTAAGGGCTGGTGAAGATAAAATGGAAGAGGATAGGGACTTGGCAAATCAGATGACCAAATCATGGAGCGGTCTTGGAGAATCTACTGATCAAGTTGAAAAACCTGTTGAATCCCCAGTTGCTAATGAGCCAATGGTTGTGGGGGAATCAGAGGCTGAAATCCCCGTTGCTGAAGAGTCTACTGTTTTGGGGGAACCGGAGTCTACAGATTTGAATGAAGCCGGAGCTGATGAGTAAAGATTTTGAGGCTGAATCCCTCCCTAGGGGGAATATTGAAGATCAATGTAGGGAGGAATTCATTGTTTTGTTTAGTTAACTTGTCTAGATTAGTTTCTCTGTAATTTTGGTCTTTTTGGTAGTCAGCGAAACTACCGAGCGAAACTGTTGTTTCGCTCGGTATCTAGATTAGACTGACTCAGTGACAGTTTCGCTTGGCCAGCGAAACTACCAGCGAAACTGTCTACTGATGTGTATAAATTGTCGCCTTTGTGCACCATCTTGTAACTTTTGCAACTTTGAGAACCCTAATACAGAAAATCTGATTATTGGTAAGTTTGGTGACGGCTAGGAGCATTTCATATCATCTTTGTAGCTTGTATTCATCTCTTATCTTTCTTTTGGTTCAAGTTGTGATTGTTCAATACTAGAAACCCATTTTAGCTATTGAAAATCATCTATTGTTGTTATTTCATTGGTTTTCTTCTCAAAACATCATCATTAGCACTGATTAAGATCAGTGAGGACCAACAGCGGTTTTACTAACTCAAGGGTTCGAATCAATTATTTTCTGACAAAGAATTTCCACTTCATTGTGTTGATGCTCGGAAGATTGCTGAGGTTATTGTGAAAGCTACCATTTCTTCTAAAATTTCTCAATCTCGAAGCCCTACATCCAAATGGGTACATGATCAAAGGCATCAGGTATATGATTCTCATTCTGATCATGTTCGAGATATTCATGTGTGTTCTTCGCACGTACATCAAAGATGGGACAAAACCACAAGAATCTGTTATATTTGTCGTCGCCCAGGGCATATGGCAAAAGACTGTCCATCACCTGCTGATTCACCCCAAAGATTTCACAAGAAATCAGTTTTTAGTAAACCTGCCACACCAACGTTCTTTGATGAACAAGGCAGAGTTTTTGATGAAGTTGAGCCTACATTCTTCCATAAACAAAAACGTTTTGTTCCAATGTTTTCAAAGGTTCAAAGTGTAGGTTCATCATCACAGTCACCTGTGATTGTTTCATCAAAAACTGAATCACCAAAACAACAACAATGGAAACCTAAGGTGGTTTCTAAGCAAAACAAGGACACTGGTCGACCAGAAGCGATTCGCTTCGGGTCATTTATGGACTAATTAGTTTGACCAGTGTGCAGGTACTTCTAGAAAATCTATCGATGAATGTAAAGTTGTTGATGGAGGAGTATTCTGCTTAATTTAAATATTCATGATAAATCTTTCTAACGTGCAAATTTTCTGAATTCTAAAATTGCATCGTGTCCGTGTTGATTGATCATTTTTCTTTGTCTCTAAATTTTCTCAAAAACCAAAAATAGAGTCTTGTTTTTGTGTAAAATGAAAATCCAAAAATAGAGTTTTCATTTTAAGGGAGAGAATTGTAAGTAAGGGGGAGTAATTAAGAAAAAGCATGTTATGGGAAGAAGGTGAATATATGCCAAATATATAATGAAGGAAGGTGAGTACATGCCAAATATATAAAATTGTGAGAAATTGATCATTAGGATATGATGGTACATTGGCTTACGTATCTGACTCATGGATAGAGTAGATGAAAGGGCCATAAGATCATTGTTTGACATGCTTGGTAGGCTCGGTAAATCAGAAAGTATTCAGATGTGATATACACTAAATACTAATGCTTGACCATGTGGAAAACATCTTGATGCATATTTCATGACACAAAAAGAAAAAGTAAGTGTGAAATCCAAAATGAGAAGTCACTGTGTATACATGTGTTCTTTTTGTAAAGATTTAAACTTGTTTGATTTTCTTTATTTTGTCAAATGATCGGACTTTCTGTGCGTATCGAAAGATCGACCTGATCGTTGTTCGTTTGACGTTCTGCTTTATTTTCTTTGGTGTTTCGTATAACTCATCGGACTTTCTCTGCGTGTACGGGAGTACCGACCTGATTGTTGTTGGGTTATACAATTTCAACTTGTTTTATTTTCTAATTTTGTTAAATCCGAGGCCTTATCTGCGTATCGAAAGATCGACCTTAAGGTAGACGATTTAACGTTCTTACTTCTTTTTGCATGGAACACAGTTGATGATATCATGAAACATACTATGCATTGTGAAAAAATCACAAATGCAGTCACACAAAAGGAAAAAGAAAGAAAATAGAAAATGTATGATTATGTCTGATAGTGTAGGATACATTGGTCAAAGCAAATCTAATCAATACCTTAACATATCCAGATGTTATGAGTATGATTCTGCCTGAGTTTAAGTTGGACAAATTATATCAGCAATCAACATGACTTATGTGTTTCGATTAATTGAAATTGAAATGTAGTTCAGGGCGTTATGTTCAATATGATCCCATATAGTGATCTTTCTCATACCAAAAATAGTGTTTGATTCTGTATTGCAATTTCATTTCATTTCAGAAAAGATCAAAAGGATTTTCGGTGTGTTTTAGCATAAACTTCGAAAAATCAAAAAGATTTTGTTTCTGCTTTATTTTCGATCGGATCAACATGTGATACAAATCATTTTCAAAATCATATCTTGGAGTCTCGAAGAGACGTTTTGCGCCAAGACTATTTAAATGTTTGAGCAGGTTACTATGTGCACGATATCACAACTTCAAGTCTTCTGAAGCTGTTGATAAACGACCAGAGATACACGGGAGATCATCAAAGTTTCAAGATCAAGTTACGACTGAGTTGAGGAGGAGTTTGTTTGAAGGTTTATTTCTTTGGACGAACGGATTCTACACTTAAGGGGGAGCTTGGTTGAAGATACAAAGTTGATGATATTGAATAGATACTGCACACGACGAGGGGGAGTTTGTTGATACCTGATATGTGCGTCGTGTGAAGTATCAAGCAAGATCAAGATCAAGTCAAACTAGGTCTGGCTGAACTAGGTCCGAACCTGAAGTTCGGACTAGCCGAACCTGAGGTTCGGCCGAAGCTCGGTCAGCTAGTATATATAGAGGTTTGGTCTTTGTAATTGGAGAACTTCTGAGCGTGTGAGATCTGTTAAGTGTGTGTTTCTGAGTGTGTATTCTCTGAGTCTATTTCCGAGTGTTTACTAGGTGTAATTGTTCTTTGTTGATCAATAAATCAATCGGTTAATTACGTTTCGATGTCCGATTAGCTAGATCGAGTAGACGATCCGTTGCTCACGCATTTTCAGAGAACATGTCAGAAAACTGCCTATCAAAGATTTCTCTACTGTAGAAAAATGTGTGGCTTGTGCGAAGGGGAAGCTGCACAAGTTACCCCACCGTCCGAAAATAGCAAATTCAGTGTCGTCCGTATTACAACTTCTTCACATGGATCTATTTGGGCCAATGCAAGTACAAAGCATCAGCAAATTCTCTTACTGTCTCGTGATTGTGGATGACTACTCACGATTCACTTGGGTCTTCTTTTTATCAAACAAGCATGAAACTCCGACTTTAGTGAAAAAGTTTGTCACGCTTATAGAGAATCAGCTGAACAAGAAGGTCAAGGCTATTAGATCGGACAACGAAACAAAATTTAAAACTGCTGAATTGAATATGTTCTGTGGAGAGAAGGGTATAGAGAGACAGTACAGTGCACCCTACACACCCCAACAGAATGGAGTCGCTGAGAGAAGAAACAGGACACTCATTGAAGCAGCAAGAACAATGATGTGTGAAGCTAAATTGCCAATCTTCTTCTGGGCTGAAGCGGTCAACACGGCTTGTTACGTGCAGAATCGTGTACTTTTAAACAAGCGTCATGAGAAGACTCCGTATGAGATTGTTTATGGAGAGAAGCCAACGGTGGGATATTTCAAGACATTCGGGTGTCCATGCACGGTTCTGATTCAGTCCAATGTGGGGAAATTCGAAGCTAAGGCTGATGAGTGTTATTTTGTGGGTTATTCGGCAAATAGTGCTTATCGTGTCTACAACAAAACCACCAAATTAATCATTGAGGCATATAACGTAGACTGGCTTGAAGACAATCCTACAGATGCAGGGAGTGGACCAGATTGGATTTTTGATTATGGGTCACTGTTTGAAGGGTTCAATTTTTCAAATGTTTTCCATCATTTGGGTGAGGAAGAAGATATCATTGCTCAATCATCTGAATCAAGACCTGATGTTGAAAAAGTTAGTGAGAAAGCACCAGATTCAGTTCCCACAAATATCAATGCAGATACTCCGGGATCTTCGGGAACTCATGATGATTCAGAAATTTCTCAAAACCAAGGTATGAATGATAATGTTGTTAATTCTAACCTGCCTATTTCTGTTTCTGTGCCAGATGTTCAAGTATCAAGGATCATCAGAGACCATCCGATTAGCAATATACTTGGGCCAGTTTCAGCAGGTGTTACCACTAGAAGCCGCACGGGAGACATTAATTTCTGCATGTATTCGTGCTTCATCTCCCAGATTGAGCCTCCTAATGTGATGGTTGCTCTCAGAGATCCAAGTTGGATAGAGGCCATGCACAATGAATTAAATCAGTTTTCAAAGCTGGGAGTGTGGCGTCTAGTGAAAAGGCCAGAGAACAAGAAGGTTATACCCACACGTTGGTTATATAAGAACAGTAGGATGACACGAGTATAATTGTCAGAAACAAGGCAAGGTTGATTATTCAGGGTCACAGACAAATTCATGGAATTGACTATGATGAGGTGTATGCACCCGTGGCTAGATTGGAGGCTATTCGGATATTCCTTGCAGTTGCATCATATCTAAACTTCACAGTGCACCAGATGGATGTTAAGACGGCTTTTTTATATGCAGAAATGAATGAGGAAGTTTATGTGACTCAACCACCAGGGTTCATAGATGAGGAGCATCCAGATCATGTATATCTTCTGGATAAAGCTTTGTATGGACTACATCAAGCTCCGCGCACGTGGTATGAGACGATATCAACTCATCTGGTGGAGAATGGATACACAAGAGGAGTGGTTGATCAGACTCTGTTTAGAAAGAGAGTGAAGGATGATATCATCATGGTGCATGTTTATGTAGATGACATTATCTACGGGTCAACAATCGAAGAGTTATGCATCGAGTTTGAAGAAATAATGAGAAAGAAATTTGAAATGAGTGATCAAGGTGAGATGAGTTTCTTCCTAGCCTTGCAAGTGAAACAGGATGAATCTAGGATTCTTATTCACCAAGGAAAATATGTGAATGAGATTCTAGAAAAATTCAAAATGCAAGATTCCAAGCCAATCTCAACTCCCATGGCATCCCGACCTCTACTGACAGCAGATGCAGATGGGGAGTCAGTGAGTGAATTCATGTATCGCTCGATGATTGGATCACTTATGTATTTGACAGCAAGCAGGCCATATATTATGCAGGCAGTGTGTCTGTGTGCCCGCTATCAGGCTAATCCTAAACTTTCACATTTAATTGCTGTTAAACGTATCTTTAGGTATCTGAAGGGCAGGCCTAGGCTTGGACTTTGGTACCCAAAGAACACTGATTTCCAATTGTTTGCATTTACTGACAGTGATTATGGAGGTAGTGATCTTGACAGGAAATCAACTACTGGTGGATGTCTGTATCTGGGAGACAGACTCATTTCTTGGTAGAGCAAAAAGCAGCATACCGTCTCAAAGTCAACTGCAGAAGCTGAATATGTGGCAGCATCCGCTGGATGCTCACAGGTAGTATGGATATAAAATCCGCTCACTGATTACGGTATGGAATTTGTTAACACTCCTATCTTTTGTGATAACGCTGCTGCTCTAGAAATTGTGAAAAACCCCATTCATCACTAAAAAAAAAGCACATAGACATCAAGGTACATTTTATTCGTGATTTCTATGATCGGGAGTTAATTCAGCTCCAAAAGGTGAGCACAGACCAAAATGTGTCTGATATTTTCACAAAACCCCTCCCTCGTCTCAATTTTGAAATGTGTGTCGAAGGCCTAAAGATGATTTCCTTCGAGGAATGATCTGATCAAAATTGCTTGTAAATTATTTAAAAAAAATGTTTATATTTCAAAAGCCTCATAAAAATAGGGGAAGAAATATCATTGAAATATCATTGTTTCAGAAAATCTAAAAAATATCTATTTGAGGTTTTTATGATGTCTTTTGTTTGCCTTGAGTTGGTAGGAAGTGATATAAATTTCCAAGACGATCGGAGACTGACACGTGTAAGGCTGAAGTGAAAGACGGCTCAAAGATGATGTGTCGGTAAGCTAAATCAAAAACTATGATCATCCATGTAAGTGCAGTAAACTTAACTTCTATATATGTTTAGTTTTCCATCCTGGTTTACATAGTTTAAAAGACAGAGTCCCAGCAAAAACGGGTTGAGAGTGGTATTCACCTAGTATTCACTCTCTCACACGCCATGTTTCTGCTAATTATGACAACACCACAGAAAAATGAAAAGAAAAAGAAAATGAAAAAGGAAAAAAAAATGATGATAAAAAATTCATAAACTATTGTGCTTGGTTTTCTCTGAGTGCTTATGCGGCCGACCTGATCACCAACTGATAATTAAAGAAATAAGTGTTTGTCATGACGGTGTTGCATGGTTCCTCAAGTTGGGGGTTTGTGAATCCTCAATGAACTCTGAGATTGGGTAGGTTTTGCTATGAACAATTGGGTGTGGGGACAGTTAAACATGACGGTAATTATGTACCATAATTAAGCACTTAAAAATTTTATCTGGATGTGAGTTTATATTATTTCAAAAAAATTTTGAGCAATCGTCTAGAGCGTCGAGTAACGGAAGCTGAAAAGGGTTCCTCAGTTAAAGATTTGTCTGGTTTGATCCATGAATTTACATCAGCTTCGAGGCAAGTGAAGTTTTAATTTCTGTAATTAGGTTTTAATTGATTTATGGTTTATTTTATCTTTCAAGTCTTTAAATGTTTAAATTTTTATTTTTTGATCATGATCAGATACTCGGGGTTTGAGTCTAAGGGGAAGCTTCGTAAATTCTCAAATTTTCTCAAAGTTAACACTTTTTTAAAAAAGGAATTAACATTTTTAAGAGGTTTGGGAGTATTTGTATGTTTTTGAAATCTTGAGGGGCCAAAATGAAAATTTTCTTAAAGGGTATAAAAACCCTTCTCACGTTTACGATCCCCATTCATCTTTCTCTCTCGGTTTACGACCACCACCAAACAAACCCTAACCGGCGCTCAAGCTCGCCGGAAAATCTTATGCGACCACCTCCAGCCATCCACTAGGCAATCCGAGTGCATCATCTCACTCGCAATCTATTTCCGACCAAGAACCCCTTGTCAATCGACTGTGTTCACGAGTTTTCATCGCTCTACTCACAGATTTTACGATTTAAACCCTAACTTGTGATCATCTTGGTTTTTTCTTGTGTCGGTGTGAAATACTCGCGTTTAGAAGTCGGATTTGTGTTTACAACTCTTTAAAGGTAATGGTGGATGTTTATTTTGAATATCTGAGGTGATTAACATGTTTACGAGTTTCGTTTCAGGTCCATCATTGGTGAATTTGGTGTTGACGATATTCTCGATGAAGAAGACGACGTTACGAGATTACGATCGGTGTTTCCGATCGAGATTATGATCGGTATTTCCGATCGAGTTTACGATCGTTGATTCCGTTTGGTGTTTAGGATCCGTGTATACGATCGGACACACCATGTTTACAATTGGGCTTAATAATTTTAATCTGATCGTAAACCCAGAAGTTGGATCGGAAACCCAAATTTTGAATCTTAAACCCATACAGTGTATCGTAAACTCACTTAAACTTGAATTAAATCATAAACACCTAATATTTTTTTTAAATCTCATCAAACTTAATCGTTTTTAAGTGAAAATTAATGGTGTTTGTCAATTTTTGTTTCAAAATCAAATATTTTTCTTGAACGTTTAAATTGAGATTTTCAGAAATTATCAAGTTAAATGTGTTAATCAATTGAACTTCAAGATACTGTTGGCAAACATAATTTCTTTTTAATAAATTTAAGCCTGATGCATTTGTCTCGTTTTCTCAGATGGCAGACGAAATGCTTGATGAAGAGATCTATTTTGAGAGAGACCACTGCATCCCGGCATATCTTGATGACCCACCAGAGAGGCACATGCAGCTATTTTACTCTTTGGTGGCGGGGCTGAACGTATGCAAGATAAACCATGCTCCAAGAACAAGTGTGATGATCGATGAGCAGCTTGTAAGAGAATTCTGGGGAACAGCGAGAGCAAATGCTGATAAGACGAGTATCTCCGCAACAATTCAGAATCGTCAAATTGTGATACTCGAAGAAGACATCTGCCAGGGATTGAACATCAATGACAAAGCTGAAGATCCAATAGAGTACTCAAAGACTCTTGTATTAGAAGGTGCTCAGATGTTGGGATATGAAGGAAAGTTCCCTCCCATCTTCAAGAAGTTATTGCCACACTACTGGAGGTGTTTGGCTCATTACTTGCAAAAATCCTTCTTGGGGAAGAGAACTAGTTTTGATCAGCTAAACAAATTGCATGGCACGGCATTTGTAGCACTAGCCTTAGACTGGGATTTCAACTTCTCAAAAATGATGTTGTTGGATTGGGTTGGGAATGCAGATTTGAGTGCAAGAGAACAGTTCCTGATGACACCAAGATTTGTGCAGATGGTGGTCATGAAGAAATATCCCATTGATGTTGGTGAAAGCTCAATCGACAAAAGGGGGAGTCGTGAAGCAATTATGTGCTGGCACTATGATGCCGAGAAGAAGCTTTTTGCTGTAATACGTGATGGCTACAGTCCAATGGAATATTACAGAACACGAACCTAGTTTCACTCCTAGACTGAGCCTGAGATTAGAAGTCTGTTAAGAGCTCCATACATAAATAGATGGAGGAGCACAGAAGGAGATCTAGTTCGGAACAATCTGATGAGCCACTTGGCGGAAAATTTTGTGAACTTTGATCTGAAGCAGGTAAGATGGGTTGAAACTGGAACTGACCCAGTAACTGGTGATCCAATAGGTGAAGCAAGGTGACCACCGAAAAAACGCACAAGAGTAATAAACTTGTTGGATGAAACTGAAGATGGTACCTTTGTCAAAAACTTTGACTGTTAGTTTTATGATCCGACGACGCATGAAGTGGTGGTGCTTTGCAAGAAGATGAGACAGTTCCGCTTCTACGATCCGATTGACCTGCTGAGGTTTGGCGAAAGAGATATCAAGCTCCTCGCCTCCCAACCTATTCTCGGTGATGAGAATGATCTGGAAAATGCTATACGGGTGGGGGTCTTCCATGGAACAGTAAACCGGATCGTAGCTAATGAATGGTGGTCGAGCAATGTGCAGAATACTTTCAGATTTGATCTGCTGCTGCCATAGGCGGTCTAATGGTTCATGCCTAGGGGAAGATTGTTGGGCTACACATTGTAAGGCATGAACATTAGATTGGGCTTTCATTGATTTGGGCTTAAGGTGTTTACGATTTTGGGCTTCTTGGACCGATTTCTTTATGTTTATGATTAGGTAGCTTTTAAATTACGATTTCTCTCTCTCTATTTGTATTCACGATCGGTTTCACTAGCTCAAAGAAAGTATTTGTGTTTCATTCAAGATTTGATCTTTGTTAAATCTATTTCTTCTACTTTCTTCTTGAATCAATCACTTACGAGGATTCCGCACTCGTTTGTGATATCAATATCGTGTTTGGTAGATTTTCTGGACCAACATATCCTCTCATATCTCTCTTTCTCTTTTTGTTTTTCCGGCAACCCACCAAGAAACCACCGAACCACCACTGTTCCTTCGCTGAAACACCACCATTCTAGCGCTACTGGCATCGTGAATCCCGAAAAAGCAAAACAGGAGTCATCGGAAGTTAAAACTACGACCACGCTTGGTGTTTGAATTTGTGTTTCAATTCGTTTTTCGGCATAAAAAACACATCAAAATCCTATCTCCTACACAAGGTAAACCTTCCATACTGCAGTCACACATTTTCTGTGTTATAATTTATGTTTTTGTGATTTTTCGGTGACTGGAATAAAACTCCAGACTACCGGAGTTTTTGAGGAGGAAGATGACAAGAATCGGTTCTAGGTTACATACTATAAACTTCGGGTTAATACGCAGATGGGTCGGGTGTCCTGGTGGTTGGGTGCTTGACTTCATACCCGGAGGTCGCGGGTTCAACACTCAGCCTCTGCGTTTCTTTTCCTTTTTTCAAGTTAACCAAATTCTAGCTGTTAACCAAATCGGAAAGGTGTCCCGGTGGTTAGGGTCCTCGCTCGTGTGTGAGAGGTCACGGTTCGAACCCGGGCGACCTCATTTCCTTCTTTTTCTTTATTTTTTGTTATTTTATGTATTGAGTCAATTAAAACTCATTTAAAATGGATCCCTACGAATTTTTAAACACGTAAAAATGTATATCGATTATTAAACCCGTAAACTTTGACGTTTTGAACCAAAATATAGTTTTAATAAATCCGTATGTGTGTATATATATATATATATATATATATATATATATTGAAAACTCAAGAATCACGGTGTTACGTAAAATGGTAAAATAAATATAATTTCATGTAATTTAATACATATACGTATATCATTGGTTTGTTGAAACGATTAGATACTTTTAGATGAAATTGTATAAATATGAATCTCGTTTTGTAACCTCATTTTTGGCAGCATTGGCACGTTTGGATTATATGTATATATATATATATATATATATATATATATATATATATATATAATTTTTTTGAATCTTTGAACTTATGAAAAATATATATATATATAGATATGTCATGTTTTCTGCGTCTTTTCGATAAATCGCTCGGATTTGGCAAACGTGCCATCCTTGACTTGTTCCGGAATTCATAATCATTTGTTTTCATAGTTTACATTACACTTAGTCGTTTGTTTGAACACACACTTATACTTGTATGCTCGTTAGGTGATTGATTGTTTTCGCAAGACCCGTTCTTGGTACTTGCTGAATTGTTTATCTGGAATTTTGCTGTGCACCCGAAGGTGACTTTCACAGCCCCATCTTACTGTTTTAACCTTGTTGGGGGAGATTAACATGCATGAACTATACAACTGAGATAATTAAACTTTTATATATCGCTTGAAGTACTTGTAGCACACTGATACAACAAAGTCCTTCTTATGGTACCGTTAGTATTAATGACGATAGCGGGAAATATATTGTAGTACTACTGGGTCTGACAAACCCCACCCGGGTCAGTCGCGCTGACACGATTGGATATCGAACGGGTGTTATATTCGTGCTAAACACAACAAGGCAAACTATAAACAAATGTTAGCTTCGGTGACCATCAACGTGCGAAGTTTCATGTATATAGCCTAGCTAGCTATTTGATATATATTAGTGATATAGCCTAGCTAGCTATCTGAACTTAAACTATTACTGAACTAATAAACTCTGACGCCCACTCCCAGACTTAGCACCAAGAGGGGTCATGCATCGGATTTACTCATGAACACGTGGCACAACAGAGATAAGTAGCGGAAAATTTAAAACTTTTATTTATTATAAAGCCAAGTACGTAAAGTAATTGAGACAATTTACAATCTATCTATATAGCGACTAACTATAACCGTCTTTATTTATCTAGAACTAGCCAGCACGCTCATCAGCTTCCTCTATAGCTTGCCCGATCAATCTCTTATCACGGGGGCGCCACCCTTGATCCTAGGCGTCTCACCTACACCTGACATACATATGGTTTTTGGGAAAAGGTAAGCTTATGCTGGTGAGTTCTACATTATAAAAACATTACCTTATTCGTGAGGTTAAAACCTTTTGACCTGTAAAATACCTTTTTACGAACATTTATCAAGTATAACAAAGTCATACATAATAGAACATCATAATCAAACACATTTCTCTAGAAACATCTACCTCGATAACCTTTAGCTCCTATGACCTGAATTCCATATACCTCTATACTTTCTAGTTTCAAATACTGTTCAGGTGACTTTATCTGGAAGCCCCCAACCTCAGTATCGACAACCATTCTATTTCTTCTATACCTTCCCGGTCTCAAATACTACTCAGGTGACTTCATCTACAAGCCCCCAACCTCAGTACCGACAACCGTCCTACATTTCGTCCTTCCAAATTCAAATACTGCTCAGGTGACTTCATCTAGAAGCCCCCAACCTCAGCACCGACAACTATTCTCGTAACCTTAACTCTTAAGACGTTCTATTATATCGAACATCTCCTTAACCACCACAGTACTACTACTCGCCTCTAGTTAGATATTCATATGACTTAGGTGTGCTAATAAACATGATAATGTACTCATATATTGCAACAAATGAACTTCCCCCAATTTACCTAGGTGTATGTATACAGGTTGTACGAGCGGCGTATCCTCCACACTTTTGATATACTGGGTAACTATACTACCATGCTTGTATACAGGATGTACCAGCGGCTTATCCACTACATAATTAAATAGCAAATGTATCACCTGTTCTCATATAATCATACATTCTCACTTGTGCGTTTATTAACAAACCCTTATCATTTGGATACCTAATTTCAAAGCAAATATAGCACATAACCCTAATAATCATTTCATATGCATTATTCTATCATAATCATTTTATATACATTACTATTACGTATAATCATTCATAAGGATCTTCATAACATAACACATATAACTTCAAAAAGTTCATCAGTTTATCAGTTAAGATAATTAAACTTTCAGATAAAAGCATTTCAAATACTTTTTAAGTAAACAATTGAACATTGTATGTATATCAGCCCGAAAATATTAAAACATTTAAAAGTGGGCTCGCAGAACTCACCTTATCTCTTTACTCATTAAACTCGGACAGAACCTCTAACAAAATCCTTGGTTAACCTAATTCGCGTATCGTATGGCATTAACACAAGGTTTAACATTACCTTTTATATTATCTTAATATTATCTAATTATTAAGGTTTACTTCTTTTAAGGTCAAAATGACCAAAATACCCCTATAGGTATATTATCCCTTTTAGTTGATAATTATGAAGATGCCCATTCCTATAAGTAAACGGTCACTGTGGGATCGCCCAATGAGGTATGCCAGGTCCCAGTTGGGATTTATGCGACACCCCGTTTGCCAGAAATCCCAGTGTACAGGCGCTTACCCTTCCGGTCTGCACGAACTTCTAAATATCCGATTAACTTGGTATTTTAAATACTTTATCATTTATCCATTTTAACTTCATATATACTTATTATATATATAAAAACATAGTTCCATATGAAAAATCAAGTACCCATACCCTCTGGATTATTTTATATTAAATAATCATAAATCAAAACCCTAATTTCACGTATTTCTCGTTTCTTTATCAAAAGTCATTTTCTTTTCAAGCCAACTTAGGGTATTATCCATTATAACATTTTATAATATACTTTAAAATATCCAAGCTTAATTCAATACCGTTTACTCAATTTGGGCATAACAACGTTACGAAAACCCTAATTTTGACCCGTTTACAAAACCTTAACCAAACCTTTTTTAATTGTTAAATAAACTTATGGCTTTCTTAAAACACATTATTTTAGGATTACCTACTAAAATTCAGACCCTAATTCCCAACTGATTATCCAATTTTGACAAAACAAGCTCAAGAACCCTAATTTTAGTATAGTTTTAGAAATCATACTTAGACATAATATTATCAAAAACCAAATGAGATATTGTTAAGCATACCAAATAAGGGGTGACTGCAAAATTTCAGCTCCGGAAGCCTCACCATTTGCGCGTATTGCTCCGGCGAAGTTTCTGGTTCGGGAATGGGGTTTTTGGGTTATGATTCACGAAATTAGCGAGTTATACAGATGATTTGAGGATTCTATTTATACTAGGGGGTACGCCTGTAACACCCCAAAATTTCATAACTCAAATTCTGTACATGTGCTATATATGTAAGTAGCTAAAACATATAATGATATGGTTTATGGATTGATAAATGGGTAAAGGGAAATAAATTGCAATGCTATACGTGTTTATCTTAAAAATACATATGATATATATGTTAGATAGCTAAACATGATGAAACGTATGAAAAAAATACATGTTTACCTATTAACGGGTAATAAATTGGTAAAGGATAGGATTTATATGAATGATACACGTATTGATAAATGAAATAAGATAAATACATGTTTTATAAGAAGGATAATTGATATACATGATATCAAAAAGAAATATGTGTTTAGAAGTTGGTATGATAGAAATAAATGATAACCGGAGAAAAATACGTGTACACAATTGTATTAAATTAGATATATGTGTAAATATATACATATACATATCCTAATGGCTTAAATGCATGTGAAATATTCATTTGATGAATAGATATGTAGGAATACATGTTAGAATAGTTAAACATGTGAAAATAAATAAGAACGTATCCTTACGTTGAAATAATGGTTAAAAATGAAGAAATACATAACGTATACGAGTATTATACGTATTTATACATACTTATATGAACCCGAGGCTTAGGAGTTATTATAAATGTGTCCTAAGGTGATTTGGAGCATGAAATGATAAGTATGTGAAAGTAGAAGGGCTTAAATGTAAACTGATGAAAAATATATAAATATATATATTTAAATGTACGAAAGTATATAAACCTTATCAAAGGTATCCCGAGCCCTAAAGACATTAGAATTATGTCCTATAATGTTTTGATACATAAAATGATAAAAGAATAAAAGTATGAGGGGCTAAAGTGCAAAATTATGAAATATATATACATATAAAGAAATATATATATATATGTATGTATACGTATATCATCGAGCGTTTCCCGAGCCTTAAAAACCTTTATAAATATGCCCTATAATGTTTTAGTACCTAAAATAGTAGTTCCGTAGAAGTTCAGGGGCTAAAATATAAAAATAAAGTCCAGGGACCATTTCTGTCATTATGCCAAACCTGGCAGGCGGTACGCGCGGCCCGACCCTTCCCCTTGCGCGATACGCGAGCTGTACAGTGACAGATTCATTGATTTTGGTCCGATCTAGGCCACATTAACACCCTTGCAGCTCACGATTCTCTTCATACGCGTCGATTTGGAAAGCCTCGCCACTTGGGGACGTGTTAGGAGGTTAATTAAGGCGCATCAAATAGTATAAATAGGGCCTTCGATTTCACTTCCAAACTCGCAAATTCACTGAAACATAACCCGAAAACCCTCTTTGGAGCCAGAAACTTCGTCGGAGCAATTCGCATAAATGGTGAGGAATCAAGAGCCGAATTTCTGCAGTCACTCTTCATTTGGTATGATCTAAAATAACCTATCTCAGTTTTTGATAATAATGCATCTAAGTATGATTTCTAAAAATGTATAAAAACTAGGGTTCTTGAGCTTGTTTTGCCAAAATCGGATGATCGGGTGGGAATTAGGGTCTGAATTTTTGTAGGTAATCCTAATTTAATGTGTTTTAAGAAAGCCCTAAGTTTATTTCACAATTGGAAAAGGTTTGGTTAAGGTTTTGTAAACGGGTCAAAATTAGGGTTTTCATGTCGTTGTTCTGCCCAAATCGAGTAAACGGTTTTGAATTAAGCTTTAACATTTTAAGGAATATTATAAAATGTTATAATGGATAATACCCTAAGTTGGTTTGAATTAAAAATGAGTTTTGATAATAAAACGAGAAATTCCTGAAATTAGGGTTTCTAGATTTAAATATTTAATATAAAATAATCCGGAGGGTTTGGGGACTTGAATTTTGATATGGTAACATGTTTATACATATAATAAGTGTATATGAAGTTAAAATGAATAAATAATGAAGTATTTAAAATACCGAGTTAATCGGATATTAGAAGTTCGTGCGGACCGGAAGGGTAGGCACCTGTACACTAGGGTTTCTGGCATAGCGGGGGTGTCGCCATCCCATCTGAGCAATGGCATCCCAACACTGGGCGACCCCGGAGTGAGTGTCTACTTATAGGAATGCACGTCTTCATAATTATCAATAAAAGCAGATAATATGCCTCCAGGGGCATTTTGGTCATTTTGACCCTTAAAAAGTATATGAACTTAATAATATACATTATTAAGCAGATAAGGTGTTAATATAAACATAAGAAGTGTTTATTATATAAAACCTTTCGTTAACATTATACAATACGCAACTAGGTTTAAATCGGAAAGCGTAAAGGAGGTTCTGACTGATTTAATTGGCTTAAGAGAATAAGGTGAGTTCTATGAGCCCACACTTTAAATATTTTATAATGTTTTATATATTTTCGGGCTGATATACATATAAATGTTATGAAAGCATATTCAAATGGTTTATAATTGAAATATTACCTGATAGAATTGTTAAAAGGTTTTAATTGATATATACGTGAAAGGTTATGAAAATGTTATGAAAATGATTATTGATAAAATGCTTTACAGTAATAAACTGTTAAATGACTGTTGATTTGAAATACACCTGATAATATTTACGGATGGAATGTCCTAAACTGTTAAACTTCTAAATTACTTTAGAAATGCTATATATGAGAAATGTTAAGAAAATAGGTTTAAATGCCTTTTACAAGTTTTATGCCGATACACATACGTGAAATGTTTTTAAGGCCTAAAACTGTTTGAATAATGATTACCTGTTATACACTATTTACGGAAAAGTTATAATAAACGGGTAATGTAACAAATGAAACTTTTATATAAAGTTTTAAGAAACGGAAAATGTGAATGTTTGGTTTAAGAATGCGTATGCGAATAAGTGTCGGGTAAATATGATCTTATTAGCCTTGTTATAATTGTAAGATGTAATCTATACTGGGATGACTCTATATCATATCCGTTTGTATTTAAGGTCTGGTGGATACGCTGCGGTACTTCCTATATATAAACACCCGTAATACAATAAGAAATGTTATAGGCCCAGTCCAGTATAGGTTTCACTGAGATTTAACAAGACCCATGGCATTATATTTATGAAACGCTTATTTCCATATACGGGTGATGAACCGGTGTTGAAAAGCTTATGAGTCCAAATACAGAGGTTATTAAATGGACTTTTGAAAATGTTGAAAAAGGTTGAAAATGTTTTAATCTAAGCGGATATTGTCTAGAGAAAAGGAAGACTGTGGTGGTACAACTAGAAGCGGGGAACGACGGTTCTCCGGGGTAGCGACGGCTGCTTACTTAGAAAAGGTATTCGGGTGGCGACGGTTGCCCGAGGGACTAACGTGGTTCCAATAGACAATGCTTAGTAAGTAAATAATGACTGCTTATAATATTTCGTATAACTCTTTTATGTTTTATACTTAATGACTATTTGCACAAGAGAGGGTCTAGGAGACCCAGAGTACTTTGAGTACTAAACGGTTTAAAGGTTATGTGTGGATATAACACTGTTATGTTTATACCTGTTAAAAGGTTAAACGGTTAAAAGAGTTAACGGTTAAACGGGTAAATGGTTAACTGGAGAAGTGGTTAAATGATTAACTGAATGAATGTTTTGGTATAACTCTGTTTTATGCCTGTTAAATGTTTAAAGGTTATATTTTGGTATAATGCTTATACCTGATAAATGTTTAATGAATAATGATTTTAAAATTATAGTATAATTCTGTTATGTTTTATACTTGATAAATGTTTGTTAAAAGAGGGCCGTTAGGCCCAAGCGTTGGAATAAACTTTCAAGGTAAAGGTAACGCTTTTTTGAAAAATGTAGAACTCACCAGCGTAAGCTGACCTTTCCAAAAATATGTGTATGTCAGGTGATGACAATGATTAAGGTAGCAAGGAAAGGACTCTGGTGAGAACAGATTAGATGGGCAAGCTATCAGGAAAGGACTCGGTAGTAGACTGGCAATAGACATAGATAAGACCTACTTATTAGATTATGGTGTATCTTCCTTACTGTTGTACTTGGCATATATATATATAAATGAAAAGTTTTTAATTTCCGCTGCTTAGTTATCTCTGTTGTACCATGTGTTCATGAGTAAATCTGACACGTGACCCCTCCTGGAGCCAAGACTGGGAGTGGGCGTCACAACGCCTTAATGTTCTTACACGTCCTATGATGAGTAATTCGGACAAAATCGACATCTGGATCGGAATTCTTGAGCTGCAAGTCAAAATACGTGGCTATTTCCGACCTGGTACAATTCTGGTGCAGATGGGGGCTAGGCGTATCGCGCCGGGTTAGGGGTGAGCTAGGCGTTAGCGAAGGACATGGTTTCCAGCCAACTTTGTGATTTTTACATAATTAGTCCTTGTACTTAGGTTTAATGCATTTCCAACCCCTAAACTTCTATCTTTTTTATCATTTTATGTACCAAAACATTTATAAGACATATTTCTAACATTTTCTAGGGTTTCTAAGGCTAAGGATTCGTTTGATAGTATATATATACTTATATATATATTTATTTATTTATTATTTGCTAAATTACGTTTTTAGCCCCTTAAACTTTACAATACTTATCATTTTATGTTATGAATCATGTTAGGACATATCTTTACTAATTTCTAAGCCTCGGGATACTTACAATGAATATTAATAGGTATATTATCTGCATATGTTTATTATCATCATATTACTTATATAAACACATATTCATCTCATATTCTACTTTCTTTAACGTTTAACACATTCGTTTATGCATATTTTATTATATTGTCTATAAAAAACGTATTCTTAACACATGCAACCTATCTAATGCATAGTCTTACCATGTTCATCAATTAAGCTTACGTATTTATTATACACACACGTATTTACTATATATATATCATGTATTTATGAAATTTGGGGTGTTACATAAACATGCGAACTCACCAACCTTTGTGTTGACACTTTTAGCAGGTTATTTCTCAAGTCGTTAAACTGGATTGCTTGTCACACGCTAGGATGCCCCTTTAGATTTGGTTGTCATGTATGTTGACATTTAAACCTTTTGAAACTATTTAAACTATTTTTATCTTTTGGTTGTGCTTGTTTTGGTGCTTAAACATTTATTACAACTTATAACATTTACGCTTCCGCATATTAAGACGCTTTTACTTTGGTTTGACTTTTAAACTACATATAGAACTGTTCGTATGGCTGATGTGTTCGTTCCTGGTTTGTCACTTTCCTAGAGTGCTGAAAAAGCAAATTATCTCCGTGGACAATTGGCGCTAAATCAGGAATATAAGTAATGGAAAGATAAGAAGATCGAAGGAAGAAAGAATGACTTTATTGAATTTTGGAGAGAGAAAGTTACAGACGCATGTGTAATTGAGTTATTACAAATGATATCAGATATCTAAAGTATACTATTCTTCGGGTATTTATAGGCCTCCACTTCAATCTTCCAACTTCGTATCTGCGAGACCGCATCTACCTGTGTCATATAAAGACACTTTCGCAAAGCATCATGTCCGAAGGACTTGGAAGTAAACGATCGGATGTGTAAAACACATCCAAATCATCGTTTACTTCATCAAGTCCCCCAAGTCTATTAAGTGAGCAAATGAGGTTAATGGACTTACTTTTGAATATAAAGGGTCGTTTGCACATGTTATGGTTGCATCTGTACAATCTGACACGTATGACTAACGTTACAGTTTTCAAGTATCCATCAATGCCGCGTGTTAAAACCCGTACCTATTATGTTTCCTGTCACATCAAGAGTTATGATAAAGAATCTTTTCAAAACTTTTAAAATTTTACCTTCCATTTTTACCCTCCGTAAAACCCGCTTTTGCAAAACCTCCCCGTATAAACAGCTTCCATAAATCGCTTGTCAGATAGCCTATATACAAACCACTCCTTCTTCCCCCAAATTTTTACCAATTTTTATTTTTTTTTGCAAATTTCACCATCGCTCTCTGCATTGCCTTCATCGATCCTTCCTTTTTCAAGGTCAGTTCTTCTTTCCGATCCTTTGCGTTTACCACCTTCTTTTTCAGTATACACTCATGGCTACCACCAAAAAACTCCCCTCTAAGCATAACCTTTCCATTTCCTACCCCCAAATTACTCAAGAAGAACTGGATGAATTCATAAAACAATTCCGTATTCTTAGAAACTTATATCCAGTACTTGCAAATGAAGGCAAACCCATCTATCCTTTTCCTGATAAGAAGTTTGGCTTGTATCTAGACTCCATCCGCCTTGCCAATTACAGAATCCCATTTACCCCCTCTCTCCTTCGAGCCCTAGCGTATTTCGAGATTCATTTATCACAATGCAACCCACCTGCTTTAGGCATTTTGAATCATTTTAAGTTATCCTGTTGTGCACTCAACCTTGAGCCTCAACTGATAATTACCTGAGCATTTTACCGACTCACCATGTCAGGCGATTGGTATACCTTTGAGAAGAGAAGAGATATTTCGCATTTGTATACTAAAAACCAACCACTAATCGCCATTGGAAAGAGCAGTTTTTCTACCTCGACAATTCATGTTTACTTCCCACCATGGAATGGCGGGATACTAGAATCACCGTTCATGACATAATTCCAACTACGGAAGAAGTCCACCAACCCACTTATAAAAAAGTCAGTAAATTCATTCAACCCATCAGGATAATTCCGGAGGAAATGTTTATTATTGCTAAAATAAGCAACTGGTTTTTCCCTCATATGCGACCTGTCATTTTCTATGGAAAAGAGAGTGCGTATAATTGCAAATCAATCAGTTTAATTTTCACCTTTTTTAACATATTATGACCTTCCTCTTTTTTCTTTTCTTTTATTGCAGCCATGGATCTATCAAGCGCTCTCCAATTGAACGATTTCAATCAACTTAAGTTCATCAAAACCGAAGTCGCAAAGGATACATCTCCTTCCGTAGTTCCTACCTCACATAATGTTGAAGAAACCACCAATGAAACCCAACTTCCAATAGAAACAATACACCCAACAAGTGCATCTCAACCGAAAGAATCACATCCTACTTCCGTAGTGATTCAGAAGAGAAACAAAAGGATAGCAAAACCCAACAAAAATGCTCCTGAAACTGAAGTAGAAGAAGAACCTGCACATAAGAAAACAAGAAAGTCTTCCATCACTCGATCCAAAACAAAGTATTCCTCAACTGTTGAAGCCTTATCCGACCATCTGGAAGGCGAATTTCACCAAGGAACCCCTTCTCCTACTTCCAAAGATGGAAATGCGTCTGTTCTGTCTCCACCAAGTTTGGCATACCTGGTAAACACTTCCTTTGCTGGTTTTATTTAATCTCCCTGTGAAACTATCGATCTAACTGGCACTCCTTCTCTGGTGATTCCCTCTTCTGATAATGAACTTCCTCAGTCTGCTTCCCAAACCATGATCCCTTCCCCTGTTACCTCTACAACACCATTAGCAACACACTTCTTTTCCTGTAGCTCCACAAGTCATGGATCCACTTGCAACCCTGTCAGCTTTACAGATGCTCCTTGGATTAGGAACGAAGCCAAACTGGTTGCCTCTCGCAACAACTCTTCATTCGGTCTTGATGAAATTTTCATCCCTACTTGGAACATTACCAATAGGGACAACATTTCTGACCCTTCATGTGCAAAAGACTTTTTCCTGAAGGTAATTGGTCCTGGTGATGTGAGGCAGTCCCAAGAGATATCTGCTCCTGAATTTACTTCAAGGGTTGTTTCCAACTATGCAAGCAGCAACACAACCATTCCTGAGCTTTACAGTCATTGGATCAAAGCGGAGTTCCAACTTCAAACTCTTAATGCAAAGTTGGTCGTAGTTGCAAAGTCAAAACTTCAAGAGAAAACTCAGGCCCTTCAAAGGGAAAATCATGAACTTAATCAATCCAATGCTGCCCTTTCTTCTAGACTTGCTGATGTTGAAAAATCACTGAGCAGCTCAATAACCCTGGTAGAGAGTCTCGAGAAACAGAAGCAGGACCAATTCACTGATTATGTCAAAACCCTAAAAGAAAAGGATGATCAACTTGAATCTTTGCAGCTTCAACTCCAACAGGCCACTTCCGGTATCTTGTATTTCATTATATACTTTCGGATCTGTTTTTATATTTTAAACAACTCCACCTTTTCTTTATACCTTGTTTTTTATCCTTAGAACTTCACACCTTCAAGACTGCATTTAACGATGAAAAACACATGATGGAGACAGAGGGGAAAACACTGGAGGATGAAAGAAAATGGTTGATCACAAAAGGAATCCCTGTTGCGGTAGAGAAGGTTCTTAAAAGCCCAAACCTCACTTCAGCAATTGCAAACACGACCAATGCCATGAACGCCTATGGATTCAACGAAGGCGTCTGAGCAGGTCTTTTCTTTGCCCATGATCTGAGCGCTACTGCTGAAACTTGTGATGGGTTTGATCCTGAAGCGCCCCAGAAGCTTAAGGAAGCTAGAGACGTATTTCCCAAGCTTGCTTTCACATTTGCTGACACTTGCAAAGAACTCCCTGATGCCCCTCTCAGTCAAATCAAAGAAATACTTGCTCCCGAACCAAATCCCAACACTGTTCGTCACCCATGAAGCTCTCAGGTATGACCTATCTTTGCTACTTTTGAACAAACAATGATAACTTTGCTCCACCTGCGAGTGGACTTACCTTTAATGCCCGTATGTGTAGGGCTTAGCTTTTGAACAATTTACTTTATGTTCTGTCTTACTCTATGGTTTGTATTTTGAATGATTATGACTTTATCATATTATCATGTTATCAATGCTTTGGTAGATCCTTATTCGCATGTGTATAAATGATATTATCAACTTAAATGGTCATATGCGTCCATGTTACCAGTTTAAGCTTCCAATATAACCATACACATAGAATAAGTTTCTTAGGAACACATGTTCAATCTTAGCCTCTTTATAAATTACTTCTGGGAACATGGATAGTGCATAACTACCTCTTATGACCCCGTAGGTCGCATCTGTAAGGATGCTAAATTAATTGATCAATTTATTTGGTTTATCAAAACCGCATCTTTCATAAGACGCATGGTGGCCAACCATTTCAATGATCTATTGGATCAAATTCATCACATACGTATGTCTTTTTTTTTAACAAGTGTTTGTTCGTAACAACCACAAAAAAAAAATTATTAACAAAATGGAACATATCCACATGTAATATTTTTCGATTTCGTACACTTTTCATTTTTTCAAGGATTACAAGTAATACTTCTTCAAATGCACTCCATTCCAAGGTCTTGATAACAAGTTTCCATTCCCGTCCTCCAAAAGATAAGATCCCTTCCTTAGCATTTCCGAAATTTTGTAAGGAGCTTCCCATTGTACTGCTAACTTTCCCTTAGGCTCAACCCTACTAACGTCATTGTTAACACCAAATCCCCCTCCTTAAATTAATATACCTTAGCATGTGCATTGTAATACTTTTCCATTTCAGATTTGTATCGGCTTTCGCTAATGGCAGCTATTTCCCTTCGTTCCTCTAGCAGATCCAAATTCATTCTTAAATCTTTATCATTGTCTCTAACCTCAACCATCGTTTGTGTGGGCAAACTAACTTCCGCCAGTATAACGGCCTCTGTTCCATATGTTAAACTAAACGGGGTTTCGCCATTACTTGTTTTTGGCATGGTCCGATGCGCCCACAACACATGCGAAAGCTCATCGACCCAACCTCCACTAGCCTTTTCCAAATGCATCTTAATTCCTTCCACCAAACTTCTATTAAGACGCTCAACTTGACCATTCGCTTGAGGATAAGCCACAGATGCAAAAATTTGTACTATACCCAATTCATCGCACCATCCTCTGAAAGGATCATCTGCAAATTGCTTACCGTTATCTGATATTATATGTAGAGGCAATCCGAAACGACCGATAATATACTCCCACACAAACTTCTTTACATGTTGCCTAGTGATACTCGCCACCGCCTTCGCTTCTGCCCACTTTGTAGAGTAATCAACTGCAACAATGAGAAATTTGACACGTCATGCGGCTTCCAGAAATGGTCCTACAATATCAATCCCCCATTTTTGAAATGGCCATGCAGTTGTGATTAGTACAAGCTCGTGCTTCGCCTTCAAACTTACCGGGGCATGTCTTTGGAAAATGTCGCATTTCCGAAGCTCCTCCGCAAGCAACTTATGCATCCCCGGCCAATAATACCCTAATATTATTAACTTGTTAACTACTGATGAGGATGGGTCAATATCAGATGCACTTGGACTCGGAAGTGCACATGAAGGATCAGCAGATGCTGATGAGCGAAGCCCATACGGAAGTGCAAGTGATACAACTCCGAGAACGCAAGCGCAAGTGTCAAGAGGCAGTTACAGCTAAGAGACTATAAATAGGCATTTATAGGCTCATAATAGAGGATCCCAGATTTTACACCTTTAACTAGGTGTTTTTACTTAGATCTCTTGTATTAATCCTTTTCACTTGCAACCTTGATTCGATGGATGAAATATAACGTGATCTCGCTCTTTCCTCTCCAATTCTCTTAATCTCTCTCTAATCATTGAAGGATCGAATCTTACCTCTACGGTGGGATTTTATTCTTCATTAATTGGCGCCATCCGGTAGTTGACACGAACTTTGCTTTTCCTTTGAAGATTTAAGAAGATTTTGGGGATGGATGTAGATATGATGTCTATGAAGAACATACTTATTGAAATTTAACTTGATTCAAGCTCTTATGGTGATTTCTGAAAGGTAAGTTTCAGATCTATAATAACGAAGCTTCTTTCAGGTATGAATTACATTATATAAAGTTATATATGGCCTCTGGATGGAAAACAAGGTGATTGATGATTCATATTGGTAAACGAAATTTTTAGCTTAAAAAAAAGAAAAAAGAAAAAAAACTTCGGTACACGTTTCGTGCGTGGAAGTCAAAGCTTCATATGGTTAAATCTCCTTCCAATTCTTGTTCCTTACTTTTCTCTGAAGATAATCAATGTCTTCTTCAAATTCAAATGCGTAAGGATTCTGAATAAATATTTGGGGATCTGAGATATGATCTGTTACACATCGTTATTGGTGTGTGAATTGTCTCTAGATCCGAAACAAATTCAAGGTGTTTAATCTAAAAAACATAGATTCAAATCCTTGTTTCAAATCAGTTGTTAATCATCCACATCCAAATTATTATAGTAATAGTTGGCTTTTAGTACATCGGGGATTGTATTTCCAGAATATATACCTGTTCTTCGTTTTTGGTACAAAGGTATTGTGTGTTTTTGAGATTTGATGTTCGGTTGAACGAATCACTGCGAAACGAAGGTATGTTTTCCATCGAAATGATGTTTTGACTTTGTTCGGGTCATTTGGGAGATTGATTATCGACTGCTCTCTTTGAATTTTATTGAATACACACTGTTTGTTCTTGGTACATATCGTCAGGATCAAATTTGACATTTAGGCTTGAGTTTTATGTAACGGTTTGATCTGTTTAAATATATGTACTTGAAAATTCAGAAGGTATAATTGGGATCTTGTGTGTTTGAGCCTCGAGGATCGATTGGCCAAATTGAATGGGAATAGGCGTGAAGATCTAAAAATGAGCGATAATGGTGGTAACAGGGAACACGGACTGTGGCACAAAAATCAACACCAACTTGAACCAAATTTGAATTAAGATGCAAATTTGAAGCTGTTGATATCAAATTTCAGTTGAGAAATCTAGTTTACAACGTTCCACCATTAATGAAATCAAAGAAGAACTCAAACGGTGATTTGGCGAGTTTGACAAAAAGTGAACTAAGATTGCATCTGAGTTTGTGATTGAGTTCGTATGGACCTACTAAATAACAGAGAATCAAAACGCAACACTCAATCACCTCAAATAAAAGGTAGTTGTGATGTGTACACTGAAGCTCAATTAGAACAAAGAACACGATCGATTCTCTTGATTGATTGAAGGTTAGTAGAAAATTCTACGATCAACTGGTGATAATGTTGAGGGTTCCGGCAAAACCGTCAAATGTGGAGATCCTTACGGTGACTTCAATGACGGAAGGAGACATACTATTTGCTCGGACCTACTTAACTACTTGTTTTGGTATAAGTTCTCTTTCCAAAAGATTTTATTTAAATTAATTAATTTTCATATAATGATGCATTCACATCACTTGGCTAAGTTGAATAGAGTTTGAGCACTTAAGACGCCAAAATCATGAGATGTGAATTAGACCCAGGTGCACATTTTGTGATATTTTCACATTGTTGCAAAGAACGGGGCCTCATCTACAAATATACGGTACACAACGAAAACTTAAGAAATCCAATATGCAGATAAATCAGATGCATCAGGAAAAAATGAATTATAAAGAGTTGCACTTGGTGCCAACATTAACCCAAAGAGAGCACTGTATGTGGATCTTTGGAAGTTAGCATGTGGAATTTTGGATGTTAGCAAGAGCAGTTGATGCCAATATTGACTCAAAGAGGGCAGCGGATGTGCCTCTTTTGAAAGAAGTACTAACCAACTTTCCTGCCCTAAAGAGACCCAATACGAAATTTTGAATCCCTCATGATCAACCTTGTCCGTTGATTCACTCATATGCTGAGTGTTTCTTATTATCTTTGAAGAAAGGAAAAATGAAAGAATATGAGCATATGCATATGCTCATGCATCTGTTACAAGAATGAAACGAGTATGTGCATATACGTGTGCACATGCATCTGTTTAAAGAAGCTTTCACATGCATCTACCGAAGCCCTCCTAAGAGGCCCGAAGACCCACTTCCGAAGTGTCGGAATTGGTAAACGAAATCTCGAATGAGATTGTTAACAATACTATTTGGAATTTGACGGATGAAGATATAATTGGATATCCTTTGAATGCTCACTGGGTGAATTTTTGAAGATTCAACAAGCTCTTATGAGTTTTGCCTTTCAATCCTGGAAAATTTCCAGTACCAAAGTGGAGCGGGAAAGTGATCTTTTTAAAATATTCTCGCACCAAGCCAGTATCAATGGCTCACTCACATGCTGAGTGTTTGATAAAATATATATATATATATATATATATATATACACACACACACACATAATAAATAAAATATATGAGCACCTACCTGTGCTCATGCATATGATTGTTTCAGCATCTGATTGTGCTTATGCATGTGATCGTTTCAGCACTCAAATGTGCTTATGCATATGATTGTTTTAAATAAAAGATACGTATACATACTTCTGAGTAAGTTACACTTGCGTTGGAAGTGTCATTATGAGATCTTTTAAAGATGATACTGATCGAAGGTTTTCGAATGAGTTATACTCGCATCGAAAGTGTTACAACAAGATATATCAAAAGAGATACTAGTTGAAGACTTCCGAGCAAGTTGCACTTGCATCGGAAGTATCATTATAAATACCTCAAATAATAGGCTAATATGATCGTTTCCGAGTAAGCTATGCTTGCTGCGGCTGTAATACAATATTAAGACATTTCTTCAGAAAAGGCATTGGTGATCTCATTTTGATCTATGGTCCTCGTGTTTTCAAGAACACCGGACGCGCTTGTGCTCTACTTTCCTGCCTCCATGTGAGAACACTCCAAATTTGAAGACTGGATCGCATATGCACCTCCGAGTAGCATACATTTGCGCCGGAAGTGCTTCGGCCAAAGCCTACATAAGAGGCCTCGCATATGCATTTCTGAATAATGTGTATTTGCATCGGACGTGCTATGATAAAAGATCTATATGAAGTAAAATCTTCAGAAAGAAGCCCTCGATAGAGGTATGAAGATACGCTTTCAAAGAGTCGGAAGTGATAAATGAGATCTAAAACGAGATCATTTGCGAATAAAAAGCCCTCGCAAGAGGTATGATGATTGTCACACCCCCAAATTAACCACTAACGGAGTTTATACCGTTAAGGGGTGCGACCAGACCAGGACCACAACCATTAGTTACAAATACTAAACGAATCAGAGTAAAGTCCAAAACATTCATTTCAAACAGTTTCAAAAGTTACGCAGCGGAATAAAAAAACATAAATATCTTAGCACTAGCCACGTGCCTTACAAATCATTGTTTCAAATCAAAATTCCCAGTTAGTTTAATGAAAGTAAAAGTCTTCACAGTGCCATGCCAACCTTCAATGGATACTCTTCAACGATCTGCAAAAGTGAAAACCACACAAGTGTCAACCTAACGGTTGGTGAGTTCACAGTGGGCATGTCATGCATTGGCCCGGTCTCATAATCATAATCGTGTCAACATATGTATTCGTAATATTTGTTTGTGAAAAGCAATGCTCAGTTTTATACGTCAATTCATAAACATTTGTTATTTAGTAGAGTTATTGTCCGTAACAGAGTTATCAGGTATGTACTAGTCTTGTATAATTAAAGTGCTCAACCGATATCGCGGGTAGCTAATCCGTTGTTTCCATGCACTAAGGAAGTTTGTACCAAAGCTGACGATTAAGTATAGTAGAGGCAGAGCCTTCAGCCATTTTGTTTTGCGGACATTCGTCATCGCGGCTTTGCCTCCCCCGTGTCCTCTCGGGATCACGGTCAGATAGGCTGATATTGTACCTCCGTGCACCTCCAGTGTCACGAGGCGGAGTTTGTCAAACTCCAGTAGATCTACCCAACATCCCCTCGCTTTACAATTAATGGCACAATTAAGTTGAGGACTTTTTCAGTTAAAAGGCAACCTTAGAAATCATGTGATATCATGTGGTTTAGACTTTAACCTACACTAGCCATATTAAAACGGTTTTCGTTTCAGAAAATAGTTTGTCAAGTTTCACAAGTGTTTCCCATAAAACACTTCAAGTTCATCAAGTAGATGCATAGCATTCTAAGTTTTCAGTTTCATGAATGTGGTGCATAGCACTCGTAAAGTTGTCAGCATTGTTTTCCATTAAGTTATTCAGTGTGTCCCAAACGGGCTCACAGTAAACGGGTTAGTGACACTCACCTTTGGTTGCACTGCTACACTTGTTATATAATCCAAGTTTTGCTTAACGAAGACCTATGAACACGTTTAGGTCTTAAGTATTAGTTTTGTGTCTAATCTTTACTTAACGTCACTATGGCCCATAACATAGCACGTTGGAACTATGACTCGACATACAGACACACGACACCGATGGTTGATCATAAACAAGGGTTCATATATATCAGAAGTCAAAGCATGTATCATCATAGCATAATCATGTAAGTCATGGCATAACATTCAAGCAAATTGCACAAGTTTGGATTCTGGTCTCAGTTTCGCTAGCATTTTCGCTAGGCAGTTTCGCTGTGTGCACGGGCAGCACTTTCGCTAGGCAATACCCGATGACACAGTTTCGCCAGGCTAGTTTCGCTCGAAACTGTTGGCACAGTTTCGCTAGCCTAGTTTCGCCCGAAACTGGTTTGAACTTTCGTTCAGGGAATTTCGCTCGGTAGATTCGCTCGAGCTGGTCTGGTTGGTTTACCCGGCGACACTGCAGTTTCGCTGCATAGTGTCGCTGGAAGGAGATATACATAGTTTCGCTACATAGTTTCGCCCAGAGAACAGTACAGTTTCGCTGGTCGTGAAAAATACATAAATCAGCCTAAAAATCAATCTAACAGCTTCCATATTACATGCAATTCATTATCTAGCATACATAACCATTTACCAACATAAATCAGTAAGCTTTAACACCTTAAACATGCATTTTCACCACCAAATCACCAAAATACATTCAAAACCCTAAAGCGACCTAAATAGCATAAATCTTTATCATGGATCAGTTTTACACGTAAAGTTATCAACTTTATGGTAGATCTAGCATTCCTAAGCATTCCTACAAAATATCTAATGATAACACAGAGATTTAGGCATGCTTTATGAAGAAACACATAGGAAAGCATAAAAAAAATGGTGGTTTTGGGACGCACGGTTGATCTAGGATCGATGGATGATCTTCACAACTCGAGGTGATGGCTGATTCTTGATGGTTCTTGGTTGGAATCAGCTGGTCCAGAAGTTTCAGGAGAGTGTGTGTGTTTTTGTGTGAAATGAGGCAAATAGGTAAGCTAGGGTTTATTAAGATTATTTATATCAGAGGCTAGTTTCGCTGGCAGTTTCGCTGGCCAAGCGAAACTGGCCCTGAACTCCTGCAGGTCAATCAGTTTAGCTAGCTACCGGGCGAATCTGTAGTTTCGCTCGGTAGTTTCGCTGGTTACCAAAATAGGGCAATTTTCACATAATCAAGGATTTACAATATTAAATCATGCGTTTAAAATCACATTGCACGTAATGGCATTAATAAATGAACACATAGCACATATGGGCGGGTTCGGTGATCAACCAAAGGATGTGGACGTATTCGGCCTAGTTAAGTATTAGTTACTAAGTTAACACTTATAACGTAACTAACGGAATTGTCTAACGGAAGTAAACCTTGAAATTCTCGGATGTCACATCATCCCCTTGAAATTGGAATTTTCGTCCCGAAAATTATTCTTGCGTCGTAGCGTTCGCAGCATCAGCTGTCGTTGTTGCTGGGGAAAGAAAGCAAAAGTTTTAGGGTCGCCACATCCTCCTCCTGTTAAAGGAATTTTGGTCCCCAAAATTAAATCATACCTTGAGTTTCCGTGGACATTTGCTCGAACAAGTGAGGATACTTTTTCTTCATTTGATCCTCTCGTTCCCAAGTATATTCAGGTCCACGCTTTGAGTTCCATCGAACCTTGACGATCGGAATCTTGCTACGTTTGAGGGCTTTCTCCTCGCGTCCCATGATTTCTACCGGTTGCTCGATAAATCTCAGATGTTCATCAATTTCCAATTCTTCCAAAGGAATTATTTCGATGCCTTCAGCCAGACATTTCTTTAGGTTCGAAACGTGAAACACGTTGTGAACTCCATCGAGTTCAGCAGGGAGTTGTAATCGATAGGCCATCGGGCCTACTTCCCCGATGATTTCAAAAGGACCGATATAGCGAGGATTTAGCTTTCCACGCTTTCCGAAGCGTATCACACCTTTCCAGGGAGATACCTTCAATAGTACCTTGTCGCCTACCTCGAACTTCAGAGGTTTTCGGCGTTTGTCGGCATAGCTCTTTTGTCTGTCACGTGCTGCGGCTATCCGTTTTCTGATTTGAATAATCCGTTCAGTTGTATCATGAATGAGCTCTGGTCCGGTGAGTCCCTTCTCACCCGTTTCAGCCCAACACACGGGCGATCTGCATTTTCTGCCATAAAGAACTTCAAAAGGTGCTGTACCGATACTTGAATGATAACTGTTGTTGTAGGAGAACTCCACCAACGGAAGGTGAGCTTCCCAGTCCTTACCGAAGTCGAGAACGCAAGCTCGGAGCATGTCTTCTAAAGTCTGAATAGTTCTTTCCGTCTGACCATCGGTCTGCGGGTGATAAGCTGTACTCATATCCAGTCTGGTTCCCAGTGCTTCTTGCATTGATTGCCATAATCGGGAAGTAAATCGAGGATCTCTGTCGGAGATAATAGTTTTAGGCACTCCATGACGTGCCACAATTCGGTCAATGTACAGCTTTGTCAACTTATCCATATTGTCATTTTCCTTCATCGGGATAAAATGTGCAGATTTGGTTAATCGATCAATGATAACCCAAATCGCATCCGGTCGATTTGATCGATGAGGTAATCCCGTTACAAAATCCATGGAGATATCCTCCCATTTCCATTCTGGGATCTTTGGTTGCTGTAATAGCCCAGAAGGCTTTTGGTATTCAATCTTCACTCTTGAGCATGTTAAACACTTAGCCACATATCGCGCGATGTCGGATTTCATATTCGGCCACCAATACAAACCCTTCAAATCTTGGTACATTTTATCCGATCCAGGGTGCACCGAATACCTTGATTTGTGAGCCTCGTCCATCACGAGCTCACGGAGATTTCCAAGCAAAGGGACCCAAATTCTGTCATTATAATACCTGAGTCCGTCGGACTTAACTTCAGAATTACCGTCTACACCACGCAGTGCTTCAGCTGCGAAGTTTTCTTCTTTCAAAGCTTCTCGTTGGGCATCGCGGATCCGATCCGGCAATCCCGTGTGGATGGTAAGTTGCAGCGCTCGTACCCGTCGAGGCTTTTCATATTCCTTTCGACTTAGTGCATCAGCCACAACATTGGCTTTTCCCGGGTGATACTTAATTGCTAAGTCATAGTCACTTAGTAACTCGACCCATCGTCGTTGTCGCATGTTGAGATCCTTCTGATTAAAGATGTGCTGTAAGCTTTTGTGATCGGTAAATATTGTGCACTTTGTTCCGTAGAGGTAATGTCTCCAAATCTTGAGTGCATGAACAACGGCTCCCAATTCCAAATCATGCGTTGTATAATTCTTCTCAGTGTCCTTCAGTTGCCTGGACCCATAGGCAATCACTTTATCCCGTTGCATCAACACGCAACCGAGTCCTTGAATAGATGCATCGCAATAGACCACAAAGTCATCAATCCCATCGGGCAGCGCGAGAATTGGAGCTGAACATAACATATCTTTAAGAGTTTGAAACGCACGTTCTTCTTTTCACCCCATCTGTATTGCACTCCTTTGTGCGTTAAAGCTGTTAAGGGTTGAGCCAATTGCGAGAAACCCTTGATGAATCTTCGATAGTATCCGGCAAGTCCCAAAAATTGTCGGATTTCGGTCGGTGCTCTTGGGGTAGGCCAATTCTTGATAGCTTCCACTTTAGCTGGGTCGACATGAATTCCATTCTGATCAACAATGTGTCCAAGAAACTAGACTTCGCGAATCCAAAAATCGCATTTCGAAAACTTAGCATAAAGCTGTTCCTTGCGGAGCAATTCCAAGATAAGTCGCAGGTGCTCCTCGTGTTCTTCCTTTGTCTTGGAGTAGATCAAAATATCATCAATGAAAACGATTACAAACTTATCGAGGTACGGCTTGCACACTCGATTCATCAGATCCATAAATACGGCCGGTGCATTGGTTAGCCCAAACGGCATAACCAGGAATTCGTAGTGACCATAGCGAGTTCTGAAAGCAGTCTTGGGGACATCTTCATCTCGAACGCGAAGCTGGTGATATCCAGACCGTAGATCAATCTTTGAGAAGTAACTTGAACCTTGCAGCTGATCGAAGAGATCGTCGATTCGAGGAAGCGGATACCGATTCTTGATAGTAACCTTGTTAAGCTCTCGGTAGTCAATACACATTCGGAACGTTCCATCTTTCTTCTTAACAAATAATACCGGTGCTCCCCATGGAGACGAACTTGGACGAATAAATCCCTTGTCGAGTAGCTCTTGAAGTTGCGCGGAGAGTTCGTTGAGTTCACTTACTACCAAATGGTAAGGTGCGCGTGCAATCGGAGACGCTCCAGGAACTAAGTCGATTCCAAACTCTACTTGTCGAAATGGAGGCAAACCAGGCAAATCTTCAGGAAATACGTCGTGGAAGTCGCGGACTATCGGGTAGTCGTCGATTCTGCGCTCGGAAAGTGTCGAATCGGTGACGTTTGAAAGAATCGCGAAGTGACCTTTACGAAGGCACTTTTGAGCTTTAAGAAACGAAATAATACCGGTTACTGTTCCACCTTTTTCACCTTGGACCTTTAACACTTTACCTCCTTCGAGTGGGATACGAACCACTTTTTCTTTACATAAGATTTCAGCTCGATTCTCAGATAACCAATCCATTCCTACTATAACGTCAAAACTACCAATCGGAAAAGGCATAAGGTCGATTCCTATTGTATGGCCTGCTAGTTCTAACTTACAGTCCTTAACTATCTGTGTCGTATCATGAAGTTTACCATTAGCTAGCTCTACCACATACTTAGCATCTAGGGCAATAGGTTTAGCATTAATTAACTTAGCAAATTTAGTGGAAATAAAGCTTCTTTCAGCACCAGAATCAAACAATACAGTAGCAAAGAAACCATTAAGGATGAATTTACCGTTAATCACGTTGGCATCATTGCGAGCTTCACCTTGACCCATAACAAAAGCTCTTCCCCTGCCATTTCCACCATTTCCTTTGGCATTACCTCCGCCATTACCGTTTCCACCATTGTTTCCCTGATTACCATTCCCCTGTCTTCTCAACTGCGGGCAGTCCCTCTTTACGTGGCCTTGAGCACCACATTCATAGCAGTTCCCATTACCATTTCCTCTGGGAGCTTCATTGTTGTTACGGTTCTGACCATTGTTGTTACCATTGCCCCGGTTGTTTCCATCGTTGTTGTTGTGCCTTTGGCGGTTCTGTTGCTCAGGAAGAATTGCCCAACAGTCTTTTGCTTCATGGCTCCTCTTGCCACATCTTTCGCAGGTTAAACTTTTTCTGCAGGTACCGGTGTGATGCTTCCCACACTTGTTGCACTTGGGCAGGTTGCCTTTGTAGTTACTTTGGCCATTTCCGCCCTGATGGTTGTTAACACTGTTGTTTCCAGATCTCTTGCTCTGACCCTGGGAGTTAAAGGATCTCCCCGTGTTGTTTCCAACACTCTGATTGTTCATTGAATTTTCAGGAGCTTCTCCTTCAGCTTTTCTTTTGCCACTCAAGGCAGTCTTTTCAGAAACTCTTGCAGGAAGTGTACCCCTCTCAACTTCCTGATCAGTTAACTTGTGAGCCAGACGGATGGCTTGTTGCACAGTGATTGGGTTGCTGGCAGTCACCAAACTCTTGATTTGGGGTACGAGACCCTCCAGATAACGCTCAATGCGCTTGAATTCAGCATCAACCATGGACGGACACAGTACCGCGTACTCGTGGTAACGCGCAGTGTACTCTTCGACCTCGGACCCAGACATTTTGGAGTTCAGAAATTCTCCCTCAAGCTTCTTGACTTGGTCCCGTGGGCAATACTCCTCCATTATCAGTTCCTTGAACGCTTCCCATTCCATATTATTAGCAGCGTTTACCCCAACCATTTGAATTTCAGCGTTCCACCAGGAGAGAGCAGCTCCTTCGAATGTACCAGTCGCAAATTTCACCTTGTTCTCAGCCGGGCAGTTACACATGGAGAAGACCTTTTCAGACTTCTCGATCCACCTGAGGAGTCCCACCGCTCCTTCCTCGCCGGAGAACGTCACCGGCTTGCAGTCCATGAAAGTCTTAAATGTGCAGTGATGAACGTTTCCTTATGCAATTAATAGTTCGGGTTTCAAATTTAAACAGGTCAAAATATATATCGCCTTGTGCCTTATCCGGCATAATAATTACCATGCGCGGCAATTGTATCTTGCACGGCGGCCACGGCGGCTTGCACATGCTCATTGATCATTGCTTGCAGTTGTGCAGGCGTCAGGTTGATGTTATTCCTTCCCGCTCTTCCAGACATTTTGCTGAACAGCTAAAGTAGCCAGTGTTCAGTAACAATTATATTCTATACATATCCCATAATATGTATATTAGCAATTCCCGTTATCCCTCTATTAGTCTAGAAAAATTTTGTGCAAAATCGAGGCGTCGTTGAGGAACGTCGTAAGTCGTAAGTAGCTATCGTCGAAAGTCGGCTTTCCCATAAAAGTCACCGTCGGCGTAGTCATCGTAGTAGAAATCAGGACGTAGCGTGTAGCATCGTTTCGTTGTCGCTTTCCCCTAGAGTAGTGTGCGTATTCGCGTTCGCATTTCGTATTCGTGTGAAAATTTTCCCTAAGGTTTTCCGTTAGACTTCCTAGACACGGTCTATATATATATTTATATATATATATATATATATATACATACGTACTAAGCTTTTACTTACACAGCAGAGCGAGTATCCCAGGTTGGCACGTAAAAATTTTGTTTTGGGAATTTGTTTGTTCGTTTGTAACTAAGGTTTCAAGTTGCAGTTTCCAAATCGTTTTTCAAAATGATTCCAGTTCTCTGCAACTTATGGCTCTGATACCAATCTGTCACACCCCCAAATTAACCACTAACGGAGTTTATACCGTTAAGGGGTGCGACCAGACCAGGACCACAACCATTAGTTACAAATACTAAACGAATCAGAGTAAAGTCCAAAACATTCATTTCAAACAGTTTCAAAAGTTACGCAGCGGAATAAAAAAACATAAATATCTTAGCACTAGCCACGTGCCTTACAAATCATTGTTTCAAATCAAAATTCCCAGTTAGTTTAATGAAAGTAAAAGTCTTCACGTGCCATGCCAACCTTCAATGGATACTCTTCAACGATCTGCAAAAGTGAAAACCACACAAGTGTCAACCTAACGGTTGGTGAGTTCACAGTGGGCATGTCATGCATTGGCCCGGTCTCATAATCATAATCGTGTCAACATATGTATTCGTAATATTTGTTTGTGAAAAGCAATGCTCAGTTTTATACGTCAATTCATAAACATTTGTTATTTAGTAGAGTTATTGTCCGTAACAGAGTTATCAGGTATGTACTAGTCTTGTATAATTAAAGTGCTCAACCGATATCGCGGGTAGCTAATCCGTTGTTTCCATGCACTAAGGAAGTTTGTACCAAAGCTGACGATTAAGTATAGTAGAGGCAGAGCCTTCAGCCATTTTGTTTTGCGGACATTCGTCATCGCGGCTTTGCCTCCCCCGTGTCCTCTCGGGATCACGGTCAGATAGGCTGATATTGTACCTCCGTGCACCTCCAGTGTCACGAGGCGGAGTTTGTCAAACTCCAGTAGATCTACCCAACATCCCCTCGCTTTACAATTAATGGCACAATTAAGTTGAGGACTTTTTCAGTTAAAAGGCAACCTTAGAAATCATGTGATATCATGTGGTTTAGACTTTAACCTACACTAGCCATATTAAAACGGTTTTCGTTTCAGAAAATAGTTTGTCAAGTTTCACAAGTGTTTCCCATAAAACACTTCAAGTTCATCAAGTAGATGCATAGCATTCTAAGTTTTCAGTTTCATGAATGTGGTGCATAGCACTCGTAAAGTTGTCAGCATTGTTTTCCATTAAGTTATTCAGTGTGTCCCAAACGGGCTCACAGTAAACGGGTTAGTGACACTCACCTTTGGTTGCACTGCTACACTTGTTATATAATCCAAGTTTTGCTTAACGAAGACCTATGAACACGTTTAGGTCTTAAGTATTAGTTTTGTGTCTAATCTTTACTTAACGTCACTATGGCCCATAACATAGCACGTTGGAACTATGACTCGACATACAGACACACGACACCGATGGTTGATCATAAACAAGGGTTCATATATATCAGAAGTCAAAGCATGTATCATCATAGCATAATTATGTAAGTCATGGCATAACATTCAAGCAAATTGCACAAGTTTGGATTCTGGTCTCAGTTTCGCTAGCAGTTTCGCTAGGCAGTTTCGCTGTGTGCACGGGCAGCACTTTCGCTAGGCAATACCCGATGACACAGTTTCGCCAGGCTAGTTTCGCTCGAAACTGTTGGCACAGTTTCGCTAGCCTAGTTTCGCCCGAAACTGGTTTGAACTTTCGTTCAGGGAATTTCGCTCGGTAGATTCGCTCGAGCTGGTCTGGTTGGTTTACCCGGCGACACTGCAGTTTCGCTGCATAGTGTCGCTGGAAGGAGATATACATAGTTTCGCTACATAGTTTCGCCCAGAGAACAGTACAGTTTCGCTGGTCGCGAAAAATACATAAATCAGCCTAAAAATCAATCTAACAGCTTCCATATTACATGCAATTCATTATCCAGCATACATAACCATTTACCAACATAAATCAGTAAGCTTTAACACCTTAAACATGCATTTTCACCACCAAATCACCAAAATACATTCAAAACCCTAAAGCGACCTAAATAGCATAAATCTTTATCATGGATCAGTTTTACACGTAAAGTTATCAACTTTATGGTAGATCTAGCATTCCTAAGCATTCCTACAAAATATCTAATGATAACACAGAGATTTAGGCATGCTTTATGAAGAAACACATAGGAAAGCATAAAAAAAATGGTGGTTTTGGGACTCACGGTTGATCTAGGATCGATGGATGATCTTCACAACTCGAGGTGATGGCTGATTCTTGATGGTTCTTGGTTGGAATCAGCTGGTCCAGAAGTTTCAGGAGAGTGTGTGTGTTTTTGTGTGAAATGAGGCAAATAGGTAAGCTAGGGTTTATTAAGATTATTTATATCAGAGGCTAGTTTCGCTGGCAGTTTCGCTGGCCAAGCGAAACTGGCCCTGAACACGTGCAGGTCAATCAGTTTAGCTAGCTACCGGGCGAATCTGTAGTTTCGCTCGGTAGTTTCGCTGGTTACCAAAATAGGGCAATTTTCACATAATCAAGGATTTACAATATTAAATCATGCGTTTAAATCACATTGCACGTAATGACATTAATAAATGAACACATAGCACATATGGGCGGGTTCGGTGATCAACCAAAGGACGTGGACGTATTCGGCCTAGTTAAGTATTAGTTACTAAGTTAACACTTATAACGTAACTAACAGAATTGTCTAACGGAAGTAAACCTTGAAATTCTCGGATGTCACAATGATTCACTTCCAAGAGATGGATACCAACGCCAGAAGTGGTCAGCAAGTCTCAATGAGACATTGCTTATGAATAAAAATCCCTCGAAAAGAGACATAAAAGTTCAACTTCCAAAGGGCGGAAATGAATGCCGGAAGTGATAATTCAAGCCTAAGACCTTAATAAGACGTTGCTTGTGAACAAAAAGTCCTTCAAAAGAATCTTTGCGACAAGTGAACAAAAAGTCCTTAAAAAGTTCAACTTCCAAAGGGCACAAATTCATTGTGACAAGAAGAATCTTTGCTACTGCAAGTATTTCGGAAGTAGTTATGCCTTATTTCCCAGTATCAATGTAAAAGCATCTAAAGCTTATTAAATTGAATCACTAATCAAGGAAGAATCCTTATGAAGGATGAACTAGCATTCTCAAGTGCATAGCTAAAAAAAAATGAAAGAGTATGAGCATATGCATGCTCATGCATCTGTTCACGAAGAGAAACGAGTATGTGCATGTACATGTACACATGCATCTGTTTAAAAGATCTTCACATGCACTTATTAAAGCCCTCATGAGAGGTTAGTATATGCACTTCCGAGTAATGTACATGTGCATCGGAAGTGCTATGATGAAAGATTGAAGAGAAATCTAATGCTTTTGAAAAGCCCTCTTAATTAGAGGCATGACAACGAATTCCTTTGCCTTACATGAATTATGTTAAAGCCCTTTCTTGGAAAGGCATAGAAAGTCTCATTATAACAAGTGGTCCCCATGTTTTCAAAAACACCGGACGAGTTTGTGACTTACTTCCTGATCCTAATTCAAGGACAATGCAAAACGGAAGTGAGATTTCATATGGATCGCAACCGCCACATTTCCGAAAAAGTTGAAGATACTAGCATATGTGAAGAAATATTATGGATTATCAGATCCTGATATTCACATCTTCAAAGCTGTAAGATTGGACCGATGGTCTAAAAAAACTTGATGTCACATGCTAGTGCAAAATTTTACCGGACCTGTCAGAGACTGGTACGGTTCACTTCTGAACACACAAATCAGCAGCTTTGAGGATCTAAGAACCAAGTTCCCGAGATGGTTCAGCCAACAACGGAAGTGTGCCAAGGAAATGACGGAAGTGTACAACATCCGAAGAAGATGTGATGAAAGCCTTGAAAATTTCGTGATACGCTTTAATAATGAGACTATGAAGATAGCTGGAGCTCAAGACCATATGCGAATATCTAGATTCTGCCATGGTGTTCAAATACACACCTTGTTGAAAAATTACATGAAGATCCATCGAAAACCATGAAAGTGCTCATGGACCGTGTAAGAGTGTATGTCAAAGTTAAAAGCGCATTTGAAAATATCCCAGGTGTTAACACCCAGAAGCCGCCTCATGGATGTGCCAACTCAAGAAGCGCAAATGCAAGTGGCCATCCCGCTATCTCCAGGAGTCAATCTTGAGGAAGGTTCAGATCTTAACCCTATGATCAAAGAAGGGACAAAAAATTTGGAGGCTACAAAAAGACTTAGGAGCCAAGAACAGAATAATACACATCACTCACCAAAACCCCAAGTGAAATCTTGGTCACTAAAAATGTGCAATTTATAAAGCCTCAAACGCCACGTTTAGCAACAAGCCTTAACGCGAACAAATATTATGACTTCTACAAAGATAAGAGTCATGACACTGATGATTTCGGACACTTGCGAAAGAAAAATCGAGAAAGCCATAAAATCAGGCAAATTGCCTCAACTAGTGAAGAACATCAAAGAAGGCTATCCACTAGTGATCTAAAGAATGTTATTGACATGATAAAAAGGGGTTCTAATACTTGGTATTATGGTGCAAAAACAAAGGTGGAAGAAGAACTATGAAAAAGGAAAGAAATAACCTTTCCATACTTAACCAAAAAAGAATCAAGATAAGACCATGTGGTTATAACCATTGACATATTCATTTTCTTCACATGTGAAAAGAGTGTGAGCACTTGCATGTGCTCATGCATCTGTGGAAGTTCAAATAGACAAAGTATGTGCATAAACAAAGTACACATGCATTAGTCTCGCAAGTGATAAAGCAAACATACTTGGACACCGAAAGTACACCCAACAGTATGTACAAGTCTTGTTTCATAAAAAGCACATCCGATTGGAGAAATCATCCTCCCGGTGATCCTTGGAGACGACAAATTCTTTCGAGAAGAAATGATGACATCACCGTAATCGCAACTCCGTCTCCTTATAATATAATCATTGGAAGGCCAGGACTTAAGGTTCTAGGTGCCATCATCTCAACCGCACATGGTCTGGTCTACTTTCCAACTCCCAAGGGAAATCACAATTGTCAAGACGGATGCGGATACACAAATTACGCTGGTTGATAAACCAACAACACCAAAAGAGGCATTCATATGCATCTCTAATATGCAAATGCAAATGACAGTAATGCCAAAATAAAATCTTACAAAAGACTTTTTAAATCAAAAAAGCCCTCAGAAGAGGTGTGCGCATGCACTTCCTAGCAAAATAATTATAACAAAGCCTAAGGAAGATCGCCATTCAGCATTGCATGTGGAATAAAAGATACAATTTTGTAGAAGTAAATGTTGGAAGTTATAATTGTGCACTTATGATGCTACGAGGAAAATTTGATGAAACACAAGTGCTTCTGCTAAAGTCACGAAGCAATAAACACCATTGCTGTTACAACAATTACAGAAAATATCATGTGCTTGGTGGATGATGTATAAAAAATGTGTACATTCACATATGTCAGAAAGACCGCATGTTGATACATAAGCTGTGCGTCATGTGAAGTATCTGAACGAGACGATGTGAAGATTCAAGACAAGATTGCTGCTGGCCGAACCAGGTCCGAACCTGAGGTTCGGACCGGCCGAACTCCGAGTTCGGAGGAGGCTCGGATCAGACGTGTATATATAGTTAGCTTGTCTTGTAATCTAGAAGGACGAGTGAGAGTGTTTGTGAGAAACCAGTTCATAACTATGTGTGTTTGAGAGTGTTTCTCCAGAGAGCTTAATTGAGAGTTTGTAATTGAGTCTTTGTGATTTCAATGAAAATAAACTTTATTTACATCTCGTGTTCACTCTACGATCAAGCAAACCTTTAGTAAGATCCGTCTTACGGTTTTTCAATTGGTATCAGAGCAAATCCAGGTTGCTCTATTGCGTTTGCTTTGATCGTGATCGTTTTCTTGACAAAACCGAGTGTTTTTCATTCAAAAAAACGAGTCAAATTTTGAGCTTTTCGAGTACATTTCATTTCTTAAACATTTCTATGGGTTTTACCTGAATTCCTGTCGAAAATCTCATCCAAAAACTCTCAAAATCGCGAAAAATGATGTCGAGAGGGTTTGAACTCGTCTGAGGTTCGGAGTAACAGAAATATAACCGCTCCGAACCTGGGGTTCGGACGAAGTTCAGGGTTTTCTAAGTTCGGTGAGCGTTCGGACATAGTTCGGTATAGACTCGGAGGGAGTTCGGGGTAGTTCGGTGAAGGCTCGGAGCTATATCGGAGGTAGTTCGGAGTTACCAAGTTCGGAGATACGTTCGGAGGTGTTCGGACGAAGATCTAAGTTCGGACATCGTTCGGAGCTAGATCGGAGGTTGATTTGGGTTCGGACGAAGATCGGTGGAAGTTCGGACCAAGTAGGATTTTCAAATTTTCAAAATGAATGAAATTGAGGCTGAGCGTCATCGTCAGAATGTACCAAAGTTGATAAATCTTGAAGATTATCATGGTTGGGCAACAAATTTTCGAGGATATGTACACGATTTGGATAAAAAATTATGGTTACCAATTACACACGAACATAAGTATCCAACTTATAGTGATGGTGATTTTAAGGAAATGCATGAATTTTCAAGTGAAGAAAGGGAAGCATTTGATCAAAATGAAAAGGCTACTACACTTCTTATGTTAGCTTTGCCTATAACTCTTAAAAATCCAATCAGGAAGTTTCGAAAGGCAAAACGGATATGGGATTTTGTGAAGACACAGTGTGAGGAACATATATCTAAAGTTTCTCAAGAAAAGGTTGATCAAGAGTTGAAGTTTCAAAGTACAATTGAAAAGTTAGAAAATAAGGTGGGAAAATTGACTGAAGAAAATATTTTATTGACAAAAGAAATGGAGGAATGGAAAAGTAAAGTTTGTAATGATTTAGATGCCAAAATTCAAAGGGATGTGTCTGCATCATGTGCAAATTGTTTGGAGTTTGCAAGTATTAAGGAAGGATGGTTGAAAGAGAAGAATTTGTTGGTTGAAGAATGTAATAAAGCTCAAGCTAAAGAAAAGGAAGCTGTTGAAGATTTTGATGCTGTATTTGAGAAATGTTATCCTCTTCAACAAAAATATGAAAAAGTTACTAAAGTTGCTGTCGAAGTTGCCGATAGAGTAATACAACTTCAAGAGGAACTTACAAAGTTGCGTGATGAAAAAGGTGAGATTCAAAGTCAAAATAACATTTTGAAACAAGATGTTATTTATCATAAGAAACAGGTAGAGAAAGTTACTGCAGAAGTTCTGGAAGAATGTCGCTTGAGACGATGTCATATAATAGATTATAACAAATTGTCTGACAAGCACATTGCTTCGCAGAAAGAGTTGTCAGAAGCTAATATGAAAATAGCTGAACTCAAAGTTGAGTTGTTTGATCTGCATAGGAAATTGAAAAATTGCAACAATTCACCGACTTTCCTGAATTATTTGTACAAGTTGGAAAAGAGTCAGGAGAATGGTAAAGATGCGAATCTTAATCAAGTTCCTGCTCCTGTTGATATTGACATTTCTGTTCCAGCTAGACCATCGGGTATTGAACAGCATGATTATTCCAAGTTTGCTGATACCAGTTCAGGAAAGAAGCCAAAGTTCAAATCAAAGAAAAATAAAAAGGAGGTTGATTATCGAAAAGGGTTGAAGTTTGATTCAAAATCTACATTTCTTGAGAAAGAAAAGATGTTTAATGGAAATCCAGGAAATGTGACAATGCCAAAGTTTTCTGAGATAGTGATAGATGAATCTTTGATTTCTGGAAAGAATGATGTGAAAGGAATCAAATCTGAATTTACAAAGCTTGCCAAACAAGGTCATGAGATACCAAAATCTGTTCAAAATACATTCAAGCAGAAAAATGGTGGTTTGGGATTTGAAGAACAAGAAATGCCGACTGAGGATTTCAACAAGAAGAAAGTCAAACCACAGAAGATAAAGAAGCAGAAGGTGTTTTCAGATAAGAAGCTACAATGTTGGAAGAAGAAAGTATCCTCATCGGATGAAAAGCTTTCTTCTGCAGAGTCTTCGTGTATATCTGATGCTACACCACAAGGAGGTAACAGTTCAGGTTCTTTTCATTCTGCTAAATCAAACAGGTTTTATCATAACGATAAATTCTTTGGTTATGGAAATGATTCGGGTTTTTATGATTCTCCAAAATGTTTTTCAAAATGTCACAAATCAAAGAATTCAAAACCTGTGTTTTCAAAAGATCATAATGAATGTCTGACTGATCAGTTTGGTAAACCAATTTTTATCAATTCAACTGGTCAAAGACTGTGTTATGTTTGTCGTCAGAAGGGACATTATGCAAATAATTGTCCTACGACAACTAACAATTCATCATCAAATGCCAAGCATACAATGTATGTTGATCCTGATGGCATTATTTTTAGTGAACCAATACCCAATACTAACTTTTTCTGGAAAAAGAAGATTATCTCGGAAAAGTTGGGTAGTAGTTCTGATTGTCACTCATCAGTTGACAATGGTTCACTAGAAATCAAAACACCAAAACAGGAATGGAGACCAAAAGTAGTCTCCACGGCCAACACAGATTTTGTTGAAGACACTGGGCGACCTACCATCGTTGGGGATGAAGGTCGGGGTTTTAAAAACTTACTATTTTCCAGTGTTTGCAGGTATTTCAGGAAGACCTGTTAGTGATTTAAAGATTGCTGACAGTGAGATACTTGTAGTTTTAAGTTAAAATGCATCGGTTCTATCTTTGAAAAACTGTTTTTCACAAAAATCATTTTCAAAAATGTGTCAAGTGTTGATCAATCATTTTCATTTTTGTTATTCATTTTTCTTTCATTCATATTTTTAGGGGGAGAAAATTTGAAAAATCAAAAAATAGTATTTGTTTGAATTTTAGGGGGAGAAATTTGAAAATATAAAAAATGGAAAATTGAGAAATTGATCCGACAAAAGCAAGAAATGATGGTACATCAGCATATATGTTATCACCCATGGATAGAGTAAGTCTAAAGGCTGTAGGTGCTTGCATAATCTGTGAATGTGCATGACTAATCTGATATCTGCAAGTAAGATATAAACATAAAGCTTGCCTGATAATCTTTGGTTGTTTGCTTCTTGATGAATGCTATGTGATGATTCTGACAAAAATAGAATAAAGAGATATCCTGATGAATGCATGTTTTCATTTTGAAAGATTTAAACTTGTTTGATTTTCTTTATTTTGTCAAACGATCGGACTTTCTCTGCGTATCGTAAGATCGACCTGATTGTTGTTCGTTTGACGTTCTGCTTTATTTTTATTGGTGTTTCGTATAATCCATCGGACTTTCTCTGCGCGTTCGGAAGAACCGACCTGATTGTTGTTGGATTATACAATTTCAACTTGTTTTGCTTTCTTATTTTCTCTAATACTTGGGCTTTCTCTGCGTGTCGAAAGACCGACCTGATTGCTAGGTATTTGAGGTTCTGCTTTATTTTTGCATGACTCATCAAGGATGTTTAAATCTCGAATAAAAGTTACTTCTATATGATAAAAATGATGATTTGCAAGTATTTCTGATAGAGTAGAAGCCGAGTTATCAGTGCATGATAAAATTACCTTAAACATATCTGAAAACGATAAATATGATTGGTGCATGCTGAAATAAACATAAATGTTGTATTTGCGATTATCTTGGCTTGCATGCTGATTAAGACCGAAATTGAAGTGTGTTAGATGCGTTATGTCTGATATGATCTTGCGTCGTGATCTTTCTCGTAAAATACCAAAAATAGAGTTTGTTTCTGTATTGCAATTTCATTTCATTTCAAGAAAAGTACAAAAAGATTTTTGGTGTGTTTTGATATAAACTTTGTAAAAAGCCAAAAAGATTTTACTTCTTTTTATTTTCGATTGATCGACACAAGATACGAAAAACATTTTCAAAACATATATCTTGGATTCTCTAAGAGAAGTTTTGCGCCAAGATTATTTATGTTGGACAGGTACTCAAAGGAAAGAGTTCATCACAACTTCAAGTCTTCTGAAGCTGTTGATAAGGATGAAAGATTCTGTGCATCGTCAAGTATTCAAGGTCAAGCTACCATCAAGTTGAGGGGGAGTTTATTCGGAGAATATGTTTTAACTGGCGAACAGATACTGCACATGACGAGGGGGAGTTTGTTGATACATAAGCTGTGCGTCATGTGAAGTATCTGAACGAGACGATGTGAAGATTCAAGACAAGATTGCTGCTGGCCGAACCAGGTCCGAACCTGAGGTTCGGACCGGCCGAACTCCGAGTTCGGAGGAGGCTCGGATCAGACGTGTATATATAGTTAGCTTGTCTTGTAATCTAGAAGGACGAGTGAGAGTGTTTGTGAGAAACCAGTTCATAACTATGTGTGTTTGAGAGTGTTTCTCCAGAGAGCTTAATTGAGAGTTTGTAATTGAGTCTTTGTGATTTCAATGAAAATAAACTTTATTTACATCTCGTGTTCACTCTACGATCAAGCAAACCTTTAGTAAGATCCGTCTTACGGTTTTTCACCGCATGTGCAAGCATTTGCACATGCGGGGACAACAAAGTAAAACCCTCCTAAAAAATATATGCCAACTGAATTCTTACTTTAGTAGTTCACCTACAAGCCAATGAGCAACTTGAGCAAGCTAACCAAATTCTGGTGCAAGGAGAGATAGAAAATGAAACTTTGTGATCTTATCTTTATATTCATGATCAATAATAAGTTCTATAAAAGAACAAATGCATTTGTTCCCTTTTCCTATTAAGATCAATGCAAGTGCTTATTTCCTTTCCATGAGAAAGCTGAATAGAAATGTTTATTTGAATAAGCAATGTACACACGTGTACACATGCACATGCAACGAAAAACGATAAGACTCCTTTTCTAAGAGAGCATCTATGCCGAACAAATGAAAATTTCCTTTCTAAAGGAACTCACATGCGAAACATTTCGCTTCCTACAGCATGGTTCATGAGTCACTAGCGGATGCATCGAAAAAGGATCACATGTCGATTCATTGATGCAGTATCGCTGTTACTTCTTTATTCATAAAGGGTAACCCAAGATAAAGCAAAAGCTTTTCTTGTCCTCAACTGTCTCATTGGTAACTAAAGAGTGCATGTTGGGAAGAGGTGATCAGGCCGGACACCTTGTTAGTACAATGGTTGCTAACAGAAGCCCAAAAGAGAGATGGCCAAACTTAAGTGGACAAAGGCATGTTATGATTATTAATAAAAGATCCAACTTAGGCTCTCTAAGGGTCGCAAGTGCTACTGAATAGCTAATGTTATAAAGTGGTCTTGTGAGTTGATCATTCAAGAAAATGGATCAACTGAGCCTTACCAAAAGATGTAAGGACTTTTTATACCACAAGGAAAAGATTTGAATTCAAAATAAAATAACTTGACTCTTAAAGTGGTATTGACATCGTGTAGTTAAAACCCTTTGAAGGTGGACGCATCTGATAGGAGGGAAACGCATGTGTCAGCTTTCTTTAAAGTTTTGCTAATTTTATTAAGGATCTTATCAAAAGTACTTGTGAAGGAGAACTCATGAAGTTTCTCAGAAATTCTAAAGAATATTTGCAAGAGTTAAGCAAAGATCAATGTCAATAGCCACAACATGAAAAGCCCTACATGGCAAAGGTAGTGTATAACCACTTCGCAACTGCAAGTGTAAAAATAGTGCACTTCGACTGCGAGTGATCTACCTTGGGCATATCGATATGACTCATCTTATGTGAACCATGAAGAAAATAATATCAAAACATGGCAAAGAAAGAAGAAGTTCAAACAAACATCCATAAGCATACATAAGCATTCATATATTCAAGACTGCAACATATGCAGCTCCAACAAAGTCAAAGTTAAAGTATCATCAGTCATAAACAAAAGAAAATTGTTTAATGCCACAACATAAGTGGACTTTGGGGAAATTACTTACTGGCTTAATCATGAGCATCTGTTCCAGAAGTAGAAGGAGCATCCGCCTTTTGAGTCGGAGCTGCTGCCTTCGGAAGTGAGATTGGCTTTAGCATCTCTTTCATTTGGTCCGTATCAAACAAGCTCAGTTTTTGCTACTTGATCAATCGTATGAAGCTCAGCTTTTCATTTAAAAGATCATTATCAGCTTATGTCTGCTAACGTTCCTCAGTCATAGCCCTTCACGATCTCCTCCAACTTCTTCTTCATTTCTGATTTTACAACTTCGGTTTCTGAAAAATCGGAAACGCAAATGACATGGCACTTCGGAAATGCAAATGAAAGAATAAAATAAAGAACACAAGTCAAACCTCTTTCGGCATTGTTACACAGATCTTCACGACATCAACCAATGAATTTACTTACCAGAAGAGGCAGTCACACTTCCAACTGTGCATTTATGAAAACAGAAGTGTTAGTCCGATACCATTTTACAAATTATTACCAAACTAGGGAGACTGTGATGAGGATGAGTTAGAATCAGTGAAAAAGCTCTCATTAGAGGCATGCATTTCACTTTCGAAGTGTCGGAAGTGATAAATGAGATCTCAAGAGATATTGTTTTGAAGAAAAGGCCTTCATTAGAGGCATGCATTTCACTTCCGAAGTGTCGGAAGTGATAAATGAGAACTCAAGAGATACTGTTTTGAAAAAAAAAAGCCCTCGTTAGAGGCATACATTTCACTTCCGAAGTGTCGGAAGTGACCTATGAAATTTCAAAAGAGATTGTTCTGAAGAAAAAGCACTCCTTGGAGGCATGAAGTTTTACTTCTGTTCATGCAAACATCGGAAATGTCAAGAAAGATCCTTGAACCACATTGGCACCATCGGTAGTGCCACCAGTTACCACTTTCACTTTTGCCTTTTCACCTACACTTCCGACAATAGTATCTTCTTCATTACATGTCTCCACTTGCGACCCCCTTGATCATTAGCAGCTCCTCCTGGGGGATAATCCAAAAAGGACTAGGCAGTTTGCCGAAGAAGCGACATTGATCAAAATACTATGCCCGAAAACCCTCAGGAAGTTCCCGAATTGGTCAAAATAGTCTACCCGGTGCTCGCTTGAAATAAATTGTTTTGGAAACATTGACTTAATAAAAATAAAAAAAATTCTGATCGTGAAAGTTGATTTTCGATACCGAAAGTCCTTGATAAATGACCGATTATCGGTATGATGATTTGTTATATTTGATCTCCATGAAGATCTAATGATTCAATGATTTTACGAGATCATTTCCATTGAGTCTCCGGAATTGAGTCATCAACAACATCTTCAATGTCTCTCTATTTCATCCCAAGAGACACGCATACGTACTTCCGAAATATGAGTGTAAATATTGAAAGTGTTAAATATCCAGAAAGATCTCAAAATAAGAAGCATATCAGCACACTTCCGAATAGCGCACATGCGCAATGGAAGTTGTCAGTGAAATTAAAAGGAATATTATCTGCAATGAAAAGACATAGTAAAGGCGGGGAGAATTTTTGTGATGAAAAGACCTTTTTGTTGTCGCAATGACTCTTGGACCTACACTTACAGATGCGATTTTGCAAAGCCGACAAAAGTCGTCGCATATGTATAAAATTTTCTGACACGCATTATTTTAACTGCATTTGCAGATGGGATCCATACTAGGCTAATGAAGCCTCTTACACATGCATTTTTCTCTCTGATATTTATGATCTAGTCCTGACAAGGTAGTTACTCACTACACTTGCACATGCGATCGTCACAAAATGACAAGAGGATCACAACGGATATTTTAATATTCCAATGCGGATATGACGACTGCAGTTGCAGAAATGGTCTATTTAAAAAAAAAAGACAAATAAAGTCTTATGATCTATTAGCTCTTGTTTCACAAGCGTTCCCTCCTATGATCTTTATGACTCAGTCCTTAGTCATTTTTTCAAAATAACATAAGGACTAGGGGGACTTGATGACCGGTTCTGCAAAGTCATTGAAGATAGATAAATTACATATCAAATAATTTTGAAGAATTTTTTCTCCATATTGAAACACGATGCGTGTTGCACTCTTTTTCCCTTGGTCCTGGTTTTTTTTTTCTTTTCCCACGGGGTTTTTTCCGGACAAACTGGTTGCCTCTCGCAACAACTCTTCATTCGGAACAACTCTTCATTCGGTCTTGATGAAATTTTCATCCCTACTTGGAACATTACCAATAGGGACAACATTTCTGACCCTTCATGTGCAAAAGACTTTTTCCTGAAGGTAATTGGTCCTGGTGATGTGAGGCAGTCCCAAGAGATATCTGCTCCTGAATTTACTTCAAGGGTTGTTTCCAACTATGCAAGCAGCAACACAACCATTCCTGAGCTTTACAGTCGTTGGATCAAAGCGGAGTTCCAACTTCAAACTCTTAATGCAAAGTTGGTCGTAGTTACAAAGTCAAAACTTCAAGAGAAAACTCAGGCCCTTCAAAGGGAAAATCATGAACTTAATCAATCCAATGCTGCCCTTTCTTCTAGACTTGCTGATGTTGAAAAATCACTGAGCAGCTCAATAACCCTGGTAGAGAGTATCGAGAAACAGAAGCAGGACCAATTCACTGATTATGTCAAAACCCTAAAAGAAAAGGATGATCAACTTGAATCTTTGCAGCTTCAACTCCAACAGGCCACTTCCGGTATCTTGTATTTCATTATATACTTTCGGATCTGTTTTTATATTTTAAACAACTCCACCTTTTTCTTTATACCTTGTTTTTTATCCTTAGAACTTCACACCTTCAAGACTGCATTTAACGATGAAAAACACATGATGGAGACAGAGGGGAAAACACTGGAGGATGAAAGAAAATGGTTGATCACAAAAGGAATCCCTGTTGCGGTAGAGAAGGTTCTTAAAAGCCCAAACCTCACTTCAGCAATTGCAAACACGACCAATGCCATGAACGCCTGTGGATTCAACGAAGGCGTCTGAGCAGGTCTCTTCTTTGCCCATGATCTGAGCGCTACTGCTGAAACTTGTGATGGGTTTGATCCTGAAGCGCCCCAGAAGCTTAAGGAAGCTAGAGACGTATTTCCCAAGCTTGCTTTCACATTTGCTGACACTTGCAAAGAACTCCCTGATGCCCCTCTCAGTCAAATCAAAGAAATACTTGCTCCCGAACCAAATCCCAACACTGTTCGTCACCCATGAAGCTCTCAGGTATGACCTATCTTTGCTAATTTTGAACAAACAATGATAACTTTGCTCCACCTGCGAGTGGACTTACCTTTAATGCCTGTATGTGTAGGGCTTAGCTTTTGAACAATTTACTTTATGTTCTGTCTTACTCTATGGTTTGTATTTTGAATGATTATGACTTTATCATATTATCATGTTATCAATGCTTTGGTAGATCCTTATTCGCATGTGTATAAATGATATTATCAACTTAAATGGTCATATGCGTCCATGTTACCAGTTTAAGCTTCCAATATAACCATACACATAGAATAAGTTTCTTAGGAACACATGTTCAATCTTAGCCTCTTTATAAATTACTTCTGGGAACATGGATAGTGCATAACTACCTCTTATGACCCCGTAGGTCGCATCTGTAAGGATGCTAAATTAATTGATCAATTTATTTGGTTTATCAAAACCGCATCTTTCATAAGACGCATGGTGGCCAACCATTTCAATGATCTATTGGATCAAATTCATCACATACGTATGTCTTTTTTTTTAACAAGTGTTTGTTCGTAACAACCACAAAAAAAAAATTATTAACAAAATGGAACATATCCACATGTAATATTTTTTTGATTTCGTACACTTTTCATTTTTTCAAGGATTACAAGTAATACTTCTTCAAATGCACTCCATTCCAAGGTCTTGATAACAAGTTTCCATTCCCGTCCTCCAAAAGATAAGATCCCTTCCTTAGCATTTCCGAAATTTTGTAAGGAGCTTCCCATTGTACTGCTAACTTTCCCTTAGGCTCAACCCTACTAACGTCATTGTTAACACCAAATCCCCCTCCTTAAATTAATATACCTTAGCATGTGCATTGTAATACTTTTCCATTTCAGATTTGTATCGGCTTTCGCTAATGGCAGCTATTTCCCTTCGTTCCTCTAGCAGATCCAAATTCATTCTTAAATCTTTATCATTGTCTCTAACCTCAACCATCGTTTGTGTGGGCAAACTAACTTCCGCCAGTATAACGGCCTCTGTTCCATATGTTAAACTAAACGGGGTTTCGCCATTACTTGTTTTTGGCATGGTCCGATGCGCCCACAACACATGCGAAAGCTCATCGACCCAACCTCCACTAGCCTTTTCCAAATGCATCTTAATTCCTTCCACCAAACTTCTATTAAGACGCTCAACTTGACCATTCGCTTGAGGATAAGCCACAGATGCAAAAATTTGTACAATACCCAATTCATCGCACCATCCTCTGAAAGGATCATCTGCAAATTGCTTACCGTTATCTGATATTATATGTAGAGGCAATCCGAAACGACCGATAATATACTCCCACACAAACTTCTTTACATGTTGCCTAGTGATACTCGCCACCGCCTTCGCTTCTGCCCACTTTGTAGAGTAATCAACTGCAACAATGAGAAATTTGACACGTCATGCGGCTTCCAGAAATGGTCCTACAATATCAATCCCCCATTTTTGAAATGGCCATGCAGTTGTGATTAGTACAAGCTCGTGCTTCGCCTTCAAACTTACCGGGGCATGTCTTTGGAAAATGTCGCATTTCCGAAGCTCCTCCGCAAGCAACTTATGCATCCCCGGCCAATAATACCCTAATATTATTAACTTGTTAACTACTGATGAGGATGGGTCAATATCAGATGCACTTGGACTCGGAAGTGCACATGAAGGATCAGCAGATGCTGATGAGCGAAGCCTATACGGAAGTGCAAGTGATACAACTCTGAGAACGCAAGCGCAAGTGTCAAGAGGCAGTTACAGCTAAGAGACTATAAATAGGCATTTATAGGCTCATAATAGAGGATCCCAGATTTTACGCCTTTAACTAGGTGTTTTTACTTAGATCTCTTGTATTAATCCTTTTCACTTGCAACCTTGATTCGATGGATGAAATATAACGTGATCTCGCTCTTTCCTCTCCAATTCTCTTAATCTCTACCATGCGAGGCGCCATATGATTTCCGCAAATGCCTCCATGCACTTCTGTACCGCTCTCTTTGCCTCTTCTTTTGTCAAACATCTTAACAATGGACCGAGATACGTCTTCCTATATAAAGTTCCATTCTGCAACTGATACTGCAAAGAATTCACCCGAATCTTTCTTGCCTCATCTCTATCTTCTGGAAAATTCCCCTCTTTCAAATATTTCAGAATAGGCCTAAACCATGCTTCCTCCTCCACCAATATAGCTACCACCTGCTTTGCCATAACCGATGGTTCCTTTAACACTTATACCCTTATCTCCTTAGCCAAATGTTGAAAAGAAGTTGATGCCAACTTACTCAATACATCCGCCTTTATTTTTTCCCCTTGGCACATGCTCCAGCTCGCAAGTAGCAAATGAATTCATCAAATTTCTCACTTGCGACAAGTAGAGTGCCATAACAACACTCTTAGCCTCATATTCTCCTTTAATGTGATTAGCTACCAGTATTGAATCCACATGCGCTTTCACATCCACCGCTCCCATTTTCTTAGCTAACCTTAACCCTACACTCAAAAATACATCACACACATGCTTAGTTTACCCAATTCCCATTCCTGACATATCCTCCAATTTTTTTATTTTTTTATTTAACTTTGAAAAAGACAACTTTCCAAAATTGTTAACTAAAATTAACTTTAACAACCTGCTAATAGTGCCTCATATTCAACCTCATTATTAGATACGTTGAAATCAAATTTTAGAGCATATGTCAACTCATCCCCTTTTGGACTTATTAAATAAAAACCCTGCCAAATAAGAAAAACACATGCACCCTCATTACCAAAAACCTATAAAGGGAACATATTTATTAATGTGATAAACAAAAACCTAAACAAACCTGCCCCTGCTCCATCATCACTTGAAGATCCATCTATGACAACTTCCAACCTCCTTTTACTGAACTTTACTGTACATCGAAACTGTCACCATTTGCATCATGTAACACACATCCAACTGGCATCTCTGCTAAAAAAGCAGCAATAACCTGGCCTTTAACAGCCACCCTTGGTTTAAACTGAATATCATACTGGCCTAATTCAACCGCCCACTTTACCATTCTCCCTAACACTTCCGGTTTATGTAATACTTGACTTATAGAAGATGTTGTTAAAACCTCAACTGTATATGCCTTGAAATACCTCCGCAAACGCCTCGCCGCTAACATAAGCGACAACACCAGCTTCTCCATTGGTGAATACCGAATCTCATAGTCTTTTAAAACCTTACTAACATAGTATATGGGCATCTGCTTTTGTCCCCTTTTTGCCATTAACACTGAACTAGCTGCCCCTTCTGAAACTGCCAAGTACATCTTTAAAATCTCTCCCGCAATCGGAGCAGTTAATGTCGGAAGTGTTATCGAAAATTCTTTCAGCTGCTTAAATGCCTCCTCAGCTTCTACCGACCAACAAAACCCTGATTTTTCAACACTGGCCTTTAACACTTGCATGAATGGTAAAGACCTCTCCGCAGCCTTAGAAACAAACCTCTGTAATGCAACCAACCTTCCATTTAAAACCTGCACATCCTTTACTGTAGATGGTGACCCCATTTACAGAATCGCAGCTACCTTATCTGGTCAAGCCCGAATTCCTTCATTATCTACCATCATTCCCAAGAATTTCCCTACATCCATACCAAAGGAACACTTTTTGGGATTCAACCGCATGTTAATTTCCCTAAGCTTCGCAAATGTCTCCTTTATATCTCTAAACACATCCTCCTCGCTTCTGCTCTTAATAACAATGTCATCAACATAAGCTTCCACATTTCTCCCCACTTGCCTTTGAAAGGCCCAATCCATAAGACGCTGGTAAGTTGCTCCTGCGTTCTTAAGACCAAAGGGCATCTTTTTGTAACAAAACATTCCTTTTCTTGTAATAAATGAAGTTTTATCTTCATCTTCTACTGCCATCTGTATTTGATGATATCCCTTGTACCCGTCTAAAAAACATTTCCACCGAAACCTACAACAGAATCAACCTTAAGATCAATTTCCGGTAGCGGATAACAATCCGTTGGGCAAGCATTGTTCACATCCTTAAAGTCTATACACATCCGCCATGAACCATCAGGTTTCTTTACCAGCACCGGATTTGACACCCAATCCGTGTATTGTATTTCCCTTAGAATTCCAGCTTCTACCAACTTCTTTACTTCTTCATTCACTACCTCTGCCCGTTCACTGTCCATCCCTCTTTGCCTTTGTTGAACTCGCTTGCTGCCGGGATACAATGCTAACTTATGCTCGACCAATGACCTTGGTACCCCCTTCATATCCGAAGGCTCCCAAGCGAACATATCCACATTCTTTTTTAACAAAACATACAGCTTTCCCCATCTTTCAATCGACAAACCATTTCCAATATGCAATTTTTGATCTGAAAATTTCAAATTAATTGCCTATTTATCACTTGTTACTTCCCTCTAATCAATCACATCTGCACCCACTCGCATGTCCACATCATGCACCTGCACACTCGGATTTGTAACCAGAGTTGCAATACCCACTGGTGTTCGAAACCTAATCATCCCATGCATTACCGATATCACAACCCCTAACCTTTTCAAAATCGGTCTCCCCAAAATAACATTATGCACAGATGTTGCTGAGACCACCAAGAATGTTACATCCAGTTGACGCATTTGGAGCCCATTACCCATGGTCATAGGTAAAGTTATTTCTCCTATCGGCCTAACCACTTCTCCTGGAAAACATAGTAGTCGATCACAACTGTGAACATACAGCAGGTCCCATCTGTCGAAAACATTGTTCATACATAATTTCAGTTGTGCTGCCACAATCAACATATACTCTTTTTACCAAACCCCCCCCCCCTCCCCCCGATTTTTGTAGACACTATGACCGGTTCCTCCGCCGCCATTTGCTCCAATATTGGGGGAAAAGTTATCTTCTGGTATTTCTAATCTACATGCTTATTACTCTTTCCCCGAACATTTCTACACTGTTGGGCTATATATATTAGAGGCATGAACATTAGTTGTGGGCTTGTTAGTAATTGGGCTTTTGGGCTTAGTTAGATTATGTTTAGGCCTCGTGGGCCGATTTCTATGTGTTTATGATTGGGCCTATAGTGTTTATGATTGGCCCTAGGGTTTTGTATGGGTAGTATATAAACCCTCATGTTTATGATTATTACAAGCTTTTGGATTACGATTTCTCTTTCACTCTATAGTTTACAATCGGTTCATTTGCTCAAGATTGTAGTGTTATTCATTCAAGATTCGAACTTTATCATTGTTCAAATCTATTTTTTCTACTTTCTTCTTGAATCAATCACATACGAGGATTTCGCACTTGTTTGTGATTAAGATATCGTGATTGGTTGATTTTCGGACCTACAATTGGTATTAGAGCCAAGAATCTGTGATTCGAGGCTCTCACGATATTGATTCAAGCTACTTTTTCTGGAAAAAGTCTTGGTTTTTGAAGATTTGAAGGTGTTTTGGTGTTTATGAGTGCTGCTGCTGCTGTTCATCGTGTTTACGATTGGTTTTCTGGGTTATTTCGGTGTTTACGACTGCGTAGCTTGAAGATCTTCATCAGTTTCGGGTTTACGATTTCAAGTTTGCATTTTTATCGTGTTTACGATTATACTTGATCGTAATCGTGTGTTTATGATATTTTCTCACCGGAAACGAGAATCGTAATCGGGGTTTACGATAAATTCCATCGGAATCAGGGTTTGCGATTGGGATTGGATCGGAATCAGTGTTCACGATCGTAATTTGTGTTCATGATCATAATCAAGTATTTGCGATCGTAATCAGGTGTTTGTGATCGTAATCTCACTTTTTGGACATTTAGACTTTAGATTTAAGTTCCCTAAGCTTACGAAATAGATTTCGAACCAAGTATGTATCAAAAGTTGGACTTTGAGATTGGATCCATCACTCGTCCACCTAGACTCACATCGGCTGATAACTTTCTGGAATGGAAATATAGGTTTGAAAATCACTTGAAGAGTGTTGATCTCAGACTCTGGAGAGCGGTAATTCATGGGCCACACACACCTACACATCCAAAAGGAACCAATGCAGGTAAAGCTAAAACGGAAGAAGAATATGATGATGATGATTGGGAAAGATGCAACAAAGCAGATGGGGCATTTGCTATTATGACAATGGCACTTACACCAGACATTGCACAAGGATTTAAGCACTGCAAGACTGCCAAGCAACTCTGGAATGCTTTGATTGTGGCTTATGAGGGAAATCCGGACATTAAGGCAAGCCGCAAGCAAATGCTGAAGCAGAAATTCAATCTGTTCAACCACATTCAAGGTGAATCCTTTGAAGCACAGGTGCAAAGGTTCGTGTCTCTGATGGCCGAAATGTCAAGCTATGGTGTTGAACCGGATCTGGAAGACAAGAATCTGAAACTGCTGAATAGTCTGCCCAAATCCTGGAATACCAACATCTCTATCATTAAGGACAACAACAAGCTGAGTGAGCTATCTCTTGATGAAATGATCAACAAATTGAAGTCAAAGCTTATTGATGACAATCAGAGAGAATTGAACCATATAAGCTCCCTTAGTTTGGCGGGAAAATTGAACCAAGCACGGTTGTCAGAAGAAGTGGATTCTAAGCAAGATGGAAAGTCAGCTGGAAGTGGACCAAGCTCTGTCACGAAGTCAACTGCGTTTGTGGCACAACCTTATGCAAGTTCAAGTGGAGGTGTCAACCCTGATGCTACGAATGATCCTAACTTTGCCCTCGGTATGGGCTTTATGAACAGCTATCATGCTCTCATGGCAGGAACTTTAGTGCCAACTAAGATGCTGTCAGGTGAACTGAATCAGATAAATCCAGAAGATGTAGAGATGTTGGACGTCTCTTGGCAGATGGCAATGGCTGTTTTCAGAGCAAAGAAGTTCATGGCAAAGACTGGGAGGAATGTGTGGAAGGACCAAGATAAGATCAGGATGGGGTTTGACAAAAGCAAGCTGATGTGTTACAACTATGACCAGTATGCGCATTTCGCAAGAGAGTGCACAAAGCCGAGGAAAGAAAGAATAGAAGAAAGGAAAGCAGGTGATGGCAAGGGAAAGGCTGAGTCAAGTGCTTTGGTCGTGAAGGAAGGAGGTGGATATGATTGGACACCTCAGTTGAAAGAGTTTAGCTTGTCATATGCAATGGTTGCTGCTATGGAAAGGGATGAAGAGGAAGAGCATGCATTTGTTGTAACTGATGAGAAACCTGAAGAAACTCCAGTGGATGACAAGGAAGCCTTTGCTGCTGAGATTGATAACGATAAGGTATGTCCTGATCCCACTTGTGCTCGTATAATTCCTGGACTTAGACAAATCTATAAAATTATCAGTTAGAATTGTTTGAGATAAAATGCGAGAGGAGTTCCTTTAAGGGTAGGTGGTAGAAGAATGAGGAAAAGGTAAAAGCTCAGAAATTAGACATAGTGAAATATCAAAAACTTGCCACTGAGAAAGCTCTGTTGTATGACAATGCTAAGTTAGAAATAGCAGTTCTAAGTAAGCAGTTAGATGAACTCAAGCATAAGAACAATGATCTGCAAGTGAAACTTGATGTGAACCATATGAGAAGCAAGAGAATGCTAGAGGCCAGTAAGTCTTTGAACACCTGCATAACTGATGTTAGAATAGGTAAAGACAAAGGTGGAATAGAAATTAGCTTCTCAGACAAAAGCAAGAGTGATGTTCCTCAGGATAGAACTAGAGATATAATAGGAATAATCTTAGAGGAGGATCAGGTTGATCGGTCTGAAGCAGGAACACATGAGATAGAACCTCCGTTAGATAGTGTTCTAGTCGGAGTGACACCTATGACTGATCAGGAATTTGAAAATGAGAAACACATGATCTATGGGTTGGGTAATCAGAATGAAGCAATGGCATCCACAAGTAAATCAGGTCCGTCCCATGAATCATTAAACAATAGTGTTGAACCTGCTGATGGCTTTGTTTCATGTGCAGATGAAGTAGGTATTGAAGATGTGTCAGGGGAGGATGCTGAATGTTTGAAAGTCAATGAATGTCATATGTCTAGTAGTTCTAGTCTTAATTTACCCAAGGACGATGTTCTGGCATCTGTGTCAGAACTTAATACGTCCAAGTCAAAACAAGTAGTTGTATCTGTGTTGTCAAAACATCTTTCTAATTCCAATGAAAAAGTTGATGGTTTTAAAATTCATGTGCCTAACACTAAAATAGGTCGTGAGACTAAGCCCAAAGACTTTGTAGCTTATCCCCAGGTTGTGTCGGCTTTCAATAGAACAAACAAGACTAAGTCAGAGCAATTTCGTTTAATTACACAACTGGAAAAAGATACAAAATGTGTTATACACAAATGGGATGATAAGCCAGAGTGGAAGTCGTCTTACCCAAGACGTTCATACCTCTGTAGTCATGTCAATGGACCTAGACTCATGAACTGTTTTCAATGTGGAAAACCAGGACACTTTGCTGCTAATTGTGTGAATAGACCTTTTCAACCATACTATCCGCAAAACCCACGGACTAGTATGTTGGAGAAAATGATGACAGGAGAAAAGCAAAAGCAGAAGCAACAAGTTTTGTTTAAGGGGAAGCAGTGCTTGGAACCAATGAAGACTCAAAAGTACAAGGTTTCAAACACAAAGGTACCCGTGACAAAGCCTGGTGTTGAAAAATGGAATGTGGCCAAAACTCCAAAACCAACTTATGCATCAAAAGGAGTTTATAAAAGAAATGATAAGATAAAACCAGAATTTGTTGAGAAACAAATGGCTAAAGTCAAAAGAGTTAATAAACCTAATGGCAAAGAAAATGTTGAGCAACAGGTTTTAAAACAAAAAGATGTCACTCAAACAAAACAACTGGTTTACACAAAACTGAAACTTGAGTGGACACCTGTTAAAAAGCCATCTGGTAAAAAGGCCACATCTCCGAAAAAGAAACCTGAGTCTGTGAAGAACTCATCAAATGTGTTTAAACCACAGAAAGACACCACCTGGAAACCAAAAGTCAACATTCAAAATGTGAATGTACCTGAAAAGCAAGAAATGACCCTCCATTTGGTTAATTACATTGATTCCAAAGGTGTGCCCAGATCTGTTATGGCCTAGGTACCTAAATCTCACTGATCTCTGATTTGTGTAGGGACGGCCAAGAAGATCTATCAACAATCTCTGGTACGTTGATAGCGGTTGCTCCCGACATATGACCGGAGATTTATCCCTTTTGGAAGATGTGGAAGACTTCAATGGGGGAGGAGTATCATTTGCAGGTGGTGTGGGTGGAAGTATAAGCAAGAAAGGAGTGGTGAGAAGTGGTAATTTATCGTTTTCTGACGTACACTATGTGGAGGAGCTGTCACACAGTCTACTGAGTGTCTCTCAGATTTGTGATAGAGACTACTCTGTGTTGTTCAACCGCAAGGAGTGCATTATTCTCAAGCCTGGAGTGCATCTTGATGCGTACTCCGAGAAGAGCAAACTCTTATCAGCTTAATATGAGTCAACCCCCAACTTCAGAAGAAGCCTGTCTCATATCCAAACAAAATGAGAACTTAGCTCTTTTGTGGCATAGGCGTCTGGGGCATGCTAACATGAAGAATTTGACCAAGCTTGCAAAGGGAGAACATGTCAGAAAACTGCCTATCAAAGATTTCTCTACAGTGGAAAAATGTGTGGCTTGTGCGAAGGGCAAGCAGCACAAGTTGCCACACCGTCCGAAGATAGCAAATTCAATGTCATCCGTGTTACAACTTCTTCACATGGATTTATTTGGGCCAATGCAAGTTCAAAGCATCAGCAAATTCTCTTACTGTCTCGTGATTGTGGATGACTACTCACGATTCACTTGGGTCTTCTTCTTATCAAACAAGTATGAAACTCCAATCTTAGTGAAGCAGTTTGTCACGCTTATAGAGAATCAGCTGAACGAGAAGGTCGAGGCTATCAGAACGGACAACGGAACAGAATTCAAATATGCTGAGTTAAATATGTTCTGTGGAGAAAAGGGGATAGAGAGATAATTCAGTGCGCCCTACACTCCGCAACAGAATGGAGTCGCTGAGAGAAGAAACAGGACACTCATTGAAGCAACAAGGACAATGATGTGTGAAGCTAAATTGCCAATCTTCTTTTGGGCTGAAGCGGTCAATACGGCCTGTTATGTGTAGAATCGTGTTCTGTTAAACAAGCGTCATGAGAAGACTCCCTATGAGATTGTTTACAAAGAGAAGCCAACAGTGGGATATTTCAAGACATTCGGGTGTCCTTGCACGGTTCTGATTCAGTCCGATGTTAGGAAATTCGAAGCTAAGGCCGATGAGTGTTGTTTCGTGGGTTATTATGCAAATAGTGCGTATCGTGTCTACAACAAAACCACAAAGGTTATCATTGAGGCATATAACGTGGACTGGCTTGAAGACAATCCTACAGATGCAGGGAGTGGACCGGATTGGATTTTTGATTATGGGACGTTGTTTGAAGGGTTCAATTTTTCAAATGTCTTCCATCAATTGGGTGAAGAAGAAGACATTATTGCACAATCATCTAAATCAAGGGCTCATGTTGAATAAGTTGCTGAGAAAGCACCAGATGCAGTTCCCATAAATGTCAATGCAGATGCTCCAGGATCTTCGGGAACTAAAGATGCTGATTCAGAAGTTTCTCCAAACCAAGGTATGAATGATGATATTGTTAATTCTAACCTGCCTGTTTCTGTTTCTGTGCCAGATATTCAAGTATCAAGGATCAATAAAGACCATCCAATCAGCAATATACTTGGACCAGTTTCAGCAGGTGTTACCACTAGAAGCCGCACGGGAGACATTAATTTCTGCATGTATCCGTGCTTCATATCCCAGATTAAGCCTCTTAATGTGATGGTTGCTCTCAGAGATCCAAGTTGGATAGAGGCCATGCACAATAAACTTAATCAGTTTTCTAAGCTAGGAGTCTGGCGTCTAGTGGAAAGGCCAGACGATAAGAAGGTTATACCCACACGTAGGCTATACAAGAACAAGAAGGATGACACGGGTATAATTATCAGAAACAAGGCACGGTTGATTGTTCAGGGCCACAGAAAAATTCATGGAATTGACTATGATGAGGTGTATGCACCCGTGGCAAGATTGGAGGCTATCCGGATATTTCTAGCAGTAGCATCATTTCTAAACTTCACAGTTCGCCAGATGGATGTTAAGACAGCATTTCTATATGCAGAAATGAATGAGGAAGTTTATGTGACTCAACCACCGGGGTTTGTAGATGAGGAGTATCCAGATCATGTGTATCTTCTGGATAAGGCTTTGTATGGACTACATTAAGCTCCTCGCACGTGGTACGAGACACTGTCAACTCATCTGGTGGAGAATGGATACTCAAGAGGAGTGGTTGATCAGACGCTGTTTAGGAAAAGGGTGAAGGATGACATCATCATGGTGCAGGTTTATGTAGATGACATCATCTACCGGTCAACAAAAGAAGAATTATGCACCAAGTTTGAAGAGATAATGAGAAAGAAATTTGAAATGACATCATCTACCGGTCAACAAAAGAAGAATTATGCACCAGCTTTTTTCTAGCCTTGCAAGTGAAACAGGATGAATCTGGGATTCTTATTCACCAAGCAAAATATGTGAATGAGATTCTAGAAAAATTCAAGATGCAAGACTCCAAGCCAATCTCAACTCCCATGGCATCAAGACCTCTACTGACAGCAGATGCAGATGGGGAGCCAGTGACTGAATTCATGTATCGCTCAATGATTTGATCACTTATGTACTTGACAACAAGCAGGCTGGATATTATGCATGCAGTGTGTCTGTGTGCCCGCTATTAGGCTAATCCTAAACTTTCACATCTAATTGCTGTTAAACGTATTTTTAGGTATCTAAAGGGCAGGCCTACGCTTGGACTTTGGTACCCAAAGAACACTGATTTCCAATTGTTTACATATACTGACAGTGATTATGGAGGCAGTGATCTTGACCGGAAGTCAACAACTGGTGGATGTCAGTATCTGGGAGATCGACTCATTTCCTGGCAGAGCAAAAAGCAGCATACCGTCTCGAAGTCAACTGCAGAAGCTGAATATGTGGCAGCATCCGCTGGGTGCTCACAGGTAGTATGGATACAAAATCAGCTCACTGATTACGGTATGGAATTCGTTAACACTCCTATCTTTTGTGATAACGCTGCTGCTCTAGAAATTGTGAAAAACCCTGTTCATCATTCAAAAACAAAGCACATAGACATAAAGGTACATTTTATTCGTGATTGTTATGATCGGGAGTTAATTCAGCTCCAATCTTATTTTGGATAATTGTGAATTGTAGATAATGGCAGACGGAAATGCACCAAACATGACACCGGCTGAATTGGTTGTACTGATCAACCAACATGTGACTGCTGCCTTAGCAGCACATGCTCAAGGTGCAGGAAATGCAGGGCCACCCCAAGGTAACACAAAATTTGCGTTTTGTCATTTGATGTAATCATACGAATTGGTAACCTATGATTGAATGGTTTAGTATGAATATATGTACAGGTAATGCTACGTTTAAAACTTTCATGGACTGTAAGCCTCATCAGTTCAAAGGAACTGAGGGAGCTGTTAGCCTACTCCATTGGAATAAAAAGGTAGAATCTGCCTTCGAAATGTGCAATTGTCCTGAGGCTAGCAAAGTGAAATTTGCCACGGGTACTTTGGAGGGACCAACTCTCACCGGATGGAATACTGAGGTGCAAATGCAAGGGATTGAAGAAGCTAATACCATGCCTTGGGCTGAATTCAAAGAGCTGCTGCAAGAAGAGTATTGTCCACGGGACTAGATTAAAAAATTGGAAACTGAATTGTATAGCCTCAAAATGGAGGGGGTCTGAAATTGAAGCTTACACTACTCACTCAAATTCTCTTGCGAGTTTATGCCCCAGAATCACCACACCTGCTTACCGAAAAATTGAGTTGTATATCAACGGTTTAGTGCCCCAAATTCAGGGAATGGTGACTGCATCAAACCCTATGACCATCTGTGATGTTGTAAGGATTTCCCACAGGCTCACAAACCAAGCGGTCGATCAAGGAGTCTTACTCCCTAGAAAAGGAACTTCTGGAGCATCTGACAATAAAAGGAAATGGGACAGTTCTGGCAACCAGTCTGGAAATAAGTCGTCATTTTCCAACCAACAGAACCACCAGAAACAGAACCAGAACCGCAAATTCAACAATTCTAGAAATTTCTCTCCTAATAACCAAAAGTGAAACAATTAAGGCAAGGAAGGCTAAGGAGGATAATCGTACATGGGTAATTCCAAACGTTGTAACAAATGTGGTTTCCATCACTATGGTGCGTGTGACACTTGTGTGTGTAACAAATGTGGTTTCCATCACTAAGTTGATTTTCAGATTGATCTTGCTCCAGGAGCAGCACCAATTGCTCGCGCACCTTATCGTTTTGGCACCAAATGAGCTACCAGAACTGTATTCGCAACTTTAAGAGCTGCTTGATAAAGGATTTATTAGGCATAGCTCATCGCCAAGTGGAGCTTCAGTGCTTTTTGTTAAAAAGAAAGGTGGAACCTTTCAAATGTGCATTAACTACAGGGAACTCAACAAGGTGACTGTTATTATTCAAGAATCGATGATTTATTTGATCAACTACATGGATCTAGCTATTATTCAAAAATTGATTTAAGGTCTGGTTATCACCAACCAAGAGTCCCGAGGAGGACATCTAAAAAAAGCAATTAGAACTCGCTATGGTTATTACGAGTTCATGGTTATGCATTTTGGGTTAACCAATCCACCAGCGATTTTCATGGACTTGATAAATCGCGCCTGCAAGCCATACCTTGATAAATTCGTCATTGTCTTCATCAAAGATATCTTGGTATATTCTATGTCTAAAGAGGAGCACGAACAACATCCTCCTCTGATCTTAGAGCTAATAAAAAGGAACAATTATATGCAAAATTTTCGAAGTGTGACTTCTGGATACACGAAGTCCAATATCTTGGTCATGTCATTAATGATCAGGGAATTCACGTCGATCCCGTTAAAATAGAAGCAATCAAGGATTGGCCAGTGCCTAAATCACCAACAGGAATTCACCAGTATCTTGGTTTGGCAGGTTATTATAGACGGTTTATTGAGGGATTTTCAAAGTTAGCTCAACCCTCACGGCGTTGATGCATAAAGGAACGGTGTATAACTGGAATGAGAAGCATGACGCCGCTTTTCAACTACTAAAGCTGAAACTTTGTAGCGTGCCAATATTATCCTTACCATAGGGTAGTGATGATTTCGTGGTGTATTGTGACGCATCGAAGCAAGGATTGGGTTTCGGGTTCATGCAAAGGGAGAAAGTCATAGCTTATGCCTCTTTTCAGTTAAAGACTCACGAGCAGAATTATATAACTCATGATTTGGAGTTGGGAGCAATAATTTTCGTGTTGAAAATTTGGAGGCATTATCTATGGTACAAAGTGTACTATCTACACTGATCACAGAAGTCTCGAGCATATTTTTGCTCAAAAGAAGTTGAACATGAGACAATGTCGCTGGGTGGAACTTCTTAATGACTACGATTGCATGATTAGATACCATCTAGTCAAAGCTAATGTGGTAGCTGATGCCTTAAGCCGAAAGGATAACCCCAAGACTAGAAGAGTTCGTGCTTTGCAACTTACTATTCATACTGGATTACCTGACCAAATCTGAAGTGCGCAACTCGAAGCACTCAAAGATGAGGACATTGAATTATAATCCTTGCGGGGTATGGATAAGTTATTGGAAGTTAGATCATATGGCATTTGGTATTGTGCGAACCGAATATGGATTCCCGTGTATGGAAAATTGAGGGAATTGATTATGGATGGAGCCCACAAGTCTTGTTATTCTGTTCATCCAGGCTCTGATAAGATGTACCAAGATTTGAAATTGATTTACTGGTGGCCAACGAGGAAAGTTGAAATTACCACTTACGTAAGCAAGTGCTTGACTTGCTCCAAGGTCAAAGCAAAATACTAGAAACCGACAGGGTTACTTCAACAACCAATAATTCCTGAGTGGAAATGGGAGGGAATCGGTATAGATTTTATCACAAAGCTACCCCGTACAGCGAGCATGTGTGATACAATTTAGGTAATTATTGATCGTTTAACCAAGTCGGCACATTTCCTACCAATCAAGGAAACTGATACCTCAGAGACATTAGGAAAAATGTATCTCAAAGAAATCGTCTCGCGACATGGAGTAGCTATTTCTATCATATCGGATCGAGAGGCCCGACTCACATCCAAATGTTGGGAATCATTACATGAAGCATTGGGATCGCGTCTGGATATGAGTACTGAATATCACCCCAAGACTGATGGTCAAAGTGAATGGACCATTCAAACTCTTGAAGACATGCTACGCGCATGCCCGATTGATTTTGGTGAAAGTTGGGATAAACACTTACCCATGGTGGAATTTTCCTATTATAACATGTAAATCCACGGAACGGATCTTACTACTGCTAGATTCGGTAAATCGAGAATATACACGATTTAAATAAAGCTTTGCTTTATTGATTCACAAAGAGGTACAAGCTAGAGAGAGAAACACACCTAGATACACACAGTTAAGATGTAGCAAATGATAGCACTATTCAACTCTCTCTAACACGAACTATTTATAGTTAGCAACTTACCAGCGTACCAACTGGCATATCATTTGGTACGGACGTACCAATTGGTACGGCATACCATTTGGTACGACACCTTGGAAAGTTGCAACTATGACTCATTCAAACTCTCTAAACTAGATATAATACACAAGACACAAAGTAGCATAGGAATATGCTCTAACAAACTCCCCCTTAACGTGTATTGTAGCTAGCTATCTATCTATCTAACAAAACTTCATACTTCAAACTTTAGCATCGTTGCGTTCGATCTTCAACTTGAAATCTTGTCAGAATGAGAGCTTACATGGCTGGATAAATCATGAACAATCTTTGAACTTCAAGATCCACTTTTTCAAGATATTACATACTCCCTATTTCACCATGCTTAAGTCTTGTCACACAGAACCTGCAATTTCAGAAGACAGAAACGCGGCTTTCTTTTTCTTTTGAAATTTAATTTAATCTTGGCGCAAAACTTCTCTTCGAGAATCCAAGACATAGTTTTGAAATCATAATTTTGTATCTTGTATTGATCGGTTGAAAACAAATAAGAAACAAAATCTTTTTGACTTTTTGTAACTTTATATCAAAACACACCGAAAATCTTTTTGATTTTTCTATGTTTACGCTAAAATACACCTAAAATCTTTTTTGGAATTTTCAGATATGAAACATAAATGCAATGCAGAAATGAAATACTGAATCACACACTATTTTTGTCTTTTGCGAGAAAGATCACAACTTGGGATCATATTGGTCATGACATGCTGAACTACACTTCAATTTCAGTTACTTCAGAACACAAGTCATGTCGATTGCTGGTACAATTTGTCCATCTTAAACTCAGGCACAATCATACTCATAACATGTGGATATGTTATTGTATTGATTTAGATTGATTTGACCAATGTACCCCACACTATCAGACATACTTAGATATGCATTTGCTTATCACACTTTGTGATTTCATTTGTGATTTAGTCACATAATGATTGTATTTATGATACAGTCAACTGTGTTCCATGCAAAAAGAAATAAGAACATTAAATCGTCTACCTTAAGGTCGATCTTTCGATACGCAGATAAGGCCTTGGATTTGACAAAATAAGAAAATTTAACAAGTTGAAATTGTATAACCCAACAACAATCAGGTCGGTACTCCCGTACACGCAGAGAAAGTCCGATGACTTATATGAAACACCAAAGAAAATAAAACAGAACGTCAAACGAACAACAATCAGGTTGGTCTTGTGGACACGCAAAGAAAGTCCGATCGTTTGACAAAATAAAGAAAATCAAACAAGTTTAAAAGTTTTGCAAAATGAACACATGTACACACAGTGACTTCTCATTTTTCTTTTTCACATATCTTATCTTTTGATATATCTTGAGACACGCTTCAAGATGTTTTCCACTTGATCAAGCATTAGTATTTAATGAATATCACATTTGAATACTTTCTGGTTTAATGCCGAGCCTACTAAGCACATCGAGCAATGATCTTTTTGATTTTTCATCTAATTTATCCATGAGTCAGACACATAAGCCAATGTACCATCATTTCCCAATCATGTCGGATAAATTTCTCATTTTTCAATGTTTTTGAATTTTTATGTTTTTCAATGTTTTTGTATTTTTCCGTTTTCTCCCCCTTAAAATGAAAACTCTATTTTTGGATTTTCATTTTAACAAAAAACACAAAGACACTATTTTTGGTTTTTCAATTTTCTCCATCTAACCTACAGACGGAATGTAAAAGAAAGAAAATTGAACAATCGATACTGATACATTTTCCATTTAGCTTTTAGAAAAAATTCAATTTTGAAATATGAAGCATTCAATTTAAGTTAAGCAGGAGACTCCACTATCAGTAACTGCTAGAAGCTTTGAACTTCACAATCACTAACAGGTCTTCTTGAAGAAGCCTGCACACTGGTTTTAAATGATTAGTATTCGAATGACCCGAAGCACACAGCTTCTGGTCGACCAGCGTCTTCCACAAAATCATTAGCAACTTTGGTAACCACCTTAGGTCGCCACTACATTTTTGCTGTTTCATTTTTAACAGAATCATCATCATGTGATGAACCACCAACACTTAAATCAAATTTGAAAAATTGTTTCATTTTAGATTTTGACATTGAAGGTGGTGAATTAGTAAAAATTTTGCCTGATTCTTCTATAACTGTGGTAGATTTGTTAGAAAATTATCTTTTGGGCATTTCAGGACAATCCTTTGCCATGTGTCCTCTTTGGCGACACTAGTAGCACAAAGATAAGATCGTTGAGAGTGTGGTTTATCTTGAACTGAAGGACATCTATCATTAGACTCAAAACTATCAGAAATATCATTAAAATTTTGAAATCGGTTAGAATGTACCAATTTCGATGTAGGACTTCGAGGTGTGGAATTTGATCCAGATAATGAAGAATCCTTAACCTTTTAAGCATCTCTAGAAGAACTTGCTGACGAAGCCTTCTTCTGAATCTTTCCTCCGAATCCTTTTTCCATTGTAGACATAAATACCTGAGCCAAATGATAAATTTGTTCCAAGCCTGTGTCTTTCTTTTCTTTTGGAGCTTTCTTGGGCATATTCTTCTTATCTTTCTTATCAAACTCTTTACCTTCACTACCCAAACCAGAACGTTTATAACCAGGTAGCTTTGACAAATCGATTTGAGAATTTGAAGCACCAGCTTTAGCAGTGTGATTGAATACCGCTTTAATATCCTTCAACTTATTGGCTTCAACCAACTTAGGAGCAACTTGTGCTTCATTCAACTCTTTTTCCTCTTTTTCAATCTGTTTCCCAGCAGAAACAACTCCCTCATCAGATATAAACCCACTAGATACAAACTTTGAGGTAGATTTATCAATCAAACTTTCCTCCTCTTCCACTTTCTTGTCTGAAATCGTGGAATTCTTATTAAAGATTTCTTGGAAATAAATTCAGAATAATCACCAATTGTGTCAGAAGATTTGATATCAGCCAGAGGATCAGTTTGAACCAATGGAGGTGGTAATTAAATGAATTCTTCACCGCCAAACACCCTTTTGAAATTTTCGTCATTGCACAAATAACTGGTGAAAGAGTGTGATTTCTTGAAATTATTTAGTTGACGATTCAAATCCTGAATTTGAACATGTAAATCTAATATCTTTTTCTGAGCTTCACCCAAAGCCTTATCTGATTCTATCAACTGTTCTGAAACTCTGTTAGACAAAGACTTTTCTCTTCTCACTTTATCATGTGCATCAAACATTTCCTGTGTAACCTTTTCCACCTTTCCTTGATAAATCTCTACATTTCTTATTAACAATTTGTTTTCTTTTGTCAGATTGGTGACTTTATCTTGTAATTTTGACGGGAGAACTTTATAATCATCGTTCGAAACCATAATTTCATCATAAGCTTTCTGAAGTTCAAAATTGGTAAGCAGAAGTGACTCTACTCTTGCCTTTGATTTCTTATACAATGCATCAAAATCTTGTTGGAACTTTTAATAAGTGTGACTGACGCCATCAAATCTATTCTCGAATAATTCGGTTGAAGAATCCATTGTGATTTGGTTCAGAGACGCGGGTTGTGATGCTCGAGGCTTGCAAGTTTGGACCGAAGACGTTTTCTTGAAAAGTCAACCGTTCGGGTCAACGGTCAACTTAAAAGTTAACAGAAGATCGGTTTGAGCGAGTCAAGCTTCATATTAATTAAATCATCTTTGATTTAATTAATAATAATTATGTCATTTGTTTATTTGTATTTGCTCATTTGTATGTGTGTTAGCTAGTTAGTGGGCTAGTGAGCACATGGGCTCTTTATAAATAGGAAGGGATAGCTTCATTTGTTAGATGATGAATAAGTGATGAATAATGAGTGATGTGAGCTATCATTTTCTAGAGAGAGAGTCACACATTGGGTTTGAGCTTAACCCAATGTGACCGTGGATTTCCTATGACGAGTTTTGTAATCTTTCGGTTCGTTGTAATCATTCAGCAATAATCAATGAATCGTTTGATTTATTATTTCTTGTCATTTATTATCTTTGATTCTCTTCATCCCGTCTCCTTCATCTGACCTTTGTTCTTGCTCAAGATCGAGATTCTCGATGTGAAATCGGTCCTGACAAATGGTATCAGAGCGGGTACTGATCAGATTCATCTCACCGTGAATCTGGTCACTCGAATCTGTGATTTTGAGTTTGAATGAAGTGCTGATCGGAAAACCCACTTTGGAGACTTTTTCTACTTTTTCTTATTTTTGGAGCTGTTTGGATGATTTCTGGATGAATCTGATGATAGATTTTTGTTGTTGGGTTCATTTAGATATGATTTCATGCTCTATATGTTCAAATCAGTGAAGAAATAAGAGATCTGAGCTGAAAAAAATAAAGCAGTTAGGGTTTTCACGTTTTTTGGGTGTTCTTGAAGATTTCGAGCTTTGATCTTGAGTTTTTGGTGTTATACTCAGTGTTTTTGGATGAAATAAAGCACTATTCTTGATGGAAAACGCGTTCCGGATCCAATGGGAGCATCGGTTTCGCCTGATTCGCAACATATTTGACAGATCTGGAAAAACACACACTTGACGGTGTTTGTGCGTGTTCTTCATGTTCTTGGTTATTTTCCAGATTTTAGTAGCTGATTCGATCTGATTTACTGCTGTTTATGGATTGTTTGTGGCCAGAACATTGTCATGAATAGCTAATCTTCACGAATCGGTCACGAATCTGTGATCTAATCTCATTTTGAGACATCGCATCGCACCAGATTTGTCAGTGTTCATCATTTTCTGGGTTAGTTGAAGATTGCCTTGGCGATTTCACTGAGCATGAAGATGTTCTTGGCGATTTCATGGTTGGCGATCTCGAATAAACCTTGGCGGTCTCGTTTCTTGCATTGGCGACCTCGAATAAGTGTTGGTGACTTCATTTGTTTGGCGATCTCGACTGTCTTGGCGACCTCGAATAAGGATTGGCCACCTCGAGTGTCCTTGGCGATCTCGATCTCAACATCTGGGTCTTTATTCAAATAATTTTCAGACGTTTTTGATCGTCCAGGAGTGTAGAGCATCGAGCTACGAATCCAGGGGTATAAAAATCGTTAAAAAACGATCAAGTATTATGGGAGATACGGGTAAATTACGGTTTTCCGGCGGGTTTCTTAATTTTCCGGCAGCTTATTTCCGACAAGATTAGGGTTCGGTGGTTTTTGGAGAAAGACGATGACATGGGCTGTTTTCATTGGTTAACAGAGAATGTCATTCTCTCTCATCTGTCGCTGAAAGGAATTCTGGTTCAAACCTTATTCCGTTGTCGAAATTTGATTGGTCCAAAGAAGTCACGCGTGGGACCACCTGCTGTCAAAAGAGCCGTTAAGGCTGGACTGTCTTGCCCTCTGATTGGGCAGCTTGTTCTCACACGGATCCAAGCTGAGAAACCGTTGGATCATTCTAATTTGAGCCGTAGATTGTGTGATGGCTGGCTCTCTCTAATTGGCCCATATCTCTGCACATGGATCAACTCTCACAGCCCCAAAATCTTCTTTTTTTTGTCCGTTGGATCGAATATGAAGATGAATCCTGATTGGCTGTATAATCTTGACATGGATTGTGCTTTTTATGGAGATTTTAAAGACTAATTAATATTTCAGCATTATTTCGCTAAATGCGGGCATTTTCTAATAAGTCTTTTACGAGACAAATGAGATAACGCCGCAACGGAATTTTGGAAATATTTTATTGGTCATGGATTTATTCCGCCATATTTCGACCGGGTTTCTAGTTTTTGTTGACGTCAAGACCACGTTAGCTAACGACCACTGACGGATTGGTTTCGTTTCTCGGTTAAGTTTGTGACTGTTTCGTTATGTCTCACTCCAAGTTGTTTAGCTGATGCAGCGCTGATGTCATCTAACCGAATTAACTGGAATCTCAGTTAAATATTGGAATTGTCCGTTAAATCTCTAACGAAAGGCCCGTTACTTGAATAAAATTTACGGTCTTCTCAGATTCATTCCAAATTGCACCGGTTGACTCAGAATTCTTCACGGAATATTTTTCCGGGCTCAGTTTTGAAGACCGAAATTACGAAGACTCCGGTTATGAATAAATTTTGCGTTTATGCTCGGGATCTCAGTTTTTCACCGATTTGACATTATTTTTGCATCCAACCCAGTCATGCGGAACAAGTTCAGTATTTATGGATCATTCACAACTGTCAGCACCCGGCTTCCGGTTTTTCGCAAGATTGTCTGATTTCAGGATTTTTGTACCGTTTTCTCTTCGGAACTGAGCGGAACGGTTCCACTCTCTGCATCTGATTTTCCGCTTCCGCATCGGATGTTTTCAGAGGGATCTAGAGAAAAGGGGGAACTTCTATGGATTTGGATTATCGGGTCGATTATCTGAAGTTGGAGCATTTTCAGTGATTGATTGGTTTATCTGATTCGGTTTGTTGTGGCTTTGACTCCAATGTTCAGCATTCTTAGTATTGTACCCGACCGTGTGAACCGAGTGAACTGCAGCACTTGGATCTCAACTGGAGCAACAAGAACGGAAGAAGCTTATTCAAAGGGGGAACCTTTACAACAGAAAGATTCAGGTTTATCAGTTGTTCTTTGAAGATGCACGACAGAGCGGTTCTTCACCAGTATGACAGATTTGACAGCGTCAGTCAAGGGGGAATTGTTGGAACTTTTAATAAGTGTGACTGACGCCATCAAATCTATTCTCGAATAATTCGGTTGAAGAATCCATTGTGATTTGATTCAGAGACGCGGGTTGTGATGCTCGAGGCTTGCAAGTTTGGACCGAAGACGTATTCTTGAAATGTCAACCGTTCGGGTCAACGGTCAACTTAAAAGTCAACAGAAGATCGGTTCGAGTGAGTCAAGCTTCATATTAATTAAATCATCTTTGATTTAATTAATAATAATTATATCATTTTTTTATTTGTATTTGCTCATTTGTATGTGTGTTAGCTAGTTAGTGGGCTAGTGAGCACATGGGCTCTCTATAAATAGGAAGGGATAGCTTCATTTGTTAGATGATGAATAAGTGATGAATAATGAGTGATGTGAGCTATCATTTTCTAGAGAGAGAGTCACACATTGTCAAAATAAAGGATCTTCTAAATCTGTTTTCTTGGGAGTTGAAGCAGCTCAGATGGCGTCCACTGATAAATCACTCAAATGATCCTGTAGGCAGAGATGCTGAGGATCAAATAAGGGCCATCTACAATGTGAGCTCAAATCGTCCCATCAAGACTGAGAAAAAGAAATACAAGACATTCAGAAGGCAAAGAGCTGAAGTCCCTCACAAGGTTAAGTACAAAAGTATCAGCAAAGATTTGGTCACAAAGAAAATAAAAGGAGATCAGAAAAGAAATCCTATAACTTGTTGGTACTACAGTGGTGATACTCATGAGCTGGTTATTGAAAGGGAAGACGGCTGCACAATAAGACTCTTCACAGCAATCGAACTGAGACTACTGCATCGAAGCTACTTAAAATGGTTATTCTATAGTCGCCTTGACACCATCCCTCGAAGGCTTAGGCCATATGAGATAGTGGATGCAAACTACTTTGGTTTGTTTCTAAGATGGTGGTGTTAGGAATGTATTGCTGCTAGGAAGATGAAGACGGAAAGCCTAAGTACCTTGAAATACTGGGCCATGGGTGGTCGTGGGATCTGCTATCTCTCTCGGGGTAGTGAAAGGGTGATTGAAATGTGGCACTATTCTGACTTGAAGAAGTTTGCACGAGAAGATCTATGGATTCTGTACGATGCACAGATTGTCTGCCTTGATGATCGTTACAGGAACCTTGCCCGAAAGTACTGGAGATTCTTGCTGAAGCTGCTTGGTCAACTCAGATAGTTGTCTAGTTTTCTTTTTATGTTTGTATTACCACCAAAGGGGGAATTTGTAAGAACTTTATAGGGTTGGTGGCAACTCAAACATAGCATCCTTTGCTTTTGTGCTCATGTGTATATCTTTCACTTTGCTTGTATCTTGTACTTGGACAATTATCCTGATGTTTATATTAATCATTCAAGTGTTTGATGTTTTGTATGTCATGTCTAAATGTCTTAACTTGTGTTGATTATGGATATTGGAGTAATTGCCTTTGTACGTTTCAATTGCAGTGTGATTGTCTGTATCCAAGATCTAGGTCATTTCATGATAAATTACTTGGTAAACGTTAATAATTGATTGTGTCTTTGTAATAACAACCCTTGATGATTCAATAATGATATTTGACGTTTCCGGAGCGTACTTAGTGATTTCTAGACTTACTTGGTGACCTCACCAACCTTCTTGGCGACCTCACCAAGAATGTTGGCGACTTGAGATTGTGCTTGGCGACCTCACCATAATGCCTTTGGCGATTTGGGGTTGGCGACCTCGCCAACACTTGGCGAGCTCACCAAGGTTGGCGACCTCACCAAGGTTGGCGACCTCACCAAGCCTTGGCGAGGTCACCAACAGCCTTGGCGACTTCAGATTTGTTCTTGGCGACTTCAGACTTATTCTTGGCGATCTCGTCTGTCTGATGACATAAAATTCACTAACTTCAATAACATTCTCTTGATTTCAGTGCAATCACAACCTGTGCTCTCTCTAGTATAAATAGCCACTCTAGAATAACCCTAGATACACTCTTAGACGGCTGTTTTGAAGATAGAGAGCACTTGTGTGTGAAAACCCTCAAGTTCTTGAGTTTCAGAGGCGAAATCTAAGGATTTGAACAAGCAAACACTATGATTTGATCATGGATTCATGATTTCCGCACTTGAATCTGTGTATTGGATGAGTAAAGGCTCAAATTTGGTCCTGACAAATCTCTAATAGCATCGTTTGCTTCGAACTCTCACTTTTCAACCTTTGTAACTAACTCAACATTTTCATTTTGTAACTTCAAGGTTTGTTCTTTATTGATGTTAGAGCATATACCTATGCTATGATGTGTCTCATGTATTGTATCTATGTGAGCGTATCTTAGTATGGGTTTTAGTGACAATATCATTGGCGCCGGACCAAATGGTACGCCCGTACCATTTGGTACGCAGCCTGTTTAGTCACTAAGTATAAATAGGTTGTGTTAGAATGATAGCTTAACATTTCGGTCATTCTACACCTTTACTGTGTGTTTTAGAGAGAGAAGCTAGAGAGAGTCTTCTTTGTATCTTCAAGTGATCAATAAGAATTCTCTTATTTACATCTCGTGTTCATTACATTGATCAAAGCATGCAGTAGTAAGATCGTATCTTGGTTTTACAAGTGGTATCGGAGCATTTGGTTGCTCTACTGTTGTGTTTTTGATCAATTTTCGGATATTTAGAGTGAGAAAGTGTGCGGTTTTCTTCATTTTTCATCAATTTCGAGTGTTTCCGAGGAAAAAACATGATTTCTGAGTGTTCCTAGTGAGTTTTCGCACCTTTCTGAAGCAAATTCAAGTCCAAATTGTCAAAATTTGCGAAAATCGGCCGTAGCGTGGTACGTTTTTGGTCCGCCTCAAGAACATTTGGTCTGCTGCTGGTCTGCCGTTGGTCCGCTAGGCAATCTTCAAGTTGGTCCGTGGCAGTTATTTATTGGTCCGGCGTACCATTTTGGTCCGCCGTACCAAATTTGGTCCGCTGAAATCTGGTCCTCTGAATTCTGGTCCGCTGGCAGTTTCTTCAAAGGGTCATAACTTTTGCATTGCAAATCGCTACGAGAGCCATAAGTACTCAAATCAATCGTCTTGACGAGCTCTACATTGTTCGTTCAAAGTTGATTTTCAAAATCAAATTCTAACACCTTCGTTTTTTAGTTTGAAGTTTTGAAGTATCATTTTCGGTGAAAAATGTCTGATTTTCAAGCGTTTGCGGCTATGCAAAGCACGGTACAAGCTATGCTCAATATTGATAATGAAATAGGAACAAGTCAGAAAGTTCCTAAGCTGTTAAAGTTGGAAGATTATCAAAATTGGAAGCAACGTTTTTCTGCATACATCAGCACAAATGATATTGACTTTTGGATTCCAATTCGAACGTTGTATGTACGTCCAACTGAAGATGGAGAGTATAAAGAAATTCAAGATTTTGATAAGGAGGAAAGAAAAAGTTATGAGCTTGAACAAAAAGTTTATGGTTATCTTACCATGGCTTTACCTACTGAGTTGTTGCATCAATTCAGCACTTGCAAGAAAGCTAAACAGTTGTGGGATGCTTTATCTGCTCGATGTGAAGGAAATAACCAATACAAGAAGAGTAGACGAAAAGTGTTGAACAAGGAATTAGAAAACTTTCAACAATATGACAAAGAAAATATTTATGCTCTTGTTTCAAGGTTTTCACATCTGATTAGTGAAATGAAAGTGGTGAAAATTGAAGAGACCGAGGAGGAATTGAAGGAGAAATTGATGGAAGCATTACCGGAAAAGTGGGAAACTTATGTGTTATTGCTTACCCATGACAAAGAATATTCTGAATTATCATTTCATGATTTAACTGGAAAGCTTCATGCTAGGAAAATGGAAATGATGACATCAAACAAGTCAACTGCTCAATTACAAAATCCTGAATTGTATCATGGTCAAAATTCTGCAAGTATCAATGCAAAGTCTAAATCATTTGGTGTTGATTCATCAAATCCACCTCAAACAACTTTTGTTGCTGGTCATGGTTCAGGAAATTCTGGAAATTCATCAAGAGGATGTAACTTCACTATTCCAAATCATTCAAGTCAGACTTCATTTTCAGCAAAAACACCTGATGAACTTTTGGCATTAATTTCAGCTTTGTTATCTTCATATTATGGATTGCTGAATGGTGGTTTGATAACATCTAATCTGATTGAAGAAGATTTTGATCAGATTGATCCGGATAATCTTGAGTAAATTGATATCAATTGGCAACTGGCAATGTTAGCTCAAAGAGTTAAAAGATTAAAAAAGAAGACAGGTTTTCAAAGTTTAAATCCGGATGGCAAGGTTGGAATAGATAAATCAAAGGCAAAATGTTTCCAATGTTCTAATTTTGGTCATTTTGCTCGTGAATGTTCAAAATCAAATGCTTCTTCATCAAAGCCCCCAACAGCTTTGGTATCTCAAGTTGATAAGCAATATGATTGGGGACGAACTTCTAATGGTCCAATTGCTTTAACAGCTATTACTTCGAAAGATAGTTATGATTGGGCTGCTGATGAATTTGATGATGAGTCTGCATTTCGTGCTTTGATTGCTCAAGTTGTTCATAGTGATGATGAAGAAGAAGTAACTGATTCTGAATCTGAAACAAGTGGTTCTGGAAACAGTGGCTATGAATCGGTTTGTGAGTTTTGTTCTCAGAAAGACAAAAAGATTCAAGAATTGATAAAAGAAAATGGGTTGTTGGTTGATGAAAATAAAAGAAAGATAGAAGAACTGGCAAATGAACAACAAAAGTTAGAAGATCTAATTCAAGAATTGTCTTCTCAGAAAAAACAGTTCTCAGATATTCAAGCAGAAATTATAGAAAAAGAATCAAAATTTCAAAGTGTTGTACATGAGTTTGAACAGAAAATTACAAACTTATCTGAAGAAAATGTTACATTAAGTCAAGAAGTGAAGAAATGGAAGGATGATGCTGCAGATACAACAAATGATTTTCAAAATCTTTTCGACAAATCCAAGTCCAAACTTGATACTCTTACTTGATGAAAAGAGTGAGTTGGTTAGAGTGAACAAGTTGCAAAATACAAATTTAGAAATTGATAAAAGAAATGAAGATAAGCTGCAAAAGGAATTGATGGATGGACTAGATGAGTTGAGATTGCAAAAGTATGAAACTCATACAGTGGCAAAGAAGTTAATTGCAACAGAAAAAGAGTTGGCTGAAGCTCATCAAAGAATTTCTGACTTAAAGATTGAAGTCATTGATTCAAAACGTCTTTTGAACAATGTTACTAATTCACAATCTTTTATAAGTTTCTTGGCCAAGGATGAGAATTTTGAGAAGATGTTCAATAAAACCGTATCACCACCAGGAAGTCTAAAAGAAGGAGTTCATGATTTGAAAGACAAGGTTGACACTGGTGATTATTCTAAATTTGTTGGTTCTAAGTCTGTTAAAGAAACGAAATAGAACAAAGGCAAGAGCGCTGAAAATTCTGAAGCACCAAAGGTTGTGTCTGGTTCTTCATCTGATGACAAAGAGAAATCTGCACGTTCAACTGACATTGTTGAAACTATTGTTGATGCTCCAAAGAATATTACTAAGATCAAAGTAGAGTTCTCCCATCTTGCAAAGAATAGGCATAAACCATCTGGTTCAGACTAGAAGGTTTCTGGAAAATAGAAAGGTTTGGGGTTCCAACAGCAACATGTTAATGTGAATGCTTCTAAGGTTCAACAACAACAAACCTTGAAGAAAGTTAATTTGAAGCACGTTCGAAAAGATGTTTTCAAGGCTGACAAGGTTCAACCGGAGAGGTTTTATAAACTCAAAGGTTCAGAACAAATATTTTCTGACAAAGAATTCCCGCTACATTGCGTGGATGCTCAGAAGATATCTGAAGTTTTTGTGAAGAATGTTGATTCAAAGACCAAGAAGAAACAAGGTGCTAAATATTCTTCTGGAGGTTCAATTCTACTCCAAAGAGCCCGACATCCAAATGGGTTCATGATCATTACTATCAGGTATTCGATTCTTTTTATGATCATTTTGGAGATGTTGATGTCTGTAAAGTTTTGTAGATTCCCAAAAGGCGAAATGTAAACAATCGCTTGTGTTATAATTGCTAACAAAAGGGGCATATGGCACAAGATTGTCTGGTTTCTGCTGCTTGTAGTTCAAGACAAGGAAAGATTCCATTTGCTGGTAAAGCTGCCAAACAAAGATTTATTGATGAATATGGCAGAGTATTTGATGAATATCAACAACCTACATTCTTCAAAACTCAAGGAAGATTTATTCCTCGTTTTGAAAATGTTCCATATGTAGGTTGTTTGTCACAATCGACTGTGACTGGTTCATCAGATATTGATTTACCAAAACAACAAATTTGGAAACCTAAAGTGGTTTCGAAAGGAAACCAAGATACTGGTCGACCAGAGGCGATTCGCTTCGGGTCATTTATAAACTGACGTGTTTGACCAGTGTGCAAGTACTTTTAGAAGACCTATCGGTGATTGAAAAGTTGCTGATGGAAAAGTATTCTGCTGATTTAACTTAAATTTCAAGTGTTATCAAATTTCAAAATTGTTTTTTTTTTCTGAAAGCTAAATGTGAAAGGTATCCATGTCGAAAGGTCAATTTTCTTTATTTTACATTTTTTATGTAGTTTAGGGGGAGAAAATTGAAAAACCAAAAATAGTGTCTTTGTGTTTTTGTTAAAATGAAAATCCAAAAATAGAGTTTTCATTTTAAGGGGGAGAAAAATGGAAAAATGCAAAAACATTGAAAAACATAAAAATACAAAAACATTGAAAAATGAGAAATTGTATCCAACATAATTGGGAAATGATGGTACATTGGCTTACGTGTCTGACTTGTGGATACACTAGATGAAAAAGCCATAAGATAATTGTTCGATGTGCTTGGTAGGCTCGACATTCAATCAGAAAGTATTCTGATGTGATAAACACATTAAATA
>JBCNJP010000006.1:18240587-18275860 GCA_039602395.1 Deinandra increscens subsp. villosa | reverse complement strand
AAAACCCAACCCGAATCTGATCAAAGAAGTGAAAGAGGGAATTCTCAAGACCCCATATCTTCTACTACCATTCCTGCTGGTAAAGACTCTACTGGTGTTCAAGACACCTCAAGCCCCTAGCATGACAGCGATTTTGAAATCGATGATGACACTGTCATAGAAGGAGATGATCTTAACTTCTCCGATTACGAAGATTCTTTCGTCAACAGCCTCCTTCATGATGAACCTGTTGATGAGAATCTGGACTCGATCAAAAGGCTTCCACCTGTGCCTGAAAACCTAAAACTTCCAAGGTTTGCACAGGCATCCAAGGTTCTTGCTATTGAGGGTTCAACTAGTGCTGAGTCTGAAGCTGAACATGACAAATCTCTTCAACTTTCTATCATTCCCACCGTTCATGCTGATTTCTCTACCTCCTCTGCCATGGTTCCCGTGACCGAAGGTATCCGTCATATATACGTCGACCCAGCCTTCTTGGACTTTGAGATGTCCAATTTCAGGGAATACTATGCTGAGAATCTATACTCAAGAAGAAACTCATGCGGTATTCTCATTGAGACACTTGAGGATGGTAATGAAGTAGCTTATGAAGAACATCCGTACTTTGTAGACGTTGGAGACGAAAGCGACATGAATGAGCTAGGTCAAAGAATGAACGTGCTTATGAACGAAGCCAATCCTCTGAACTACATCGACTTGGATATGATCGATAGTGAGGATGATGAACAAGAGAAACCTCCTTGTCCTACTCCAATCCAAGTAAAGATGGAAGTAGACGATGAGTATGTGAGTGTGCCTCTTTCGACCGTCATGTCTACAGCAGAAACTCTTGCCTTGGACATCAACCCATATATTCCAGGTCTTACTCCAACTGATGCTGAAATCATCAATCTTGAGACAAGTGCTGGTCAAGAAACTGAAAGTCAAACTGATCCTGGTGTATCTGCTGAGCAAGATCTCCGAAATTAGATCTTTGAAGCTTCTTTCATACACTGCTCCTCTGACTCTGATAAGTAGGAAGTTGATCCCAAGGAATCAGTAGCTCCAGAACCTACTGTCACAGAGCAACCCGGTCCTTCTGATAAGGATAAGGGAAAAATAATATTGACTCCTGAAGAGATTGCAGAGGAGCATCTGAAAAGGGAAGCTGAGAAAGAGAGGTCTCGTCGAGCGCTTATTGAAGAGACACACAGTAAACAAAACCGACTGCTTGAGGAGAAGGCTAAAGCACTTAAAAGATATGATTCAGGTCATCCTCCTGCTGTTGTATATGGGAAGGGCTCGAGTACTCTACCTGAACGTTCTGCGTCAACAAGAACAGATGAACCAAGGATCCGCATAGTCACAAATTTGGAGGGCACCGATGTGGATGAGGAAAACACCTCTGAAATAGCTCACATGGTTAGATCTCTAATGAGTGACAACTTCTCCTTAGAATATCTGATGAGTCTTACAGCCATTGAGTTGACCAAGCTGTATACTGATGAGCAAAGGTTGAATTCACACCTTCCGCGAAATCAAAATGTTGAAGCTGAAACTAATCCCTTGGTAGATATCTTCGCTGACACCACCAAAACTGTTGAATTCCTTCCTATCCGATATCATCTTTCAGATCTTATTCTTGACATAGGCAACACATATCTTCCTCCACCTGAGAACTCATCTGATGAAGCTCCTGATTCTGAAGAATATATCAAAGCCACTACCAACAAGATGACTTTTGACGCACTCTGCAACTATTATAGATTCAAAAATATTGATAAGAAGGCTTACAACAGAAAGAAACTTAAAGGTCTACGAGAGTTTGTGGAAGAGTATCGAAAGACAGAATGTCTGGCAAAGCTTGAACATATCAGACTCAGAGAGCAAGAACGGGCTGAGGCACTCAAGAGGAAAGACAATACTCCCATCTATGATCAATAGGAAAATATAGCACCAAACCTAAAGGCTATGCAACAATTTGCTACCAAAAATCTAAGGAAGATGCCAAGAAACCCAAAGGTCAATCAACCCAAAGGTCAATCATGGGATGAAAATCGTAGGATGGAAGTATGATGAGGCTTTTGATGCATTCCTGGTAAAAAGGCGAAACGGATATGTTCAAATCTTCGGAGATTTCAAATCTCTTCTTAGCTGAAGTACCTGGATTTGGTAAATCACTCTAACCATCAAAAGGGTATACGAGCTGCTGTTTTAATCAAATCTGCTTATGAGGACAAGAAGTTCAATCAAAATCCTGAAAAAGAGAGAAAAGCTCAGATAGCTGAAGAGAAAAGACGTCTCCGTGCCCCTCATCACGGAATGTTCAAAGATATTGGGAAGGAGGTGAAGACAAAGACTATCCCAGGGAATCAGAAACATGCTCCAATAATCAGCTGGTACTACAATGGAAAGACACACGAATTAGTTATTGAAAGAGTCGGTGCTGAGTCAATCAGAATCTTTGCACCAATAGAACTCAGACTACTCTCTAGATCCTATTTGAAGCTGATATACTATGAGAAGATGCGGACCATCCCTGTTCAACTGAGACCCTATGAATGCTATGACGACAACTATTTTTTAATGTTCTTAAATTGTGGTGTACAGGGCTTGTAGGTATGGGTAAACTCACACTTGACGCAGAACTCCTAAGAACAACAAACTGCTGGTTGATAGAAGAGCATGGATCGAGTGTCATCCTAGATAAGGCAAGAAGATTTTTCGAGCTGAACAACTATAATGACCTGAAAAAGCTTGTCTGGCAAGATCTCTGGAGGCTGTACGATATGGGAATTAAAGTATTTTCTGCCAAAGACAAAGAGGCAACTAGAGAGAACTGGAGATTCCTGCTCAAGCTCCTCGGTGAAGTTGCTTAAGTTCAAAGGTTTGCATTGCCAACAAGGGTGAAAATTGTTGGAACCTATTTTGTTGGCAACACAAACTATTCACCGTTGAGTATTGCAGGTGAAGACCTTTTTGATGTCCTATCTAGATTTGATACTTTATTTTGTAATTGACTTTGAATTTGTACTTAGAAACATTTTGATTATAAATCTAGCGTACTTGATTTTCCTCTTAACGGACTTCTGATTAATTGAACTTAGCGGACTTGTTTAACACTTAGCGTACTTATTCAATGTTTGTCTGAGCGTACTTAATTTGTTCCTAGCGGACTTGTTTACTTAGCAGACTTGTTCCTAATCTTAGCGAACTTGATTTTCTCTTAGCGAACTTGATTTGCTCTTAGCGAACTTGTTAGTGGACTTGTCTATGTTTAGCGAACTTGTTAGCGAACTTGTCTATACTTAGCGAACTTGTTAGCGAACTTGTTAATGCATAGCAGACTTATTAGCAAACTTGTTTATGCTTATCGGACTTGTTAGTGAACTTGTTTATTCTTAGCGAACTTGTATACCGCTTAGCGAACTTGTCTGTGCTGATGGAATATTTTGCTGAATTCTAGGTAATGATTGTGTGTGTCAAACATTCTTTTTGTCCTATGCTCTCTTGTAGTATATATATAGTTGAGAAAAACCCTATTGAGGGACGACACTCCAAGATTATTCTTCAAGAGAGCATTTGTGTGTGTGTTCTTGGTGTTAGTGTGTGTTCTTGAGATTTAGGAATCATCAATGGGTGAGCATTTATGCAGATTCATCTAGAATCGACCATCACACATGATTTCCGCACTTGTGTGATGAATCATATGAGAACATGATGCTCAAATCAGGTCCTGACAATTGGTATCAAAGCAAGGTAACCGATCAAATTTCATCTCACCATGAATCTGGTCACTCGAATCTGGATTTTGAGCTTGAATGGGTGAAGATGATGAAAACCCATTTTTTAAAACCTTTTCTATTTTTCTTCATTTCTGGATGGATTTTGATGATATGGATGCTTGATTCATGTTATGGAGTTCATCTTGATGTTATTTCATCTTTTAGATGTTCAAATCTGGTGAGAAATTGAAGATCCGAGCTGTTTTTTCGTAACTGTTAGAGTTTTCCCGTTTTTGGGGGTTTTGAAGATTTTGGAGCTGGATTCTCTGTTTTCTGGGCGATTCTTCATTGATTTGGATGAAGTGAGATATGATTTTTAGTGGAAAACGCGTTCCAGATCCATTGGAAGCATCCGTTTCATCTGAATCTCAAGGGTTTGAGCGGATCTGGAGAAACACACACTGACGGTGTAACTGTGTGTTCTTCGTGTTCTTGGTTTTTTCTAGATTTTGGGCTCAGATTCAATAATCGTGGATACTGTTCGTGGGGTGGTTTGTGGCCAGAACATCATCTTTGATGGTAAGACTACACGAATCCGTCATGAATCTGGGTTTTCCAACTGTTTTTCTGGGTTAATTCACGCATCGAAGAGGGCTGTTAAGTGGGTGTTCTTCACTGTTTTATCAGTTTTCCAGATTTGATCATAAGTTTTTGAAGATTTGAAGATGTTCTTAGCGGACTTGTTGCAGTTCTTAGCGAGCTTCTTTTCTCGTTAGCGAACTTCCTCTGATTCTTAGCGAACTTGTTGTGTTTTACCGGACTTGAGCCCTTAGCGGACTTCAGAAGTGTCTTAGCGAACTTCTGATGGCTTTAGCGAACTTCTGGGTTAGCGGACTTGTTTATGGGTTTTCGTTCGAGGTCATTTCTGTGGATTCTTTTCGTACAGTTGGATAGAGGATCGAATTTGGGACTCAACGAACTCAAAATCGTCAAGTTTCGTTGAGTATAATGGAAAATTTGGTCAATTCGCGGTTTTCCGGTGGTAGCTCATCTTTCCGGTGAAAGAATTAGGGTTTCACAGGTTGTATACGATGATGGGAAGGTGACGATGACGTGGTAGTCAGCCATTGGCTAACAGAGAATTCTTTCTCTCTCTGGTTTGTTGGCTTGCATCAACATTCCATTTTCTTGTCTATTTTTTATTGGTGGACAGAATGCGCTTACGCCCACACAAGTTGGAGATAGCCGTTAGAAGGCATGCGGCTGGCTGTTTCTGATTGGCCTATCTCCCATTGACACGGATCAACTCCTCCAAGTCGTTGATCAGCATCTCAAATGAACCGTAGGATCTTTGAGTGTGTTTCTTTGCCTTTCTCTGATTGGCTTGCCGCCCAATCACACGGATCGGCTATTTGAGCCATAGGATCCTGCTTTTTTTGACCGTTAGATCATCAGAAATCTCAAATCTGATTGGTTTATTGTGGAGGACACAGATTCTGTTTCTTTGAGGGATTTTTACCACTTATTAAATTTTCCTAGTATTTTTCGTTAATTGCGGGGTATTTCTGATCTTTTTTAACGAGACTTATGAGATAACGTCCAAACGAAATTTTGGAAAATTTTCGTTGGTTCATGGATTTATTCTGTTTTATTTATTGGGGTTCTCGTTTATTGACGTCACGCGCACGTTGGCTATCGACCACTGACGGGTTAGCTTTATTATCCGGTTAATTACAAAGCTTTTTCCATTACGTCTGACGGTTTTATTTTTAGTTGATGCAGCGCTGATGTCAGCTAACCGGATTAACTAGAATCTCAGTTAATTATTGGAATTATCCGATTAAATCCCTCGGATGGCCGTTACTTGAAGAAAATTGACGAAATTTTTCAGATCGCGCCGTTTTCACCAGTTTAACTCAGAAATCTTCATGGAATATTATTCCGAGCTCATTTTTCTTCGCCCAAATTACGAAGACTCCGGTTATGATTATTTACGCACGGCATCTCAAATTTTTCACAGATTTGACACTTATCTTTAAGTTTTTCATCCAACCTCAGTCACATGGATTATTCACAACTGTTAGCATCCGGCTTCTGGTTTTTCGCGAGATTGTCTGATTTCAAGATTTTTTATCTGCATTCTCTAGGCAACCGATCGCGACGGTTCGACTCTCCGCATCTGATTATTACGCTTCCGACTAGATGTTTTTGGAGAGATTTAGAGAAATAAGACAAATTATTAAGGAACTGGATTATCGGGTCGATTATCAGAAGTTGGAGCATGTTTGATGATTGATTGGTTTACTTGATTCAGCTTGTTGCGGTTATGACTCCGATGTTTAGCATTTTCTCAGTATTGTACCCGACCGTGTGAACCGAGTGAGCTGCAACACTTGGATCTCAACTGGAGCAACAAGAATAGAAGAAGTTGGAGCATGTTTGATGATTGATTGGTTTACTTGATTCAGCTTGTTGCGGTTATGACTCCGATGTTTAGCATTTTCTCAGTATTGTACCCGACCGTGTAAACCGAGTGAGCTGCAACACTTGGATCTCAACTGGAGCAACAAGAATAGAAGAAGCTTATTCAGAGGGTGAATCTCTACAACAGATTGTCTCCGGTTTATCTGTTATTCATTAAAGATGTATGACAGAGCGGTTCTTCAGCAGTTGAACAGATTTGAAAGCATCAGTCAAGGGGGAATATGTTGGAACTAAAATCTTGGTGACTGACACCATCAAATCTATTTAGTGAAGCATTCGACTGAAGAATCCATGTGAATTGATTTAGAGAATGGGTTGCAATGTTCGAGGCTTACGAGTTTGGACTGAAGACCATTTTCTGAAAAAGTCAACCGTTCGGGTCAACGGTCAACGTAAAAGTCAACGGAAGATCGGTTCGAGCGAGTCAAGCTTCGGATTAATTAAATCAACTTTGATTTAATTAATATTTATGTTATTTGCTTTACTTGTAATTTTGTTCATTTGTTATGTTTTTCTGTTGTTAGTCACCCTCACTATATATAGTGAGGGTGCCCGTTACAAGTAAAAGAGTCTCCAAATGTGGAGATGATGATTTCTTGTAGATTGGTGTGAGATTTCCATTCTAGAGAGAGAGAGAGTGAGTCATGGATTCCTAGAGAGAGATTGTTGTTTGTCATGATTTCGTTGTTGTAATCATTCGACTAATGAAATCATTCGACTTTGATCATCATCTTTCTTATATTTATGATTATCCTTGATTCATCTTGATCATCATCATCTCTCAGGTTTTCGAATCCGACCCTACATTCTTGCTCAAAGTCATGATTCTTGAAGTGAAATTGGTCCTGACAGAAATGAGGGTCGATTGGGACCAATGAGTCCCAAAAAGGTGTGTATGTAACCAATAAGTTGTGTTTAGGACCAATGATGGCCCAATAAGGTGTGCTTAGGGGAAATGAGGGTCATTTGGGACCAATGAGTCCCAATAAGGTGTGTATGTAACCAATAAGTTGTGTTTAGGACCAATGATGGCCCAATAAGGTGTGTTTAGGGGCAATGAGGGTCAGTTCGGACAAATGAGTCCCAATAAGGTGTGTATGTAACCAATAATTTGTGTTTAGGACCAATGATGGCCCAATAAGGTGTGTTTAGGGGCAATAAGGGTCAGTAGGGACCAATGAGTCCCAATAAGGTGTGTATGTAACCAATAAGTCGTGTTTAGGAACAATGATTGCCCAATAATGTGTGTTTAGGGGAAATGAGGGTCGGTTGGGACCAATGAGTCATAATAAGGCGCATATGTAACCTATAAGTTGTGTTTAGGAACAATGATAGCTCAATAAGGTGTGTTTATGGGCAATGAGTGTCAGTTGGGACCAATGAGTTCGAATAAGGTGTGTATATAACCAATAAGCATGTTTAGGACTAATGATGGCCCAATAAGGTGTGTTTAGGGGCAATGTGGGTTAGTTGGGACAAATGAGTCCCAATAAAGTGTGTATATAACCAATAAGCATGTTTAGGAAAAATGATGGCCCAATAATGTGTGTTTAGGGGAACTGAGGGTCAGTTGGGACAAATGAGTCCCAATAAGGTCTGTTTGTAACCAAAAATTTGTGTTTAGGACCAATGATGGCCAAATAAGGGGTGTTTAGGGGCAATGAGGGTCAGTTGGGACCAATGAGTCCCAATAAGGTGTGTATGTAACCAATAGGTTGTGTTTAGGACTATTAATGGCCAAATAAGTTGTGTTTAGGGGCAATGAGGGTAAGTTAGGACTAATGAGTCCCAATAAGGTGTGTATATAACAAATAAGCATGTTTAGGACCAATGATGGCCCAATAAGGTGTGTTTAGGAGAACTGAGGGTCAGTTGGGACCAATGAGTCCCAATAAGATGTGTATGTAACCAATAAGTTTTGTTTAGGACCAATGATGGCCCAATAAGGTGTGTCTAGGGACAATGAGGGTCAGTTTGGACCAATGAGTCCCAATAAGGTGTGTATGTAACCAATAAGTTGTGTTTAGGCCCAATGATGGCCCAATAAGGTGTGTTTAGGGGAAATGAGGGTCGGTTGCGACCAATGAGTCCCAATAAGGTGTGTATGTAACCAATAAGTTGTGTTTAGGACCAATGATTGCCTAATAAGGTGTGCTTAGGGGAAATGAGGGTCATTTGGGACCAATGAGTCCCAATAAGGTGTGTATGTAACCAATACGTTGTCTTTAGGACCAATGATGGCCCAATAAGGTGTGTTTAGGGGCAATAAGGGTCAGTTGGGACCAATGAGTCCCAATAAGGTGTGTATGTAACCAATAAGTTTTGTTTAGGAACAATGATGGCCCAATAATATGTGCTTATGGGAAATGAGGGTCAGTTTGGACCAATGTGTTGGTACCTGGAGGTTGGTGATAACACGAACACACGAACCCAAGAACAAGATCACAGGTGAAGCTGCAGAACCAACATGTATTTTGCTACTTATGTACTTGAACATTTCGGTTTGTAATAACTTAGTTAATGTTGAACTTTGAATATTTACTTTGAATGCTATCTAATGTTGGTTCAGCTTGATTTTCTATTGTATTGATCCTTTATTTATGTGTTTGGTTGATTGGTTATCACTTAGAATAATTTTACTCTTGAGTTGTGCTTAACGATCAGGCTAACCTAACCCTTAACGATTTGACCATGAATGCACTTAATGATCTAGTTGCATTTTGGTCTTAACGACTTGAGTTGAAACTGCCTTAATGATCTGCATGCTCATTCTAAGGATAACGATCTGCCTCAGTCTCCTTAACGATCTGCATCTTCTAAAGACCTGCCTCACACTACTTAACAACTTGACCTGGTCGTTTAACCTTAACGACCTGACTAGTCTGCTGCTGACTAATGATCTGCCTACTTGGTTAACGATCTGATTAAGCTGACTAACGATCTGCCTACTTGGTTAACGATCTGGCTAAGCTGACTAACGATCTGCCTACTTGGTTAACGATCTGGCTAAGCTGGCTAACGATCTGACCATTTGGTTAACCATCTGACTTGTTCCTATTGATCTAGCTAACGATCAGACCTGGACAAGTTAACGATCTGACATTCTGACTTAGACAAATTTAATGATTCCTCGATGTGATGTGTGATTCTCCTTGTATTCTGTGCATAGATACTTGTGCTCCTCATTGGGTATAAATAGGAATTCTTTGGAAACCCTAAATAAGCCTTAAAAGAACCTCCTGAGGAGCACTGTGTGTTTGTGTGTGTGTTCTTGGTGTTTTTCTTGAGTTTCAGAGGCGAATGGTGAGGCAATGTTGCTGATCCAACCAAGAGTGATCATCAACACGTGATTTCCGCACTCGTGTGATGAATCAAATGATGATCTTTGGCTTAGAAATCGGTACTGACAATTGGTATCAGAGCCAAATCTTCAAGTTTGAGTTCTTGACTCAAAATGAAGAAATCCATCATTTGAGTTATCAATCTTGGTTGTTTTGCTAGAACTTTGAGTTGATTCTTGGTAGAAATCACTCAATGATTCCATTGCCATGCTTGAATCTCTGAAATAACTCCATTTTAGGGTCAAATTTCTGATTTTAGTCAAAACAGGGTTACGCTTTACGTAACCACTGTTGTATTCTTTGAAAATCAAAGTTGTTTTTGGGGTGTTTCTTCCAACAAATTGATTCTAAAATCGTGTTAGACTAGTAAAACTAAAGCTGTTGCAACTGATTTCACTCAAAAACATCATGTTTTGAGGATTTTAGAGGGAAATTTCTAAATCTTGAGTGTTCTTGTCATATTCACGAAAATTCTTGGATTTGAGCTACTTAGAGTGATTTTTGGAGCCTGATCCAGTTATGTTTTTAGTTTCTCTACTGATTTCTAAACTTGTTGCACAATCAATTTTGATTTTTACAAACTTTGATTTTTTCTTGATAATGAACCCCCAAGAACATCCTGATGAAATTTTTGACTAAGTGTTGAAAATTGACTTTTTCAAATATGTGACTAATTATCAGTTGTATGTGACTAATTGTGTTCCTTATTGATTGCTTTGTAGGATTTGGGTGATTTCAAGCATTCTACAACTTTTCAAGCAAGAGAACCAATTTCAACCCGTTTGACATCTCACATTGTCTCGAAATTGACTAGTGTTGATCATTTCAACATGTCGGATCACTTCACTCCTGCCACACAAGGTAACAATAGGCCTCCTAAACTCATGGGGGCAAGTGACTTCGATGATTGGAAGGAGAAATTCCTATCTTACTTGGAATTCGTTGAATTTGACCTGTTGACTTCTGTAGTCGAAGTCCTGCTGTGTTTGAAGTGGAAGAGGCTACCATAGCTGGCACTGCAGCTGCTGTTGCCGCTGGTGCTGATCCTCCACCTAAGAAGATGATTACCAAACCAAGAAACAAGTTGGATACTGCTGAAAAGGTTCAATTGAAAACTGACATGCGTGCACTTGGGTGCATTAAGATGGCTATCAATGATGAGTTGCAATACCAATTTCGTGCTGCGACATCGGCTCATGAAATCTGGGAAGGCTTGGAAAAGAAATATGAGGGCAACCCGGCTACTAAGGAAAGAAGATTGGATAAGATCAAGTTGGCGTTCAACACGTTCTCTCATAAGCAAGGCGAATCATTTGAAACACATGTCAACCGATTCTGCCGCATCATCACTGAGATGACGACAAAGAACATCCGACCTGAAAATAGTGCCATCATCAAGAAGGTCCTTCACTCATTTCCTCAAGAGTCCGCTTCATATGTGACTTACTTGCTCGACAGTAATGATCTTTCTACTGCCGACTATATGGATATGATCGACAAGGTTCGTGAGTATGAAGTTCGAGCCGTTGAGCGCAACGGAAAGTCTCTCATTGGTGTTGTGACTGTTAGGAGTTCTTCAATTGCGCCCAATGCTGCGTTCATTGCTCCCGAACTAGATGATGAGTTCCAATTCTCTGTTCCTGCAAGTCAAAGCCCACCTGCCACTGCTTCTGTTCCAGCTGCTCCTCCAACTGAAGCTGTCATTGCTCCTGTCACCGGTCAGACTCCAAATGTGACTTTTGTGCAGCAATCTCTAACTGGTTACTTCGTTCAGCAATCATCTCCTGCTTCCCAACCGAACACAAGCATGGATTCCGACTTATGCAATGCTTTTCTATCTTGCATGAATTCTCAGATGTCCGGAAGTCTCGAGTCCATGACTGTCTGTCAAGAAGGCCTTGACCAAGTTTCTGCTGATGATCTCGAAGAGATCGATATCAAATGGCAAATGGGTATGATAGCTGCCCGAACTCGGAAGTTCTTCAAGAAGACTGGAAGAAAGCTTTTTCAAGCTCCCTCAAACACCAACATCGGCTTTGACAAGTCAAAAGTGCAATGTTATAACTGTCAAGAAATGGGTCACTTTGCACGTGAATGTCCTAAGCCAAGGACGTGGAACGGGCAATCCAATTCTGGGGGAAGTAACCAAACTCATCAAAAGTAAGGTGGTGGTGTTACCCAATCTTATCAGAAACAAGGCAGCTCGTCATTCCAGAAGCCACAGGGCACCAGCTCAAATGTCTCTCAACGAGGATCGTCATCTTCTCAACAACAACAAAGATCAGATGAAAGCAACAAGGTTTTGGTATCGCTTGAAGACTCAAACTACAACTGGACCTCCTCGTCCCAGAATCCGTCTTTAAGCGAGACCAACTATGCTCTCATAGTGAAGGCAAATGATGGAGAGATAGACGTGTCTAACACAATTGACCCTCTCTTTCCAACTAACTTCTGTTTAATGGCTGGAATTGATGATCTGACTGAAGACAATGCACAAGCCACTGGAACTGTTACTGAGGTGAGCTCGTCTGAAGTTGAATCTGAGGCGAGTAAGAGGCTTGTAGAACTTCAACGTGAAACCATCCCTAATGAGGTAAAACTTGCTTTATGTTCTGATAAATGTATTGAGGCTGTAGCTCGCTATCGCGCTTACAACCTTGAGTTGGTCAGTAAGGCGAAAGAGAGTGAGAGCCAAGTTGAGAAACTAAAAGAAAACGAGAAAGACTTTTTTATTAAGATCAAGTTTTTACAAGATGACATTGAGGTCATGAAGCATACGGAAACAACTCTAACTATTCAAATAACAGATCTTTTGGAAAAACTAACTTCTCTGAGGACGAGCTATGCTCAGGCTCGAGAAGCCATTGATTTGTTAAAACTCAATCCGGCAACTCTTGGCAATACTGTTGGCCGTGATATTTTTGCTAGACTTAAAACTGGACTTGGCTTGACAAGGGAAATTGATGATAGTGCGGCTAAGCATCCGCTTAACCATAACTATTATAGAGTTCCCGAGTTAACCAAGATTAACTCAAAGAGTCACTTAAAATTCATTAATCCTGAGTTGGTTTCAAGTGCTTCCGAAATCCAAAAGATGGAAGATCAGCTCTCTACCCACACGAGTGGATCTGATCTCCCACCAACCGATGTCGCATTTCACTTTGATGAAGTCAATTCTGATGTTTTAGAGGGTGTTGATACTAGTCTTTCTGAGACTCTGACTAAAGAAGCAGCTGAACATGACTTCCTTAATTTGTTGAAAACATCTGTCGTGGATGGTCAATCATTTTTGTTTGACGACAACTACGAGATTTAAAAAAAACCACTGTTGCTCCAAAACGAGCTAAGACCACACGAAGGCGAAAGCCAAAGCAGAATTCCAAAAGGGATTCTAGATGCGTATAAGGGGTACCACCAGGTGAAGATGGCCAGAGAAGACGAATCCAAGACTGCATTTTACACCCAGAGTGGCATCTATTGTTACACTAAAATGCCCTTCGGGTTAAAAAATGCGGGAGCAACCTACCAGCGGATGATGGATAAAGTGTTTAAAAGCCAAATTGGAAAGAACGTGGAGGTGTATGTTGATGATTTAGTGATTAAAAGCTTGCAGGAAAATCGCTTGCTCCCAGACATCGTGGAAACATTCGCCGCTCTCAGGAAGAACAGCATCAAACTAAATCTAGGAAAATGCTCTTTTGGTATGGAAGAGGGCAAATTCCTGGGTGTCATTATCACTAAAGAGGGTTTCCGCGTCTACCCAGAAAAGGTGTCAGCGGTCATAAAGATGCAATCTCCTGCTTCTCTAAAAGAGGTCCAAGCACTCAACGGGAGGTTGGTAGCTATAAACCATTTCTTGTCCAAACATGCGGAACGGTCTCTACCCTTCATATCGGTTTTGAAGAAATGCCTATCTGAAAAGCATTTTGAATGGACCACTGAGGCGGAGCAAGCCTTTCAGGACCTCAAAGCTTACCTGGTAGGTCTACCCGCCCTAACTGCTCCGCGGATAGATGAAATTCTGAAAATGTACTTGTCAACCTCCCCACGAGCCATAAGCTCCGTGCTGTTGGTGGAGCGGGGTGACGTGCAAACTCCAATCTACTACATCAGCCACGTCTTAACAGACGCCGAGGCCAACTACTCCATTTTAGAAAAGCTGGTGTTAGCACTTGTCCATGCCTCACGGCGCCAGCGGAGATATTTTCAGGCCCATGATATCGAAGTTCTGACAAGTTATCTATTACAGCACGTACTGCGCAAGCCTGACCTCTCGGGACGCCTATGCAAATGGGCTATCGAGTTGGGAGTATACAACCTAACATTTAAACCCAGAACTGCTGTAAAGGGCCAGGTGATTGCGGACTTCATCTCCGAAATCCCCGCGGGGGCACAGGTCACACCAGAAGAACTTTGCTTTCCAAAAGCTAAGGAAATCCCTGCGGGTCAGATATGGGAATTACATTCTGATGGCGCGTCAAACACGGACGGGGCTGGCGTGGGCGTTATATTAATTAGCCCCGCAGGAAAAGAATATGATCGTGCCTATAAATTAAACTTTAAAGCTAGCAACAACGAGGCCGAATACGAAGCCCTAATTGCAGGCATCAAATTAGCCCTAAGGCATAAGGCAAAGCATATGCGCGCACATATAGACTCCCTATTAGCAGCCAACCAAATCAATGCGGAGTATGAAGCTAAAGATGAAGCTATGGCAAAATACTTGAGTGTTTGTAAAGCGCTTATCAAAGCCTTTGAAACATGTGAGGTAATACATGTGCCGCGAAGCAAAAATAAGAAAGCTGACGCTTTAAGCAAACTCGCCTCTTGCTTCGCGGAGCCCCTCCAAAATGTGCAAGTCGAAGAAATTAAAGATCCTGCTATCCAAATTCACCGGGTAAACGTAGCCCAACAGTCTCCTGAGAGCTGGACCGCTCCCATCGTGAAGTACTTAACCGATGGAAAACTCCCGCAAGACAAAGGGGAGGCAAGAAAGTTAAGGAGCAAGTGCGAAAATTACCAGATGGTAAATGGAGTCCTGTATAGGAGAATGTACCTAGGCCCGCTGCTCCGCTGTGTAGACCCTGAGGAGGCTAATTACTTGATCAGGGAAATACACATGGGCATCTGTGGGATCCACGCAGGACCTAAAGCTGTCGTAGCCAAATTGAAAAGCGCATTCTTCTATTGGCCAGGCATGCACGCCATGGCAGTAGAAGAACTAAGAAGGTGCATGAGTTGTCAGAAGTACGCACCAATGATCTCCCGGGCAAAGAATGACCTGATTCCTGTGACCTCAGCTTGGCCATTCCAGAAATGGGCGGTTGATATTGTGGGCCCGTTCCCCGAAGCCGCAGGGCGAGTAAAGTTCCTGATAGTAGTTGTCGACTACTTTACAAAATGGGTAGAGGCCAAGCCACTCACCACAATTTCCGCCGCTCAGGTAAAAAAATTCCTATGGGAGTTCATAATATGCCGTTTTGGCATTCCGCTATACCTGGTAACCGACAATGGGACCCAGATTGCGGAAAAGCTTCTCAAACAGTGGTGCGAAGAACTACAAATTCAACAAATTCTTACCTCGGTCGCACACTCGCAAGGGAACGGCCAGGTAGAGAGAGTTAACAGAAGCCTGCTGGATGGAATCAAAACCAGGCTAGACTTTGAAGGAGCCTCCTGGGTAGATGAGGTCCCACACGTCTTATGGGCCCATCGAACGATGAAAAAATCAAGCACTGGAGAGACTCCTTTCAGCCTAACATATGGCTCAGAAGCCATGATTCCGGCGGAAATTGGAATCCCATCATACAGGCATCTCAATAGCCCCCTGGTTAACAATGATGAGGAAAACTTGCGCCAAACTGGGAAGGCCCTTACGTAATCAAGAAAGACCTGGGGAAGGGCGCCTACGAATTAGCGCGTTTGGACGGAAAACCGGTCCCGCGAACTTGGAATTCCGCTCAACTAAGGAAGTGTTATATGTAAATTTGCACTACGAAAGAAATTTACTACATATTCAATGAAAACCCAGTTCTTTCTGCTCTATTCTATCTGTTATTTTTACTTGAGTTTGATTACGCCAATAAGGTTAGAATCAATCGATAAATAAAAACAAATTTTTGCATAAATCAAACTGCAAGTTCAAAAGACTTAAGTAAACATACACATTTACTCCACGATACACCCTAGAAAAAGGAATGTGGATTCGGATACCCTGTCTGCAGCAGGCATTCCCATTGGCACAAACATACAAGTGTGAATCGATACCGGCGCGGTAGAAGGCCGCCTGTATCTTCGCGGGCGCACCCTTGAAAAAACGAGGTGTCCACGCAAAGTCACTAATACCTTGACAAACAAATCAAGCGTTCAGAGTAAGCATACGCTAGCTACAAACAGTTACGCGGCAAATTTATAGAATAACAAGCAAAAGCAAGATTCATTACATAACATAAAAGATACAATTGTTTTGTGCCCCACGGGCAAATATTACAACTCAAAAAGCAGAAATTACAAAGGATCACACTGAAGCCCCTGGCTTCCCACCGGCGTTACTTCCCTCAGGATTCTGATGGGGGTTTTCCTTAGACATATCCTCAGCTTCTTCTTCTGAAGAATCATCCGCCGGAATGAGCAACTGGCGCACGCTGGTAACATCATCATCAATCTCCGTATCGCAAAGGGTCTGGAAAATAGAGGGGCTTTGATCGCTCAACTCTTGACCCGCCGAGAGGAAGTCGCTTTCAACCTTTGGATCATTCCATACATGAGTACTAATGCTACCCGCTTCCACACCCACGCAGTACCCCGCGCGCAAACCATCATATTGCCCCAGCGCGCGGGCGGCCATCATATACCTGTAAAGAGCATTCTGATACGAAGTGCCCTCCACAGCAGCGTGGTGCGCCAAAGCCATCCCTTCCTCCAACAACCATTTAATGCTGTCCCTCAGGCGGGTGGACCGATCTCTCTCCGCCGCTAACTGGGCTTCAAGACCGGTTCGAACAGCCACCGCATCTACCAACTGGGCATCTTTCAGAGCAAACTCCTCCTCCATTCTCGTACATTGTTGGGTAGAGCGGGCAAGGTCATCGCTGAGGGTTTGGCGAATCTTTTCAGAGTCTGCCAGTTCAGATTGAGCGGTGGCAAGTTTAGCTTGAGCAATCTTGAGCTCCCCCTCCACCCTCTGATAGGCGTTGCGGGTCTTGGAGTGGAGCTCCTGCGAACGGGTAAACCTTTCCTTTTCCTTGCCCAGATTATCCTCGGCAGTTACTAGTTCCCCCTTCAACCTGGCGGCCTGCGCCGCCGCAAGGTCCGCGCGCGTTTCTGCATCTCTCATTTTGGCCTCCGCCCTCATGGCATCGTCGGCCGACTCAAGCGCCCGTTTTTTCTCCACAAGTACCTCCAACCTCCTCTCTTCCGCCAGACGATAAGCTTGTGCTAACCTTTTCTCGTCGATTTCTTGACTGTGAAAAAGTTCTGGCACACGCTCCACCGTAAGTAACAGGCCCATGATGCCTCCTCCTGAAGGATTTCAGTGCTTGATTTGTAAAGAAGTTCCTTGCCCGTATCAGTGAAGGCATGGCGTAGGAACTCCCGCCTAGTATCATGGGTGTCGAGAAGGGTGGTAGGTTGAATGATCCAATTCGGTACATAGGGAGCGAGTGGGGCCTTGAGTTTCTCAGGAATGGCCCGGGTGGGGTATTGCTAGAAATCGGCAGGAAGACAAGCGGAACCAGAAGCAGTTTCTCTCGAAGGCGGGGAAATGAGCGCCATGGTGCTTGGATGGCTCGCGGAGGGGCCAGCACAAGCCATCTTGGACTGCTCCTTTTTCTTCAATCCTTCTTCCCACCTTTGGTTCTCGGCTTCTTTCTCCCGCACGGCCGCATCGGCCCACGCCTGCTCCTCGGCAGCTTTCCTTTCTTCCTCTTCCTTCCGGCAGGCTTCAACCTCAGCTGCCGCTCTTTCCTCCTCCGCTTTCTTACGAGCTTTAGCGGCCTCCCGTTCCTCAGCTTCTTTTTGACGGGCCTCAGCCGCCAGTTTCTCTCCCAACTCCCTTTGTTGCCTCTCAACCACATCGTCCACCTCCATGTCAATCTGTTGAGGAGACACAACCATGTCAGCAAGGTTGGCCTCCTCCGCATCTTTCTGAAGGGCCTCTTCGGTGGCTTTCCTCCTCCTCTCCGCAGCCTCCCTATACTTTTGAAGCTGAGCTTCTCGGGCCTCAGAATGAACAGTGGAGGACTTGCGGATCAGTTCGGAGGAGTCCGCCGGCTCGTCAGCTCCTTGCGGTTTCAAGGTAACTTTGAGACCCGCAACACTGAAATAGCCTTTGCCCTTACCATGAGTAGGAGGTGGGGGCGCAGAAGTGGCCTCAGGAGTGATGACTTCAAGGTCCTCTGAAAAAGAGAGAAATAAAGAAAGTTAGGACGTCAAGGAAGAAAAACAGAAAAGAATTCAGAAAACAACAAAAATCTACTGCTGCGAGAATCCAGAACCATCTGGGATACAAGCCCTTTTTTCTTCTTAGGTCGCGGAGGAGACTTGGAAGAAATGACTTCCTTCCTCTTCCTTTTCTTGGAAGGACCGGAAGAGGCGGAGGCATTCCGCGCCTCCCTCTCTGCGGCCTCACGCTCCGCCGCCTCCCCGATGTTCTAGGAGGTCATCAATTGAGGAAGGATGACCACACCCTGATCACCAACCTCCTCGCCAGGAAAAATCACCCCAGCAATTCCACAACCAGGCAGGTAATCTTCCACATACTCCGCATTAGTCCCGGCGGAGGAACCCTGAGAAGAAAAAATGGTTACAGTAAACAACCGCGCAACTTGCAAAGCCATAAAAGAAATATAAGCTCGCGCATACATCAGGTCTAAGGTTCAGGACGCGGATCGGATCCCAGGATTCATCCAAGTGCGGATGAACAAAGCAGCGAGCGGTCCTGTCCAGTATCGGAACTTCGCGGTCCGCCAGTCTCTTTGGAACATACTTCAACCCTCCCCTCAAATGCGGAAACAAGAGTTCCATCCACACCACAGGACCTGACCATGAAAAAGAAAACAGAAAGTAAGAACATCCGCGCAAACAAAAGAGGAAGAAAAACATACCTGGCTCAAGAAAAGTTTGACCAGGTATGAAGCCTGGTCCGATACCGCCATAAGCCGCAGAAAGAAATTCCCGCAGATCAAATAGTTGTATCGTACCAGCCAACATCCTAGCCAAAAGATCTGAACGTTCAGTTGGGAGGGTCATGGATGTCACCTGAAACGACGGAATTTTCTCTCCGCTCAAAATCTGGGACCGTCCGCTTAAGGTCCCATTCACAGCTCATCCCCAGCCGCACTAGCGCCCCTTCCCCAAAAACTTGGAGGTCGGTGGGGTTATCCTTTAGCCAAAGGTATGGCAGGGACTTCAGTGTGGCGGGCAGCGCAGTCAGATCGGCAATAACATCCGCGCAGATCCACTACACCATGTTTACCAGAACTACTCCGGCATTTACAAAAAAAAAATTCGTCCGCCATTGACGGTCTGCGCTAGCATCAGGAATAGCGCCCGCCAAGTTGTCACCACCTCATTTATTAAATGTAAACCAGTCCCCCTTTTTCACTAATTTAAAGAAGGCTTTGAAAAGCTCAATAGAAGGTGTTCTCCGATGACTACGGCGAACAAACTCAAAATGAAAAACCTTGGCCAAACCAAGAGGGTGGAACTGAGAAAGGTGAATCTGGAAAACCTCAAAAAGATGTGCACAAAAACCCGATATGGGAATTCTGAGATAAAAGCAGGCGAAAAATTCAGAGTATAAAGCAATCTTGTCTTCAGGACAAGCAGTGATCAAACTACCTTGTCTCGGAAGAACAGCCCCATACTTTTCATCAGAAAGGCCATAACAGTCCAGGAAGGAACTTGCAGAGGAAAATCCTAGGGTTTTCGGAAGAAGAAGAAGGTAAAATTTTTATGGGGGGAAAAGGGGGTTTTTATACAAAAAACCGATCGTCTCCGCGCAATCTAGGCCGTTGAAATCGAACGAGCAAAATGCGAGGATGACGACACGTGTCCTTGACAGTTGGCAGGAGATGGTGGGGATCGTGCGTATGCCCCGCAGCGACGCGTGTCCCTACGGAACAGTACTCTGCAGGCGTGATGTCACGCCATCGCCGTAAAACTGCGATGATGGGTGACGTATGACAACCAACATTTAATGAGGTTGTCCCCCGGTCAGCTACTCTACTTATCGTTCCAATCCACTTATCAAACACCAATTCCCCAAAAGAGATACGTGAATCTTTTCTAAACAGTCCGCATCCGCCTGGTTAACTAAACTCGGGGACAAATAAAAAGATGATCTTCCGCACCTATTATCCCCCCCGCAACAGCAACAAAATACAATACAAAATTGCTCCGCCAACGTTTTCTCCAGAAAACACAGTTAAAGGGTTCCCGCCAAAGCACCACTTCTTAGTCCCGCGCTAATTCTTACGCACAGGACTAGGGAAGACTTGAAGAGGATAGATACTAAACCTATCCTCTGGGCCCCAGCCCAACATGGAAATAGGCCCGATAGATCAGCACAGGATCGGGCCCGCCAGCGAAAGACCCAAACTTGGGAAGAAAGCAACAGCTTTCCCCTGGCATATACGGATGGCACATGCACCTATACGTCCATGTGCAAATCCGTTGGAGCATTTAATCACCACCAGAGAGTGGCCCCCACTCTAACAAACCAACATTCTCGCATATGGTCCCTGACCAATAGGAAGATGACACGCGGAACAGAGGAGCACCTGAGATATTCCTTCACGCGCCATGCCATGCACGCGCTGACGTCATAGGACCTCAAAGAAACCCTAATTTGCTGCCTATAAATAGTAAGCTAAGGCTTCATGAAAAAGGTTCATATTCTCTCTCACTCACTCTCACAAATATACTCTCTACTTCTCTTACCGTTTACTGATTCTCACGCCGGAGGGCCGATACGGGGGTCCCTCTCCGGCTCACCTCGTAACGCCTTGACGTGTTTGTTTACAGTGTGCAGGTTTTGACTCCGATCAGTTCAACATCTCCGGCTTACTCGATTACCTAAGAAACCATCATTCTACTCTGTAAACCCGGTCTAGTAGGTTTTGGTTTCTTCACTTTACAAATACAACAATAAGAATCTTACTCCAAACAAATAGTCAAAATGTCAAGTTACTTATTACAGCCTACAACCCAATCAAATAAGCATGCGGCCAAAAATTCTTATAATCCAATTGAAGTGTTGAACCATATTGGCTAAAAATGTGCTAGACCATGCTAATGCTTTCATTTTACAAGTCAATGAAATGCCTTCATAGAAGTTGAATTAAACTTTGATCGCCACAAAAGCTTTTAACTGTATAATACTTAGATAAGTACTGGACCTTCACATCTGTATTGTTTTAATTTAAAATCCTTTTTATATCGAGATAGACATGTAGAGGCATGTTTTAATTCAAAATCCTTTTTTTACTATGTAATACTTAGATAAGTACGGGAAACAATTTATCTTCCTGTCATATACTACCCATTCAATAACAGAAATCCACATAAGGTAATAGTTTTAGTACTCAAACCCATGCCTGCTATTGTTTCTTTTTTGTAAGGTAATTTTTTGTTTATGGTATTATTTTTTCATGGTTTAGTATGGTCAATTGTTGGTAGTTTGGTTGGGTTGTTCTTAGTTCATGGGTAACCAAGTTCTGTTTCTTCTTTGTGATCAGATTTGGTATAAAGATGATTGTGTATTAATCTGATAATTTCATACAAAAGAGGTGAAACCCCTATTTATACTAAACAAGGTGTAAAATATCTAACTATAATAAATATCTAACTACTAACTACAAGAAATATCTAGATACACGAAAGATCTAGATATTATCTAGTGTGACTACATATACCATTATTTAACACTCCTCCTCAAGTTGGAGCATAGATGTTAATCATGCCCAACTTGTATAGACGGAAATCTATGTCTGCAACTTGGACTCGAACATGAAGAGTAAACTGGAAAAGGTTTCTTGTAAAAGAGAAACAAGAACAGGACCTGGAACAGGATCAGGAAACTGGAGTAGGAAATCGGGACACGAGCACGAAATTTAAACAGGAAACCAAGGTCAGGAGCAGGAGCAGAAAAACCAGGACAGGAACAAGAGCAGGAAACTGGAACAGTAACAGATAAGACCTGATCAGAACAGTGAACAGCGGCTTCTAGGACAAGTACAGGCAAGCCCTGATCAGAATCGTGAACAACGGCTTCTGGGACAGGAACATGAACAGTGATTTCCGACTGTGAACAGTGATCCCGGCAGTGAACAGTGTCGGGCAGTGAATAGTGTTTCTAGCAGTAACGAATCAGATGCAGGCTGTGTGCTGAGACAGAACTGGAACAGGACAGGAGTGAGTGTAAGAGTGTACTAGGAGCTTAAACCTTAAGCTCTGATACCATGTGATAAGATTTGTTATAAAGATGATTGTGTATTAATCTGATAATTTCATACAAAAGAGGTAAAACCCCTATTTATACTAAACAAGGTGTAAAATATCTAACTATAATAAATGTCTAACTACTAACTACAAGAAATATCTAGATACACGAAAGATCTAGATATTATCTAGTGTGACTACATATACCATTATTTAACATTCTTTAAATCTATTGTTTGTAGTAGCTTTCATAGATTTCAGAGTAACAGGAATCAAACGAACTTACAATGTAACAAGATTATGGCTGAACTACAGAAGTTGCTAATAAGTTTAAGCAATTAAGGGCTCATTTTCATTTCATCTAAATGTAACTAGATTATGGGTGAACTACAGAAGTTGCTAATAAGTTTAAGTGAAGAAACCTTAAAGTGATCGGGTCCGGGTTGATCGGCACGGGCTTCTGAAATCTTCCGGCTGACCATGTCCGGATCTACGGTCCTGTAACAATAAGAGTAAACACGTTAGAAGGGGTCAGAGACCGGAGTCTCTTGATCACCCTCCGAAGCTCAACATTAACATTGTATTCCACGGTAAATAAATTCATAGTATGATAAAGTAAAAGTAAGAGTACAAAGAAAGAAGAGGAGAGGAAGAGAGTCTCCAACAGGAGGAGGGTCTCATATAAATAGGAGGAGAACCTTAGGGTTTGGAGTGGGCTTTTAACTTAGGCCCAAACTGTTGGGTTAAGCCCAATTAAGGATAGATTTATATCTATCCTCTTCAAGTCTTCCCTAGTCCAGTGCTGGTTTGCTGTCAAGTGTAAGTGATGGACTAAAAATGTGTTAGCGTCAGGCTATTTTCTTAGCCATAGAAGGTGTGGTCCGGGGTGGCCTGTATTTTTCAGGGCAAGCAGGTAAGGACATGTAGTCCGTGCTGCATCCAGTATTTTAGAGTGTATGTGATGTATACATGAATGTATGCGTGGTGTATAAAGGAAGTTTGTTTTAAATGTTTCCGTGTGAGCTTGTGCACATTGGCTGTGTCTGTGCCTTGGTTTGGTCAAAGCAAGATTTGTGTGAAATTTCCACTCATTGTAAGGATCCTTACACGGTCCATGTGGGAAAAAAATAAATCGAATTGAGGATAGATTTGTATCTATCCTCTTCAACTCTTCCCCAGTCCAGTGCTGACTTGTTTCCAACTGTAAGTGCTGGACTGAAAGTGTTAGAGTAGAGTGTTTACAGGAACGACGTACTTAGTGGTGTATGTGAAGTTAGCGACAGGCGCTTGTAGCTTTGAATGATCCCGCATAGATAGAGTTATAGGCATGAATACACGTAGTTGTTTTCATTCGCGCGAAGATAATAGAAGATGTCTATGCGTGAAGCATGCCCGCGCGGGTCATCTTGTACGAATTATTACGGACAATTGCGCTTTTAGTAATGCGTAGTGAGTAACAAAATTTGGCGTATGTTAATAGCGCATGATGTGCTCTCATGGAGCTGGTGATGGTGAACCGACTTGCGTGGATAACACTTCATGCGTATATATGAGCAAGTGAGAGAAGTTCTCATGGAACTAGCCTAAATGGTCACTCTTTTACGAGTGCACGTGAATCACGATGGTGCAGGATTTTTTCATTAATGCTACATAACTCGCAAAAAGTTGGCTATCTGTAACACTCGCAAATGCGCGATGTGTGTTAGAGTATTTGTTGAAGAATAGATGTGTGGCTTAAAGACACATTGCTAAAGCGCGAAGTGAACACGCGACCATCTAAATATGTAATCATGTAGACGTATAGTTATACATTTAGCGTGATCCTTGCACCGATAATAATACGGTGCGCGGTGCGTAAACTGATAATAGTATGGCATATGGTTAAATGATGACATGGTACAGATCCAGGGCGTGGCCATGCAATCAAAGAATGATGGTACGATATGTAGCCAAGTAGATAAAACATTGGGTAGTCAGAAATAGAGCCAACGTGTTATTGACAAGGCAGGGCGTAGCGTATGCCTTGTAAAACCAGAGATATAACCAAGTAATGGTGTTATGTGTCTCAGCGAAGATATGATGTGTGAGCTAATTAATAAATTAATGATATCGTGTCATATCCCAGTAGTAATAATAATCCACCTACACGCGTAGTGTGTAGCGCGATGCAAACAGGGAGAGAAATGTCCCTGTATCGGCCATCCGAATGAAGATAATAATACGGCATGTAGCCGGGGTAATACCATGATGTGAACTATGACCAAATAATAGTATGATGCGCAGTATGTAACTTGATGGTGATATGATAACTTATCCAAATATTGTTGTTGTACATAATAAAAGCTGGCATGTGTACGCGAAACATAAACCATATGGGATGTGTCTTAATATTAATGCCACATATAACAGGATAAAGAAGATATCTTACATGAACGGGCCAACCAAAAACTAACGATCGGATGGGTAATCGGGTAATCTGCTAATAACATGGAGCCCGGCGAAATAAAGATGCAACACATAAGCCTTGGAGAAGGTGACTTGGTGCAAGCCATATCATGTTAATCCCTCCAGTTCAATGCTACTAAGGTGTGTTAGTAGTATTGAACTTAGTTCACATATTTTTGAAGATTTCCTTCAGTTGCTGAGATAATACTCTGATGAATGAAGAGACAATGGTGAAGTACCCATCCTGTAATAATGTAGCTTATAGCTAAATGTAGATGTGGCTCATAACTATACAATGATATATCCAATAATTCAGTAAATACTGATGCGCAGCGAAAATAATAATTCCGCGTGTAGTGAAATTAGGACCAAGCGTGTTTCCAAATGATGATGAAGTACTCATCCGAGCACGATGCAACACATAGCCAAATAAAGGCGTAATGTGTGGTTGAATAACGTTCTAACGCAAAACCATAATAACATGCCCTTTCCTGAATAAACCTCTCGAGGGGCGAGTATCGATAATACTAATATGAAACGTGACTAGATGTAAAAGTAGCGTGCGACCTATGGGTGTATTATGAGGTTCCCAACCTTGATGCTTAACTTAATATGTCAAATATTAAATAATAAATATGCTTCAAAAATAAAAGTTATACCTGACCATTAATTGAAGATTGTTTGGTGCATAAAAAAGACCCTCCGCACCCTAGCACAAAATCCGATGATTACAGCGTAGGTAATTAATTAATTACAAGGCATACCAAGCAGCTTCCTCAGTTAAATATTGATCCGTGTCACTCGTTGTGTGACTAAAACATGTGGTGTATTGCTTTTTCATGACCCAAAGCTTTTAGGGACCGAAGATGACATTTAATAGATTGTAGGGACTGAAGATGACACTCCTTCCTTTAACAAGGTTGGATAACTGAATACTTTTAAACCAAAAGTAAGAAATTATAGCTGTCAGTTGGATTTCTAATTCCCATCATTTGTTCGGATATCGTTGACTTTTGCAGAAAAACTCCCTTCTTGGCTTTGTTTTCATTACCGGAGAATCGGAGATGGTATTTCTGGGGTTGCATGCGCCGGGAGTCCCTCCCCTTTCATAAAGCGTTTGACGCGGGAAACTATCTTCCACCTCAATGTATGAGGCCTCTAGAGGTGTCATCCATCGGTGACGCGCGACGACCAAAACCGACTCGTTGGCGGAAGAAGATGGCGCCTCTGGCCAATTGTAATCACCGATGTATCCACTGATGTCGGAGGCGAGCCGACTACCCACCTAAACAGCGGAAGGAAATTGTGTACCCAGTTGTGAAAATCGTGGCGGCGTAGAGAAACCACCCGCTGATGACACGGGGTTATAGGTAATCTTCCGCCCGCGATGGCTAGAGAATCATCCGCATGTGGCAGCTAGAAGTGTTATCCGGTGGTGACGCGCGACCATCGCGATGGTTTTGTTTGTTGATAAAAGAGCCGCTTGAGGCCTTTAGGGCCACCAACCGTTGACGGCGCGGCCATGGAAATTACCCGCCGGTGATGCCGCGGCGGGAGTAGGTTACGAGGTGTGCCATGAAAGGTATCCGTTCTTCCCCTTCTCTTTTTTGGCGTTTTAAATTTACTTTTAAACCCTTAAAGGTCGTTTCTTTTGGCGGAGATTGTGGCCGTTGATGAAATCAAGCCTTGTGGCTGTTTAGTAGTCCGTGTGGTAACCTCTAAATAGTTGGGTAAAAGAAGTTTGTACTTAAGATTTTCCTTGAGTTTTTTCCTCAAATTAACTTATCCGGTTCAATATGGACAAACTTTGAGAGTAATGTTTAACCAAGCGGGTTATGAAAGAGTGGCGGAAGAAATCACGGTGACACAAAAGAGCCGCCCATCGTCAACAGCGGCCTAGACAACCACCCGCCAAAGTCAATGTGTAATCACTTGTTGGTGACGCGGGCCTAGAAGGAATCACTTGCCCGAGGTGCGGGGCTTAATAGAAAGCGTCTGCCACTGTATCGATTTAATATTGTGAAAAACCCTTTTCTAAATTAGGGGTTTTAAATGGGTCAGAGGATGCATCAGAAGTCTACTATTCCTCCCTGACTTTTATGTTAATCTTCAACAAAATTGTGCGATATGCTTTTTGTAATAGTCTTTGGTTTTAAAATTGATTCAAAATTAAAAGAAGTGAGATTTTATAAGGACTTTAGAACCACTATCTGGATAATTGTCGAAACAGTATCCACTCAATTTGGATTATGGATCCAAATTCACGCAATCCTTGAGAAAGAAACTTGTTTATGCCCAGCAGCATATCGATTTGTGTGTATTCAGATCCAGAGTTGCATTTATAATATATATCTAGACAAATCTGAACATATTCATATGGATCTAAACATATTCATACGATATCACAGATCTGGACGTTTTCATGAAGAATATAAGACTTAGAAGACGAGATCTTACCGGCCGTTGAGTCCCCTAGATCAGGCACGGTTTCCGAAACATTATGAAGAATAGCTATTCTAGTTTAGCTTTAGAAACCGGATGGCGCCAATGAAGAACCTTAAAGCGATCGGTTCCGGGTTGATCGGCACGGGCTTCTGAAATCTTCCGGCTGACCATGTCCGGATCTACGGTCCTGTAACAATAAGAGTAAACACGTTAGAAGGGGTCAGAGACCGGAGTCTCTGGACCACCCTCCAACGCTCAACATTAACATTGTATTCCACGATAAATAAATTCATAGTATGATAAAGTAAAAGTAAGAGTACAGAGAAAGAAGAGGAGAGGAAGAGAGTCTCTAACAGGAGGAGAGTCTCATATAAATAGGAGGAGAACCTTAGGGTTTGGAGTGGGCTTTTAACTTAGGCCCAAACTGTTGGGTTAAGCCCAATTAAGAATAGTTTTATATCTATCCTCTTCATTAAGCAATTAAGGGCTAATGTTAATTTCAGCTAAATGTAGCTTTCTCAGATTGAAGCAAAACATTATACATAATATTAAATTTTAAATAGAATATCCACATAGTCATATGAACTAAAAACAAACTTTAGAAAACTCTGAGTTAATTGTACGAAGAGCATCATACCTATACACCATATTCCAGCTGCCAAATACAATATTGAACTCAAGATCAAAGTAGATTTTCTCCTGTTTTTAAGCTTGTCCTGTGATACATATAAGTTGTAAGATCATGAACTGAATTCATAATTCAACTGCAAAGAATCAATTTTCTACCATAGTACCATAAAATCCTTCAATCATCAAACAATATAAAAATATCAAGAAAGCCATTTGATGATTTTTAGTTATGGAACTGAAGAACAGACCTGCATAACACCAACAAGTGGAGATGAAGGCACATCACTAAAGACATGAATTGACACACAAAGAAGTTGAGTATAATAAACAGGGTTAGTCAACACAAAATATAAACAAAGTAAATGTTTAAAAGAATAACGTGTACCTTAAAAGCATTAGGGGTTGTTGAAGTCATATGATCAAGAATAAAACCGCCTGCTAATCTCCCGACAATTCCACCCACAATTGTTATCTCTTCAAACATCAAGTCGGCGTTTGTCTACGTAAGATATGTAGATTCTTAGATGGAAATTTCCTTGTTATTTTAATTAAAAGTTTTAGTTTCTTAAAAGCTTCTCACTTGGAACACATACCATGTGATATATGCTATAACCAGCCTTGGGTCCCCAATATGAATAAGCCCCTATGAAAAAATTCTATGCAATATACCCTACAAAAACCATCCAAAAGCAGCAATTAGTACCATCACATTATATTTCTTTGCAAAGTTTCTCTAGAAAAGATCCTGAAATACAAGTTACTTTTTAATTATCTATAACACACACGTTAAACCATTAATCATTTTATCATGCTCAAAACAGAGAATTTAGAACTCACCAATTCAATTAAGGCTTTATTAAGCTTTTGAAATTGAGGACCCATGCGCTGGTTTAATCCCACAGCAAAATCCGAGGCTCCGGGTTCAAGTAACTAATGAAAATAAACAATACATTATTGATGAGAAGAAAGTTGGTAATTCAAGTTGAACCATTGCATAGAGAGAAGCCATACAACCACTAATAAACTTGGTCACATCCATAGAATTTGCAAATTGAAAAAGGACCGAGGACTAGATAAAAAGAAAAAGAAAGTACAAAACTGGGAATAAAGCAAGTACACCGCACAAAGCTAAATGGAATGATAGTAACAAGTGATGGCACAAAACCAGCAGCAACCAGTTCAATGGTAGTAACAGTTGATTACTTGACCCCTGCAAATTCATGATATGAATATGTTGATACATTCCATCAGCAATGGGATTAGTCGACACCTCAACATTATCCTTGAAGATGCTTTGAACATGCCTCCTAACACATGGCTCACAACTAATCTCAACTGCAGCCTATAATAGTAAGTTTGATTATATAATAAATTGTAAAATTACGGTAACCAGAAAACAATAACCACTGATAGTGTTAATGGCTTGTGGCCGGGTTAATGGCTCAATTTATATATCATCACTATATATTGAAAAACCGAGGTGCTGGGCAAATATATAAATAATGCTACCTTTACCTTGGTTGCGGAAGCGGATCGAGTCTTTGTGTGACTCGTTTTTTAGAAAACAAATAACACCGAGATATAGAGTTTATGGTGTTTGAGATGTGATGATGATGAAGAACAAAGTTAGTAGAAACATGGATATGAAGAACAAGATAGATCTATGATAATCAACATGAAAGATAGATAACAAAGGATAACCAAATGATTAATAATAACCGAATGATTACATTACCTACCCCACGCATTCCCGGGTTTCTTGAGCTTACTAGGTAAGTTCAAGAACCCTTGACAAGCTTCAAGGAACCATGACTAACTCTATCTCTACACACATCATCAAGTCTTCACATGAGAAAGACTTACTATATATAATAAACTCACTAAGGGCATAATAGTAAACTACCAACTAGTGACAATATTTAATCAATAAATAATATTCACTAGAGCCATCTTCTTTAGTTGAGTCTTGTAGCTTGAGTTGTCATGTTTCTTCACCGTGTTGTTGGGACGGTAAACGTTAAATGGCCGTTGAGTATTATCACATCTATCCAAATCATGTTGGGTCGGAATCTCGATTCCCAACAATCTCCCCCTATTTGGTAGATGGTATACTTAACACTTGTGACATTGGTTCTTGTATTCTTGCATCTTGACTTCAAGAAAATCTTCATGTGGTTTCAAATCTTTTGTTCTTCAATTCTCCTTTGTGAAGCTACCCCTACAATAAACATTCTTCAATCCCCTAACCATGGGCTTGTAATGCATAGGGTGTTTACAAATTTCAACATAATGGCAATATACTTGAGGACTAAGTCATAACTCAAGTTGCCAAAATTGTTGAAAATAAACAAGATAAAGGATCTATGAAAAACTCGAGAATTAAATCCACAATTCAACCGTCTTGAAATACTTGGCCGAATACCAAACCAATGCGTTGCACGAAGATAAACCACTTTTCTTTGCTTTCATTTGCTGAGTTGGTTGCAAAAAGTCTCTAAGATCATCACATCTTCTCCCCCTAGACTTGTGCAACCCGTAGCAAAAATAAAAGCGTGTTGTTGTAACTAAACACATCCATATAGCACATCATAAACAAAATTCAGCCTTGCAATATCAACCGATGAATCTTCATAATCCAACAAATAATAAATCCCGTTCATCTTCAACAAATCGACCCAAACTTGCGCGTAGCTTTCATAACTGTTTTACCTCATAGCACGTCTGCCATAAAGAAGTAATCTTGATATAAAAGCATAATCTAGGTGTACCTGAAATGTTTAAGACGAACCGCGTTCTCGAGAGAACGAACAATGTTGGAGAAAATAATGAAGTGGTTGATGTGGATCCTCATGGCTTCAATCTTGGTTGCTACTATGTGTTGACAACAAAAGAAATATACAACAGTAGCTCACTGTTATAAATATTCATCCAAAATCTGTCTTCATGTTAAAAATCGTTTAGCAGACCAATAAAAAATCAGGCCCAATCGGTATTACATGAAATAATCAGCCCATTCCATCCTTTAAAGAAGATTGAACCCTAAAGAGATGAACTGTATCAGGGACTTCTTCTCATCTGCGCCTCTTTTCTGTCGATGAGAAACAACAGAAACCGGTGACCTTTTGATGGCAATTTCCGGTGACCGATGCTGTGAAGAAGTGAACTCGACGGCCTGATGGTGAACGGAACCAAAAGCCGGCGCCGTGAACCTGAATAAATTTGGATACCGGCGGCTTCGATTGCGAACAGAGACGGATACCGCCTGAACTCTGAACCAAATATGGTTTCCAGTTGAGATTTCCGCTTGAAAACCTATTTCCGGTTCAAGTTTGAAACTCTGGTTGAAGTATCCGTTCCAGCTGAACTTGGGTTTCCCGGTTCAAATCTGAGTTCCGGTTGAACAGAAATCTCCGGTTGAACACAGATCCGGTTCAAGTTTGAGTTCCGGTTGAACTCGAGATTTCCGGTTGAACAGAGATTTCCGTCTGAACTCATCAAATCTCCGGTTGAGATCAGTTTTCCGGATGGTTCACGTTTTTTTTTTCTTTCTGTTGAAGTCAAGTTCCGGTTGAACTCCAAATTTCCGGTTGAACGTTGTTCTCCGGTTAGAACTGTTTTTCCGTTTCAAGTTCGGTTTCCAGCGAACAGCTTGCTGTATAGGTTGAACTGATGAAGCTCCGGCTGACCTGTCACCGTCGACATCATCACTGTTACCCAGATTCCGAACATGCCGCCTTCATTCTCGAACATATCACGAAACTACCTCGTCCCTTGACCCAGATCTACCCCCTGTTGCCTTCGTCAACCTTTATCACGAACCCATATCGCGTGACCATGTTGTAGAAACATGTCACCGTCGATTTTACCTTTGCCAACATCTTTGAACTGAACAGAAACTAGTATGCGAACGATCTCGAGCTGCAGTCTCGTGTTCGTGTTTCTGAGTTCATCGTCTTCAATAATCAAACCTGTAACTCACTCAATATTTGTGTATATTTTTGTTCTTCTAATTTTCAAGAGAGAGAGAGAGTACAATGGTTGACTTGAAACATGTGAATGTGACATGTAGGTTGCCTGTGACAGAAAAAGGAAACGGATAATAGGATGATTTTGGTAAAAAGTACACTTGTTTTGTGGGACTCTAGATAAAGTAAACTCAAAAAGCTAAAAAGCAATTTCAATTCTATACACAAACAGACAAAGTGTGATGTGAATAGAATATTCACACCTTTCAAGATTTTTCTTGAGATCTACAAAAATAAAGTTGACCATGAATTTGAATTTAGGAAATTGCATACGTAAAATATGCAGAAAGTTTCATGTTTCATTTTTGAGGCTAGATTTTGATATAATGAAAATATCAAATAAATCTAATTGTGTTCACTGGCAAAAACACAAACACTCAAAATAATTACTTTCGACGACTCAAGAATAATAAATATGAATAAATAGATCTTGACTATTCTAAATGAGAAAAATTCAAGGATCTTTTTCACGAAAACTTTGAAAGACATGGAGGGGATTTCAAAATCTTTCTAAAAAGTTTAACATCTCCATTTGTTTACAAAAACAAGCATTTGAACACAAAGTTGAGATATCAACCGTGAGGTTGCATAATCTCGACCATGGCTCTGTTACCAATTGAAAAACCGAGGTGGTGGGCAAATATATAAATAATGCTACCTTTACCTTGGTTGCGGAAGCGGATACGAGTCTTTGTGTGACTCGTTTTTGAGAAAACAAATAACACCGAGATATAGAGTTTATGGTGTTTGAGATGTGATGATGATGAAGAACAAAGTTAGTAGAAACATGGATATGAAGAACAAGATAGATCTATGATAATCAACATGAAAGATAGATAACAAAGGATAACCAAATGATTAATAATAACCGAATGATTACATTACCTACCCCACGCATTCCCGGGTTTCTTGAGCTTACTAGGTAAGTTCAAGAACCCTTGACAAGCTTCAAGTAACCATGACTAACTCTATCTCTACACACATCATCAAGTCTTTCACATGAGAAAGACTTACTATATATAATAAACTCAGTAAGGGCATAATAGTAAACTACCAACTAGTGACAATATTTAATCAATAAATAATATTCACTAGAGCCATCTTCTTTAGTTGAGTCTTGTAGCTTGAGTTGTCATGTTTCTTCACCGTGTTGTCGGGACGGTAAACGTTAAATGGCCGTTGAGTATTATCACATCTATCCAAATCATGTTGGGTCGGAATCTCGATTCCCAACATATATAAACTGATGGAAGGGTAAATGTTCATCAAGATATTCATACAGAAGTAGCAGGACTTTTCTTTTTCCCCAAAATGGACCAACAATTGAATCACATGAGAATACCAAAAACCCTATTGTCTGTTGTTCAAATGATCCCAAGGTCCATTCTTTGGAGAGAATAATAATACATATCATGTGTTTGAATACATATCAGTTTCCTATACTCTAAACGGAGAGAATAAATCTAGATCTGAATAACAAAATAAAGCAGAAACAACAAAACCCTAACGATAAATTACATAAAATGCGTGTGAGTAACTAATAGGTGGAAACCCTACCACAATCTCAACGGATCCGGCGATAAGAAACCCTCCTGCAAAAGAATCAAGAAACACACAAAATAGAGAAAGATAGAAGTAAGAAAAACACAAAACTAAATCAAAGCAATCGACAACGGAAGATGAGAAGAAATGGTGTAGATACTAAAGCAAAATAAGATCAAGAATATGAGGACCAAGATGAAATCATATTACCTCATAATGAATCAAAAGCTGAAATCAAGTTTGAAACATGATTGTAGTCTAGAAATAGTTGAAGAAGGGGGAGAGAGTGCCATTTTTCATTTGAATGAAGTTGAGAAGGAGCACTGGAGATTTTGAATGGGTCCTGCTATTTGTACACCCTAATACGCTGCGTATTAGGGTATACGCAACGTATTAGGGCATACCTAATCATTACTAGCTAATCATTAGCAATCATTACGTAATGATATGCTGCGTAAGCCCTATACGCTGCGTATTGGGGGCATACATAGCGTATAGAGCATTTTAATTTTACCAGCCTACTTAAACCTCTTCCCCTTATCCAATTCCATCTCTCTCCCTCCAAACATCCACTATCTCTCTCTCTTAAATCTCTCTCTCTCTCAGATAACTCTCTCTCTCTCAAATCTATCTCTCTCTCTAAATCTCTCTCAAATCTCTCTCTCTAAGTCTCTCTCTCAAATCTCTCTATCTCTATCTCTCTCTCAAATCTCTCTCTCTCTATCTCTCTCTCAAATCTCTCCCCCTCGAACTATCCTTCTCTCCCATGTCTCGCATCCCTCCCATAAAAAATGTCAAAACGCCACGATAATGAGATGACCAACAATCAGTATCATTCACAACCTACCCCGGAAGCTTCAAAGTGGATTTTACAAAAATGGAGGCCACCAAAAAGAACCGGTGAGGAATCTTCAAACAGACGAGAAGAGGTGGAAGAAGAAGCGGTGGAAAATAGAAGAAATCCACCTCGATGGATATTCCCAAACAGAAACTCTGATACGTGGTCCGAGAATGTTCACACGTTCTACAACAACGGAGATGCTCCGTTTTGTTATTCTAAATTTATCGGTAACACAAAGCTAGACGGTCGATTCTGGGGTGCTCTCCTTGGGTATCAAGAAAATGGTGAACTATCGGCAAATGTATGTATAAATCTTTATATGGGTCCTACATCTATTGATATTTTATATTCTGTATAGGTGTTAATTTATCTCTACCCGATTCTTTTTTGTACAATTGTTACAACACATTGAAGCCTGGGTTAACAGGATGATGCTTCACAGGCAGGGGTTACTCAAGAAAAATGGTCCGTCAGGATTGCGTTGGTCGATCTTACCACCACAATTTAGAGATGACTTGTGTCATAATGATTCAAAGACTACGGCCAGATATGCCAGATTCAAAGACTACGGCCAGATATGCCAACGGTACTGATGAACTATTCTCACCTTTTTGGGAGGTCGATTATGTGTATGTGCCGTTATACGTAATGGATGTTAAAGAGTGGTTATTGTGCCGTATCGACATGCGGACATTGGAGATGGTTCAGTTTAGGACAAATCACATGTACGGGAAAGAGTATTCGTGGTTATTGTTTAATCCTTTGTTCGATCCGATGCCGATTTGTTTGGATGGCTTTTGGATGAGATACATTATTGGCGTAGGTATACAGGACCGTACACAGGACGGGGTTAGAAGTTGTTGACCTTTGCTGTAAACGAAGACTATCTACCCAAGGATTGTTCCAGTATAGGTCCGGATTCGGGTGTGGTTACATGCATGTTGATGCAAAAGTTCGTGGATATGACGCCATTAAATATGGACGATGATTTTAAGGAGACATGTATGTCTTACCGTAGGCATATGGCTGAGAAATTTTATCAATGTCGTTTTGAACCTTACATTTAGTCGTCTTTAGTTGTAGTTTATTTTTAAAATGTAACCTTCATTTTAACAAAAAATAAGAAATTATAATTAACTCAACAATAAATTTTGGGTCTAAAAATTTTCCCCTGACTTAATTTTGGTTTTCATTTATAATGAAAACCTAGAGCTACAAATACATTACGTAACGTTAAATATAAAACAGATGTTGTGCGTTCTAAAACAACAATTTTCATTTAGAGGTAGAACTTGAGGCCTGAACTTTCACCCGGGTCTTCGGATAGTCTTTTTCAGTTTTCACCCCTAACTCACTGTCAAGAACGTACACGTAC